>JAVKLA010000008.1:19013388-19122499 GCA_034782735.1 Sagittarius serpentarius | reverse complement strand
AAATGCCCTTAGTGATAGGCTCTAGCTTTGGTCAGCCCTGAAGGGGTCAGGCAGTGGGACTACACGATCGTTGCAGGCCCCTTCCAACTGAACTATTCCATTCTGTTCTATTCTATTCTAAATTTCAGTTCAGGTGACCGAAACGCAAGGTTTTTTCTTCCCACATCAGGCATCCAAAAATGTATAATTTTATAAAGTTTTCTGCATCTGCACATTGATTAAGTGCTGCTGGAATACTGGAAATATTGGAAAAGTCCAGTTCTCTCAATTCCTTTCAAGTGGGAGAAAAAAAAACTAAACAAAAATCAAAACAAACAGCTTCGGACAGTTAACAGTTATTATCCAGTTATTTGTCCTGCCCAAACACTTTATCCTGGCAGTGGTGGAACCATTATTAGCAGTCATTAAAGGTAAGAACTTGTAATGGTATTTAAATCAATAATTTCTTATATTAAATCCTGCTTACCTATTCTGATCATGTTCAGAAAGATGTTTAAATCATTCTTTCCTTGAAAAGTAAGGGGAATTATCCTATGAAGTTTTTTGTTGGTTTGTTTTTGGTTTTGTTTTTGCTTTTTCAAATACAGCTATACTTTAAACATCCAGGCAGTAGTCAGAAGTCATTACATTCTGCCATAATTCATGGAGGTCTATGTTGTCATTCAATGTTCAACATTACATAGGATTACAGTGAAATATGTTGTCCCTTTTGAGCACACTGGTTAAATTAGAAGGTCTTGCAATATTCCTAGCGAGCACCAGTCATCAAGCCCTTTTAAGCTTTCCAAGACTTTAAAAGTGTGTTTACAGTTCACATAGAGGCATGTCATGGGGCCATGCTGGAGCATTCATGCAGAAAGATGCTCAGAGAAATGACAGGACATTAGCATATGGCAACAGAACACTGCACATGCCAGGGAGGAACTTTCCTTGCTTTAGAAATGGACTGTCTGGTGGCATTTTGTGCTTTGAACACAATGTGGATAAAACATATTTGCAAGATCTCCTGTTGTATCAGACACTCAAAGATTGAAAAGTAGGCTCTCTTTCAAGACAGTTCATGATTTTACTGAAACTTCCATAACTTGCAAGAGGGAAGAAGTGTAATTTGGAGGCATATGTTTATTGCCTAGCAGTGAACCTCTCCAAATATTATAGTTTTAAATGTATTTCCTAACAGAGATATTAATACCCAATCATTTGAAAGGATAATAAGAAACTGAAGGAGCAAGCTTTAAGTAAGTTTGCACTTTTTTCAACTTATAAAGAAGAAAAGTCTTACAATAACATGAAGTGTTCAGGATAGAAAACTACTTAGAACATAACTAGAGTTACAGGTATGTATTTCCTTGATCGTTTGGAAACTTGAGGCAATTCTGAGTATGAGGATTTCTACACTAAAATACCACATCCAACAGTTTTATTTTTGTAAAGGTAGTTTTATGAGCCATATTTTTTCCCTGATATTATTTTGTGTTCTTTCTACCTGAATCAGAGACGAAAAGTAGCCACCAGTGAAACATACGCTTTTTGACAAAGTATGATAGAAGAGTGTCTATCCTAACAACGAGATTCCCGGCATTAAACAACTCTTCTATAAAGTACCTACTATGCAAAAAAAAAAAAAAAAAGCTGAATATGCTTCTCATCATGTGCCAACACTTCACCGAAATGTCTATAGAAACAAAGTTACTATATATATGCCATGCCTAGTAATTGAGATTAAATGACAGTCTTTTAATGGCAGTCAGTGATGCAGGGAGATGTAAAATCTAGCAATGTCATGTACAACGACTGATACAAACAGAGCTTTTGGTTTTGATCTGCAGAATTTTTACCTGCCTTATTTTGAATTGTAGATGAAACTGATGGCAAATATTTCAACAAGTGGACCTGGAATTATGTTTCCTTACATGCCCTGGGAAATTTTTTTGTTTAATTCTTAGATACAGTTAGCAATTCCTGTTCAACATCAGCACACTTGGGAGATACATTGAAAGCCTTTACAGAAGGCAATGTTCTATCATATGGGTTGTTCTTCCATCTTCAAACCTTTCACATAACTGTAAAATTAATACCCTGACAGTCTATACTAAGGAGATAACAATTTGTTTGTCTTTTTAGGTGACACATTAAGAAATTCGGTTTTAATCAAAATAATCTCTCATCAGTGTTGTGTACAGAGACGAATGGAGAAAGATTGTAACAATTTTTTTATGACAAGTTTTTTGTTTCCCTGAAGACAACTTACTATTTAAAAGAAACTGTGTTTTTTCTGGACCTGGTCCTCTTCGGAAGAGCAAGAAGATTACAAAGATCACAGCTCAGATCTACAACCACTTTAGGGCAACTTCAGTAAGAAATTACAGGATAGAAAGTAATATTATGACCACAAACAGATACAAGTGATTTTTAAGTGCTCATGAACTGGTGAAAAATACCTTCCCACTCAGACACAGATGCAACAGAGAGCATTACTGCAAAATTAGTGCCAATCTTCACTGGACCATTCAGTGTCACCAAGTATTCATCAGATGTGAATTACACTCTGAACAAATTGCCTGAAGGAACAGATACAGGGATTTTCATGTTCTAAACGTGCTTTCCTATTAGTATCAAAATAGTCCATTGGAGGATATCTCAACCCCTGAAGACATGCAATGAACAAAAATGCTACGATACTCAACCATTATTCCAAAGTAGAGTCTTTAAAAATGAAAGATAATATACAGTAGGCTTGACTCCCTATTCCCTTAGACTCCATTATAATCACCCTTATGATGAGCCACACCTCATTATAATAACAGCCAAATTGCTTGGCTCCCAAGGGCAGACTAACAGTCAGGGTGGATTGTACTTATACTCAAAATAACCAAGAATAATCAAGATGAGTCCCTCACTTTGACAATGTATGACCACTTTTGCATAACTAATGCTGTTCTGACAGGAAAAATGCTACAGATTAAGCAAAAAGAATTAATCTGGCTAATATTGATTGGATGCATAACAGTGAGTAATGTGTCAGCATATTTATTGCAGTTATAATAACATCTGTTTTCCAGGCAAAAAGTTCATTTCTTTAGGTGTCCAAATAGAACTTAAAAACCTGTATATCATCCGTATAAATCTTGCATATTTCTGCACTGAAAGGATATGGTATGGTACCATTTTTGTCCCTGGTATTTGAGGTCAGTGACAGGAATAGCTTCTTAATTAAAGGATCAAATTGTGAAGGATGTTTGCTGACAGTGAACTCAGTGCCAAGTTGTCAGTTTACACCTAGTGAAGATTTGCTCCATGGCAGTTTATATCTTCAAAGTAATAGTAATTACGTTCAAGATGTTTGCAATGAAACCTAAACCCATGTGAAACTCTCATGGTATTATGTTTCACTACAAATGCCAAACATAAATGAGGTTCATTAAAGGGTTTGTTAAGGTTCATGAACTTAAGACTGGCTTTGAATTAACATTGTGGCTAACTGACAGTTTTCTGTTGAAGCCGTACAAAATTTCTTTAGATCATATGAAAAACTAGAGGAAACACTGAAGGTTTCTCTCAGTTTTCCCTTCACACTTTGATGGACCAGTTGTTAAGTCGCCTGAGTCACTTCACTTCGAGAAGGATTTCACTGTAGATAATCCTGAGAGGGCAGGAAATAAATACATAATCACCAAAAAGAATAAAATAAAATAAAATGGTAACTAAAAATCCAGAAAGTGATACATTACACAGATTTAATGTTTATTTGCATTAAATTGCCATCAAATTTTCATCAGGCAACACTTCAAAACTAATTTTCAAAATAGTTGAGATAACCTATACTGACTATGGTTTCCTTAATCCTTTATTTTTTCTTCTTCCCCTAACCCCATGTCTTTATGCAAGGCACAGTCTTCATGGAAAATTAATGTTTTCCGTCAATCATTTGTACAGCTTTTTCCAGGAGGTCTCCTTCTACTACTTTCCAGTGAAAAGTGAACAGTTGCAATTTGTGCCTGTAAAACTATTCACTTGTACATTTAAACAAATAAGCCTATAAACCCATTTCACTCCATGTTTATCTGTAACACAGAATGGAAAGTGAAATGAGGCAAGTAAGGAAAACTCCGCTGCAAAGAAAAAGTCAAACACAAGCTTGAATTTAAAGAAAGACATATATAGGCAACCCTACAGAGCATAACAAGGAGTTAAATCAATACAAGAACAAATATGCTCTTTATTCTAAATAATTGTACTTTTATAAGGTGTTTGGCATATATGAGTATTGTTATTTATAAATACTTGAAAAACACCTACTGTATTGATTCAGAGAAGTGATTGATTGACATGGTTTGAGTATAGTGTAATTACTGTATCCATGAAATGATTTAAAATGTACTGAAAGAAAATTAATCTTGTACGTGGGATATATGAGTTTTGTAAGTAGCCACCTTAATGCTAAAATATGTTTAGTGATCTGTGTCATAGCTGGCTTACTTGCTGTCTTGTAAGAAGATGTATACATTGCACATTGTGACTGTTTTCCATGGTAAATCCATTCTGCATCATAAATGAATAGGTAGTGATGTGAAGAATTCTTTTCTTTGTTGTTTATTTGTTTGTTTGTCTAAGACAATGTTTGAGCTCCTAGTGGTTTGAAATATTTTGAAAGATCAAGGCTGGTTTTCTGAAGAAGCAAGATAATCCAAAAATGGGATAAAGCATGGCTTTCCAAAGGCAGTTTCTACCAGACAAATAACTTTTTCTCATTTCTTTTCTTTCTTTTTCTTTTTCTCTTTCTCTTTTTCTTTTTCTTTTTCTTTTTCTCTTTTTCTTTTTCTTTTTCTTTCTTTTTTTTTTTTTGTTAATGCAATAAGAAATGTATGATAGATGCAAACTACCTGGAGAAGAATGATTTACAAAGTAATTTTAAATGGGGTAAGAATCAGGGTGTGGGACAGATGGGATGAGTGCAGTGAAGTGTAAAGGAGAAGGTTAATTAAACTCAATACATTACAGCCGTTCACAAGAGAATGATCTGCGAAGAGGCCACAACCCACAGGACGTGGTCTAAGCTGTAGTGTAGTACCAAGTAGCACTACATGGCTCAAAAGACACTTGACCCATAAATTATATTTTCTTTCTAGCCAAAGGCTTCTGGATCCTCTGCACGCTCTAGAACACAAAATTACTCCTTGGGTGAATTATACCGCAGAAGTAACAGAAACCTTATGAGTTTTCTTCCTTCCATCAGGAAGGAAGTATGGCAGAGTGTGGCTTTGCTTCCCAGTGTAACTTTGTTCCTTGGGCTCCGAAAAGGAACAGAGTTTAGCTCTAAGTTTTCTGGATCAGGATTTGGAATGGAAGTTGTGGGCATCACCTTCAGTGCCAGCTCAGGGTTTAGACAAGCTTGCGAAAAGGAAAGGGAGGTGGAGGGAGATTACTCTTGGCAAGATCACTTTCACTCATTTTCACCACCAAAATCACTTTGCCCTTGGAAACTAAAGTGTGTGTGTATGTGCATGTGTGTGTGTGAGTGAGTACTACAGCAGATGGAAAAGACAGAAGTCAAGAGGTAAATCTCACTTCCTACTACACTCTTTTTTTAATCGTCTGCAAGCTCACAATGCAATCAGCAGTATTCACACATAGCTACACTCACACACAGAAGACAGAGGGCTGAAGCCTGGGAATAAAGTATTAAGGGAGATAGTGAAGTGGTAGTAAAAAAATCCCTTTGTTATCCGATATCTTCACTTTGTTTAGGAAGGTGCATTAAGGCTAGAAGTTATAGATAAAACAGGTTGTAGACTTCATCCCAAAAGTTCTAGAGGCAGCTGTAGATGATTTTTCTCTACACAGGTAATCTGGTATCTAATTTTCTAGATACCAACAGTGGCAGAAGTTTTATATAATCTGAAAATCACAGCTTCCATGATTCCTTAAATATGAATTGGAAAGTCCCACCTTCACCAGTGTCTCAGATTTAGGGACCTTGAACCAAGACTGGAGCAAAGTGAAGAACTACAATCCATTATGCTGAAAAAGAGGTGGGAAGACAGAGCGTGATAAATGAATCCAGTAGGTAAAACCAAAAGCCCAGGAAAAAAAACAATCTTGAATTGTCCCCTTTTCATTATTTACACTCAAATGAAAAACTGTTAAGTTAGGAAGCCCTTGCATGAACTCAGCTGTATAGGGAGCTATGTATTTAGGGTTTATCATCTTTTAAAGGAATTGTTCCAATATGACCTTTGCTTTCCACAGATGTCATCCTTCCTTTCACAGTCACTTAAAAAAATAGAAAAGGTTTACTGCTTATGGTGCTGCTGAAAAATCAGTACAGGAGACTGAGTTAGCTTCTTTTAAAAATCACACATCACCTACAGAATAGTTCAGTAAACTCTTATAGCAGAATTTTGTTAATAATGCTTTGAAAAAAACCCTGCTAATCTCTCACACACCTGGTTGACCTGGCAAGAAAGCCCTCACTTCCAATTTATTTGTAAACTGAACAAATTTGAAAGGTTTGTGGAGGGACAACAGCACAAATCCAACTCTCCCAATGGCATAATGCCATGTTAGAGGTATTTTACTGAATGGATCTTTTTGTTGTGGTGATAAGAATTCAGAATGTTATTCTTATTTATGATATATCCCCCTGCAGGAGCTAACATTTTATAAGAAAGCCAGAAGAACAATTTCCCGTCCCATCAGATGGATTCAATTCCAGATCATGAGCACCATGCATTCAGCGAAACAGGATGTTGGAGATGCCAATGAGTGAAGTTGCAGCTCTCCTACTCTTTCTCTTCATCTTTTTAACTCTCCGCCACCCTCAGTTATTTTAACGATTGCCTGAAGTGTTCATTCATGTCAAGACGTGTTATTTACTTCCCATTATGGACATGACATTGCACGACTCCGTTACAAATTGAGAGAAACATATTGCCTTCCAAAGTGTAAGTATTGCCCCATTATCTATGAATAGAAATGAGTGCTGGCACTAGATGGCAACTACTTAGAACAGATGTTCTCAATGTTAAGGACAAAGTTTCATTTTTGATAATGTACCAGAGAAAGATAAAATACATAAAAAATACTCTACCGAATAAATGTATCATTCACATTGTCAGCCCATCAAGTTTAGTCATATAATTCACAGGCTGATTATGTGGTAAGTCAATGAATCATATAACTAAGTATTTTCTAGTGGCTTTATGAACGATAGAGTTAATCAATATTGTACCTGAACAGAGTTAATCTCTAAGTGTTATTGCTAATAACCAAACCTTCAGAACTTTAAGTTAAATAAATAGGAATAAAATTGAGAGACTATACACTATATATAGTTTATATATATATATATATTCTATACATAACACAGTAGCTAAAAGAAAGGCTTTTTTGATAGAAAGCGTAAATAATATATTTTAATCCAGTGAAACAACTGTCTAAGAAAGTTTTATGGGGAGTGGTACCATTAAAACAGTATCATGGGGCGGGGGGGGCACGTGGATACCTAGTTTCAAGAGCCTCTAAGCTGCCGTATGACTTCCAAGTCTAAATGTGAACTAACCTACAGTCCTTGATACACTGAAACTGTAACAGTGTCTATAATATATATAGACAGTATACATAAACTGAGAAAAAATCATTGAATATAAAGATAGTTATAAGTCTGTCAGCGGGTTATATCTGAAAGAGAAAATTTTTATTTTGTTGTCATTACTCATTCCTGATGACATATATAGACACTCTTTCCATGAAGACAATCCAGTAGCCTTCCACATGCTTCTATAGCTTCAAATGTGAAAGAGCAATAAAGAAATAAAAAGTTCATGACTGCCATGAGACTCACTACCTTAGTTAGGTACCGAAGAAAGCAGTCTCAGAAAGAAGTTGACTAAATTAACTATATAGCCAAAGGAGAAAAGGGTGCCTTTGCTAGTCTCAGAGAAAGAAAGATCATGGCCACCAATATTTACAGAATTAGGCTGAGCAAACAAGATTTTCCTCTAGAGTATTTCAGAAACACTTCTCCATGACTACAGGGTATTTATTTTTGTGAAGACTGATTTACCAGATGGAAGTTAAGACTCTTACGGTACATGAACCGGAGATCACTCTTCATAGTTATCTGTTACTTCTACACTGTGTAGTAAAACATTCTTTCACTTCCGGTATGCAAAAGTGAAAAATAATGACAAAACTAGTCATTAGTGTATAATTATAGCATTAATTTATTTTTAAATCTCAAACAATTTAACTTTTAAAAAATGCAATTAGGACAATTAAAAATCTTGTATGAATTCTTCCAACTTCAAAGAAACCTAAAAAAAAGTCAGACAGTGTTTCATTCTAACCCTCACTGTTGTGCGCTTCAGATTCTGCACAGCAGATCCATGCAAACGTTCTTGATTATCATAAGCAATATGAAGAAACCAGCAAGGCATACATGACTACCATCACTGTTTGCTGAATATATACAGACATGGTGGACTCAGCTATATGTATATTGTTCCTCTGACTAGTGTCACTAGAGGGCTCACAAACTAGTTGGAAAGATACTAGCTACATATGCAAAGGATACGAAATTCTGGAAGAAGTTTGGTTTGATTTGGTTTGGTTTATTTTGGTGGAACTGGCTAGTAAAATCAAGTGCTTCCCAACAGCTTTTATAGGCAACTCCCAGGCAAATCTCATCTCCTGCCACAGCTGTTGGCTAAAACGTACCCCTTCAATGACCAACAAAACCAAATAGGCACCTTCACAAGCAACTCATCTAATCCTGAAATAGGTACCCAAGGGTTGGTAACAAATGACTTCCTCTTTTGAGGTGTGTATTTTGTCCGTTGGCTATAAATAGGTCTAAAATATGTAGATCAAATCTAACTTTTACCTATCTTAATTTAGGGATAATAAATTTCATCGTTGTCTCCAGAGCTGATCCATGCAAATTGTACTGAATTGTAATTAAGTTGTAACAAACGATTACACAAACCAGTGAGAATTCAATAAATTCAAAGCACGTCTCTCTGCATCACTGGTCAAAACAGCAACAAGCAAAGCCAATAACCTGCTGCCAAACACAAGTGACATTCCAGAGCTTCTTTGATCCTGTATCTCAGAAAAGGTTTTTTTAAAACCTTCAAATACTCAGTATTCAGGTCAGTTTAGATGTTACTGTGACTGGTGTATCAAAACCAACGCTTAATTAAATCCACAGAATGATTAAGCAGAAGTGAAGGTGTAAAACAAGGAATAAGCAGAAGAACCTCTGAAGACAAAGTAAGTACGTAGAAATAATTATTCAGAAAGTGTTTCTTGCACAATTAACTGTACAAATAAACAATAAGAAAGAACAGGAATGGAGACTTACAAGCGTAAGTCCTCACATTTCCAAAATTAATGTCGGCAAAGCTGGCATGATTCCAAAATCTGCAAAATATTTATTATCTAGTTTTGTCTTCCTCTTTTATAATTAATTCACAATTAAACAAGTTGTAATTATAATTCAGATACTGGCAAAATACATTCTACGGTGTTAACCATTGATAGATTTGTAAACAAAAGCAGCTGGACTGGAATTTCTTCAAGGAAATATTTACATGCCAACAGTTTGTCAAACTGAAAGTCTGCAGATAAATCTACACATGGGCATTATGTTAATGACGATAGCAACGATGATTCATATTCTTAGTTGTAGCTGCTTTGTACTGCTACAGCTGTAAAAGAATAAAACCTGGAAGGAAGAAGGATAAGGAGGCAGGCCTAGGGTTTTACTCCCCTGCCTCCTTTCAAGGTTAGAACATTTGTTACATTATACTGGAAATAATGATTAACAATAGGGCCATTGTCCAAGATTCTTTTACCTCTAGAGGCCAGATTTCTGGAGGTATGTAACTGATGTAGGATGCATCTAAGCACTTCACGGGCTTTTAAAAAGCGCTTGTGCTGAAATTTTAAACAGATATCCATGCAGTTTGAAATTCCCACTACATACCATACATACACTACATACAAACCGTATCTATGACAAACTAAGTATGTATGTGTTTATCAAATCTTCTTGCTGCTTCAATGCCAGAAAATATTAGTAACTGCTGTAAAAAATGCTACCTGCTTGATCCCTACTCAGTAGGGTCAATTTGCATGCCATTACCCAGGTGTTGGGATTTAAAGACGATCACACCCTACAGAAAAGTGTGGACACCTTCCCATCAGCATTCATTTGTCACCCTTTTGGGAGTGACTGATACATGGCTGTAACTCCCACCAGAGTATCTCAAGAGTTCAAACCAAGACCCTGACTTCCAGTGTGTGCATTCGAATCCAAACACACAAAAAAAGAATGACATGAATAACAACAATAATAAAAAAGAACAAAATCTTAAGACAGGAGGATACATAAACTTAGGCAATTAAGAATTCTGTTCATTTCAGGAGAAATTCAGGAGAAAGAGGCACTTCCCCAGGAGAATTCAACTCATGAATAAAGCTGCTTCTTATGCCAGTAACTCATAAGCTGGAGGATCTTGATTTTAAGGAGAGCTAGGTGTATCTGAAAAGAAATCTCAAGTTGGAGGAACCCATTTCTTACTGAAAGATCCCGTCACTGCTCATGCAAGTCCTTGTGAGCACCACTGAAACACAGCGAATTAGGACCATGTCCACCTAGCAGAAAGAGAGACTCAGCCTCATTCTAGCCTGATTAGCTATAGGGAAAGTCACCCATTTCAGAGGCAATTAGGTTAGGGATGAATCTTTCTTCCTTTTCTCTCCCAGTTAAAGCATTTTGGAGGGTGAGTAGCTGAATAACAGGGCAGTCGGTGGAGTAGCGTCTGGAAATATGAAAGTACGATTCACAACGGGAGCAGGAGCAGGTGACAAGATCTAAATGAGAGCAGCGCAGTTTGAATGTGGCTGGGGGGGGTTAGGAGTGGTTTGTGGGACGGTACGCCTGAGCAGTCGTGTGTGGGTTATATGCTAAAGGAAGCTCTATACTGGTAAATTAAACATACTCACTAAAGTTCAGGAACCCTGTGTCCAAACAGTACGGAGCAATCTTTCTGTGCAATACTCCCTCACTCTCCAGAGTGAGGTTGGCTGTTCACAAACTGGCTTCTGGGCCTGGCCCGTGCAGGCTGCTGCACCACCCCCAGCCCCGTGAGCTAGCGGGCACCGGCCACCACTTGCCCAGGGACCGTTCTGACAACACAGCAGCATGCATGACCACATTCCCATGACTTGGGAACTTCTGACTTCATTCAGTTTTCTGTTATAACAGCCTAAAAGAATAATTCCAGCCTTTTTGTTTGTTTGGTTGGGGGTTTTGTGGTTGCTTTTTCTTTGCTTTTTTTACCTGCATTTTGTTAAATCAAAGGAGGACCATGGTATATAACCTGTGCCACATCCTAGGATGTGCTACTGTGTACATTTAGGGTCGTTGCCTTGCATAAGTAATGAACATTTTTCATGTCCTGGAAAACTCCAGCTTATTGAATAAATCAAGGACAGCAGTTTTGCACGTGCTCAGTAAAATCAGTGTGTTCTGGAAGCACAAGATACAAGCAAAGCCTTGTACACGTAGACATTTTCTTTCTTTGCGGGTGTCGGCTTTATTGCATGCATGCAGAAGAATTACAGGGGATGTATGGTTAGCAGGTAAAGCACTGACTCAGAGAAAAACGGCAAATAGGATCAGCTGTATTTGCTGCTAAAGTGATTCATGCAGTCCTGGCTAGCTCCGGTTCTGCCTTTGAGAAGGAGGCTGACAGAAATATTCTGTCAGCCAAGTAGATGCTTGTGTTGAGCTCTCTGTGGTCTGCAGGCTGAGAATCCCTAGTTATTGCACTGCTAAAGCCTAATCAAATATGAGAAACCACATAGGATTTTTTTAATATGTATTTTGGAAATTATACCAGCTACGAAAAAAAATAAGTATTAAAAGAGTGTCGCTGAGTTAAAAGAGCAAAATGGAGAAGAATTGGAGGAACCTGAGCACTTCTATTTTTACCTGCATTCCTGTTAAATTCATTCCTTACATACAGTGATAGAAGAATGGGTTGAAAATCAAAGAAGAAAGCAGCTCTTTTTACCCTGAATGGAACAATATTTAAGAAAAATGTAACTTTTAACACTGAAAACTCTTCACAGTGCACAAAAGCAAACAGCAGTTTTCAAAGATGTCCCCTGGTACTAATGTTCTTGTTTGGCAGAAGCTCATTTGCCATGGCCAAATGCTTGCTGATTCAAATAAAAGCACCTCACCAACAATTCACACAATAATTTAAATTGAACTTGGCCAGCTTAGATTAGAAAAGAAATTACTTAAATTGAAAAAGGAATAAACCTTGCTCAAAATACAGTTTGCTCTTTCTGCCCCGATTTAAATACAAAGGAATGATATAGTGGCACTCTCTTTAATGACCACCACTTAGAAGAATATGCAGCATTTGTTAAAAGGTTGAAGTATTTTTAAACTTGAATATAACATACAACTACAGACTATTAGAAAAATGCATTGTACAACTCATCTACCCATGCAAGTATAATAGGAGGGTCCAGGGTCAGTAGGAGTCCTAAGGTAAGTGCCTGCTATTGTTCTCACAACAAAATACACTCTTCATACAGTCCCAAATACAATCTTTTTGTATGCTGATGATTGCTTAGTAAACTAAAAGGAAAAGCACTAGTCATTATTATCATGATCTGTCTCCACTCAAGTAATACCTGGCAGGAAAAAAGAAGTGAAAACTCTTTTGAATCAATAAATATTTTATTGATTAACTTAAGCATAATTTATACAAAGAAGATGAAGTATGGCAAAGCACCATATCCCTGATGCCATTCATTTACCTCTTTATTAGGTGTCTCCTCAGTCCCCTCATGGCCTGTTCAAAAGCCTCACTCAAGCCAAAGCCCCAACTACCAGCTCTGATTTATCAGCTCCACTTGAAACCTGAACCTCAGCCGGGTTTATTTGACCTTTTGGAGGCAACGCATTGCAGAGGCCAGCAGTGCCAGCCACTGAGTGTGTTTCCATTGCTGACTGCTGTGGCGCAGGGAGGGAAGGACCCCAGTACTGTATGATGCAAACTGTCACAGTCCTAGGACCGCATGACCTGGTATTACCAGCAATGGAGTTTCCACCAGTTGCCGGTTCCAGGCTTGTACAGACCACCAGCTGCTAAGGGACCTAGGGCCCATATTTGCAAGTGGCAAAATCTACATTCTATCCTTTTGCATGACTAGTTCCACCAGGAAAAGAAACTGCTTTAGGAGCTTGAGTGCACACCTCAAGCACAGATGCAAATTAAATTCATGCTACAGAGGCCCCTTTTTGCACGTAAAATTGCTGATGTAGACCCACCTCTAGTGTGCTTTTAAGAGACAGGAGCTACAGGACACCAGGTCTGTCCACTTCTCAAGGCAAGTGGTAGGAACACTTCCCCAAGAAAGTGTGAGGCGGGTGATTCAGGTTGCTTCCTACTCTCGGTGGGTTCACACTCCCTCTCTTCTCTACCGGTAGAATGCTAACACCAAATAGTTACAGCTTGACGTGCATGGGGAAGAAGGAAGGGGAGCAAAAAGAGAACAAAAGCAAGAGCACGTTGTTCAGCCTAGTAGTAGGGCATATGGGGTATTGGACTCTCGGGCTGTGGAACTGTGGAAACGGTTGTGATCGCCAGCTGTGTATTTCCTTCTTTTCAATAATTCTGCTTGGTTATGTGGCGAGATTTCTGAGCACACTGCATCACATTGTTCACCTTAGATTTTGGCTCCCAAGAGGAGGTTATGCTGGAGCTAGGCATCTAGGTGCTTCAAAGGGGAACTGAAATATCATTATTAGTGCCCAAGGAGCATTCAGGGCAGTTGTGGAAACATTTAGTAATCTTTACATACTTCAAAAAGGCAGGTTATTTATTATGGTTTTGAATTAGGCACATGGAGGCTGCTGGAGAGTCTTTTTAGGCATTTTGAATTCTGAAATCCATGGACTAATTTTGTACTATCATCTTTTTCATTTACCTTTTTTCTCTGTGGTTGTCTATAGCTTACTTGAACTTTTTGCAGTGATTTTGTTTTCAACCCTTAATTCACCACTTGGGTCTTATCTTCTTCCAGATGCCGTGTATACACTTACAGTGTTGTAGAGGTTTGAGTCAGAGGCAGACAGGGTAAGATCTCACCTGGAAGAGACTGAGAATTAGAGCTTTTTCTTATTTACTGCCTCTGTAAGTTCTGTGTAAAGTGGCCTGTGAACTTGTTCAGCTTCAGCCACTGAAATGGCTTCAAAGGGTAATACTAGCATCTGTTTCCCAGAGGTGTGCTTGTTATTGATCAGCTCACAAAGAAGGTAATACTTTATCTCTGTCCTCTTCAATTGTTAAATTGAGTTCAGATTGTTCAAGAGATCCATGTGGAAACTTATTTCTGGCTTCCAATATATCATCCCATCACTGAAAAGCCAGATTCTGCAGCATCAGTTTGGTCACAGTGAACAGAAGCCAAATGGTTATTAGTTGCTTCTGAATGGAATTGAAAACAATGTCTGCTTGCCCAGGAGCCTGCCAAATGAGTTTGTTTACTGCATCTATATCTTACCAGATCTTTCTAAAGAGCATCTACAGAATCCAGTTTCTCCTTATTGTATCACTGTTTACTTCCATCTCGACAGCTGAAATCTCCTCTTTTCTGCCATCCCTACATTCTAGTCAAAATACCATTGCAGCCTCATTCTTTCAGCCTGCTTTCCTAACCACAACTTTCCTTTTCTTCCCCCTACTTTACAACTCACCCAGTAATCAGCACCCCCAAAACAAAAGTGCTTTTTTAGCTACAAAATCCTTCAGCACTGAACCCTAGCTAAATATACTTGTACTATGATATAACTTCACAGATACAGACGGTAAAGCCCGAAAACACCCCTTTTGTCTCTCCACTTTTAAAATGCCAAGTTTAACCTTTCCATACCTCAGCTTCCCAACCTGCATGACAACATCTACTTGAGAGAGAGGCCAACAAGGCAAATTAACAGTTTCAAAGTCCTCTGTATCTCAGAGTGGGAAAAATCTATAGCATTACAAAATAGTTGGTTGCCATGCAGTACAAACCAGTTTCAAGAAAGCAATTTGAAAAAATAAAGGAAGTATACTTTAAAAAGAGGATCTGTCCCAGCTCATCATTTCCAGTTTCCCTAAGATTGTCTGGCCAGTGTACCCATTAAAATTGAATGGGAAAGTTCACTCTAAGTCCAGTTACTTTCTTTATCCCCAGCAGCCGTTCTTTTTGTTGTTGGGCATATTATTTGCTCCCTTTGCCTTTTATTTATTTATTGCTAGAAAATTGGTCTGAGAACTGATTGACAAAGTGGCTACAGCTTCCATTCTTATTATTTAAATAAACTAGATCTGCACTAGAATAGGTGATATTTTTAACCTCTCTGTATTCATTTTCTGTATCTTCTTTCACATCTTGCTGTTAGTGAAGCTCATTCTTCTGGCTTCCTGACATGGAAGATCAAAAAGCTGTGAATCCTTAAACATATCGCAGCAATTTCTATTCTAGATCTGATAACTGCTATTTATAGGATAAAACTTTGCTCCTTGCTAAACTGGATACAGCAAGTGTTATGCCTAAAGGGGCATCACGTGTGTAAGTTTTGTAGTTCTAGAACCATAAAAACCTGAGGTTGGAAGGGACCTCTGAAGGTCAACTACACTAACGTTCTTTAAACTCAACAAAGTTACATCAAGTTTCTCAGGGCCTTGCTCACCTCAGGTTTGAAAATCTCCAAAGGCGGAGATCCCAGAACTTCTCTGGGAAAACTGTTCTAGTGCTTTTTCACTCTCATTTTGATTTCCTCCTTATATCCAGCTGGAGTTTCCTTTGTTGCAACTGGTGTCTGTTTTTATTCTTGTCCTTTTGCTGTATACAGCGAGACGAATCTGGCTCTGTCTTTATGATCCAAATTTAGAGGGTCATTTAACCAATTCACCGGGCAATGGTAACCATTGTCACTATAACTTGAAGAAACCATGTTTATCTACAGATTATGTGCAAATTCTCCCAAATTGCATAGTAGTATTTGACCTTTGAGTGAACATTTGCAAAGCTTCCAAGTACTCTGGATGCCTAGATTTTTTTATTTCTAACTTGATTCCTTTTAAGAGCCTGAATTTCAGAAAGTCTTTGTTTCCTTTCCCTTTGGAAATGAAGCTTTTCACAGAAGAGGCTTCTGCTTGAAATGGTGTGATACTGACGATGGTGGAACTATTGTCATTGATCAGGGTAAGCTCCTGCTCAGCAAAGGCACACTAATAAATTCCTCAGTAACTTGTGGATGAGTTAGACAGCAGCTACCAAAGAAGTAACTTTCAGAGAACCCTTGAGCTTTTTATTTTTATGATAGGCATTGAAAAAGTCTGAAGCTTGGCCAACAAATCTAGAAGTACCTGTAATCAGCAGTCACGCTTGAAAATCTTGGCCTCAAGCTTTGTTTATTGCAGTCTTGTGTCAAATAACATGTAAACAAGTAACAAATGAAGCCATTTTCAAGAATTTATAGCACCTTCAACAAATAAAGAGGTTTACCTTTCAGGTCAAAACCCAATCTTAAATATCTTTCCACAGAAAAAAAAAACCCAACCAAAATTAAAAAAATTTAATTCTTTCTCAGTTGAGCCTGTCAGTTACTCAAGGATTTTCCTAAAACTTTAGGCAGCTAGCTGCTGACTCCAAACTTCTTCAGGATCTAAACATAACCTACTGCTAAGTTATAGGCAGGATACTTTTAGGGCACCTTCTTCTTGATTTTGACCCGAGCTTTGACAGAATTTAGTTTTACTGCAACAAGGAGCACCAACATCTGACTAGCTACTGGCCCATCCAGCCTCAGCCCTGTTAAATCCCAGCTGCTGTGAATGGATAAAGCAATGATTTATTAATGGAGGTAGGGTGTGGGCAGGTTCCTTCCTGCTGAAAAAACTATTTCCTGGGCTCAAAAACACGCAGGTAGACTGTTAGTCTGTTACTGTTGAGATCATTCAGTTTGGGGCGTGAGGTGGACCAAGAGATTACTGAGTTTGCTTTTTCCCTGCTTTAACAGTGCCAGAGCTTACAGCAGGGGAGCTGGCTATGGCATAGCTTACTAACGTAGACATGCGGGACAATTTAATGCAGGTGGAAGGAGATTTTGATTGCCCTATATACAGCTAGCCTAAATCCTAATCAACTAGCCAGCAACAGCAACCTGCTGGAACCCAAGAAGCCTGTCAGCCTCACACTTGCAGTCCCCAGCCCATCTAGGGATAATAAAATGGGCTGGCTGAAGAAAGCTAATCTCTTCTGCTTTCCCAAAGAAGCCTGCTCCCTGATGAAAGAAGCAGCATTCACATAGTTACGGCTCAGAAAGGAAGGGAAGAGAAGGGATGGGAAGGTAGGTCAAGACAAGGCCGGGCAATAAGGGAGAACACTCAAAATCAATCACACATCTCTGACTTTCGAATTTTCTGTAAGCAAAAAATATCTTACTTCCAGATTTGTTCTTCAATAACCATCTTTACCTTACAAAGAAAAAAAAATCACCCTTTTTCTCCCCCGCAATACCACTTAAAGATATGCTAAGCCAGAACTATTTCTCTCTATAAATGCTTGTTTAAATGTTTAAATACTTGCTGTTTGTTAAAATAATGTGTTAGGATACCAAAGTTTATCAAGTGAAGGAGATCTGAGACAAAACCAACTGGATTACCCCTGCATTTTTGTAGTTAGGGGAATAATACGTTTTGTTCCATCAATGTGTCCACTTTACATTATTCAGCACAAAGCTTTGTGAAATAAGAATCATGGGAATATCACAATATAAAGGAAAAAGGTACAAATAACAGCTTCATAAACTGAGAAATGTACATAAATAAATCATGTAGATGGGGGCAGTTTGCTTAGCTGGCAAGAAAAAAAATACGGAAAATCTGCTTGTTAAACAATAACCACAGAGTGTGCTTTTATGATGTTTTTCACCACAGTAATTCATATTAGAGATAGAAGCAGTTGCATGTTAAATAAAATCATTCAGCATTGTTCTCCTCACATTACAAAGAGCTGACTTATGTTGTTTTTAGATGCCTCCCATTAGAAAGTAAATATTCCTCTGATGTTATACATTTCAGAAAATTTAATAATGATGAACTGTAAATAAAGTCACAGGGAGATTTCAGACAGTTTTATTAGCAGATTGTTGAAAAGAAAAGAAAATTAAATACAATAACAGTAAACGTGGTTCTCACATTGAAACCAGGCTCAAATAACTAGGCTACCATAGAAAAATTTCCAATTCTTGCATTATGATGTAAAAACAGATTTTTGTACAGATTTTGTACAACAAAATTCGTAATAACCTTTTTTCATTTTTAGAAAACTTTAAATATATAGATAAAAATAGACAATTTTCATAGGTCCTACATGAAGATGAGTATGTTCTGTTCCAAGGGCTTGCATAGAGCGCAAATGTGGTTATAATATAGAACAACTAGACATTAATATTTTTAAGATTACAAAAGCATATAAACAATAACGAGCACAAGTTTTCTTCATAATCTATGCAAAAAAAAAAAAAATCCAAATCAAAACCCAAAAACAAAACACCAACCCAAAACCTGTATAACTAAAGAGGGGCAAAAAAATTCAACTTACGGTAACATCTCATGGTCTGTAATATTTACACTGTTTTTAGCAAGATTCTTTCTAAACATCCAGCTTATAAATTGGTTCCCCCTTAATCCTTAACATTTCCATTTATGTACCAAGCCAAACACTGAGGCATTCCCAAAGGTCTTGAAAGTATATATTGTAAAACTACTAAACCTACTTACAGGTGACTCTATGCAAGGAGCAGAGCAATGGTAGATGCTACTACGTATTTCAGTTGTAGGCTTTTAATTCTCTTTCAGATATGAATGATTCAAAAGCTTGCCACAAGTCCATCTAACTTTACAGCTGTTAACCCTTTAAAGACTGCATATGAAAAAACTGGAGTACAGAATCCCGTATGTGTTCAAGCAACTATGAAAATTATGAAAGAATCATGGTTAGAAAATAATGTCACTACAAAGTATTAGGTAACAATATTTAATGAAAAATATTGCTCAATATTTCTTTAAAAAAAATTACCGTGATGTGAACTTGTATATACATCTTTCTATTGTTAAAAAAGGATTGTGGTGGAGTAAATATGAACTGCACAAAATAAATGTGTACCAGTATTGCAAGGAAGACCTACAAACTATAGAAGCTCAGTGCTAGAGGTTACAAAACATTAGAATTTTTTTGGTCAAAATAATATTAATATCCAATCAGAACTATTTTTAAAGAAATATTTAAGTTAGGCATCTTAGACATTTAAGGTTTTGATATGTTTCCATGTAATAAATAATATTTTATATGCATAAAACATTAGATGAAGAAAGCATAATCACAAAACTTACAGTAACAGCACTGATTCACAAAATCAGTCTTTAAAGGGGTAACCCAAAAGTACGCAAAGCAAAGAACATAACTTTTAGTAATGTAATAAGCACTGTGTTGCAGCTTACTTCCAGTTATCAGCACAAAGGTGAAAACACATATTGTAGCTTTCATAAAGACAGTGAAAGTAACACATAACCACCCATCCCTAAGACAAGGTGGGAGGGACAACAGACTTCAACTGTATCACTCAGTTCTACGTGGAATTGGACTGATACATCAAGTGTTTGTTAGGTTTTCTTTTTTTAGCAACATTGACGTAATATGACATTAACATATAAAAATATTTCTGGCATTTTGACTTGCTGCTCAGCCACAGTCCATTCTTAAAAGTGCACTAATCAGGGCACTAACCAGGGCTCAATATACAAATAAAAGTGGCTGATACAGAATTCTGACTTGTTACCAGATGCTTAAGATCTCATTCAGTAATACTGTGACTCCAGGACAAATATTTACATGCCTGCATGCGTTAAAACTAGAAAGGTGTCTTTCTGACCAACAGGGTGACAAAACAATATTATCTAAAATTTTCATTTCCTAAACTCTAGATTTCTACTGCATACATAATACCTTCCTTGTGTGATTTGTGTTATATACTGTACATGTGACCAACAGTTTGATAAGAAGCAAAGTTTTTTATTTCATAAACCCCTGCCAGTTTACAATGAGAAATTATTACTTTTTATTGTATTTTTTTATTTTAGGAAAAGAGACTTTGTGAACAGTAAAACAGTTTGTTTACATTCAGCATTTCCTTTCACTTACACAAAATTCCATTTCACTTAATGTAGTCTAACATACATGTGTTGGTCTCTTGGAAAGCATGTGGAAAAATGTCTTTAGAAGAAAACCCACAATCATAGTTTGAAAACTGAATGTATCAATTTTTTTTCTTTTACTTTTTTTTTCCTTTTTTTTTTAATAAGAATCCTCTTATGCCCTCTATAAGTTCACTTCTGAGCTGTCTTGCTGGTTTCGGTATGATATAACAGTCTGTAAGTGTACTTGGACACCGCTGGAAGGATCATTTGATGTGCTCAAATACAGAATCATCAGAGGAGGACAGAGTCTGCATTCCTTGAAAAAGGGAATACTCAGCCGTGTTCTGACCCGCCTGTAATTTTGGATACAACAGTCTGGCGCAGAGACGCAGATTTTCACTGTAAGAAGAGTGCTACTGTACATTTACAAACATTCTCTAGGTCTCCAGGCCGAGCCACAGGAGATAACCAAAGGAGGACACTCTTGCAGAATTCTTTACATTTTTGAAGAACATTGATAAATGAAGGTGAGGAAGTTGCCTTGCAAACGCTCTGTTTCCACAGAACTCCTTATGAGCCAATGTCTTACTGCAAAGTTCTTTACCGTAGCACAGGTATCTTCAGCAGGAAAAATTCAATACATGACAGTAGTTTTCAAATAAAGTCTTCCATCTAAAATATGAAAAAAAAGACATTTGCTTTATATAGTTCTATCTGCAATGAATCAAAAAGAGTCAAAAACCCACAAGATTTAAAACCTCAGCAGATGTAGTCCTCCCATAAATCTGTAAAATGCCACCTATGGTACTTTATGTTTAAAATAAAAAATAATAAAACCCAAACATCACCATTGCAATTTCATCTGACAGTGGTCAAATTAACTCTGTTAAAAATTACACGCACTTTGCAAGTTGTCAATACTGTAACACCTTCTAAAGCTTTAATACGTGCTGCACTCCTATCAGTGCTAGAGCACTAGGAATGCAGGTGGAGCCTCGGTGCATGTGTTTTTACTGATATGCAAACTTAACTGAATAGTGCTGAACAGCAATTATTTCCTTCATGGTTGCAGAGCAAAAATCTTCTGGCATGCAATCGTTAGTACTCCCATCACTAAAGGCATAGCTCATACTTTCTGATTTAGCTATGTTGTTAAATATACCATGTAATGTAACCATTGTGCACATTTGTAGCTATTTATATAGAACCCAGTATAGGATATTTAATCGGTATCAGTGAAGTATAGCCTCCTTCCCCCAAAAATGAGATTAACTGAACAATTACTATGTTAAAGATGTAAGCACATCTCTCAACATTTTTTCCACCCAAGTGAGGAGCATATATTTAAGTGAGATATGTGTGATGGAGAGGGAACATGAGAAACAATAAGCTCACCTAGCCAGTAACTGTTGATCTAGAAAAACTTGAAGAGAACATTCTGCCATAACATATTTTCACCTAATTTACAAATATAAAGCATTTTTTTCTTCACTGGAGACGTGAACACCTTATATGCATCCATTTGCATAGCAATGCAAAGATTTTTATTTTTTTTTAAACAGGAAACAGATAGAAAAACTTCTTAGTTTTCTGACCTGTAGGACAGAAAGCATTGCTCCCTTGTGAGTAAAGCAGATCGATCCCCCACAGTACATAATTAAGAAACACTACTTAGATTTTAGAATATAATGCATCTGGAAGTGCAAAGTGTATCTCAGCTTTTAAAGTCTGCATGAAATCCTTCTTTTGGACCAACTGAAATCAGCAAACATTTAGAAGATTTCGGAGGGTTTTGTTTCTCTTTTGGTGTTCTTAGTCTAACCTTTTTATTCTAAATCAGTCTTTAAAATTCTTATTAGATATACAGGAAAGAAATTCTGTGAGATAAACCTACATAAATGAATGCTGAAATTTGTTAAATGCTTGGCTATCATTGAAATGCGTGGCATCACTTCCATAAGCTTACTGTAACTGTTGAGAGAAAAAAGTTTAACTTGAAAGCAGACAAATGTACATCACATACAGCTGTAAAATTCAACCCTTTGGCAAACCACTTTCCAATTTTTATTGTCTAGTTTCTATCGGAACGGCTGGGGAAAAAAGGAGATGGTAGAATCGTTCATTCTGTCACAGTGATTCTTATCTAGTGTCCCTCTGGTTTTATGTTTCCACCACTAGTTTTCCTTTGCAAGCTTCTGGGGTGTAGTACCCCCTTTTGCTACTTTCTCCCTTGTCTTTACACTTTCCTGCCCCTTTTCCCTATTTGTTTATGTTCCTAGCTTTTTTTGGCAGAGTAGATGATAACTTTCCCACCAGTTAAGAGTGCTTCCACTCAGAACCATTTCCACATTCTCTTTGTTCTTTATGGTCTTTGTGCACTGAAGAGAGATAAAAAGAAATTGAATAAGGCCTTAACTTAAAGACTTTATTCTTATTTGATGCAGGTAGAGCAACCAAAATGCTTATGGGATTTCAGGAGAGAAAGAAGGAGCCTCTGAAATGGACCTTAGTAAAACTGAAGACCTGGTAAACTATCTCAAAAGAAAACCTGTATAAACTACAGGACAGCCAGAGCTACTACTGGCTATAGTTGCATATAATTCTCCCAAACATATTGAATAAACACAACAGACATTTACAGCACTAAAGCTGTCTAGATACCTCAGTAGAAGAATTATTCTGCATATATACCAGCACTTTGGCTATCCTGAATGCACACTCGCTAATGAGTGCTATGCGTTAATTCCCACACCTAAACATTAAGACAACCTACAGTCAGTAACTTGTATTTTCTTTTACTATATTAGGTCTCCATATACCTTTTAAAATAAAATATTTATTAAAACATATTCTCAATTAAAAATACAGCTGTAGGAAGCGGAATCCTTGTAGCAGCCAACAAAAGAAGAACAATCTACAGAGAACAGCAGTACATTTTCAAAAGTCAGCTCTATTTTACACTGCTTAAGGACTCAGTTGGGCAGGGAAGTCAACAGGAGGTTTTTCACTTTTAATGGAAGACACTATCACATCCTGTATTCTGTATCCACAATGAACAATAACAGAAATGGGCAGCTTTACAAAGCATCTTCCTTACAAAGTAAGAGGATATTTGTTTACATAACTTAAAAACATTTATGATGGATATATACAATAAGCACAAATCTTCCTGTTCATCAAGTAACTATAAGATGGACCATTAAAAGTACAATTAAACAATGTGTATTGATAATGGACTTAAAATGCCATATAAGAACTCAGCAGCTGATCTAATATCATTGCTAGGCTTATTATAAAACAGATATATTCTCTATTAACATGTTTGACTAATTCCCCGAACATATGGGAAAATGCAGCAAGCATTAGATACCTCAACTTTAAAATAAATCCTGCCATGTTATGATATAGATAAAGCAATTCCACAATTAAGTAATACTTAGTAAGAGTTCAAAAGTTGCTAAGAACTGTAAAATATTTCCTTTTTTTTCTAAAGAATAGTCATGAAAGAATGAGGTGCAAAATGAATATCCTTTTAAAACCTATAGTACCAACACGGACAAAAATCACAGTATCTGTGGAACAGCCCACCACCCTCTCAAATCATAATTTGGGAGAAGATGGAGAAATCATTTCTTTAGGCTTTATACTTTTCTTCCAGCATACTCCTATGTGTCGGTGAGAAGTTTATGTGGCCACTGATGAACAACGTACACTAGGCAAATAGCACTGCACTTCAGGAATACGAAGACTTCGAACCATGTTAGGAAAAACAAAGGTAACTCACAGCTCTGCAGAGGAATGATAACCTTGCATCACAATGTGGTGACCAAATACAATACCTATATCTGATTGCTGTCCCTTTTCCTTTTCAGACTCCTATTCCCTTCTTCCTAACCATTTCTGTCTCAGTTCTCATTGTTCAGAGGTTCTTCCGAAATCACTGGAACTTCTTGATGTTGTTGTCATAGCCACCAGAATCACTTCACCTCTAGGTGTAGCCAGTGTTCCTATCTGAATACCAGTGGAGCATTACCATTGATAGGCCTTCATGATTTCAAGGTTAAAATCACAAGCAAAACGTGCAAATCAAGAGGGTGACCAGTGATCAAAAAATCAAGCAAGCTCATCTTTTGCAACTCAATGTGAAAATGCCACAAAAATCACAAATCATGAGCATGCCTCTGCTTGCTGCCTCCTGATAAGCTTTTATTTAACGGCTATATATGTGTGTTGCATTACTTTTTATTGTTAACAAATGCAGAATTTGTCTGTCTGCATAAGAACAATTTTATGTAAAACAAATATGGAATATATATAAAAATATGCACACAAACGTATACTACACAAACACACACACACAGAGAATTCTCTAAAAATGTTTACAATGTTGGAGTATAATTTTAGCCTACTGAAATTTGTTGATCTGTGGTAAAGTTTCCCAAATTTACACACCATTATATACAATATAAATTCATAAAACTTTCTTTCACTCTTAGGAAGTCAAGCAAAAACACAAACTGGGAAAATACTGCTCAATTTCTAAATAGAACTGTGCATGATTAGCAGATTGCTCTTTTGCAAATGGCAGTTTCAGCAAGATGACACAAGCTCATGCTAGTAACTCAAACTGAAAACGCCAGTACTCCTAAATCTCATTTGTTTTTGTCTGTGCACTGGTATGACAGAAATTCTAGCCAGAGTGAGGGAGTATTTTTTTAGATCAACCCTTTTTAATTAAGACTAATTTTGAGGTTTCTGAATGAACATGCCCAAATAGTTGAAAGGTCATAAATGTTATAAAAAACAAACAAATGGAACTGACAGGAAAGTTTGCAATGCTGAAACAAATCATATGCCTTGAAATGCATTCCCACAGAGATGTCAGCTGGGGAATGATTCACACTAGTGTTCTGTGGGCAGCTTGTAGTAAGTATCTCTGTGGGCCCAACATTTTCTGAGATGAAAACATAAACCCACTCAAATATAATTCCTATTAATATGTATCCTTGTAAAGTGATAAAAATCTACAATGAAATGTTAACTTTGGTCTTAGGTTGCAAACTAAGTAAATCATCCATTAGGTGGTAATGCGTGTATTTCTGCCACTCAATGCAAGTCACACTGGGGTTGTTTGCCATCCAAACATACCACATTTTGGTTTGTATTCTGAGAGCTGCTTTAAAGATAAACATAACGGTGATCATCATGACTATCATAAAGAGCATACTGCAGTCTTCAGTTTATGAAAATCTGCAAATCAACATCAAAGGTGTGGTGTCACACCTGAAATCAGTCAATTGCTATCATAGAAAAGCCTACTGAGGAAAACTCTCCTCAGTAATAGGATAAAGTGTTTCCTATAGTTAAGAGCTTTGGGGAAAAAACAACCAACCAACCAAAAAGATGCAGTAGCATGTCACAGAGAGCTAGTAAGAAAGAAACCCAGAGAGTCCAGGTTTAAAAGAAAAACAAAAGACAAAATAATGCATGAGAAGGAAAATGAATGATAAGATCAGAAATCTCAGCGGGAGCTTTGGAAAGTTAGGATGTCAAGGTTTGGACAATTTTTTATTAATTTATTATTATGTGTTATTTTCTATGATTGAAATTTGTGAGCTGTAGAACAGTGAATGTCAGCCCATGATCCAAGAACACTTACGTCAAAGTAGCTGCAGTTTTAGTAACCAGAGTTCCTAACTACAGTAAATGTAATTTTATCAAATACAGCCAGTGATACAAGCTGATCTTCACTCAAAATGGGTCTTAAGGGTATTTGAATAGTGGATCTACTCATCTCTTTGTGTGCTTTCAAAGTAAAGAACACCTACTTAGGTTGATTTCTCTCTCGCTAATAAGAACACAACTGAAAAAGTGAGGATGGGAACTTTATTCCCAACTCTGACTGTGAAATGATCTGTGATTTCACTTTTCTGTTTTTCTGTTTTCTCTTTTAACCTTTCCTTCTTTCTTCCCCTTCTGTTTTTAGGTAACAAAGATTCCATGCACTGAGGGTTTCTTATTTTGTTTTCTTGTCCTTAGCAAGGTACAGCACTGTTAGCTCAGATCTCTAGGGACTATGTTAGCACAAGTAACAAAAAATCCACCACCAACAAAAAAAAACCCCACATGTGCATACTTATTTAATAGAAACTATAGGTTCTTGCCTCATAAAAATCCATTTGAAGTCCATCTCCATGGCTGGTGACTGAGCTGACCTGAGCTTGGAGTCCTCTTTCAAACTCACATGTTGTAACATAAAATCCCCAGGACTAGCCCGTGTGCTCACTAAAGACAGCAGAGATTTCGTACTGAAATTCAGTGCAGACACCCTGTTGCCACACCTTACAGCCATTAAAAACTGCTGACTTCAGTTCTAGCAAGCTGAGGCAGTTACGAAGAATTTCTGACTCTCTGTACAAGAAAAGATGGCGTGACAAATAAATACAAGAATTTGTAAGCTAGCGTAACACATATTTTGTAACTTAAGAATCATTACAGCTCTCTTCCTCAACATTTTGTAAGTTAGAATATTAGAGTGAAAAATACTATGATCCACCCTCAGTCCAACAGGTTAAAAGAAAATATTTATGACATTAAATGGGGCTACTTTTGTCTAAATAAAAGAAAAGCTGCTTAGTTGTGCTAAAGAACATAATAAATCGTGTTTCCTGTTAGGAAGTAGCTTTATTGAAAATGGCAGCTATTTTCTCAGAAGTTATTTCCAGGCACCTGTAATCTAATGAGGTTTGTCCCTTTCAAAGAACAGTTGTACGTGCATGCCCGAATGCACACAACCTCTTCAGCCCAGAGCTGATAAAAGCATCTGCAAGCCACAGCTCAAGCACTTTAAATTATATAACTGGTTGGTTTATTTGTTTTAATAAGATGGGGCAAATGTGAATCGCAGTGTACTTCTAACCTTTCATTCAACCTGATGTTTTAATCATTTGGAGGAAGAGAAACAAAACAAAAGAAAGGGATGGCAAACAAATGGTAATGATTCATGTGATATTTGATAAGACAGCAACAGGAAGTTAAAATAAAAGCAAGCGTATTGCGACAGATGGAAGGGATCTTAGTCAAATTGTAACCCTTCGAAAAACTTAAAGGAAGCAGCTAATTAAGGACAAAATATATTTTTGTATGCTCTTCATATATTTTATTCAAAATTGGGACAAAAGAAGATTTATTTTCCACTGAAGTAGGAGGATAAAAATGGGAGTCTAACTTTTTAATCATGGGAAAATCATTTATGATGAGGTTGAGTTTTTTTCATAGTTTGCAGAGTGTGACTGAGAACAAAAAGCCCAGCTTTTGTAAAATGCAGTCATGAAATCAAGTGAAAATAACTTTCTGTAATTTTCCTGACAAAATGAAAACCAACATGTTGTGAGGGGAAAAGACTCCTCCCAGTGTACGAGGTTAATTAGAATGCTGAAGCTTTACAACTTGACACTGAAAAGGAGGGACATCTATGCTGTCCTGACATTGTTACTGACAGCAAAAGTAGATCATGTATTGGGGAACATGGATGGATCCACTGCCCTCTTCCCAAGCAGAATTAGAGCGGAGTACAGGAGATGTAGGAAAGCAGGCTCAACTGTTGAGGCTTTGAAATTTGAGAAATTTGTTCTCTAAAAAAAGTGCTTATCCAGTTTTTATGCAAAGATGGGTGATTTCACACTGCGTGTTCAATAAACTCATGCAAATACGACGTATGTAAACATATTTGGCCAAACACTATCCTAGTTTGCCCTTTGTATAACACCAATAAATTAGTTTCAAATTTGCATATTGTTATTAATCATACACCTTTCATTTCTCTACTTAACATTCATGTACAAATATATTTGTGTTAATATTCAGTGCAAATATTCAGGAGACTGAGATGTTCATGTCTTTCTTTTTCAAATAATAATTTATACTTAGGAGATTTTAATTCTATGTCTGAGGTTCCAGACATAAAACTAAAAAATGGCTATATAAAAAAGAGTGTGTAAACACCTTTTTTGCAGTTATTTTAACTATTGAACTGTCAGGATCTTCTTTCAGTAATTTTATCATGTGTTTTAATCATGAATATATGTTTTCATTATATCACTGAATACCACGAGAGCAAGCTAAAGGTCAGCAATCTGGTCTTTAGTAAACTAACAAAGCGATGGACTACCTGAGTATGTCACCTTCTACTATTTAAAGTTCATATAAAACACACTGAGCTTGCCATTTTGAGCACTGAAAAGATTGAACTGGCAAGGTGAGAAATTCTTTGAAAGAAACAAGATTTTAAAAAATCACACTGTCTTTTATTGTTGCCTTATGAACTTAGCAACCTTTTTTCTATTTGTATAAACAGAACAAAAGCATATCCAAAAAAAGACAACCAAACTGATTACTTACAAGCACTGAACCTGAGTCACTAAGGCATTGTATTGTGTTACTTCTGTTGGTAAAAAAATTTAAAATAATAAAGAAACAACAACAGAGAAAAAACAAAACACCTTTAACTGAAGAATCATGTGGAAAAGTTATTAAAGGATGAAGTCACAGCTAAATACGATCAGCTTGTGAGCTTCCACAGCTCATTGTGTTCAGTGCTGTTTGTAACACAGAGTGGATACTTTTTGTGCTGAACAATTTGTCCTCCGTTAAACAATTTTAAATTCTGCAAAAAAGTGTGCTTTATTTGCTATCATATTTTCAGAAACATAAACAACTTTTTTTACTATCCTTTTACCAAGCCAATCAACAAGCAACCTTGGATCTGACAGCATAAAACTGAGAAAGAGTTGAGTATTGGAATGCGGTTTCTGCCTGATACTTTCTTTTTTTTTCTTGTAAAGTCTGGATGGAAGCAGAAATTATTATTCATCTTTTTAGTCTGATTGCTCTTCTTTCCAATTTTCTCAATTTTGCCTTCTTTTTTAGTGCTTTGCTCAAATGATCACTTTTTTACCCTAAACATCATCATCAAAGTAATCTTACATACAAAATATCAATCATAAAGTTAATTTTCAAACAGGCTTAAAAAAATAATTCTTTTTCTCTCTGGAAAGGAAAAAATGGTCATAAAATGAAATCTGAATGAAATACATCAGATCAGCGTTTGTTGGAGCTTTCAGCCGGTTTTGCTTCTGAGTTGAGATCAAATTACAGAAAATATCTATGCAAAAGCATATACGATTTAGTCATTCTTAAAAACTACCCTCCATACACACACATTCACTGAACTAAAAGGTAATAGTATTAGCATGATATGTGTGTTTACACTTACAGATCACACAATAAAGCGCGGATTAATAAAGATCTTTTAAGAAAGTCTGGAAAAAGTAATATGGGTCATGATTTTTCTACTAGGAATAGTTGCGGCCATGGTTAGTACTAGCAATCTATTGTTTCCATCACTAGACAGTGTGATGTTCATTTCCTTCAGCATACACAAATCATTTATGAAGCCGAGCTCTTCCAAAGTATTATCTTTTCTAGAGCTTTAGCCCAGACTACTTTTTAAAACACAAAAGCCTTACCTAATATCTACTCCTATGCAGAGCATCTCTTCTGATTCACAGAATCACAAACCTACCTCACTCTTCTCTACAAGCCACTTCTTTTCTAAACAAATAATCTTCATTTGATGTAACAGCCCAATAACTAGAAGGCAGACTAGTGTTTTGTTGTTTTCAGATTAGACTTAAACCCCACAATTAATACGCAAGTATGATCTGGCTTTTCCTTAATCCCATACTGAGATGTCATTTCAAATGCTGCAAAGGTTACTGGAAAATAGAGGCCATTCAAAGAAAGCATTTAGCTTTACTACTTACATTAACCTGCATATATCAATCCTGGAATGTGTGGAATCCTTTTCTAATATCAATATCACATTAACACCCCATTTTTCTTTAACACCCAACCACCCTTGTTCTCATCTGTGTGCTAAAACAGAGTAACAGCCCAATGCAAAACATGAAGAAATAGTCACATGCAGAACAGGAAGGAATGAGGCTGTAAAATAGATGGATTGCAGAGTAGCAAGCTTATGGAAAATCTATTAAGGATGCATGGGATGTCAAAACATATGCAATATAAGCTTTCTGCTTTTAGGTTTTTTGTATGAAAGCAAGGTTATGGAAGAAAATGGCACCAAGCAGTCAACTCCAGAACAAGAGTCAAGGTGAACAGAAACCAAAACAGAAGTCATGCCCTAAGAAATGAGCAATGAACTGAAGTCATACATAATCCTTACTACCAGATACAAATATGAATAGATGTTAATGAAGTTCCTGGGGCTTAGCATGAGCGACACAACTACGAAACTGAAAAAAAAACCCAGCTCATGTTAAATCTGAGGAAGACTTCAAGCTGAAAGATGCATATGGGGTTTAACCTAGTAGTTAGCTATGAAGCAGTACTTAAGCAAAATGCTTTTGTTCCTATAGGGAATGAAAAATACTAATGTTTTAAATTACATGGGAACATTGTTTCTGTGACACATGCTAATGCTGGCCCAGGTAGTTTGTTTTTCAGTTCGTAATTCAAACTAGTTCCCCTAACTGACAGTAAACTTCCACCTTGAGCATATCTTCATAGATGCATTTAAGTATTGCAGTGACAAGCCAACCTTTCCCATTCCCTCTCAGTGGTAACATAATTCCAAATAGGCACTTCAAAATTATTATTCTACCCTCCCAGGAAAAACTCAATTAGCCTTAGGGCCAGGTGGTTTGAATTTGGCACCACTCTGTATCTTTGCCAATAGAGATTCCTCAGAAAAAACCAGCATGTCATGACAGACTGTGTCCTGGATGCACCCCACTACACAAATCCCAGAACATATGGAAGCAGCACGCTTTCCCAGAGAGAACTTAGCACCATGGTCCGCCATCAAAAAGTAAGCAAGAGAAAAGAGAATGGCTAAATTAAACCACAGAGCAGTCTTAACCAGTGACTGGGATCAAGTGACTATCTTAGAGGCAGAAGCAATGACCTGTGCAAAATACCTGAAGTGTAAAATCTTCTTGCTTGGAAGTGCGATTTTGTCAAGACAGAGGAAATGAAAAATGTTACTTCATGGTTGCTTTTTCTTTTTTTTTTTCCTAGCTTTCCACTGTTTACTTTCAATAGCTACATATTAATGGCATTGTACAAGTCACTTGCAGGACCTCCCCTGGAACAGTGTTTAGCATGTTGGTTACCCATGCTCAAGGTGAATTTAAACTGGAATAATTTCAGAACTGGCTACTAGTATAATGCAAGGAATAGAATGCCCAACATGAAAATAAAATTAATTGATATGCTTCTTATAGAAAAGCAACCGATTATTCCCTGTATGTACATTAAATAGTAAAAAGAGACACAAACCGGCTCTGTTTTCTATTGCAGGAACTTAGTTCTGGTGTAGCCTTCCAAGATGATAGACGTATTAAAATGGTCTTTAAGATGGTATTTGTAATATGATAGCCTGCAAATGTGGATTTTAAAGCCCATCTAGTCCTATACCTAATGCTAAGCCATTTTAGTAGGAAGAGAGGCAAGAACTGAGTATATCCTGAATATATTTACTGAATATCTGGTCTGGTACAATAGACTTGGGCATAAAGTTAATTTTAGCTGGAAAATCTAAGAGAGTCACAGGTTTTGCAAGAATACGAAAAAACCTACAGGGAGACCTTAGTTGTTAATTTCTAAAATTAGGTCTCTTTTGTGCACTGAATGTTTAAGACCAAACTCTGGAACTATTGCCCATTTGGAACTGGAATAGAACTGATTTTTGCAAGTTTTAATAGTGTTTTAGCGTTTCAATATTTTAGCATTGGGAACCAGATTGCTTAGGATGGCATAGTTACTGCAGCGATAGTAACTGTGACTGTCATAACAAATTTGATGATAAGGTTGAAAATGGAACTGATCCTCCAGTCAGTTATACCACGTTTATGATGCTTCCAGTATTTCCAGTGAAGCCAAGGAGTCTGATCCAACCACAATATTTTTATGTTCAATTCATCAATGTGCAAACATACTGTTCTCTCTTCAATAGCTAAGAGCGTATATCTTTGAGTCAGTGTAAAGCTAAAAATGAGAGCAAATTATTGCTGCTTTTTATTTTATGTTTCTATTCAATATAGCTTGATTACTTGAAAGGACTTGTAGCCAGCATATTGCAGTATGAAACAATATCATGAAAAATACATGTCTTTAATGCAAGGGTTGCACCAACAGTTTGTCACAGGCAAAATCTGCAGAATCAACAAAGAGACTAAATAAACAAGTCAAAACTTGAATTATCTAATATAGCATTGTATATTTTTAACAATCTCTATTCTAATTTCATGCACATAAACCAGCACTGTAAATTTTTTGGTCCTGACTTCATAACACTTTGTTTCCAAGGCCAGCTGTAGCACGTTATGATCCATCCTTTCTAACGTCCATGACAAAACACACTATTATGCTATTGCTGCTTTTCCTAAGCTATTAGAGGCTGCATCACTTTTAAAAAATAAGGTTGACAAGAATATAATAGAAAAAATGTTCCTTTTACCATTACTGATACGCACTTTGTGCTTCTCAACTAGGAAAACCAAAATGACATCATGTTATCATTATATATGCTGCTGTCTCCCAGGATGTCCTTCAGGTGCTATGGAACCTTACAATGACCAAAATACTTCCTGAGAAGGGCTGAAAAGCTAAAGATCTCTTTTTAAAGCTAGCAGTCTATTCTATAGAATAGATTTTCCTCTTTACAAGCCAGCTGGCAGTTCACTGGAAGAATACTTATTATAGATGTATGCTGACGGCAAATTTTAGCTATAGATGGAACGTGATGCTGGCTAAGTATTCCTTCCAAATGTGTTAATTTTAGTTCCACTTCCTTTGTACTTACTTTTCTTACTTGATTTATCTCTTTTTTTTTTCTTTCATAGGAACTTGAGATACTAATAGAGATGGGTCAAGTTCCAAATCAAATCCATGGGGAAGCTGAATTACACAAAGCCTAAATTGTTTTACGTTATCATTCTTCATTATATCAATATAAAAATAACCACTGCTAGAAAACACTATTTTTAGAATTAAAATAGATTTCGCATAGTAATTGGTTGCTTTGCTGGTTTACAATAAGGCATTTATGAGTATTACAGACATATTAAGAATTTATCTTAAAATAAAATACTCTAGTTCCTATTTCTGAAGGACATAAAAATGTTTTGTTCTTTTTCTTTTCATCATACGGGCAAAGAGAGAAAATACAAAACCTAAAATCTTTGGCGACTTTAAACTTAAACCATCAGACCCTCAGCTAGTTTAAATTAATATAGCTTTATTGATGGCAAAAGTATGTTGTTTTTTTTCTTTTCTTCTTTTTTTTAACTGAAATAAGAGTAACCAAGCAACTGAGTTGGAGTGGTATTTTGGAAGGTGGTTGCTCTCTTAACACTGTTCAAAGTGCTGCCTGCCTCATACAACCTCACTGTACAGTTTTATTTACATGTTAAGGCTAACTGCTTTTTTGCCTCTTGAATATATTAGTGAATGTTGAACTCTCACTCTTTTTAACGGGACGTCTGACCCCACAGTTAGTTAAGAATTATAAAAGAGAGACTGTCACCTATTACACCACAATGCTGCCAGTCAGTAATATACTGCTTTTGACCTGACACAGAATAATTGAGGCAAGTCAGTCTATTAAATTTTTCTCATATGAAAATCCAGGCAGGCTGCGTTTACACAAAATTATGGCTATCAAGTATTTCCTTACTAAATATTTTCCCATCTACTTCCCTGTACTAGATTTGAAACTAACTATAATTAGTTGATAATAGTTGTAAATTGCTGCATCTTGCATCGCCTCTGCCACTTTTTAATGCCTGGGATTCTGATCAGTCACCAAAGAAAATATAAAAGCAGGAGTTAATAACATAACTGAACTTCTATTGTGCCTTTCATCCAAGATCCAGAAGGCTTTAGAAACATTAATTAAGTTTCACTACACCCTTGTGAGATACCAAAGCATCGGTGCTGCCATCAAGAAATCAGAAGATAAAGACTGCATAAAGATTTGGTTCTGGCTTAAGGCATTGGTTAAAAATGCAGTGAGGCACACTAAATGAGCTATTCCTTTACCATATCATTCAATAGCAAAACATCAGACCTAAAGCATGTAAGCAACCCAAACAACTGCTACCATATTAATTGTGAAATTGATACTATCCACTTGGTTCTTTCCTTGCTGCAAAATGCTAAATGAGCAAAGACAGTGACTCCTTAGTATATACTTCTTGTGACTGTGTCACATCGTACATTTATCTTTTGCGATTAGACTATCTTGAAGTATAATTACAACCACTGATGTAAAATGGATGTATTGTATGGAAAAAAATTTTCCATAAACAACATCAAAACCAACAACAACAACAAAAAAGAAATTACTCTTTCACCTCCAGAAACTGAATTCAGCTTTTCTGGAATGTTTACTACTGGACTGAGTTTACTAAATTTGTTTGTAGAGGTTTACACCAGGGTACTCTAGTTATGCTCCTTCCGTAGACAAAGGAGAAATACAAACACCTACTTTATGAAGTGATGAACTGTAGTGTAGACGTTTCTCTCCACTCCCTCCAAAGAGGGTCGAAGGTGACAAGCACAGATGTAGGTGTCTACATTGTAGACTTCTATGCTTCATCAGGTTAATTCCCGCCCATGTCTTGTTTGCAAGCAAAACTACATTTAAATGGAGAAACATTTACTAGTTGTCCATTACAAATTAGTAATGATATAGTACAGTAAAATAATGCAACTATATTAGTAATACAATACCATTTTCCCTTCTAGAGTTCTGTGATACTTCATCTACCTCTTCTTCTACCTCTCAATTTACGTCCACTTTTGTTCTTATTTCAGAGGTTTTGGAATGCTTCTTTAGACTCTCGTTTCATGCCTTGTGCCTCCCATGGTAGCATCCAATTGAAATAAACACTGTAAAGCTTCAGGATTAATGCGGAATTCAACTTATCCTTTCTACACTTGAGGGTCGTGCTTTATGCAACTTTCAGAACCATACAGTACGGAAACTTTACAGAATTATAGCAAGCAGAAAAGGAATTGTCAGGCATGGATATTTTTCCAGAAGTGATGCACAATTACTCATTTCCAACATCAGTGGTTACAAGAAGTGACTGAAATGCAGCTGCTCGTAGTGTGTTTACTGTCACAAGTGATGTTGGAATTCTGAGGCAAGCAAAAAGGAAAATACACAACAGATGAGAGTCATCACATTAACTTCAGACACCTGCACTGTGGATAGCTGCGTTTGAGCCAGTTTTGTAGACTCCCTTTATAATCAATGAAGAAACTTGGAAGTTATGATTCATTTTCTTCAAAGGGACAAATGTGTCTATTACTCTTCATTGACTTTAACAGGAGTCTAGCCAAATAGCTCAGATAAAGACATCTACCCCACAAATGTGTGAAGTGAAACATATCCCTCCCACTGATATTTTTTGAGTATTTTATAGATAATTACATTGCCTCAGCAGCTATTGCACACCTTCATAATACACAGCAATATCTATACTGCCATTATGGTATCAGCAAAGTTCCACTATATCTTATCAGCTGAAAAAATTATAGGGTAATGTAGTAAAGAATACATGACTGTATACAAACTCGATCACTTAAACATCCTGTTTCTTAAATTCTTTTATACAATGAGTGCTGTATCTTAAAGCACTCTTAAACAGCTCCTACTTTTTTATCTCTGCAGGGCTGGCTTTCTAAGGTATTGCATGTCTAAAATGAATTCAAACACATTAATGTGTTTATAAACTCCTTGTGCAAGGATTTAAGCATATGCAGGCGTATTGAAAGTGAGTACAAATCCCATTGTGCTGTTTCTTTGTGCAAATACAGTTTCTTTGTATTCTAAATCCCCAATCATTTCCCTATTTCACGTATACTTTTATTAGTCCAATAATATTGTACTTATCCTTGAAAAAATCAAAACTCCATTTCACAAATCTTACCCTGTACAGTGTTAACATTCTTTACAGAAGCTATTTTATTTTAACCATACTTTGCTGTTCTTTCTCTACAGACACTATTTCCAGCAGTATTCAATAGCTGATACATTACCTTGGGATTCTAGGTGGTCCCCTTTTTAAGTAATAGCCTTCACCTTTGTCCCTGAAAAACTAATCATTGTCCTCTTACACCTATTCTTTTTACAGAAACAGCTTTCTGCAAAGTACTAAATTTCTTTTAATCTCACACTTCCATATTCAAATTTTGCACAAAACTTTAATATTGATTTTTTTTTGCACTGCATATTCTCATTCTGGATGTCTAGCTATTTTGGATACTGTCTCAAAGTTGCTGATCACCACAACCTGTCATTTAACTAGGTCCTCTGACACTACTGTCCTTTGTAACTGTTACTGTCATCAGGCTTACTCCAGGTTCAATCATTAATTGTCAGGCAGTAACTCACAAACTGTTCTTCCCTCAACTGTTAGTCTAGTAGAGTATAAACTAATCCCGTACCATGTACAGACTCCTGCAGTATTTTAAATTTTAACCGACAATGTTAGTCTCTTTTCCTATACATAATATCTCTCCTATAAAAGCTGTTATGCATCACAGGCTGACAATAATAAAAAATACCAAAATGTTTACCTTGTCATCCCTACTTGTAAAACTAAAAAAAAAAAAAAAAAAAAAAAATCATCAATTAACATAAAACTGAAGTAATTTAAAATCCCTCGCAAACTTTTGGTAGAGTGAATAGGGTTTCTCAAATTTTAAACGTTGCCGTAGTCAAAATGACACGGAATGTGCAATAATGTGTTTGTTTTTCAGATACTGTAGGTCTGAAGAGATTTTTTTGTATACTTCAATTATAAAAACATTTAAAACATACAAACTTGTGCAATTTTTATTTTAATGAAGATGAGAAGTTCATTAACGAAGATAAATATTTCATTAGATGTTAAATAAAACAAAGAGATTTTTTGGCTTCTCTCAGCACAAAATTCCTTTGAAAGATTAATTAATACATGCAAATTATGCAAATTAGACCCATGCAAATATTTTATGAAGACAATTAAGGGAACCATTAATTACTGCTTTTTTTGCTTCAGTGAGATTCATTCATTTAATTTTAATTTCACTTTAACTGTTTTGATGTATAATCTTGCAGCTAAGAACTTTATCTTTCCTAGTGGGTCACTTAAACTTATAAATTTCATCAAGTGAGCAGCAACAGAAATCTGTAAAGATATTCTCTGGGCTATGTTTAGTATCAAGAGAAATTTTTGACACAATGCACTCCTAGAAACTGCAAAACTGGAAGGGAATGTGAGCTCATTCTTGGACAAGGTTCAACTGCTGGAAAAGCAATTAATTTGCTTTGGCTGTGCTAATATAGGGGAATTAGAAAGTGTGACACAAGACAAATAGAAATAATTAGTTCTCCAAAATGATGTTCTCATTAATATGGTTTGAACAGTAGAAATAAAAAACATTATTGTGGCATGTCTGCATTCTGTCCCTAGCCACAGGAGGTAGAAAAATGCAAGATACAGCATTTTTTCACCTTTGTAGTTTGTATGGTGATGGCATTTATTTTAATTTTTTATTGTAGGTTTTAAGAAAAGCAAATTGTGGACCTGATCCTGTTATCTAAAACCTACTGCACTTGCATAAAGCATGAGGGATCCCCAGGTTTCTAGACTGTTTTCATCCTGTGAAAATATGAAGCTATAAATATAACTGACTAGCCTTTTCACAACAATACACTCAAGTTCCTAAATTTAAACTTTGATTTTGATATCATTCATTTAAATCGTATTTTATGATATGCAATACACGAGGTATAATATGTTTATTCTGTAGTTTAAGCTACTACAGCAAAAGATTGCTCTATCAAAAGAGTTTATGACATCCTTTCCAAACCTGACAACATAAAAGAAGTTTTCTTCTTCCATAACGTGAATACACGTTCATGCATTTGACAAAGTATACAGAAGTAGACTTTCAGCTGCTCTCATTCTTAACACTTATACCAGTACAAACCAGGTTTTCTACAAGCAGTGAAAATTACTAGCTGGTACCCTTCACAAAAACAGGCTACTAGAAGGCTGTTAAGAATATTTGCTCACTTACACTCTAAATATCTTAGCTTGTTGCAGAATTAAAGGTCATGTAACATTATGTGGCCCCCTCAAAATACTAAACTTTTTTTTTCCTTGCAGGTGATATGCCTTCCAGCTGTTTACCGAGTTCCAACTGAAGGCACCTTTCTTCGAAAGTTTTGCTGTGTACATACCTTTTATCTGGAATCAGATATAGAAGTGCAATGATTTGATTTAATTTATTTCTTCTTTCAGTTAGGTGGCAAATCTACAGCATCTGACAGAATTGAGATTTTCTCTTTAAATACAGCAAGGGGAGACAAAATGCGGCCATGCCTAGCTTGATGTTTCTTGATAGATGGTTACTACCATTAAGAAAATTCTCAAGTGCAATTACCACAGAGGTTTAGCAAAAATATCCAAGAAAATTTCTAGAACTCACATTGTAATAATTCTATATAAACAGAATCCTGTCTTCAGGGATATTGTTGATAAGAGGAAAATGTAATGAAGGACTTTGACTTGAAGTTAAAACCTATGAAACTTTCCTATTTTTTGAATAGTCATTCATTCTTTAACAACATGGATATAATACTTCCATGTTCCTAATTTGGTAAGAATGTGTCAGTTGAACACATGGATGAATGACCATAATACTTGCAAAATGCTGGGAAGTACTTTCTTCCTTGACCATCAATTCTGTTGCTAGTCAGCTTTTTTGCAAACTTTTATTAAATGTGACTGTCTTTAATGATTTCTTTCTAGCTACATCTTAGAATTAGCACCTCATACTCCACCTCCTAGACTTCTCTAGACTAGCCTTTGATAAAAGGTTTTTGGTATTCAACTATTGTTCTCCCTTTGTTAGGATCTTCTTATTCTCCATCCACATGGCTGTTTCTTTCTCAGTTTGATCTTTTGGGCTTCTTCCTCAACTTCCTGGTTTAGTTTCTTAGGGCTGTGAACTCCCTCCCATTGTCTCCCTCTCCATGCTTCGTATCCAAGTAGTCTAATCCACAAACAGACATTTAGCCACCATGTCCATTTTGACAACTGACATGGCCCTTTGTACTCCAGGTCTATTCCCTTTGGTCTGACCTAAAACCTCAGCCTGCTTTTCTGATTCTCTGTGTGAATGTTTAGCTGCTCTGACAATCTCAGGTTGGGAAAACAGAGCTGTTAATCGTTCACCCCTTCAGATTCCTCCTCCTCTTCCCCACTACTACTACTCTTAGTCACTATGAACCATTCTTTTCATCTTGTCTGTTGGTGAAGTTCAAAATCAAGGTATCCTCTTTGTTTGTTACTTCTGACTCTTCATTACAATGTAGCGTCTAAATTTATTCTCATAAAAAGTCTCTGCCCCTCATTTTTCTATCCCTCTCTCTAGCTGCGAATTCCTATGCTGTTTCTCCTCATATCTTACCTACTAAGGCTTACTTCTGCCTGAGATGTATAAACAAATTCATATGGCAAAACCACTTTCCTAGTCTGCTTCTTTGAATTGTCACTCCTTTTTAATTCCTTCACTGGCTCTTCCCTTTTTAACAACTGGAAACACAGTATTGAAAAGTTTTGCCTTACCCTTTACCTTGTGCATTACTCCTTATCAAAATGCTTCAAATTGGAGTAATGCTTCCAAATAAGCATCCTCATAGTTTTTCCCCCGTTGTTCTCCATAGTTGTTCTCCATAGTTAAGAAGACTCTCATGTAATGTTCACAAGACTAACCCACTACAATCCCTCAGGCTTAAAATCTGGATTTGTAGGTGAGTCTGACAGCAAGACCTGAGATCAAGAATGGCACCTGAATTAGGAATGTGATGAGGCATATGGGTTCATGAACACATATAACTACCCACATAAATCGAGTAAGTCATTTACCAGCACAGTCACTAACATCTCATAGTCATCATCTCATCTCAAAATATATTTGTGTAAAGCTTTAAGGGAAATGACATTACTTGGCTATATTCCTTCACTAATTTCTGTTTACCTTAGTCATGAATGGGGACAGTAATTTCCAGAATACGGGAGGGAATATAGGTAGGGATGATCATATTGAAGGATTTAATGAATACTATTGCACCATTGCTGTCGTAAGATGGGTTTACCTCATAGAAGAAAGGCAGTGAATACTCTTCCATGTAAATGACTAGCAATTACTTCGCTTCCTGCTGTTGCCATAGCATACTTGGGGACAGATTTGCATTTGATGACTCAGATTTAATTAAATGATTCATCTTCTTTGTGTTTTTGACCAAAACATCAAAAGGAAAGCATGTAGTAACACATGCATGGTTAGTCTTCAGCTCCTGAAGTACAGAAAGCTGATACTGGTTTACCTTTGCTTCTGTGAGTAGGAAAGTATAGCAGGTATTGAGCCTGTCTGTATACCAGGAAGCTGAAGAAAGAAATTCAATGGAGCTTTGGGGTTAGGAAGCTGGCGGAACCTACATAAATTAAATAAACCATTCCCCATTTCTTTAGCTTCAAACCTTTCAAATGTCATTATGCAAGATATTTTAACAAAACTGGTTATGTTTATATCAAAGAAACAGAATCTAGAGTTTATGTCAGGTCTTTTTTTACAAGAGCTGAACACATAGGGTCAAATTGATATGTGAGGGGTAATCATATCAAATCAAGTAATTATCAAATAATGCTAGGCAACATATGTTGTATTTTCAAAGCGGTATCTAACAAAGAAAAGACTTGAAAAGACTTACACCAGGTGCACCTTGTCATTACCCAGATATTCACAGAGGTTAGCCATCAGTCTGAGCAAGCACAGAGCAAGCACAGATGATGTGTTACATATACTCTGTTAGCATGAAATTCTGGGACATAACTACTGCCACCAATACTCAAGTGGTTACATTTGATCTAGTTTTCCATATGTCTATACAATGAGACAGCATGAAGGAACATATAAAAGGGAGGGCAAAAACATGAAGGGCAGAATGAAAATTTTAGTTCTTGCAAGATTTAAGTTCAGTCTCTGATCTACCACAGATTTCCAACATATCCATGATCAAGCTCCTTAGCCCCTCTATGATATAAAGATAATTGCTTTGTTCTGCATCACAGGAGTATTTCCTGATGTGAAGATTAAATCTATTAAAGATTGCAAAGTTGTCCAGATATTACAATGATAACATTTCTACTAGCTCTCCAGTTACTCTTGACAAAGCTCAAAACAATTTATCTGAGACAGACCACAAGCCTGTAAACTGGAATCAGTAAGATAAATAAATATCTGTTTACTAAAACTTAAATTCATGCAGAAACATTACAACAGAAGAAATATCCTCTGAAAATAAGTAACAGCAATTTAAGAGGCTATTTATGGACTAGCTAATTTTGGTAGATTTACAAAATGAGTGTTTTCTCATTAATTATCTGTCCTTAAAAAAGTTTTTCAGAACTATTATGCACAAACATGCTTTCCTTCACCTTGATGCCTGATTTTGTTTTCTGTTTTGGTACACATATTTATACTAGCAATTGAAAAGAATTATACATTCTTAATAAATTAATTCTGTTGAATATCTGCTAAAGACAAACTTTACTTCTTTAGCTATTTCTTCGAATGATTACTCTTGCAAGATTCACAGTGAAATTGAATATTTTTTAAACTGAAAAAAAAGGAAGCAGCCATGGAAAGATTTTAATATTGAATGTAGAGATAGATGGCAAAGATGTTTCAAAGAACAAAGTACAAGAATACTCTAAGGCATATTAACAAAGTTCTGGGCTGGCATATCCAGGGCCAGCTCTCTACTTGGCCGAAGGGCTATCTGAGTCACATACAGCAAAAAAAAATCAGAACTTTTTGAAAGTCAGTGAGTTTGGGCTTCTTAAAAAAAAAAAAAAAAGGCAACCACAACTTTTTTTCCACATCTCACGTTTTCATATCTCAGTCAAATGGTATGTAAAATACAAGTTAGTCCACAGACAACAGGACAGCAAGATCTAGAGAAATTATCCCATGAATGTTTGTGTGTTTCCACTAAACATGCTAGAAGAAGAGTGGCATAGGCCTTCCCTTTGGAATTGATGTAGTAAATACCTTTTTATTCAAAATACATAATAAGCCATAAATTTCCATTTAATATAAACCAAGTCCAGAATGTATTATGTTCAAAGGTGTTTTAAATGAACAAAAAGGGCTTGATTCAACATCTGGTATGATTTGAGTCAGACTTCCATATCCTGTGTGGCTTCCAGGTGCTGCTCTAGAAAGGCCTGGATCTTCCATAGGCATGATTAACCTTTTGCAGATGTTTCAGATGCCCTGGTGCATCTCAAATGGCACTAGTCATCTACTTGTGGACAACAAAATCACTTTTTAAATAGTGTAAGAATTAATGTTCTTAATTAATATCTTAACTTCTCTCTGAAAATCTCTTTTCAGACATGCAGGGATGAGATGGGAAATTGATGATGATCTTCCTTGGTAGATTAGCTCACATGGCTTGCTAAGACATTTTCTTTTCTTCTTCGATGCAGGTGGTGGCTGACAGTCAAAATGGGACACTGAACAGGATGGCCACTGTTCATATTTAATGTTTCAAATCTGATTGAACTTGAAATTCAAGATTTGAAATCTAATATGGATTTGATGTTTCTTTTTACTTACCCAAGCTGTAGTAGCTTTCGGGAAGAAGACATGGATCTCCTTGTCTAACAGATTTCCTCCTATGTGTGCTAAGTGGATAAAGTAACCTACCGGCTACTAGTTTGTACTAGTATTTCTCTAAAGCATAGTACTTTTAGCAGAACTGAAAATTATTACCGTTATTTTGGCATAAGACTTTTCTCCTTCATGCTTCATACGACAAGTCACAACAAGGGCAGTGTAACTATTAGAAAAATCTCAAACCACTAAATATTTTGGGGTCTGTTGATAGTGAAGTTTTAATGATTTCACAGAAGAATGCAACACTAATATTGACAGATGAAGTTCCTTTATAAGGGGATGATACACAAACATCAGGCATTTTTTACTCTCCATAGTAGTTTAAAAACCAAATGCCAAGAAACCATCTTCTTTACGACACACATTACAGCTGACATGGTGCCACTTTCGAGCACTTGTCTAAGAAGTAGTAAATGTGGGTGAAGGAAAAAAAAGAAAAAGGGACAGTTTCCTACACAGTGTACAGGCAAACACTGATAAACATCCTGGTTTAAAAAATAAAGTCTTGTAGTTCTTTCTCTAGAAAAGGGAAGGGAAAAGTGTTTTGTTTTTCAGCTGATGAGACTATGCTAGAAATTTGTGTTTCACCAGCCCGTTCAGGTTTCAGTTACCTTCTGAGGGAGAAGATGAAGGGAACAGAGTACTTATGGGAAACATAAATAGGTAGGATGGTGGCTTGCAGTGCCTGTCTTTCCCAGGTAGCAAGACAACTGGGGTGACCTCAGAAGTCTGTTAGGTAAGAAGTCATCCATCCTATCCTTCCCTGTTTGAATAATATGAACATAGAGGAGGGAGGGAGTAAGAGATGAATGAAAATGAAACAAGTCAAAACAATTCCATATAAAGTCTTAATAAACTTTTCGGTGCACAATGTGTTTTATTTAATATTCTTATTGTCCTGAATTTTCCCGCTTGACTTGGTTCATGCTTAGTCATTAATTTTACACATAGTTGCTTTAAAAGTGCACTAAAGTACCATGTTGGAAGAAAGCCTCTGATTGATTCATCATTTATCTCAGTAGAAAAGCCATGAACATATTTGATTTCCAGCAGCTTTGTATATATACAGCTATAAAATGAGATGTAAATTGCAATAGATAGCAATTTCAAAGAAAATGTGAAAAAGTTTATGGAAGAGTGTAAGTGTTGAATGAGAGGGCTCTAGAAGAGTACTTTGCAACATATATGTAACTGTTTATTAACTCTATGCCCTTCCTTTGCTTTTTGGGTGATAGGTAGCAGGATTATGTACCTTAAAGTTTAAAGGTGTAGCTAACAATGACCTATGAACACGACGAAACAATCGTCTATTTATAGGTTACTGCCTGCAGTCAATACCACCTTCTGTTTAAGTTAATCGATGTTGTCTTTAATTGATTAGCTTGGGTTGAAAACCTGCCAAAGTGCTGGACTCCGGGGTAGGGGGATAGGGAACATACTTGGTACTGTTTGGTTTCCATGCATTGTAAGATAACTTCAGTATTTATTCACGGTTAAGGTAATATAAAGCAAAACGAATCTTTATTGTATGTTTGCTCATTAAGTATTCAGATTTCAATGGTAAAAGACAGACAAACTAGCAGGAGATGTAATAACTGTCTAATCTACAATCTAGGTTTAAAATCTGAACTATTATGGATTGTCTGCCAAGCCAAAAAATCAGTAAAACAAACGTCTTTAAAACTTGTGAGCTGGTAAAGCTAGTAAGGCTTATTCATCTTAGGGGAAATAAAGGATTTAAATTAGTGTACAGGGAGAGAGCCCAGCTCTTTGTAAAATGTACAAAAACTAGAGAACCGATTTTCAGAGATACACCTTCTGCAATGGTAATGAAATTCAAGGTGGTGCATGCAAATTAATGTTGTTATTTATTATTATGTATATAATTTCACTGAAGTGCATAGCACTGTACAGATGAATAATAAGTGCATGACCCTGACATTAATACAAGGTGTTACACACTGCAGTCAAAAGCAGCTGAAGTTTAAGGCACTAATCAGAAGGAAAATGAAGCATTGTGAGTATGTATTACTGCAAACAGGTACAATGTTTAACCAGCAAATATTTTAGGGAGACTGAACAAAAATAAAATAGAATCAGGTGGACTAACCAAAAGGAGTTAGTAAAGCAGCTCCACTAAATGTCACTGAGGGTTAGACACTAAACTTCTAACAGTCCCCCCCCTTTAACACCACCCTTAGGTCTGAAAATATTTTTTTTGAGCATAAGAAAGACAAGACAGAAGAGCAATGCAGAAAACACACTACCCTTCAGCTTCTAAAATTGAACAGTGCATGAACATACATTTTCACCAATGCATCAATTTGTCTGACAAACTCTGGCACGCAGAGAAGGATCAACAACCAGACAGCAGACATGACTCCCTAGTGGGTCACTATAACAGTTTTGCTCCTTTCTGCTGTCTTCATACTTTTCTGGTAGCTCAGATCACTACTCTTGCGTAGAGGCGCTAGAATAACCCTAAGGAGGGCAGTCACATTACAGAGATGGTCCTGTCTTATGTCTGCAGTTAACCAAAGCTGTAGAAACTGAAACCAGTTGTCTTACTGAACTTCAGAAACCTTAAGAACAGAAAACTTAAGGAAGAAACCTGATAATCAGGCAGACAAAAAGAAAAATGCAGTATCTGTCAGACTTCTGAAAATCACACTCTCACAAGACACAGTATTTCACAAACACAGACAGACCTTCTTACTGTTTGTTGACTCCTAAGCTGAAAGAAGGCTTTTTCTTGATAAATTAAGTGGTAATTACTAGGTCCTTTTTTTTTCAAATCTGGCCTAATGGAATAACAGGCTAAGTGGCCTGAAAATCACGGAAAAGTTCATCTCCAAAAAAAAACCAGTGCACTGTTTTGTCATTGCTGCTTCACAGAACCTTTTTTGTATTTCTGTGGGTCTAGAATAGTCAGCTGTTTGTTTCCATAAACAGCCTAGCTAAGTAGCAGATGTTTCCTTGGGCAGTTATTCAATATATCTAGAAAAAAAAATCCCTTTGCCTTCCAGGCTTCTGACAGCTTTGTTTCCAGCTCCTGACTTCTTTTCCCTGCTGAAATGTTCAACCTTTATAGCAGGCCTGCACAACAGGTGGGCTGCGGGTCTCTTGCAGCTTGAAAAACCATTTGTTTGGCCCATCAGCTGCTGAGAAGCATCATGTACTGTTTGATTTGCCCAGCTGCCAAGAGGCAGCAACAAGATGTCCAGCAGAAAATGCGTATCTCCTAGCTTGTCACTGATCCCTCAGAATGCTTGTATCTCCTAGTCAGCCACCTGGTCAACCAGCAAACACATATCTCCAGATCATACACACACATTGCCTCGCAGGTCAAAGAAGTGGCGTAATAAGAAAGACTGGGGATATTCAGAAGCAATATTTGGTGGGGAGGGAGGTTGAAATAGAGATGGAAGGAAAATGGAAAATAACAATACAAGGGAAGCTGAAAGTGTTGAAATGGGGGAGCAGAAAAGAAGGAATGTCACACGGGAAAGTGAAAATGTATTTTCATGCTGAAAAGGATGTGATAAATCCATTTCAGAATCCTGGCTCTATACTAAACCCAAGCACTTTACTGCTAGAAGTCCCATGCAATAATAAATGAATAACAACAAATCCATAGTACTTAACTAAGCAGCAATAAAAATGGAGTAACTGATGAGCAAGTGTCAATTGAATAAAAATGTAGAATTTACAAGTTGATATATATATTTAACATTACTAAGATGTTTTAATGAGAAAAAAGGTAAGAAAAAACTTGGTAAAATCTATGAAGAATCAGGTGCTTTTCTTTTCTTGGCTTTAATCAATTAATACTGTAGAGAATATATGACCATTGGTTTACATGGCATTATAGAGATGTATGACCTCGTCTTTGAGGAGCTATGGGAGCAAATGGAATTGCTTTTCATTAAGAGGAAGGGGGATACAGAGAGGAACAGACAGAAATGCAAAGATAGGAGACAGAAGCCCTGGGAGAAAGATACAATCATTGAAGGGACTCTACAGAAGGATAATGGATAAAAGAAATGGACTTGATGCTAGTCATCACAGTCAATATCATGGGCAAAATAAATGAAGGAAAGACTAAAGAAAAGACATTTTAGTTAAATGTGCTGCAAAAAGAACTGATGTTGCCAGAAAAGAAATAGATGTCTTGGCATTTGAGGGCACTGAAAACTATTTTTAAAAAATCGCTGGTTAATTTGAGAGTAGTCTTGCACTGCAAAATGTGTCCTATCTATGATTAGCAGCCAACAGTAATCTTCTCTAAGTCTACAAATATAAACTCATATAAAACTTAAGATTTAGAGAAATTAGGACAAGAAGTCTGATGGAGTTGGAATTGGAAATAAAGACAGAAAATGTGACTAGGAGGAGTGACTGAGACTGGCTAAACACATAGACGGAAACACAGAAACCAGGGCACTGGAAGATACCGTGAAAGGGAGCTAGTAATAAGAAGTGGTTGGCTGACAGTAACTGAGGCTAAAGTTGGGGAACCGAGTGATTTGGACTTACTAGACAAGAACAGGATGCAGTGGTTGAGAATAGAAGGAAAGATAGGGGACAGAACACAGGGCAAGAAAGTCAGGTCATCTGAAGTCTCTTACACGGAGAAATCTTCACAAGTAACTGCGTATGCGGCATATGGATAGAGCATTATGAGCCAATATCTGGAGACATCTGGATCTTGATTAACAAGGATATTAGGTGTAAGAAGTTAAAATTAGAGGGTGGAATTATGCCTGAATATAAATAAAAACTTGTATTGAAGGTGAGACAAAAAAGAGGCAAGAAAGAGATTACAAAATTTGGAAATGGATATTAGGACTGACACAAAGGCCAGAGACGAAGAAGAAACAATAAGAAACCTCAATGGAGACACAGTTAGAAGTGATACAGGTTGCAAGAAAAATGAAAGGAAGCTTCTGTGCCCAAGAGCATGAAATGTATCCCAAGATGGTTTGTCCTTATCTCCACAAGTGTCTGCAAAACCCCCATGGCAAAATGGTCATTCCTTAGACTGCACTGCTCACAGTAAGGTATTACAACGTATCAGTTACTTTGTTACCTTTATCACTATGAATCTAAAGATTCAAGTCCATAAGGTTGTCAGATGTCATCTCACAGTGAAACTTCTTTGTAGTTTACTTGTTAAAAAGCAAACCCTAGAAAATGGTTACCCAGGGCATTATGCAAATGGTTAAGCAAAACACTGAACTATTAGGAAATGCCAAAATTAAGATTTAACATATGAAAGAAATAGAGATAATCATTCACACCTCTTCTCTAAAGCATGATGTCTAATGATGAAAGTATTATGTATAAACCAGGTATTATATAAAGCATGAGAACACACACTGAGCACTGAAGATAAAGGAAATATTGGATAGATATCCATTTATTCAACTACATCCTTGTCCCCTGCACTGAATGAGACAGGGTACTGTGAAAAATACAGTACCTAATCATATAATTAAAGATTATATCGTGATGCATACACAAAGACGGTTGAACAAAGGTGCGGAAGACAACCTTAATTCTACCATTTCCTAATTTTGGAATGCTTGACTTTACAGCCTTGATAATGGCCTTTTCCAATAAAGTTTTTGATCTCATAAGAAATATCATCACACATTTCCACATGCTTTTGTCCAAGATTTATACATCAGAAATGGAACTGCGCGCACAAGCTTCACAGAACCACCAAAAGTTCCTTTTTAATGTGGAAGTCCTTCAGATAGTTATCTTTCAAACTCAAATATAGCAAGAAACAATCAAGGACTATCATTTGCTGAGATTATTACACTGGTTTTGCCTGTTGGAAAATAGATTAAACAAGTTTCAAACCAATGCAGGAAACAATTTAGGTTAGGTTTTCAACCAAATGACTGAGGCTGTATCTAAGCACTTTTTATCAATGTAGAGGGCAGCTGCAGGGCAGCTTTCCCCTAGTACTCAGGCAGCAAAATGCACACACTAGGTTCTTGGTATGGGCAAAATTAAATTGTTAACTTCTTTCTCACTCTTCCTCAGTAGCCTTCAAAGGCCTTACAAGTAACTTCTTATGGGACTATGCAGTCAGTGTGCTGAGTTTCAGTTGCCTTCTTTCTCTAGTCCTGGATCTACTCAACATCTCCATTTCCTGCCTTACCCTTTCTGGGAGGGAGAAAGATGGCCCTGGAAGCTTTTATGTTCATGCTACCTCAGTGGCTCTTTTTCTGACATCAGGAAAGCATAGTCTGAACCCACTTAATATTACACTTAACTGCACTGTTAATATGAGCCTACAGAAGAGATGGAGAACTAGAAAAAGGCGAGAAGACACACTCGGGGGGAAAGGGCTTAGAAAGCACAAGTTCATTCTGCTAAGGGACAGGGAGAGTAAGATAACAGACTCATTTGGAGAAAGGCTGATAGTGTGCTGGAAGAAAAAAAAGTATTTTCAGAAGAATAAGGAATGAGGTATGAAATTTTGATTGATTGACAAAAGGAACAAAACCTGCACTAGAGGCGAATGAGTAGTTAAGGAGAAATTGACTGAAAGAGTGCAGTAGGACAGGAAAACTTTGCGGACAGACGAAGTGCAAACGGTCTCTTGGAACACAAACAGACATTTGGAAAAAAAAAAAAGATAGGCCTGAGAATGCATGGGAACTGAACAGGGTGAGAAGACTTAGCAGAAAGTGATGGAACTGGTTTCAGAAGCAGCTGGAACGATGGCATGTAGAAGCTGAAAATTAATTGGAAGAAAGTAGAAAAGGTACAAGATGAGGCAATTGACAGAAAACAGGAAAGAAGTGGAGAAGACAAAATAGCAGCTTCAGAGAGAGAAAATTTTGTTAAGCTTCCTGTTCTTATCAGGATAGCTTTGGGAGAAAAGTACAAAATAATTTGGGAGTGATTTGGGAAAACGAAGACATGACAGGGACACCATATGAAAAGAATGGTCAATGGGGAAGACAGTGCAGAAGTAGAACATTTTTAGAGGAGTTCAGATAATGCGTAAAGGGAGTGGTGTTTAAATGGAATGAAGATGAATATACAGGACTTGGCAGGGAAACTACTGGGAGACAGAAAATTGAGATGTAGGATTTATAGAGGAAAAGAAAAATTAATAATGTAGGCAGACAAATACATGGTAAGTAACCAGATAGGGAAGAAAAAGTCAGTGGAAATAAGAAAGTAAGAGCGGCAGTAAATGTCATTGCTCTAGTGCTTAGTAAGAGGTCTGGTAACAAAACAGTATATAAAAGTCAAACATTATCTTTGTATGGTACCTTTTTGTGTGGGATGAGGGGGTCTTGGGAAACCGGATTGGGAGCTAGGCATAGGCATCTAGTGAACCTACAATATGTATGGAGAAGAGGATAATCTGCTTTATTATTATTTTAAACAGAAGCAAGAAAGAAAACACTTAAAACCAGTGCCTACACCAGTTCCTAATAACTTAGTATCTGTTTGTATCTGTTAAAAAATATGAGACCCATAACTGGGTTATTTATTATGATTATTTGTTAGCATTTTATGGATATTCCAGCAAACTGTTATCTACCCAGTATTTAAAAACCCCAAACCCAACCCTAAAATATCCTGTATTGCTTATTTTCATAGTCTCGTATTCAAATTTCCTTTTATTATCTCTCCCATTTTACAAAAGACTTTACATGAACTAAAAGTGAATCTAAATGAGAGCTGCATGATGAAAAATAGAACAGAACATAACCCTCTTATTGACAAAGGCAATTATCTTTTATGCTTAAACAAGTCCTATTCCTTACTCACAAAAGTGATAGTTAAAAATATCAGCATTAAATACAACTTTGAGTTGACAAGTATCCTTTTATTTATAAAAAATAGTAGATAAAATCTTTATTTTTAATTATTATTTCCTTGCATAATATTTTCTTAAATGCTGAAATTAAACTTGGTATATCAATTATTTCACTTCTCCACAGAATGCTGCAGCTTTCCCACTTTTGTTTGCTTAGTTATAGAACTTAGCATAGCATGCTTAATACAGTACGTTGAAAAAAAATTAGCGATTGTGGATAGACTATTACCCCAGACATGCTTTGATACCAAGACAGAGATATATTTTTTAGAGAAATAAGAAAGGCGTAAGTATTTCCCTAGTAAGTGTTTTTTCCCAGAACCTGAAACATGAGATGATAGTATTATATTCTTTATTATGGAATATATTGTATATTCTATATAATAGTTCTTCTATAGTGCTTACTAAAGTATACAAAATATCATTTACATATAAAATGTAAAGACATAATTGAAATTTTGCAAAACTGGAAAGACATGGTCTTTGTTGCCCTGATGAAAATTCAAAAAAGGGTTGGAAAAATCCCAGTTTCACCCACTGGAAAGCTTTTGTAGAGTTTTGCAGCTAAATTCTCCAGGGACCCCATCTGTACTGAGCATGCTTTATCCCGGTGCTGCAGGAATGAAGCAGTTCTTTCCCTGCAACTCCTTCTCCTCATTCCTGCAGACAATTGCCATGCTAAATACTGAAATAAGAACAGAGTGCTCTCAGTGCTTCCCTCCCTGATACCCAGGCAGATGCAGAAGAAGAAACAGAATGTGTACTGAAAGCAGTAGGGAACGTGAGCTTGATGGGGAGATGGGGGGGAAGCAGAGAATACAGACAGAGATGTGGTACCAACAGGCAAGGCTTGGTAACAGGGAATGTCAACGCAGCTCTTGAAATGACTGGAGAAGAGGAGGAGGCAACAGGAAGGGTCAGACAGAGACCGGGGGCTGGGGGTCACTGAGAGAGAAAGAGCTTGTAATTAAAGACATAATCAGGGTGGCATGAAACTGAGTTCAGAAAAGAACACTGGAAGAATATGAAGGTAGGAAAAAAAGAAACACAATGTAATGGAGAGCAAAGAAAGAGTGAGAATAGCCATTGACAAAAGCTGGAATTGGAGTAAGGAGACAGAAACTAGGAGGAACTGGGACAGAGATGCATGCTAAGGGGGACACATAGAAAAGGGAGTTTATGGTGAAAAGGAATCCTCCTTCCAATATCGGAAAAGGACACAAAAAGTACTGACACTTGGCATTACTCGTCCGCTATTAACTATTTCTTGAACTATTTCTGAAACCTGTCACTCTATAATAGCTGATCCACAATGACAATAAGCTCCTACAGTTACATTTGTGTGGTGGGGTTACATATTGTGGTAGATCTAACAGTTCTGAACTGTTGTATGACGATTAAGCTGAATATATTAAACTATAAGAAATGACAACTCTATTTCTTGCTTCTTTTTTCCTTTTCCTTAAAAAAAAACCATTTTAATTATACGTTAAGACTGCAAAGTAGAGACAGGAAATGTCAGAATTAAGGTTGCCTTTGCAATATGATTCAGTACCACAATCAGAAGATATCATGGTCCAGTCTTCAATTAAATAATCATCTGTGGATTTTTTTTCTAACCTGCACCACCTTGGACAGATGAATCAAGGAAAGGTCATCATTATTGAGAATGTTGCCTGTAAATCCTTGATTTCGTTTGTTGCAGAAATGGAAATATATGAAATGAGCATAAGTAGGCAGAGGATAGCTGGAAAAGAATGGATAATCATGCTTAAAAAGCTGAAGTGCTGTTCCTGTGTAGTTTGGGACAAGTCCTTTAGAATACATACTCCAAAATACTCAGTAATTATGTGTTGCTCATATTATAAATATCCAGCTTGGTATCTCAGCCCATAAGCAAAACTGAATTCAACAGGAACAGTGATTTGAATACACTGAATACATTTGCCAAAAATGCAAAATATCCTGAAAAATTAGGTCCTCGATACTTGAAAGTTAAGCAATTTGTCATCTTACTCTCTCTGTGACTCTATTTCCCAGCTTTCAAATTGGAATACTCCAATCTTCACTTCCTTGCAGGAATGCTCTGAAGCTAAAGTAGTTAATGTTTGCAAAAAGCTCAGGGACTGCAGTGACTAGTGTAACAGAATGGCCTCCCAAGAAATTAGAAGTCTGTCTTTCCACCAAACAAAATAACCAAATGACTGGATTATAACAAAATGACATAATCACCGGATTCCTATTAAATGAATTGCATCAAATGGTGCTTCAAAGAAGGCACACATTTTATGGGAAGGAAAGTAGGATTCCGGAATAACAAACCTCATAACAGGTACCCACTTCCCAGGCAACGTTTAATCTGGCATATTCCAACTTCTGAGTTACTGACTTTGCAGACATAACTTGCTTTTAATTTAAACATTTTTGTTTATATACATGTGTTTGTCTTTCATAAGAACTTACTGCCTCTTTTGTTTTTGTTTATATGCTCCATACATTAAAAGCTTGTTGACTTTTTATTCTGTTGTTACAGCCTCCTTGTGGCACACCAGTAACAACTCTTTAGGAGACAGAAAATGTGATTAAATAACACACAGAAGATGTCAAATGATACTGTTAAGATGATTGACTTCAAAATGCAAAATAAAGGCAATTGAGAGTGATTACTGGAGCTAATCATTTTAGGCTTGCCTCTGAAAAATGCACCTTCATTTACAATTGAAAACAAATGCTATTTTTACTGTTTAGTATTCATGTAGGTAGATTTAGCCTGTTGACTAGAGAAGACATTATAACATAAATACTATTTTAAAAATTTGCTCTTTACTAATATCATGGTGTTTGCAATATATATATATACACATTTAGATTCACAGGGGAAGTAATACGGCTCTCTAGTATTTCATGTATAAATGTACTCAGCAGATTTGTTTTATTAAAATGTAAATAATGGGATATTGTAAATGGAAAATCCAAGAAGGGAATAAACATATTATTTATCATTAATTCTCAGAGTAGCTTATTGAAACACACCTTTCAGTAACTGCCACTGAATATTAGCTATGAAATTCTCATCATGCTGTGACTGTTACCCATTAGGTTTACCCACTTGTATAGTTAAAAGGCTCAAAATATTTCAAATAAACTTTTAAAAACATAGTCATCTCAAGTCTAACTATATATATTCACAGAAACTGCATTCGGCATGTCTGAGATTCAACCCAGTATTGCTTCAAGTTAATTATTCTTCTTTAATTGCTCTGTATAAACAGAAATGACCTATTAATTTAAAGAAAATCTATCAGCACTGAATGTATTCTCTCTTATAAACAAGCAAGATGAACTTGACCTTGTTTGAACTTGTTTTGATGTGGCCCAGATGGTAGGCTACATGCTTGAATAGCAGTCTAAAGCTGAGGAAAAACTCATATAGCAAGATCTAGATTTATAGCCTTTTGCAAATTCCTACCTTGTATTGTCCTTTCAGCATCTGTTCTGCCCCCGCTGCGGTCAGCTTCTATCTCTGGGGTCAGAGAGTCTAGAAACATAGAAAGGTAAGACTGACACATATTTCATCTGATTCTTATAGCCTTTTTTACAACCTGTTACTCCAATGCTGAATTACAATACAATCAACCTTTGTCAGTTTTTTTAATGTTGAACAATGACTGGAGGCCAGGACAATTTTTTGTTAGACTAGGAAGATTAATGAGCAATAGATTTTTCAAGCATAAAGGGGGGGAGAAAAAGAAGACGAAAAAAAATTGACTTCTCAAGCTAATAATATAAAATTGTCATAGTTTGAACATTCTCTCCAGTGAGTTTATTTGCACATACTATATAAAGTAACAGAACAATAAAGAGAGAGGCATCAGTTGAATGAAGGGAAGAAAAGAGATTTTCTTTCTTTTCCCTCCCATTATGTTACAAATTTTCAATATAACAAGCTTCTTTTCGCACTTAAATTGGAAGTTAATGGCACAGAGGCAAAAACTGGCTTCTTACCATTTAGGACCCTGAGACTATCTGTTGAAGCTGCCTGTTTCAGTGTCTGTTCTGCTTGCTCCCGTCGTTTAGTCTCAAATTCAAGTGCTTCCTGTAATTTCCTCTTTGCCTTCTTTTCCTTCTTTAGCCTTTTCTGAATTATTGCTAGGAAAAAAGAAAATCAGTGTACTCAGATTTGGATCTGAAACTTCGCTACACAATTACCTGTTAAGAGTCCTGAGAAATGCTACAACTGCAACAGTTCATATAAATTGATTAATTACATAATACCACTTTAAATTACTTGAAATTTGCTGGAATCACACTGGAATATTCTAAGAGCTACTGTTCTATACCATGGTATTGAAAACTGTAGGTGACACTCAGCTATAGCATGTATTTTTTTTATAAACAGATGAGAATCTGTGAGCGTCCAAATCAGAAAACCTTGGTACCAGCAATGAAATGTACTTTTTGCATCATCTGACGTAGGTAAGCCTCTGTCTCTGGAGGTGAGGCGAGGTCTTTTTGCGGGATTAAGCCCACCGTTTTGTAATCGCCCACAGCACACAGATAATACGCACAGAGCGATGAAGTTCTCGCCTGCCTGCCTGCAGCTTCTCTCCCACAAGAGGGCGATCTGGCTGCCTGGTGCCCGGGCTGCAGGAGGAGCTCAGCCCCCAACCTGCTGTGGTCCTCATTCCTCAGGGAAAGGCCCTGAGCTTTCTAATTCCCCTCCAAGCTGCTGCTTCCCGCAAACCATCTGACCTCTTCGTGCCTGGTCTCTTCCCCATATTTATTTCTTATCCACGTTTCCCTTTGTCTTTCCCTTTTCTCTTTCTTGCCCTCTGTTGGCTCCTGTCCCATCAGCCAACTAACCTTGAAGAACTCATAGCAAATCCTTTAAGGTGCTGGGTACCCCAGCCAAGGAAATATTACTTTGCTTTGTCACATGTGAGGGAAAATACTAAGAAAGGAAGGAGTACTTTAAAATTAAGCATTAGAAAAATGTTTTCCTTGTATCTCTTCAGTTCAAATCTTACAAGGAAAAGGATTGTAAAATCAGGATGAAACTTCATCACAATTTTCTTTTCTATGTTACCAGTGACTTACAACCACAAAAGTTAAGACTTGCATGATCCCTAACTGAAGGAACATATCACAGGTTACGTTCTTAATGGAAAAGGATAATGTGAACTCATTTTTCTACTCACTAAAAGCCAAAGTCAGCCTCTAAAGAAATCGTGTAAAGTCGCAGAGCATATCATTATCTCCCCCCCACACACCCCAACCCTTCTTACACAGCAAATTTAGGGTTTTCAGGGATCTGCATGTAAGAAACTTATTTCTCATAAGATCTTAACCCTTTCCTAGTAAGTCTATTATTTTGACACTAACTCAAAACATATCTACAACACTACTCACTAAAGAATTCTTTACACACACTAAAAGAATTATCCTTACCAAAACCAGATACTAGGTGGTACTAGGTTTGACTGCCAAGATCTATCTAGCCCTGTATCTCACTCCAAAGTAACCTCTGGTATCTGCCTAGGGATGAGTGCTGGAAAAGGTAAAAATGTACTTCCACCAGTTCATACCACCCATTTCCAGTAGTCTGTGATGGTGGTATCTTTCACAATATGCAAATAATGAAACTTTTAAAGGGAATTGTTCTTGTTGTTACTATTTAATTTATAGGCTAAAAAAAACCACTTTCTGGTTGATCTTGGGTATTTGTGTCGCTATACAGAACTGTTCAGACACAAAATTATTACAAGCACATACCCTGTAGTCAGAATAGCTACATAATTTACATGCAAGACTTTGGAATTTTGGTTCTTTCTCATTTTGTATAGTACCAACTACTTTACAGGCTAATTAGCTTATACTATCAAAGAACATCTAGTATCTATACAAAGGCTAAACTAAATACATTTTGAATCATTGCACAGTTTTAATGTTTTCATTATAAGTACTTTGAAAGTGATTGCAATAAATGAGAAGGAAACATATGTTGCTTTCTGAATTAAAATGTCATCATGGCTGACACATTGTAGATGTGACTACAGCAGTCAGAGCCAGAATTAGCAAGCCCTTACTGTGTAGCTGCTCACAGAAGAGATACTATCCTACTTTCACCAATTGATCAGACACATCCTACAGCCTTAGGAATCACTAATTGGAATATTTACAAAGAAGGAAGGAAACAGTACAGTAAATAAGCAGCTCTGTAGAACATACAGTAGCAGCAGTGAATTTAATTTTCAAAAAAATGGCAAAAATATTCAGATGTAGACACTAAAGAAAAAGATATTTGACTTGTGTTAACAAAACAAGCAAAAGATAGATGTTGCCTAATGCTGAAGATCCCTTTCACCTAATGGGTTTTGACCTGTATGTGACACAGTGACTTGTGTTTCTATGCTGTAGCTTTCAAGTGTATTTAAGTTTTCTCATAGGGTAACTCTTAACAGGAATATGGTACACTTCTCCCATCTTGCTCATGCTTCCATTAAGACGTGAAACTTTCTTTAGGACATGACATTTGCTGTCTGGAAAACTAATAGTAGGTAAAGCCTCCTATGTATTTTTCTATGTTTAACTGAAGGATAAATTTGCACAACAATTGCAATCTGGCCTTATTTTTTCTCTCCTACTTGGATCTGTTCATTTTAAAAAATAATCCATTACTTTTCTTTCTTTTGTACAGAAGTATCCACTAGCAGAGACAGTCATCCTCATTATATTTGCCTTGCTGCATACCACCATTAAGTGTTCAAATCTGTTCCTCTTTGGTCTGACTCTTTTACCAATGCAATATCATTATTAGAGGGACACATTAAAAAAGTGGGTAATGCATGATGCTGAAAATAACATCGTCAATTATTTGAACATAATATGGGACTATCCCATGCTCTTTCCTGACATACAACTTTGAGTGAAATTCATTTTGCTTAATTTTAACTGCTCAAAACGTATGTGTCTAGTCCAGCCTAGTCAACTATATTCCCTCTGGAGCAAAGGGGAAGAGAAAGAAGTCTTCACAGTGTAACTGACCCCACCTACCTGTCTGAGAACAGGATATATGAATGTCTTTCTTTATTGACCAGAAAGGGAACTTTTATTAACTTAAATAAGGTGCTTAACTTTTAGATGGCAAAACTCAAATAAGGTCATATGGGTCCTCCCCAACCTTTTCTATTGTGCATGTGATTGCCTAACTCTAAAAAGCAATACACACTTGAGCAGTTGTGAGCCACAGAGGTAGAAGGATGTGAAGAATAACCAAGCTCTTTTACAGAGCTACTTTAAAAGTATAAGTAGTGAATTGTACTGTGCAAAACAGGGCAGTTGTGGACAAAGGGATGATTCATTACACAGCTGTGATAATTCTTAATAGCAACGGTCTTTAAAAATGTATTCTTAAAAGTTAAAAAAGGGAAATTAATTAATGATGTGACAGTCCTACCCTTTAATGGGTCAAGGCATGAAACTGGATTACATTGTGTACTTACTCCTAGCACATTAGTTAAAGGTATAATGATACTGGTTGTGAATCCAAGCATTCTCGGGATTCCCTTTTTAGCTGGTTCTCAGAAAATTAAACTGGACAAGAACAGAGTTATAACTCTAGCCTTGCAAAAATACGTATCTGACTTGTCACAGTCTGTGTTAAACAGCATGTGAGCCTCAGAGGTTAACTGTCCCTTGCAAAGTAATTAGACACTATTAAAGGGTAAGACATACATATACAGAAAAATACATCCATAAAGAAAGATGGGAACATGCTCGTAATCCAAATAGTTAATGCAAATCACTTACCTTTACTATCAATGAAATTATTTAAAAATCTTTAACAGGTATATGCTTTACAGCGGGCTGATGTTAATGTCTGAAATGCTACTAATGCTACTGCCTTATCAAGAACCTTTACTGTTCCTTCTACAAATGTGTTTCATCTATTATGCATGATAGAGGGCTTATATACTACTATTTTTATATTTATTACATATGGTTTGCCTAAATATGCAATATATGATCCTGGCACAGAACAAAGACAAGAGTTGCTAAAACCTTGCAGATTCTTATATTTTATACAAATTGTCTCTGTATTAACTAGCTATCCTTTTTCATAATGATCACAACCTGTTAAAGTCCATAACAGCACCTACGCATTTATAATCGTGTTGTGTATTACCGATGTATTAAGTAATATTCAAGAAAAACACTGAGAAAAACGGAACATCCGTGTTCTAAAACTCTGAAGATCCTACGCAGAAACAGGTAGGTTGTAAAACTTCCTGCATTGCAGTCAGCCTGGACATAACATGAGGTAAAGGGGAAAAGTTTTGATCAAACACAGGTGTTTGATAAAAAATTAGGTTTCCTCAGGAAATAAATTACAAGGTGTTTATGTCTGCTTAATTAAGATACCTCTGTTCTTCTGCTCCACAGCCAACTGTTTTTCAAGTGTTTCCCTCAGTTCTCGTTCCCTGAAGAGCTCCATCTTCAGCTCTGTCTTTTCCAGTTGGACCTGTTTCTCTTGAGCTCTAGCATTGTCTATAGCAACCTTTAGTAGACCCTGTTCAAAAATAGAGTTGGATAATGTTTGAAAAATGTTAGAAAACCTGACATAATAAATAACTTTGGCTATTTTTCCTTGATTAGTCATGTGAGGTTTTACAAGTGAAACAATCCTGTTACCGGGTCAAAGCCTCGGAATTCATTTTTAACAGGTGGGCAAAAATCTGTAAAAGCCAGGAGTCAAGTTTTCCCAGAAAACACAAACTCACCTTTGACTGTGCGTATAAATAATGTGAAAATTTATAGGGATAGGTTATTCTTTGTAAGAGATAAAAGAGACAAGCCTACATCAGGCACTTGCCTGTGACCAAAACAAAAAACTGTCCCATTAAAAAGAATTGGCAGTCTCACAATCACATCATCCACAGAATGGCAAATTCCATCTATAGCACAACTGAAGCCAATGGAAATTACTGAAGGGAGAAAGGCTCTTTTAAAGGCTTGCCATTTTGCTCCTTATCATTGTTAATATTATTTTCAAATATTTTCATTTTTCATAGAGTTTCCAAGGAAGATAGGGTTATTGGGATGCTAAGCAGAGGACAGTCACAAAGCAAGAAGGTATCTCTGTTTTAAAAAGTCTGTTCCCTAACCTTGTACAATTGTTATCTCACAGCAGAGAACAAAACACAATTATCTCTCAATTTCTTGACCTGGGGTGGCTGAAATAAACTCTACCTTTTTTTGTTGTTACAGTATCAGGAGATAATGATTCAGCCTATTCTGAACTTGTCTTGAGAATTTCAACTTCACAGTTCCCTCTTTTTTTGCAAAGAAACAGGAAGATCTTGGCTCAGCTAATAACTAGATAGTTAGGACACTGAGATAGGGTATGAAAAAGAGGAGGAGAAATGGAATTAAAATAAATGAACATGGAAAAAAGAAATATTTTCTTTTCCATTTTCCGGAAGCCTGGCCATCAGGCTCTTAGGTCTATTCCTGAATCTCTCCTCTTGAAGCTATCATAATAGCGTAGATAATTAAACATGGATATGCATATATGAACCTCCATGGATACAAACCTAACTCCTCTTTATCCTAGGCGAGTCTCCTGACAACTTTACTGTACAGATAATTTGACCCAACAGAGATTTAATTACTGATATAAAGCAAAACAATGCCAACAAGAGAGACTGAAGAGTACTCCTCAATAGCTCTGCTAGGAAAGCATTCAGCTAACAGATAAAAGGTTCACACTGAAGACCGGTTTCAGAGCAACCACACTACAGACAAGAAATCATGTCCCCCAACTCCCAAGTAAGCTTCCTCACCCCTGAGGAACACTTCCTCTGTTGGATTCTGGATTGCATGTTTTTTCACTAAAACTGTTTGAAATATCTCCAGAAAGGAATGGAAAAAGAAGGCAGCATGATGATACTTGAGAAACGGAAAAAGTATTTTTCATGAGTGTCAGTCTGCACATTTATCCCACTAATCTTCCCAATGTCAATGCCTGCTTTGAAATCTGTGTCCTTCAAACTCCTCTTTTAAGTCTGTTTTCAGAGCCTGTTATTTTCAGTACTCCTCATCCTCATTCTGAATTAAACTGTTACCTCAAGTGTTGTCTCATTCAGAGCTTAATGCTTTGCAGCTCTATTACACTTCAGTCTATTAAAGGCCACAGGAACTGAAAGAACTCAACACCTTCTGACTGTAAGGCCCAGATGGTCACCAAAATGATACACACTACATAAGTACAGAACCACATCTGAAAATATCTAACAGCGGTAACACAACAAATGTGCTTACAAATATGTTTAAAGTTTTAGCAGTTTTCTTTAAAAGAAGCAATGCTATTCTAGAATAGGTAAAACACAAAGGTATTTTGTGTTGAATGTTAAACCTTGATGACTACTAAAGAAAACTATATAAAGCTAAATATAAAGCTCTACAGACATATGCAAAGTAAAATACAATTTGAAATATCTGTAAGGCCTTTCCAATCTATTTTTTAAAAAGTTAATATCCACCTGAATTCTGTTGCCTTCCCCCGCCATATTATCCTACATTTGCAACCATCATAAACAATGTTTTCTATATGGGGTGCATTTGAAATAGTAAGAAATTGAAGTAGGAGTTGTTTATAAATATCTGCTTCTGGCTTACACTTAAACTCTAGAATATTTTAATCTCCTCCCATTCATCCCTTACTGAAACGTGATTCATCCAAATCACTAATAAACCAGATCAAGTGAAATTACATGAGAAGTATTTGTTGATGAAAAGTGTATTGTCAAGTACATTTTAAGCTGCAAACACCCTCCTTCCAAATACTTACAATCCATCTTATTTAACAACAAAATTGAGCTGCTAAAGCAACTGCCATCTTTACTCAATTCAACTACATTCATGTACATGTTTCTTCTTCATCAGGAACAAACAATTAGTAACAAATGAAAGAGATCATTACATCAAGTGCCCTTTTAGATCACCCCAATTAAAACTTTAGTTTAGCTGTATTTTAATTCTAAGATACCAAATTCTAATTTTCTGCTCTGATTGCTCTTGTTGACTTATCTTTGAAAGATGTACTCTCAGTGCAAAGCCTAGAGATTATTTAGCAAGATGCCAATGTTGGCACCACTTAATGTGTTGATTGGTTGTATTATCAGTAGCAGTTTAAAATAAATTACTATTAAACTATTATTGTCCTTGGCTGACAAAACACAATATTTTGGTGTTCTTTAAATATGAAATAATTATTATGAATACACATGGAGAATAATGCTAGAGCGTAACACTGATGTGTGTAATTTTATATTAAGAATTGCTGCAAAGTACAAAGCTGCTAAAAGCGTGTTACATTTTCTGTTGAATTTCTACAACACACTTCCTCCCCCAACCTTTCCTTTTTTTATACTTGCTGCTAACGTAGCTAATGGTAATACATTACCTATTGCTGCTGATTATGTCTGAAAAATATTAGCTTTTTGGAGCCAAGACCCACTAGGGACTACTTATAAGCTACACAAAATTAAGTTTCATTTTTAGAAGTTAAATCAGTGCACATCAGTAGGCGTCCAATGTGAAGAAAAATCTGCACTAGAGCCAAACTGATGCATATGCAAAAGTGCTGCTGCTGCCAATGACAGCTCTAATGCAAAAATACTGGAAACATTCAATATCTCCCTGTATACAATGCAGAAAGGGGTGAGAAAAACAACTAAAAAGTACAGCATCTAAAAATCATCAGTGCCCCTTGGAACAGGAATAGCAATTTCAGAGTTGCATGAAATTCTATTAATTCTCCCAGTGGATCAGCTGTAAAAGATTATACAAAATACAGTATGTCCAACTTGTATTTGCTATGGCTAATCCTCTAACCTGATATTAAATCAATATGCTGCCAATGACAATGGGAAATGCAGCGCAACACAGGACATTAACAAAAAGAAAATATTTCCCTTTAGGGAAGGTCAGATGTTACAGAGGCTGGATAATGATAATTGTAGTGAACATGCTCAGGTTCCAGATTTGTTTTTAATACAGTATGGCTCTATCCAGAGCCAGGCTTTAAACATGGCATGCCATTCATCCCCTCTGTGTCACTGTTAATAAATTTTTTTTATTTCAATGTAATGTCAAAAATGGACATTTTTCCCTCAGAGATTTACAGATCTTTCTGATTTGGTTTGTTTACTTTAATGCACTTGTTTTAATATTTTCCACTGATAAAGTCTTCAGAAATGTCCCAAATAAAAAGTTAAGCTGATATATGGTTGATGTTTCTTCCCATTCACCAGTGTATCTGAAAACACCGTCATGTTAGGGCAGTCCTGTAGAAATCAAACACGTATCAAACCTCAACTCAGCCTTAAAGCCAGTATTACCTGTCATTATTTTTCAAAAATGCAAATAATGTACTGCCTGTTTTGAAAGGGATGGAGGGGAAGGTACATAGAAGCTCTTTCTCTTTCTAGCTACATCTACAGTGTGTTCTGCCTGACGTAATTTAGTTAGCTACACAGTTACATGTGACATCAAAATGGTCTTACTAGCTAGTTCAGCAGTCTATCTAGAAGATCATATCCTGCTTCCAACAATTGCCCACAGTGAGTGAAAAAGGAAAACCAGAAGAACAAGGCATGCACAGAGTGAAGCTTTCCTAGTCAAACTCCCCAGCTTCCAGAGATTTCTAGCTCAGGGTCTTCCTTTTGCAACATTAGATATTCTTGCAAGTAACATTGCTCCTCTTTTAGTCAGGAAGTTATATATAATTTGTATGCTCTCATCATTAAGATTATCTAGTGAAAGGCTTGCAAAAAAAAATCAATATATACATTTTTAGTTACCTTCACTTCATAGGTTAATTTTTCAGTATTTGCTATTTGTAACTGACTACTGACTTAGTAAAATAAGCAAGGTAAAATAACATAGCTTGACCATCTCTACAGATGACTCCAGAAAGACATTTTTGTAGTATCTCAGACTGAATATCTCCATCACAGGTAAAGGCATATTGCACAAGTATAAATGACATTTTTCAATTAATACTTTCTCTGAAAAATAAAATAATTCTCTTTAATTTTAGCAGAAGATAAATAAAATAACATGAAGTAAAACTGTGATTTTTACTTTATCCAGTGTTTGCAATATTTTTCTCTTGTGTATTTAGTCGTACATGTTAACAGTGCAGGAGACTCACAGCAATAAAGCTAGTAGTTTGCTTTGTTTTCATAGGGGAATTTAGTTTGTAATCATGCATTTCTTTTATTAATATCAATGGGATACTTGCAAGTTTTTTTACATATGTCTTTAAAAATACTTAGCAACGAGACTGTGTCAATACAGTACAGTCTTGACAGAAAAATATAGCTATCAGGGTGCAACTAATTCATGCCTTAGATATTCATGGAAATTCAGCTCGGGGACAGTAAAGATTCAGACTCTAAAAGCTTAAGAGAACATTACTATTACCCAAGAATACTGCAGTATTATGAAAGGCTGTGGCTGTAACATACTTTGGCATAATCGGGCCATGACTCAAAAAGGTGAACTTACGCGAGGGGTATGGAAACATCTTTAGCCTTCTCACTAGCACCCACACAGCATTTTGCTGTGACCCACCTTCTATCACCCTTCATCCTCCCTGCAGCTGCACACAGACTTCCAGCATTTAATCTGGAAGAAATCAACAGATATACATTGGGAAGGAACAGACATATCACTTAATTTAAGTTCTCTGAGGAAATTTATTTTCTGTTCCTTTTATATGTGCAGATATACATCTGAGTAAGAAAATATGTCTCTATGTTATTTTATGTGTGTATTTGTTTAATTATATTTTGTAACAGTTTATTATTTGCATTTCAGCAGTCCACAGCAAGAAATAAACACTGTTTTTTCTGGGTACTGTATACTGTTATCATCTCTTCTTTAAATGTACAAATAATTAAACATTGCATTTTTGTTTTAATAAGTATCCATGGAGAAGTAAGAAAAACATATGTATGATATACAAACTTAACTTGCAGCCCCTGGTGACACCGATAGCAAATAGGCTTGCCTAACATTTGCCTAAAATTACAAATTAGTGATTAGGGGTTATCCATTTAACTTTAGTATGGATGGAAGACACAGACTCACCTGTGTTTAATGGCCAATTTTAAAGGGTGACTCAGACTTCTAAAATGGCAGTAAGTAGAGTTAGGCACCAAGTTCAATCACCTGAGCTCTTCAGCACCTGCAATACTTCTGGCACATTTTGTTTTCAAATACCAAAACTCTTTCAGAATTTTTGCTCACATACCCAAAAGCACTGTCCCCATGGCAAGGTTTAGGATGCTCCTTACCCTCACAAACATCAAAACTAGAGCTCCTAGTGCCCATACAGTACCCTAATTCTGTTCTACTTTAAACCAGGACAGGCTCTACAACCTCTTCTGGAGGCACCGAAGGCCTATATTACGCGGGTCTGCCAGATCCTGCACCTCACACAACTGAATATACACAAGGGGATCACAGCACAGATACCTGCCATCACGTCCATGCACATTGGTGCAGGCAGAAGCTGATTGCCTATGTATTCAGGTGACCATCAGATCCCTAAAATATAGGCAACCTCCACCACCACATGTGGTCACGCATGCACTCTAGTCTCATGACCTAATGACCTAATGAAGATGTACACTTGCATTTCACAAGCAGACATATACCCTTTCTGTGAAAGGACACATCTGTATTTTCGTCATGTATAATCCTGGGGAAAAAAGAACAGCGTTTACCAAAACCACTCATCTAGCCTTTGGCTAGATTTCTGCTATTTTCTGTTTCAAAAGCACCTTAGTACTGGAGGCAGGGAATGGACTGTAGGCTGGATGATCTTTTCCAGAAAGTTAGATCTGCTCCATTGCTACCATAGCTGCAACAAAAGAATGGTGAGGGACCTTACTGCTCCACCTCCCCTTTGAATCCACACTTCTGTACTGAAAGGGATGCAAAATTCACTGGACCAAAGGATAGCAAAGAGGAATTTACCCAGTGACAAGAGTCCTTCTGACTCATGTACTAAACGCAAGATGGGTTTTAGGTGGAGCTTATGCATTTCTTAGCAAAGTCACAAATGATATTCCAAGCAGGGACCATAGTACAGAATTTCCTCTTTCCACAAATCCTATTAACGAGTTTAAACTTGTAGTCAAATACCTATTAAAGTATTAAAGAGAACACTTAACTTCTACACAGGCGGGAAAATCAAACTAGCTTTTTTTTTTATTTATTTTGTATGAAGTGTTTTTCTAATGTTGTCCTGGTAAGAGATTAAATCTATGGGGGGGTAAATACCATGATGGTATATGAAAGGATTCCCAGAGATCTGTGGAAACCACATAATGTGACGTGGGGACACAGTGAAAAAATCGAAAAGGACTTACGTCCCACCTCTTTACCCTGATAGATGATTTGTCGTGATATGGAACCTCAAGGTAAGGAGCAGTAAGTACAGAAGCACAATTAGAGAAGGCGTAAAGAAGTCCCTGGTTTCTTTACAGTGTTGCCTTTTATTTTAGTTCTTCACTCCAGGTAAGATTAGGGTTTTTAAAAAAAAAACAACAAAAACCCAACAAAACTAATGACGGAATTTCACATTCACATTTTCTGTAGAACAAAACCAAATGCATTCTTGGCAAATTAATCCTGGTCATTTATCCTGAAGTAGTGCAGCACTCTCATATTCAATCACAAGATTAGCTAACCTGTTGATGCTGAATGCTTTGCTCATTAAGTTGCTGTCTAGAGACACTGAGTGCACACATTTGTCAAAAAATTTACTAAGAACCTTCCTGTACATGCATGCACAGCTAAAACATTACATACTTTGCTAACTGTATTTCCTTCTTTAGAAAAAAATATATTCTTCACAGATTGCAGCAGATCTGTTAGAAGAATGTTAGCTGTTGTACAATTAATTTGGTTTATGATTTGAATATTTAAGATCCTAAGGCTCAGAACCACAAAAAGCAATCACAAATATGCTCTTTCAGACCACGCAGACATAGCAAGACTTAATTCTTAAATAGCAGTATTTTTTCATTATTAGATCTTAAAACATCACCAATGAGTGGATCACATACTTTTCATAAAACAACTCTGAAGTGCCATAAACTTTAATGAGATTGCTTGAGAAAGTCAAGTGAGCAGGATTTGGCACTACTCTGTCATAGCCTTTACTGAATAGAATACAATTGATTTTATGTATTTGCAGGAATGAGCAGGGAAAAATATTGTGACGAACACATTAGAAGTTAGCAGCTGCACAGACGAAGCTTATCTAGAATGAGTAGAATATGGCTGCATTAATTCCTGCACTATCATTTCGCTTCTGCATGCAACATACAACCATATTGTTGCAAAAGTTGCATCTGGGGAACACATGATCACTGAATTTGTGGACAAAAAAATTCTTCATTCTAATATGAAACACTAACATCTTTGCTCCAAGCGACGTGCCAGTGTATACCTTAAATAATATTTGAATCAGGCTGTACTGTACACACAATAGACATCGTGACTACTCAGTAGGAAATCTGCAGAAAATTTGGTAATACCCTTTGAAGTTTATTCTTTGAAGACAGTACTTTAAGTGAAATGAGCTTATTTATAAAAGAAGTGCTTCTTGTGAATGCTTTTATGGGAGACACATTTCAAGTAGCTTTAAATATCATTTCCACCTTGGCACTCCAGCAATTTAAAATAACTATTTATTAAAGAACTGTTTCTCTTCTTAGTAAATGAGATAAAGTTAAACAGTAAGATACATTTCATTAGCCTGTAATAAAAAGAGCATTTAAGACAAATGTTGTTAAACACACCAATGTAATTTTCATCAAATTCTCTGCTGTGGTTTAATATATAATCTGTATTTTTATGCGCTGTATCTGACAGCTTCTAAATTCATTTGTTTGCTGTGGTTCCTTTAAAACCTAAATTACTAGAAACTTTCAGTAAATTAGTTGATCCAAATAATCTTATGAACTGATTAAGCTAGAATGGTTCTATTAATTTAGACAAATCTGCAACTGGCTCCTCTCCATCCCTTTAAGCTGATCTACAGAAAGGCCTACCTGGATGTTAGTCAGAAGGGTCTCTATGGAGGACAATCCATCAGGGAATAGAAAAGGAGATGGAAAACCCGGAGGTAGTGGTTGCCCATGCCCAGTTAGAGAAAGTTTGTCAAGGCTGTCTCTTGCGGTTGGTGTGGAGAGCGGGGTCTCATCTGTATGTGATTGAAACAAAAATATAGAACAAGTTACGCTTGTCTGTTTTTATTAGACCTCAGTAATGGCTTCCCTAGTGGTTTCCAGAACATTTATTGCAAATTGGTTCCTGCTATCAGGAGAAAATGCTTTCTGCTGAATTTTCTTTAATGAAAAAGCTGTGGAGATACAACAAGATAACATTAATGAGTAACTTTATAAGCCTTTTAAATGCAGTCTCTAATGAGACTGAGTTTACAGTGCCATAGAATCTTTTTAAAACAAATATTATCTCACATATACTTGTGATAATATATTCAGGCTGACTTTATGGGCACCTTCCCAATTATCTCATTTTAGTTTGTGTTCTATTTGGATTGACAATAGAATATTTTCTAGCATGACATATATTTTGTATACGAGAAGTATTTGAATATGAGGCTTCCGATACAATTAACCCTTCCCGCTCTTAATGGTTTCACTTACAGCTCAGAAGATTCTGCAACACCGAGAAACTACAGCTCCTCAATGCATTTTTAATCAAGAAAGTACACCTGATTACCACAATTGAAACATGCTCTGAACAATACATGAAATTAACAGCATGGTTACAATCACTGGCCTAATTTTTTTAAGCATGGACATCTTCTAACAATTAGTGCTAAACTCCTTAGTGGGATCTTTGTAACAATCAGATCTGATCAGTTCTGACATCACAACGGGAAAAAACTCCCACAGCTTGAAGACTCCTAAGATTAAAGTTTCACAGATAATCTGTGAACGGATTATAAAGTAAGTGGGGGAAAAAAAAAAAAAAGAAGAAAAAACCCACAATTAATAGAAACTTCAATACCCTGGCTTTTTTTTTTTTTTACTTTTTGAAATATTTTTAGACTACTTTTGATATGATACAGAAATTTAGGTCAGTTCCTTTGCACCAGATGTTAATCTGAATTCTTCAAAAGGAAAACTATCTATAAATATATATAGATACATATATCTATACATACGCTTCTTACCAAGGGCTCAGTCATTAACTGACACATATTGATGTATCTCAACACAATACAAGGACATCAGAATGTACTCTTGGTATTATGCAGATTTCTGAACAGCTATTTGACTACACAAGAGTTTGTCAGACTTGTTCTTTCCCATTTGGGCTTTGATCATTATAAAATATATATGTTTTGGGGTATTTTACTTTCTTTTTCTTTCTGCACTTTATTTAATTATAGCTTCAATAATAGTTATATTTCTCTATTTATCCTATCATATCCATTAGGAATTGTATTATATGAAAGTTCTGATCCTAGTTGCCTAAAAAGAGCTCTCTTTTTGACTGGAGTGCAGTATTTTCTTAAGTGGACATAGTCTAGGACCAGGAAAACCTAAATCTGCAGCAACGAAGGGTCAGAGTGCAGGCTTTGACAACTCCAGGACCAGAAAACCATAACTCAAAGTCCCAGTTTATTCCAACAGTCCCCATCCACCACTACTCCAGAAGGAAGCAATCTCCATCAACCATGGTCAGGTGCAGATTTTTTGCCCCATCTCCTCACCAGCTCTGTTGTGCTGGCCAGTCTTTACAGTGTTAGAGTAAAAGCCTCACCCACTATGTCCCTCCACAGAAATACTCAAACAGGCATTTGGGCATCTGCTTCTGGGCTGGTCTCACTTAGCTCTTTCTATTGCCAGTGGAAAGAAGCAGACACCAGTTTAAGGTACTAACCCACCTGAACTGTCACAGGCATCTACTGCAGGAGGAGACAAAACTTCCTCTAGAAGTGCCTGTTGACTGTAAGAGAAGCCTAAGCTGACTAGCTCGGACGGAAAGATCTACTTTTGGTGAGATCAGTCCTGCCATGGAAGCCATCCTTCCTACTTCACTGTGGCTCAGGCTGAGAGTAGCCTACACAAGGAGTAAGACCCCTTTTCATGTCCCCTATTTGTCATGATTTGTGCCACAATTACTGCTTTCTCATATAGTCATCATTCAAAAGCTTACCAAGGTAAGCTTTGTGAAAGGAATTGATGTTGACCAAGGAAAGCTTCAGCCTATTCAGAGTCATAAAAGATTTTTTCAGCTACATTTGTTTTCCAGTCATGTCACAAAGTGCTGAGAAAAAGTCACCGTAGATTACTGAACCATTTCCTATCTACCTTACCAAGATTCAAAGCAGGCTCTGAAAAGTGTACTCTGTAGATCTATCCTCTGTCCTCATGCTACCCCATAGCAACATGGGTATCTCTGTAGTCATTTTGTACTAACATATTAAAATTTGGCCCCAAATACGTATTTTTTTTCTTCCCAACTTTTAAAATATTACAGAAATATTCACCACTTCATCAGAAAAAATAAATTAGGTATTCCTGGGTACTGCAAACTAACAGTTCTCAGATCATCCTGCTAGTTCATCTTCTTAAATCCTGTTCTAGTGTGAAAAATCATTACCAAATGTCTTTTTCTAAACTGCTGTCAGAATTGTTATGCTTTCATTAACAGAAAGAAACAACCCAAAACTTAAACAAAACTGGTTAGACAACAGATTGATAAACACTACACAATATTAGTGCAGAGCTGAAAACTTTTTTTTTCCTCTGCTGTAAATGTGGCTTTCCCAAATGATTCCTACCCAACATTAAAATAAAAAAAAATTAAAAATTACAAAACCTGTTCTGTGTTACATCACTGAGTTTTTTGGCTAAAGACTTCTTTAGATCAGCGGTTCCAGTGAAGGTACTGGACTTGCATGGCATAGCAAGAAATTGTCTAATCGCTAGTATGCATGGTAGAGTTGATTCAGAAAAATGAGAAAGTAAACTAAAAAAAGACATCATTTGCCTCCAGGTTTGTCAGAGAAATGGACCAATGACCTCTCATACTTCCTAAGACAACTTAGAATCTTACAAATATTTTAGGTCTCAAATTGTCAAACTATTTTCAAACATACTAGATAAAACTGACCCACTTAAAAATTCCATAAGCCTTAATTAACTTAAAAACTACGCTCTTCTATGCAATTGTTGAGATACAGAAAGCTAATACAGGTCTTGTCATAGAATTTAAGCAAGGGATGAATTTTTTTACTGTATTACTACTTTAAAATTAAATGTAAGTTAAGTTTTCCGTACTTTGTGCATGCTCAAAACATGTTGTGAAGCTTGCAAAGATTTTCCTAACAATGTGTGGCATGCTTTTGCAATAGATAAAGTAACTCAAAAAAGGTTAGAATGGTATGAACTCAAAATAACATCTAAACTCATGTTATAATAAATAACAGAAAAAAATTTACATTGCAGGGTAAGACTAGAGAGCTGAACTTACTATGAACTTATTTTAATGAAACATCAACTCAGAAAAAAAAAGTCAGACTAATGTGACTTTGTTTTCTTGATGTCCCATGTGAAATAAACTTTGAGTGTGAGTATGTTTGAAACAGAGCAAATGTACATATTATACACAGGAAGCATGGATATTTGTGGATGTGAGATAAGCAATGATTGAGGGAATCTTGAAAAACTGCATTTTTAAGAAAAACCACATTGTAAACAGAGCCAATTAAAACATAACTGCATATCTTAGTAGCAAAATAATAGGACCTCTTGCCATTAAAGCATTTAAAAATCTTCCATTCCTGCAGAAGTCCTCTTTTCTTAATATGATGAGATACCTTTTTTTCCCAAATAATCATTAGCCTAACGTCTTTTAAACTGTTGCAAAGGAACCACTAATGTTCCTCTTAACCTACCAGCAGAGCAACCCTGCAAAAATGATGAGCCCTTGCTGGGAAACAGAGATATGGCATTTTCAGTCTAAACGCATCAAAGGAAGCATTCGAAGACAAGTCAGGGCAAGAGGGGAAAGAGGGTCAATCTACAACTCCATTGTTGGAGTTGGGAGCACAACAGTGTAAAGAAAGGGGTGAAAAAAACAAAGAACAAGGCAGAACAAAGAAGTGTCCGAGCCTGCTTTGGCTTGTGCTGGGAACAGAGATGTTATAAATTAACAAATAAACAAGGATAGGACAAGCTGTTACCTAAGCCTCTACAGTATCTGAGCAGAGATGAATATGTGCCTTGACATATGAACTAAATCACCATAATAGGCAAGTCTGAATGTGACACGTATCTTTAAAATACTTGTGAATGCTACATCCACTCCATCCATTGTTCCTCAATTTCCAAATTCACCTGTTTCTGTTCAAACCAGATTTTATCTGCAAACAGCAGCTGGTTTGGGCCAAATAAAATGAACATTTTTCACTGTATTTGGTTTGTTGCCATTCTATTTTATTCTTTCACAAGATAACATGGAAACAGACATCCTGGAAGCTGTGACAGCTATTTAAACAATAATAGATGAATAGAGGTAGCCATTCTCTTGTCTGTGTTCCTAAAAGCAAGCAGGATAAGTTCAGACCGGTCACCAATCAAACTGGAGAATATTGATATTGCCAGGATTTGAAAGCAAGCAATAATAGCTGGCTCCAAAAAATACTACACAGATTACTGCCTTTCTGTAATCATTTAATGTTTTTGTGTAATGCATGTTGATGCTTTTTTGTTCTCTGCAAAATATTTCACATGTATTCGTTCTTAAAACAGTCTCACTTTTACCATTTGAATGATGAAAGAGGATCCCATTTTCACTTTTTACTATCATAAATCTGGTGCATACATTTTTGTGGAAACAATTTATTCCATTTAGCTTGATATGATTTTTGTTTATGTTATTAAACACCCTTTAGTACAAAGTTTTATATTTTACCTTCCTCAGAGTTAGAGGTTTCAGGTGTGAGAAGCTCTTCTGTTTTAATTCATCTGTAAATGTTGATTTATATTAACACAAAAGAACACGGGGTCCCATGTCCGAAACTGAAATGTTTACCAACTTCAAGCAGATTAAAAAAAAAAAAAAATAATCCTCTTGCTCAATTCCCATATCATTTGGCTGCTTTACAGATTTGGTCGTTCAAGATTCACCCTGCACGTAACTAGGGGCAATGTAAGATGGCTGTGAAGGATGTTACGAACTGTAAAAGGAATGTACTGAAACTAACTCTTATAAAAACTTTTTTTTTCAATCTACATTTTAGTTCCTTCTTTTTCTGCTAAAAACAGTTCTCCAGGACACCCAAATACTCTGAAATTAAAACATTTGCAATTGTGGCAGCTGGAAGTAAGGGGAGAATGTAAAATATTCAAATAGACTGACTCGCTGGTTGTTGTTTCTGTTAACATTTCCAAGAGGTTGGTGCTCTCACAGGTAACAGTACCATTGCAAATGCTGTCCACCAAGTTGTGTTTCGTGGGTTGGTATGTTTGCCTGAGGACTTTGGGAACAGTAACTTACCAATAATGAAATATGGCTAAAAGATTAAAAGCTTACATGGAAAGGACCACAGCTACTAACAATATGTTTCTTGGGTGTGCACATTGGACACGACGGCTTTACAACTGGTGCAGTCACATACATTTGCGCAAATAGGTCTTGCAGAACTCATAGATCTGTGTATCACTTCTGCCATCATGGACCATTTTTGCAAGTGGCATGGCTTCAAAACATGCACACTTTCACTTGATGTAAAGGGCTACACAAGAATAAAAGTACCTAAGTACCTAGTTTTATATGTCCACTTTGGAGGTCAGTTTAGATTCAGGACTTGCCCATCAACAGTAAGACTCATATTTACTGACAATTCTGTCTGATTTTAACCACTGAAAATACGGTATTCTAACTGATGCTTGTCCTTTTTTGAAAAGAGAGTTTCAATAAATACATTTCCAGTATTTCTTTAATGCTTTTAAAGAAAATGTAGTCCCTACAGACCATTCTTCACTGCTGCACTGGGTTACTGAGCATACTGCATTTGGAGTTGAGTCCATCATGGCCAATTACAGCCAGATGGAAAATCACCCCTTGAACACAAGATTAGGGACCTCTCTCCCAGGTTCAGTGATATCCTTTCTATGCTGATACCTTGTAAGCCAATTTATCTATAAACGCGGAAGAAAAAAAGGAATGTATTGCTGGCTGGAATTGGAACGTGAGGGTCTGGAAACAGGGATGACTTGACAAGGAGACAGGGACTGATCAAGAAGTGAGGGAATACTGAGTTGAGAAAACAGGAAAGAAGGATACTCAAGGTGGCCGAACACTTTGGAAAAGGATAATAGGACTGGAAGAAAGAGTGCCCAGGAGCAAGAAGTTTATACTGACTCATCAATAAATAAACAAAACAGCCAAACTGTTTTTTTAACACAGTGTATTTTGTACGAGTAATTCCTGCAGCATTTCAAGAACTGTAGTTCAATGTAAATGAAATTTATAGCTGTCAATAGCAAATATATAAAAATATGTTCTTTATAAGATCACATGCTTTAGTTTTGTTAAGGAATTACTGGTATAACATCACTATAAATGAATGGAAAGAGTTGGCAAAATAGATCCAAAAACCAAAAATGTAATTAGTGATGATGTTCCAGCTGTGAGGATTTCTTCAGGCTTTTTGGACTAGATCAAGTTGAGTTTATTCTTCATTTTACATGTCCCTAGGAGGGCCTCAGAGTCAATCAGCGCAACTTATCTAATTTTCTCTTTCAATAAAAGGATTATTTTAATAACCTTTATCTTATTTTGCAGCCTATTACTGATTAGGGCTGGGTCAAGCAGTATTTGCTGATTTATTTATTCTAAGGATTTCACAATATTTCAGAATAAATTATCATTCATTTTTAAACAAATGTATTTTACCATACAATTGAATGCCAGTGATATTTTCACTTTGTGTACTTTAGCATCATAACACATAATGTGCAAAACAAAATTATATGGTCTCTGTCCCCGTAACAAAAATTATCCTGTTCACTCACAGAAATTTTCCACACAATTTTTTTAAAGTTCACAGAATGGTCAGGAATAAAGAAGAAATGGGATAGTCGGAGATGATTCTGCGTATATCTGATAACTATAAAGTACAAATATCTTGAACACCTGACAGTAACTTACATTAACTAACTCAAAACAAATATAATTTCCTAAAGAAAAAATGATGGTTAGAAAGGTACGCTAAATATTTTTACTGCATTTTTAACAATATATTAGTATAAATACAAGGCACTTTATAATATTATAACCTGCAGTTCTTAATTAGGAGAACTATATCCATTATTTCTTTTTTAAATATCCTTATATGCTACTGGCAGGGATCAGATGCAGATTAAGGCCATCTGTGCTTTGGATGCTGAAAAAAGTATAAATGTATTTTACTGGTTCATGTCAAATGTCCCAATTAGTACTCCTCTAGCTCCATTCCATCAGCCAGGCAATACTGAGTGCTAAAAAGATTGTTTCCTGGCTTTGTAGCAATTCTATGAGAACTGCTTATATGCATAAGTGTATGTGGAGGGTTGTGTAAATGTGTCTCCCTGTAGGCTCACAAGAGTCATTCTGAGCTTTTTCTGAAGTCGTGCTGAGGGGTGTCCATAATCATCTATGTAGTAAAGCGGTATCTGGTCAGGAAATCAAAACCCACCATTCATGATTCTAGCTATTTAATCTCCTTTACTGCACTGGCTACAGAATCTGGCTCCCTCACCTAGGCAGACTGATTGTACATCTAGCTTTCCTAAATGTATGCAGAATTAAAGATCAAGCCAAGTATTCTGAGTCTGAGCTAAATCCCTGATTAATATCAACCTTCAAATCAGGGATTGGATTTAAAGACTGCATAATTAATGTATGGTACACTAAACCTCACATTTTCAAAATTATGGACATAAATATGCTCATCTCAACTGATAAAAGCAATACACAAGGCAATACACCACAGTATGCATACTTGGTTTTGTGTTGCCTGTTCCTCCGTATACCTTAACTGTCTCTGTATGGCTACTGCAAAATGCAGAGAAAAAACATTACAGAATGTAACAACTGCATTTTGCTAGATTTTATTGGATCATTTCAAGTGCCACATGATTTGGATTAATAATCCTCTGGACATGTTTCATGAAAGTTGAAAAACATCTATTATTTTGGGTTTTAAGGCGATTTAAAAAATAAGGAATATCAATAATACTAGCATTTTTGTCACTGTCAGCTGAAATAACACCACTTCTTTTTTGTAAGCGTAACAGTAGTAAGAAGGGAATTCTTGATAAAAGCACAGCTACTAACTTGTAATTCTCTGAAGGTGAAGGTTTTATGGTAATACCTGGAACTGCACTGTATTCACATTGTTTTTCTTAGTCTGTGTTCAGCTAATAATTTTAATATTCTTTCTCTTCAGGAAAAAAAAAAATTAAGTCAACATTTTCAAGAATTCCATATCTAGCCATGTTGCAATTATGTGGGACTAGGCATCAGTGCTCCTGCTGGCTTGTCACATGGGCCATGTTCTTGGTAATCTGCTGACAGCATGAATTGGATGGCCAAACAGAAAATGAATAGACGGCGATGTGTCTGTGCACCACTCGTCAGCTGTCATTCATTCAGCAACACATAACCTGTCCCACACCCTCGTCCCCAGAGTGCTGGCAAGCAGATGAGGTTGACCAGGCATGCTTGGCACCTGGTGTAAAGCGGCAGCACAGAAGTCAACAGTACTGCATTTCACAAATAAATATGTCAGAGAAGTTCAACAGAGAAGACAAAAGCGGTTTAAACACTTTACATTTATGGTAGCTTACACTAGTCCTCTGTCCCAGCAGAAAAATGTGTATCTGGTCAGAATTTCTAAGACTGGATCTACTGATTAATGTGTTTTGTTTAACTGAATATTCACACAGAATACTGTCATGTTTCTTCTTAAGATAACATGAGAAAATATCGTATTTTAGATAAATAAGTAAAATGTTCAGTGACAGTGCTTTTTGCAGAAACCTGATATTTTAAAAACATATACTGATATTCACTTTCCTGTAAGATCCTGTTAATGCCCACGGTTTTAACAACTTTTTAATAAAAAGGATACTATCAAGTACCTCTAATATTCAGACTGACAAGCTAATAATTAGACCATTGAATAAGATGCCAAGTCTAAAAATGCATAGCAAGACAGAAACATACTAAGAAAACCTGTTCCCAAGCTTTCTCCATGCCAAAAATCCTACCCCAGATGTGTTAGTGCCTCACTCTTAGAGCCAAAAATCCCAGTAAAATAAAATAATCAAGAAACAGTCAGATAGACTCATCCAACACAACTGTATGGGGCTATGGGGCAATAGGTTCAGGCATTCTTGAATATGCAAGGAAAAGCTACAAATGCATTGCAAATGCAGAGGAAGAAGCCCTGCTTTGAAAAGAAAGTACCAAAGAGACTGTGTTGGTCAAGCCCTGCAGTCATGCTTCCAAGAAATTAAGATAACAGGTGTTTTATCATCAATAGTTCAGTAATGTCCAGTCTCTGCTTAAGCACCCAAATGGCAATACGCACTATTTCCAGATATATGGGATCTAGTAACTCCAAGTTCTTAACTCCTGTCACAGCTAATACAGTAACTGTTACTGAAAACAAAAGGATGTGAAGAATTTTGACAAAATCTTACCAGGAAGGGTACAAATTGAGTGAGCTGTTTTAGTAGCATGAAGCAGTGTAACACAGAGGCTTCCTTAGTTTTGGAGTTAAAACCCCCACATTTGCATGAGACTATCAATTATATTTAACTCACTTTTTAAAATGATTTCACAATAATGTTTTTTAACGGATATAATAAACGTCCTTAATGTGTCTGTCTATGGAATGGTTCCAGTACTCGGATGCAAATGTTGTAGACAATAATTGATGTACGCATTTTGGATTATATGGTTATGATATCCTAATAGAAATTTGGCTGTCTGCCTATGGGAGTTCAATATGAGTTTCATAGTTTATAGCATCAGAAACAGTCCTTTACAATATTATAGCCACATTTCTCAACCCATTGCCTATAGATTATATCCTAATATCTGATTTTCACAGAAATCCATAATAATAAACAAACCAAAATCCCTAAACCCCAGAGTGCTCAGAAACAAAATTCAGAATGAAAAGGCAAGCATTTTTACATCTGATAGGATTCCTCTTGCAATTCATTCATCAAACATCTGCAACAAGCTGCCAGAATGTGTCCATTAGTGAGATTTCTATGACATTCACTAGCTTGATGCTCACTGATAGAATAATGTAGAAGTTTTACCTCTAATGTTTTCTGCTCCATTTGAGGCATCCACTTTAAAGTGAGAGTTGGCCTGCATGTGTCTTCATGTCTTGGAATATGTAATTTATGCTAATACATCAGAGTATGTATTACAGAAACCCCAAAAATATTATTCATGTATTTATACATTATGGGTCACATTCAGCACTGATTTAAGAAGATAAAAAATAGTTTGGAATCATCATGTAATCTGTTTGGTTTACATTAAATACAGAAAATTAAGGTACCTTACACAGGAGAGATGCCATATACTTGGTGGTAAATTAAAATCTTTCCCAGGATCCAGTTTAAAACCTTCATGCAAATTAAATATCGCATTCAGCCTTTTATCTATATTCTGTCACAATATAAAGGAAATACATGTTGTAACTCCATTACAGGGACAGATCTTTTTACTAACTCTGTTTCACATCAAAAATTCTGTAAATGTTTCAATGGTTATGCCAATAATTTATGTGAAAAACTACTTATTTCATTCCCTAAGCAATTATAAATACTGTGCAATAGAAGCAAAATACAAATGCTAAGAGTGGTTCAAATGCTCTCTACTACTTTATGATAATGTGATAACTGGACATAAACAAAACAGGCATCAAAAGATCTTTACCATTATGGTACTGTGAAAACAGTTACTGCCTGAACAAACTGAAACAAATCGCACAAGCTTTATTATCTTAACCTGATGAGCTCATTATATATTTAAGGATAATACTTTTATTCAGCATCCTGACAGTAGGTTGGCTTTTAGCCCATGTAGAAAAAGAGCAAGGGCTGCATCAGGAAATGACCGCCCCACATGGTTTTATGAACTGTTGCACCCAGAAGACTGAGACAAGCAAGTCACAGCAACTTCAGTGATTTTTTTTCAGTTTTTGACAGGAAGTCAGTGCTACTGATGAAGGCTGCTCTTCTACCAAATTTCACCACAATTTAACAAGTTCAAAAACTAAACCTGAAATTTTTCTTTAATTATTTCCAGAATCACTTTCCTTTGTCTTCCCTTTGTCCTAGCTTTTCTGTAACTCAGCATTTTCTATTGCTTCCTACAATCTTTCCCGTACTTCTCAAACCTTTTTCTCAGTAACACTTACTGTTTCTAAAATTTCTTTGTTTCAGTAGTTTCTTTTCAAGTCTAACTAAAGACTAGAGGAGAAAAAACAGAGAAAAGGAAAAGACTGAGACAGAAATCTGAAGGGACAAACCAGCTTAAATCATCTCCCTATTTGCAAAAATAAAACAGATCTTGACTTCTTTTCTGCCTATTCATTTTCACAAGTAAAACTGTGAAAACAAGATCTAAATCATTATCAAAACAGATTAGAAAGTGCAAAATAAGTTCTTAAAAATACATCTTTAATTTATGCTCCATTTTCCTGTATTTTGGTATAATCATAGGAATGTTCCTGATCTGACTTCTGATTATTTTTTTAAAGTATAAATAATTCAAGCCAACATAATTACTTTTACGTGGGAATGCATAGGAAGGGTCAACATTAGGTCCAGTGGTTTGAAATATAATGAGCATTTTACTGTGCTACTTTACTATCACTTTGGTCTATAAAAGAAGACACTACTATGTAGCACCATGCCATTTTCAGTGTGGAAAGTAAATGAAGATTTGTTGAATACAAAAGCAACAGACATCATAGACATCAGAACAGCAGAGCTTCAGCTGGCACAGATCTTTTCAGTTTCATAGATGAAATAAAGTTGAGTCAATGATCTAATCCTATGCTTATTCTCAATTCCCCAAAAGATTAGGAGTGCAGAAGCCATTTCTAAATCTAGGACTTGCCTCACAACTCTTACACAAAGTGTTAAACTTGTGTTTCAGGTTAAGAACAGGAGAGAGAAAAAACCCACAAGGGAACACATTCAGAGAAATTTTGCTTTAACCCTATCACTATTTTTGGTTGTTCGGTCTTTGTACACCATTAAGGGTGGTATTGTACAGTCCCATTATACAACAGATGTTAAATGCAAAGTAAAACAGTCACTTGTAAATGATGATCCTCTTTACTATTTCAAAATAAACCCTGACTATTAATATAGTTTTGGACACTGCTTGAAAGCATCATATTAAATCTAAACAACTGATCCATTTTTCAGTGGCTTTTGTGTGTAATGTATCATGTATGTTTTTACGTTCTTCTGTGTAAAAGGCCCTGTTGTATGAGAAATGTTTAGAGTTTTGAGTGCTCCACCCACTCCATATGGTAAGTTTGCTCTGTGTGTAAGACCTACCTTTTTCCACCAGGTCCATATGGCAGGCTTAAGCTAGCCAGGGCCTTCTATCCTCCACAGGGACCATATGGCAAAGAGAGCTCGGTGAACACTCATTTATGTTGTATTAATACTTTATGTATCTCTAGCACATACACATACGTACAGACATGTATACACTGATCAGATTGGGTAGAAAAGCCTTAGCTCCTGAAAATACTTTAGCCACATAATCAATACACCTATGACAGTATCATATGAGATGCGGATTCTGTTTTTTCTGTTTTAGTAAAAAACCTGCAAACTCAAATGAGTAATTTATTAAATTATTTGATAAACTCATCTGATGGTTTTAAATATTTTGACAGATTATTATTAATTATGCTAACAAACTGGTAGACATTAATACAGACAACAGTTCCCTATTAGTTTTTAATATTACCTTACAAGAACAGAACCAAATCCCTTGAATTCACCCACTACCAAAGTGGGCATACTACAGACAGTGAAAATATTTTTTTAAAGATTCATCTCTAAGCTGCCCTCCTAATAGCAGAGTTTGAGCAGTTTACTGCTCTCTTACTACATTTAAACAAACTGGCAATAAACCAGAGAAAAAATAATTCGATATAGACAGTAAACTATACGCAGAGAGATAACTATTTACAAATCACATGTAAGTAAGTTACTGTTTCCTGCAGACACAATGCCTCTACCCTTACTACTGGAGTAAAAGGAAGAGAGTATGATCTGAGAGCCATAGTACCTTCCTTCTACTGTCTGTACATTTCCTGTACCAGCAGAACCAGATGCAGGGCTACAACATGAATAAAACAGTTGCATTGGGTTGGATGATTAAGGACATGGATTTAAAATCAACTAGAAGAAAAAGGATGGCAACTTTAAATTGTAATCCATATTTTCAAAGTAATTACTCTAAAATTGATACATTGTTATAGCGTTTACAACTCAATCCAAAGCTTTGCTGTAATTCTGAAGTAATTTAGGAACCCTCAGCATTTTATTTATACAGGAAAGATGGAAGCAATTTGTAACATATTTATGAAAGTTTTATTGCACCTACAAGCTGATTTAAGAAATGGAACAATATTCCCCAGCAGTAGAAATTTTAGAAACAACTTTTACTTATTTGAAACTCAGAACATTATGAAACGTAAAAATTATAATATATTGGTTTTATTCATAGGATTTATAGTTCAGTTTCAGTTCATGTAAATAACCCCTATGTTGTCACATGAATATTCAAATATCTCAAAGAACTATCAGTGTTGAAAATAAATAGCACAAAGAATTCAGAACAAGTATGCATGTATATGCTCTCATAGTTTATTTTTGTATATATAGCATTTATGTTTTGTTCTGCAAACAATCAATAAAATATAGAAGAGTTTTCCCAAGGAATATATCTCCTAATTTCAAAGGAGCCAAATAACAATAAGCATTTTAAGAAACTGTGAGTATTTTATTAAAGATCAAAAAAGACTAACTGCTATGCTCATGCCTCTCCCTCCTATCTTCCTGCTTTTGATCATAGCCAAATACAGCTAAATCAATGCGGGGAAAAAAGCTTTTATTATTTTCAGGGGTTAAGAGACATGACCCCAAACTCTTTGCCTGTAACTTTTGTTGTGGGAAAGGCATAGTATATAACTTTAGTATTCATTTATCCCCTTTGTTTTGGCTGTTCTTTTTTGATATATTCCCTATATATTGCCTTTCGTGTGTTCTGTTTCCAATTTACAATCTATAAGTACAAACTTCTAATTCTGAATTTTGAAGGACGTGTCTATCTGCCTAATTGCTCATAAAAATACATATACAGAGCTTACTTTGTGATCAGTGGGGTTTATGGAGTGCCTGAAAGAGATGAAGGGTAGAATTCCTCTGCCTAGGTTATCCAGTCTGCCAGGGAAGCCATACTCTCTAAATAGGGGCCTAAATTCTCCATACAACAAAGAAAAGGTAGGTGTCTATCAGGCACAGCTGCAGTGCCCGAACTTTGGTAGCTGGATTCTCCCTCTTGAGGCTTTCATATGTACCTTCCTTATTTCATGAATGATGCAAAGAACTAAGAGGACTATTTGAGAACCCTGTGTTTCAGTGATGTAGATCCCACTTTGTAATTTGGAACAGGATAAAAAGGATGATAGGTAGATCTAATACTTACTTGTTTAATTCAATTTAGAGATGGAGAACCTAGTCATAGCTAAAATTACTAGCACACTGTTAAGATCCTTGTCATGCTAGCACAGCCCACAATTTTAAACACATTCTTATAAAAGTATAAACTACAATTTTATACTTGGTACTTTCTCAATGAGTCAGCAGTTTTCTCTTTTGGAATAATATGTTAAATTAATCGAGCATCTCAACTGAATTCTTTATATATACATATATATAATGAAAGAAAAGATAAGAACCTGACTTCATAAATATCATTTGGTGGGATTTTGTTAAAGTTTAGACACACAGATTTGTATTTGAAATCCTCTGAAGGTTACAGGGTGAAACCTTCCAACAATATCTCCAAGTCTTCAGGGACCAAATCCCATTATGTGGAGTTCAGTGAAGAGGGTAAACACTACCATAAAGAAATACAAATTGCACATATTTCCCATTTAGCCAGTGTCACAGAAGTTCACCATTTAGAATTCTAACCAGTTAGGACTTATTCTTGGAGGTCAAGTACCTTGTGAACCTTGTCATCTCACTGATGACATCATATCCCATCCATCAATTCTTTCAGGAGCACACTTGCCATCTGCTCAGCATGCTATAATAACTTATTAGACATATTCACAGGGTAACAATCTGTACAATGACACTGTTATCTTAATGCTGGCACATAGAGAGATAGCAGCCATCGTTTCCCTGTCACAGCACAATTATTCTACCTTCCAACTTTAAAAGAGAAGTTACTTGGATATTTTGACTTCTTATTAAATGACATGGAAACAATGAATTCTCAACAGAAATATATTTTTGACTTTGTGGTGTTTTTTGACCATGAACTGATAAATTAAGGCTACAGCACAAACTACTAAGTTCAGTTTGATATAACTATTTTGCACCTTGAAAGTTTTCGCAGTCATGCTCATTTTTAGGGTACAAAATAAAGAAATAAATAAATAACATACAATACAATCAATCACATGCACACAAATAGCAGTGAAATGAAACTTATTCTCTGCAAACACATTAACTTTCTAGCACTGACACTTATCATTTCTCTACCTGTCTTAAACTTTACTTCTTTCTAACAGCAGTTACTAGGTAGAAATAAAATATGCAGCCAAAGTGCTTATATTAAGCCTTAAGACTTTTTGCAATCTAAAAGCAATGTAAATTTTCAAAGTTGCCTATATATTTTTGCAGCTTTTGTAAAGCCTGTTAATATTAAGCATGGTTAGCGCAGCTGCTGTCACAGCACTTATGACTTAATAGAAGTCCACTATAACTCTCCCTCAACCTCAAAAAATATTTTCAGAAAAAGGGCAATATTTATTTTGCATTACACAGAATTCATCCTCTGTTCCTTCCTTTGGCTCGTCATTTATTCCAGCTTACACTGTGATCAACATTGTACTAAAATAAAGTCAAGTACAACAGCCGCTCTCTGCCCATCAAAACTCACAGACGTCTGCCAAGCACTTGTAACAGCTGGTGTTACATTAATTAGTTTAAACTATTTATTTCATCCATCTCCAGAGCAGATTGAGCAAAAACATTAGAGATTATTCTAGCATCTGTAAGTGCCCTGCAAACATTAACCAAACAAAGTTAGAATATTAGTCATTAACTTATCGTATATGCGATTTAAGACTCTATACGCTTATTGTAAATAAAAAAAAAAATTCTGCAGTTTAGCATAGCTATAGTAAGGTTTCTTTGATTGCCTTTTTAAAAATCTGAGTTTTAAACTTATATATGACTTTGTGCCCATAAAGTTTCTTTTAAAAAAAATTATTACTAGAAAGCTATTATAATTCCTGGCAGCATGGACCATTAAGCAATATATGACAGGGCCTGGGTGACTCAGTGGATTAGTCAGAGGTTTTATGTCCACTGTTGGAATCCAGCCCTAAATACGGTGATCAAAACAGTGTTATCAAATGGTTGTAAAAATCTCAATTAAAATCACTCCTATAGCCTCTACTAAGTTTTTAGTAGGCAACATAATAGATCTTTCGCTATTGACAGAGTTCTCACAACTATCTTTTTTCTTTTAATAGGCTGAGAATGGATGCTGGCAAAAGAATGTTGATTATAAGAGGTCCTAATGCCACATTCCCTACTTAAATGGCTCAGAAACAGAAGCCAATGCAAGGATGGCAGGAGCAGGCTCACAGCCACTGTCCGTGGGCTCGCCTCCATCAAAAATAAAAAGCTTCCAACATTGCTGAATGAAATACTTAATATGAGAATACTTATTTTTAGTGCCTAGGGCTCAAAAAGGAAATCAAAGCCCTGAGCAAATGCTGAAGGGATAAGTCTTTCCTCAAAGAACTCAGCTTTAAATAAGCACAGAGGGTAACAGGGGCACAGACAGGTGAAGTGCTTTGCTCAGTCACACCCCAGGTCATTGGCAAAGCCTGAAGCATGGTCAAAATCTCCTGACTCTCACCTAGTTCAGTAACATTGGTCCATGAGGATTCCCAAAACAGCATCAAAATCCAATAGCTCACTTGCAGAATAAAAAAGCAGGTTAATCCATGTATGAAGTTTACTGGAATCACTCTTACACAATAATGCCCTCAAGTCTGACTAGATTTTTCTTTTCAGTATTATACCATGGAAATACAAACCATAATAATACAGAAATGTAGTTACTGAAATTAGCATCAGATTTAATAAAATGCAGCTAACATAATAAACTATCAGTTTAGAAAGCTATACCTACCCTCAAAATATTTGTATTTACAAACAAAATTAATTAACAGATTCAGTTTCACTATCTGAACAGTAAAGTGAGAAAAGTTACTTGACATTTACATTTAGCTAAAATATAGATTCTGAACCTGTGCTATTCCAGTTCTTTAAAGCTCTGACTGACTTGTCATGGCTTCCTATGGCCACGTAGAAAGGAGTGTAAGTGATGGAAACTGAAGAAAAAACTATCAGCTATTTTCACTTTTCAGTCCTGTCCCATCTCCAGTAAACAAGATTTTTCCCTTTGCTTTATTCATTTTACATCTTTTTTTCTCTCTCTGCATATATGTATGAGTATGTATGAATGTGTATATACGTACGCATGCATGTATGTATCTATGTATATATTCAAGATACTTACTGCAATTTTTTCTGCCCACTGCACAGTGGTTCCTCTAACTTACTCCACCAGCCAAAAAGGCAGGTGCACAGTTAATGCCAAACTTGCTCCAGACCACGCAAGAGAAAGTGCCAAAGCATATATAAGAATGGCCTCCTCAAACAATACTAATAGCTCTTTTTCATGCTCACTCTTTATTGGCCTCGACAGACAGCAAGAGCCAGACACTCTTTTCTATTCTTAGATTCCCAGAATTTATAACATGCTACATCTGCCACATATCTGTTGGGTTACACGGGTACTGCTATTCAATTATCCATTTTTATTTTTATTTTTAGTACAAGGACCATTGTTGAAATAACTTGTTGGACACCCTGTTCTTAAAAGACAAAAACGATGACAATCACAAAACTTCTGATCGGATGAGACAGTGTTCTGACTTAAATCCAGTCTCAGGAAAAATTACATACCCCCCATTCATCCTAATTCCAAAAATTCTTAAAAAGTATACTGAATCTCACCACAGAGTAAGAACATTTGAGTGTTTAACTAATGCCTTATAAATGATTCATTAAAAAAGCCTGTTTTAACTAGGGTTCTTAACTAATACCGACCACCAGGTTCTGTTTTCATTTACACCACAATTGGTGTGTAAACAAAGGCAGCAGGGGCCCTCGAAGAGATCTCCAAATTCAAGTAGTACATTGCATTAGAAACTCTCTCTGTAAAATACATTTCTTGCATGCTTATTTTTTTAGTTAGCACTGCATGCTCAATTTCTAGTTTCTGAACACAGCCCCAAGGGAGTCATGTACATTAACATGTTCCCAGTTCAATATTCTGCTTTACCTCGTAGAGTGATCAGTTTAAATGTATGAAAGCTACCGTCAAATTCAGATTTTTTTTTCCTCCCTCTATTTCTTTTCCCGTGTAAAATTCCTCTTTATGCAATAGGAAAGTTAATTGCTAAACTTTGTTACAGAACCCTTTGTTCTTGCTGAAGTCACTTTGCTTGTCTCTCCTACTGTAAGGACACCAAATCCTAAAAGCTGGCAAGAATGCATATGTTTATTTCACCATTGCTCTGCAATTACTGAATGCCACTTAATTATAGCAACAGATGCTCGAGTGTAGGAACCAGAAAAATCAAACGCCTCATTTCCAGGTTATTTTTTTCCATTGCTTCTGCCAACAGCAGATGTGTGAGCCCCTTGTGCTCTGGCGTAAATACTTATCAAATCCTAACAGGTCACCTATGTCACAAACAACATTTCAGATGCAACTGTTTCACCTGATAATAGGCTCTGAAAATAAAACTGTGAGCTGTAAATACAATGTATTCGGAATGAAATGCCATAATGTGAAATTGCTTTTTCTCCAGCTACAACAGAAGTCCTTGACAGTTTTTGGCAGTGATAAATCACCCTCCCATTAATTGTCTCCTCTCTCATTGTGAGGTGAGCTGCTAAAAGGGGCAGTCAACAAAAATGACTTAAAGGACAAATTTTGGCAAAAAGACAATGAAGAAATCTGTCATTGCTAAGCCTCCAGTAAACTGTCATGAAACAATCAAAATATATGTAGCTGAAGTGTTTATGTCTTTGTTAGAAAGGTTATAGGATGATAAGTTTATAGTTAAAACAGGAAGCTCAGAGGAATCGAACTTGCAGGCCCTTTGAGGCACCATTTCTCCCCGTGTTCTTTAAAATTGTATGCAAATCCTATTAGGGCTTCAGTTTACACAGTATTTGCTGGTCTTATCGACCTCATTTTCTGACTCTTCTGCCCCCTCACCCCAGACAACAGAAAGTCCCTGTGAAGGCATGGTGCTTGGCTACAATAATTCTTGAACCCAGTTTGAAGAGCCTTCCTTGTCAGTGATTTAAGCCAGAGAAGAAGACACTTAGCACCTCGCAGAAGCTGACCCTTCCTGCTAACCTCTCCATCTCCTGGTGTTAATCAGAGCAAGGCCCTCTCACTGAGCGGTTTCCATTCATTGAGAAGCAGCCTTTGCTTCCCGTAGAATAGGCGACGTTACCAGCGCCCACTCACGGACCCCGGACCGAGGCGTGTGAAACGATGTCTGCTACCTTCCCCTCAGAAATGACACTCGCCACGACTCACTTCACCCAGCCTGGCTCCCTTCTGCAAATAACTCTTCCCCACTGCAACTTTTCTACAGACAGAACAAACGAAAATCTCTCACCTCAGGATTCTGCTCTGTAGGACAAAGAGTCCAAAATTCGGCAATAATTTATGGGTTTTTTTAGGGCTGGTAATATGTAAGAAGTAGGGAGATGGCTACCAGTCCTTATTACCCTCAGGCTGCCTCCACCTCTATGGCATGCAGACGGCAGATGGTATGTTTAAAACCACAGGTTATCCTATGCGTAGGAAGGGCAGGACCGTGTGCAGGGGATGCTTGTCAGATGCATGCCTCCAGAAAGGGTAACATTTCTCCCTTTAGAAACAACATGGTGCTGTCACTTTATAATTAGGTGGAGTTTTTTAATTTCATTTGTTGAGGCTGGGAACTGAAAGTATTATGAGAGTTAAAAAAAAAAAAAAAAAAAAAGAAGAAATTTCTGTTTACCTGTCAGCAGATGGTTGGAAATTTACCATAAGCAAGGTTAGAAAATGATTTGTTACTAATGTGCCTGTCAAGGGCAACGTCTGGAGTTTGGTTTTATATTTATGTTTGTAAGAAAATTACAATATAAATATAAATGAGTTGCATCAGGTATTTAAACTAGACTGGACAGGGCACTAGAAAATATATGTGGGGAACATTTCCCGCACCAGCAGGGAGATGAACTAGGTGACCTAGTGTGTCTTTTCCACCACAGACTTCACCGTTTCTGTATTAACCGAGGATGATTGATACCAAATATCCCTTTATGCTACTACCCCTTTTCACTTTGCTGGGTATTTGTATGCTTTCTAGGGGAGCTGATATCTTAGGATAATGGCTATGGGGAAGTACTAAAGGGGATTCTTCATCCCGATGGCTGAGAACTGAGGAAGGTCACACAATAGCTTGTGTAGCCATAGCAGCTTTGTTGTCATGGCATGAGAATCCTTCGTCAGTTCTTCTGCTTTTACAAAGGAGCAGTCATCTGACACTGTGAGGTGTCTAATGTAAAGCCTGCTTTTTTGACATGGTTATCACAAGCTATTTTCTGTCCAGACATTTACACAGACCTTGCGTTATTCATGATTTATCCACAATCTGTGTTCCTCAATTGTGCTTAAACATGGTTATAGTTGTAGTAAATCATGTGTTGAAACATGTAACTAGAAGGAACCATATAGTTATCCCTAGCACTGGAACATTAAACAATAATACTCCATTGAGCACCAACATCATCAACAAGTTTCTATCAGCCTGATCCTGCAGTCCTAATACAGGTATTTCCCCTCTCCTCTCATCTCCCTCCTCCACCTGGAACTCTTTCAACAGTCACCTAAGACCACACTATTGGGTCTCCATGGTCTGAGAACTGCACCCAGCCCAAATTAAAAAAAAAACAAACAGCAAACAAGCCTCAACATTCACTTGGGAAGAATACACTAGATTTGCCAGGAAATTGCACAGCTTGTCTTTCAAACTGAGAAAACATAGTGACAAAGTCTATATGAACATTATATTATAAACTAAGGACAATCCAGAAACAGGTGGAAGACATTTCAGGAAACAAGGACTGTCTTCTGAAAGAAAATATAGGCTAATCAGGAGAAAATGGAGAAATTGCAGAAATTCCTACGTATGCTCTAATCACGTGTGACTTAAATTTTGATAAATGTACTCTGTGTACATAAAACATCCCTTGAATGACAGAAAAGCAGAAGAAATAAAGTGATTGAAGTTTTTTGTTTTCTTTTTTTTTGGTGATGAGCCAGTTTGAGAGCTTACTGTGAGCATATGGAGATAGCATATTTGCAAGTCCATCTCTGGAGGATTGCAAAAGGCCCTTAGCTTGTGAAAAACAGCAATGTTATTTTTTTTAACGTTCCCTATATTTAGAGATTAAATCGCTCACTGCACAAACCCATTTGGAACAGGCGAGAAGGTGAAAAGGATAATCAGTACAGTCACTGGTCCGTGTTTCCTAAACGCTTTTGAAAACATTACTGTGCGCAGGCATAAAATTAGCGGCAGGACCTTAAAAAGGCTGGCATTTAGCATGACTTTTTGGAAAGTGACACCCTCATTTTTTTCTTGTAGGATATCATTAAATTTCAATCGCCCTATGGCAGTGCCTTTCCATTAATAACCAATTCACTGTGTCACTTTGGCTCTCCTTTGAAATAATGAGCCTTTGCTTCGCTTTAATAAATTTAAACATATTCTCAAGGCCAGGGAAGATAGGAAACCGCAGATGGGCTGAGAAAAACACGATTCATAAATCCTTAACTGCCTGAGATCGTTGAGAGCAAAACAAAGTAACACTCGTAAAATATTAAACAATCCCAGCTGTATGAGTGAAGCTTCATTAACAAAAATGGACTATTTACTGCCTTCAACAGAGCCTGTGGGTGGAAAGATTCACAGAAATCTTCTGTAGAAAAACACTGTCATCCTCATTTTGATTCTTTAACCAACTGATGGCATGGTAGATACTTATTTTGCATGGCCATATGCAGAAACATTTTAGCAGAAAATTAATGATACTCTGATTACACTAAATACCACAAATCATGCTTCATCATATAAGCAGGAGTGATAGAAAACAGAGGAATTTAACAGATATTTTACCCTTGAAGAATCTGCATGCCAATAGAAGTAAAACATGACAAACTTTATTTAAATCATAAGGGACTTCTTTAGCACTCTAAAGTAAACATAGCAATATGAGTAATGGCAGAGAAATCGAGCAATGCCATTGCTTCTGCTAGGAAGGCTTGGCAATTTATTCTATAATGTTAAACTTTTTCTTGCTTTAACCTTTATTAACATGCAGCTAATTTTGCTTATATACCTATTTGGTGTACAAAGGAGCAAATCCTTTTTTTCAGTCTTTCATGTTTACTATTTATTTAAATTACACCAGAGTTCTGCTCCAGTAAGGAAGGCAGGCTCTGACACAGACTTTGGTTTTAAGCACACAAAGCTGGACCCTCAGATTTGTGAAGCTGATTTTGTGCTGCCCAATTAACACACACGAATTCTCACTGAATTAACCGCAGAACTTGTGAAGACAGCCCTCGCCTCCCAGGTCTGCCTCTAACTCCACCAGCTCTTTGCTCTGCCTCTGCACAGGTCCTGCTGCTTCCCCTTCCTCACCAGTTCTGAGGCACCAAGGAGCTTCCTTCCAGTAGCACAAGCTAAAACTTCTACATGACCCCCTGGGAATAGCAGCCCGTAATATTCCCAAATCCCTTTTCAAGCTTTGTTCAGACCGAAAGTAAAACTAATAAGGCTTATGTAATAATAAAAATTTGGAAGATCAGGAAAACAGCCATAAGGACAGCACAGAATTTTTAAAGTGTCTACAACAAGAATAACCTTTTGTGGTATCATGGAGGGTTTTTTAAGCCAAGAATTACATACAAGTTTAAAGAAGAATAGAGATCAGTGTCAGTTTACTAAATGCTAAGAACCTGGAAGCTCTCTCTCTAAAGACTAGCTGACAGTTGAGTGGACAGAATGTCGATACTTATAAACATTTCAAGGGTAAAAATATTGCTTTTTACAATCTGTGTCATATTTAATGCAAGAAAATAATTTGGATTTTTTCCTTTTGCTGGCTGTCAGCTTTTTTCCTTTTATCCCAGTGAAGGGCATAATTAAAAGTATTTAGCACAAATACGTGGTGTATTTTTTTCCCTAAGGAACAATACTTTCACCCAAATGCAAATATGAACATCATAGTTTTCCATATTTTAGTCAACAAATATTAAAAAAACCCCAAACATTTGGTTTATTTATGTCAAGGTATTTCTCTTATCTGTGAGAACCATTATGTACATTCGAAAAAGTGAAAATCCTTTCTTAACACTCAAGGGGGCATTTTGACCCCTGCAGAGGCATTTCTCTTTCCTGTTCGAAATGCTCTAAATGCACTTAGCCATCGCAGCTCCCACTGCCTTCAGTGGAAACCCTGAATACTGCCCAGGAGTTATCATCTTATAATCATTAGAGCAGATATTTCTGCGCTTAGTAGACCTTCACTGTAGCTGATTTGTATAATCAGGGTTAATCTATTCTGATTGCAAACATCCATACCGTAAAGTTTGAATGAATTCGCACTGATGCTCACTCAGCTCGGGATGCCCCTAAGACTTCCACGGAGATACGCCACAGGATTTTTTTTGTTTTGGGATTAATTTGATCCAGCGTAAGTAAAGCTGCTGTACCCTTCCTCCCTGTGAATTCTGGGAGAACTTACTTGGTGTATCGGGTATGAGGAGGAATAGGGTACAAAAAAGCTGCAGTAAAGCATTAAAGAAGTAGCAGCAGTGGTAAGCCAGTAGCTCTAACGCTGAGGTTACCTGTCTGCATGAAAGCAGCAATTAGGCTTTCGACAATAACAACCTCAGACAGACTCAGAAAGCAAAACTGTATTTGCTTCAAAGGTTTTAAGTGTGGGTAGGAGAAGGGCTATAGGTGATGTGTTGTTTAACACAGCAAAGAAGGCATTCATTCTTTTCTCTGCACACCAAGATCTCCTAGTACTAGTTTTTGGCTTCTGCTTTCAGAAAAGAAAAAAAAAATATCTAATCCTATTAGAACATTTAGGAATACAGTAATACCCTCGGATTTCACAGTCACATACAAATTAAAGAGTAAATGTAAGCCAGTCAGGAATTCATTTTTCTTTTAATTAATAAAGATGGTAAAAGTTTCCCTTTAAGCATATATGAAAAAATGAGATCTATGAAGATAACTTGTATAATGCCCTGTTCCCTCTGCTGTTTTTCTTTGCTGTTACCGTTGAATTACAACAGACTGAATGCTTCCCAATCTACAGTTTTACAAACTAGTATCCAGAACGGCAGGGGATGCTTCCACAGATTTTTCCTATTGATGTGCTAGTCGTGCAGGTGCCTTCTCCCGGAGGACAGTTTGGTCTCTGCCCTATCTCTGCAAGATTCCCCTATCAAGACTGTCTATCAGCATAAGTTACTGTGGTATTTATGATGTAGATACCTGTCTACTCATTACTGAATTGAGATCACTAACTTAATTTCTCAAAATAACCAAAGAGTCAAAGGTTAGTAACTTTTGGCCACTATCAGTTTGCAGTAGGTTTGGACTGGCCATCTAGAAGTTAAAAAAAAAAAAAAATAAAGTCCTCTATGCTCCATTACCAGTGCTTTGAACCATCCAGTCACATGGATTTTGATGTTTTGAGAGGGCGAAAAGAATGCGGATTGGCATGAGAATACCACATTAATTCAGCAGTTAAATGGTTCTTTGAGAAGATTCACTGACAGAAAAAAAGCATAGCTGTCTTTCTAAGTCCTCATCCTCTTTGGGCCTATACACATTTTCTGTGAAAAGTTGATTCTTTTCCTCCCCCCTGCCTTTTTTTTTTTTTTCAAACAGCCTTTTATCATCTAACATGTGAAACAATTGTAATGTGAGGCATGTGAGCAGAGAGCCTTTGCCACTGGGCCCTCATAAATCTTGCCAGTTCCCAGTGAACAACACCAAATATTTGCAGCTGAGGAACATTTGGTCTGGCTTAAATTAACATATCTCAGCAGTCAGAAGTCATTAAGCTTTGCCAGTGATTTGAAACCATTTTTCCATTTCAAAAGCGACACTGGCTGTTACTTATTTTTCTGGATGAAGAAGGTGGTAAGGAACAAAAGCAATGAAATGAAAATAGGAGATACTAATGAAAAAAAAATGATAAAAGGGCTTTGAACAGCCTTTGGTAGATTTGTTATTAAGACTCTTTTTAAATAGCAGAGTACTTATGTATAAGATCAAATAATTCAAGATGATACACATTAATTTCAGTGGCAAATTATGTGATTTAAAGGCTGTGAAAATGTATACTTATTTTCTTCCTTAATCTCTTGTGAATATAGGCACTATCAATTTTAAAAGCTGATGAAAGCTTTAAATGAAAAACAATAATCCAACCTTTTTCAATTAAAGGCTGCAAGTGGATTAAGTACTGGAGTAAAGAAATGTGCTGTTGTGCTTTGCAAAGATCACATCTGATATGGGTCTGTTCAGATGCTGGGGGCTAGAAAAACACCTCAAAACCCGAAACACCACAGTCTAAAAAACTACAAGCAGAAAAAAAAGGTCCAATTGGTTTTAATGCAAGTAGAATGTGAGTTCAGATTTTCCAAACCTGTTAATTCCATATTATTTACATGGCACATAACTCCCCTATTCAGTTGGTAAATAAGTCATCAACTGAAAATCCATGAGAGCCACCCACTGCCTGAGCTGTCAGAAAAAAACCCTACTTCCTCACATTTGCAGCTATGCTTACTGGTCCACAATTATATAACTGTCAGAAATCCATGTCAAAAATGTTTCATTGCAAACTCTGAAACGTGTTTGCCACTCTATAAGAAGATAAATATTGCAAGAGATTTTGATAAATTCTGTACACTGATTTCAATGCAGTTATGATTTCTCACTTACATGTGAATAGCTAAAGTGAACACACATTCAAATTAATGGTAATCATAATTTTTAAGCCTCCAATTAGTTTTGCTGATAAAGTTTTAATAACCTTGAATGTTTTAGATCCATGTTACTTTGAGAAGATACTTACACTTAAAAGTATTCAAGTTTATGAAGCACTATTAAAGACAACCCTTCCATGTTGAGATCTTTCTAAGATTTACAAACTTCTTAAAGTCTCTGCAGCTTAAGTAAAATCAGTTCTGTGTAAAAAATAAATATTCTATTAACCAGATTTAAAAGACAAAGAATTCTATAACAAAAACATTTACTGCTAACTAGGGTATGAAAAGGTTGCCAGGATAGCTACGTAATCAATTAATTTTCTAGGTGTGCTTTTCTTTCAGGGGATTTTATTTTAAAAACAATAATAAAAAAGTCTTCTAAAAAAGCTTTTGAGAATACAAATGGTCTGCATTATCAGTGCTATGTAAAATGAACTATAGTTAACCAGAGAGCAAATCATGGCATATGGATCCCGAAACACAGGAAACAAGACCACAGCGTTTGGGAATATGAAAATATTAGAGTAAATGTGCCTTGTGTTGTCAGATAAATGTTTTTGTTTTTCTTCTTCCATAAGACTGCAACAAAATGAAGCAAGCATCTCATTTATTCACTGCTTCTCTTCAGGTCATGTTACAGTTGAAAAATAGCGGAGGAAAATCTTTATCATGTTTTCTTTTATTAGCTACTGATAACATTTCCTTACCAATTTACAGAATCACAGGGTGGTCGAGGTTGGAAGGCACCTCTGGAGACCACCTAGTCCAGCCCCAACTCAAGACTGTGTCCAGTTGGGTTTTGAATAGCTCCGTGGAGAGACTCTACCACCTCTCTTCACCACCCTCACAATAAAAAAGTTTTTTCTTATGTTTAAATGGTATTTCCTGTATTTCAATTTCTGTCCATTTCCTGCTGTCCTTTCACTATTCTGTTTCACTAGCCATTCCACCATTCTCCATCTTTGGTCTAATCCATTTGAACACAAACCACACCATCCCACGCTGAAGAAACAGAACAGCTCTGTGGAGTTCCCTCATACTATACAAGGTTACCTTAGCAGAAGTCTTTTTTTTGCGGTCACGTCATAAAACATTTTCCAAAACCTACATGCTAATCTCATGGGGGAAACCAAGAGGGACAATCCCTTAAACCTTTGAGATCAGGTTTGAAGACATAGAAAAGCTTGTGGAAGTGCACCTCCTGCTCCATCCACTTTCTGTGTAACCCCACGTTTAGACTGAATTAAACTGAAATAGATGCTACAGTTTGAAGTTGGAGAGTGTGAATGAGCAACATATCACACACGTGCATTAAGGTAAGGAGGAGAATATAAAACTAAAACTCTGAGCTGGGATTACTATGATGGAAGCACACAGCAGGTCTAGAAATCAATTAATTGCATGCATAGATACTTTGCCAAAAATATGACTGCTTTCCAAGGTCTGTTCTTCCAAGATCTCCAAAGCTGTCATCATGTCTGTTTGGTGAAGCAGAGCTGTTATGTGGGAGGACCCAATAAGGTGCTGAGGGTCTTCCTCTAAATTTAATTCTAGTTCTCAGTATCTACTTACTTAAGAAATCTTTCCTTTTTACATCTTTCCCCCTACCAGAATAAACAGGAGGAAATTAGAAATTAAAGGAAAAACAGGGCTACTTTGGGTTTCTGTTCCTCTGTTCTGCATCAAGGAAACTGTGAAATCAATGAGAACAGAATCAGTCCCACTATTCAACAGAGAATTTTTCTCCAGCCATGTAGCCCACCATCTGGTTAGGTACAGGCTACAAACCGGCTGTAGTAGTCAGGGTTTGTCCTGCAAAGCGCTCTGTAATTGCTTAAGAAGATCAGTATTTTTTTCCTCTCCCATGTCATATGGTGAGGTCAGGCTTTCAGGATGTTCCCTTACCATTTGTAGTTTACAAAGCAACAATATTCTAAATGCTGTATTTCATGTAAAACATACACGTTTGAGACTGTGCATACAGTACGACTGCATTTGGGTTATTTAATTACATTTCTCAAACTCCAAACATGTCTAAATACTGTTGTATTAGTGTATAACACACATCCTCATTCAGCAAGATTTAGACATATTTATATTTTTGGAGCTCAAATAAATATCAAGCACAGAAGATACTCCTTGAGCCCTGTAGCTACAAAAAGTATTTCATGTGATTTATTATAGCATAGGATTATATGTAATGATGAAAATAAGCTGAGAAGTAGAGGATATGACTTTTTTTATCCCTTTGGAGACATAATAGCTATAACTTACAGAAAAAACAGTATAGAGTGAATTGTGTGACTCTATTATCAGCTGTGGGGTAAATAAAATAATACCCTATTTAATAGACCTGACAACAGCTATTTAATTTACATCATGAGATAAAGGCTACTTCTTTTAAAATGAGCTCAGCAAAGCTGAAATTGGGATTAGTTAATAACTGAAATGTTCAAGTTTGAAAGAGTATATGAGGAATTTTTAAAGTTTCCAGTTCTCATTTTAGATTTGGTGGTTTGTAGAGGGCTTTTAGCTTTGTTTTCAGGGAATTAAACAATATTGTTGGGGGGGTGGTTTTGTTTGGGTTTTTTTCATTCTCCTTCCCAAAAAGAAAATGAAAAGTGATAGAGAGAAACTGAATAATAGCAATGGTTAAGTTCAGGCCTAATGAAATTGGTGCTAGCTAAACAATAGACAAAATCACCAAGTGAACTTTAACTTTTGCAGTATCTTTGGAATTATGCCATTTCAGACACATGTTCATGGGCATAGATAATGCTTACAGAGTTCAGCACTAAAATGGATATTATTTTTTAAGGAATTAAAGCACTGCACAATAGTAAATCAATTCAAGTAAAGATCACAGTTTAAAAATTCCCCCTGAAGTACACGAGCAATCTTAACCCACTTAAAGAGTCCCCTTCGTTTTCTTGAATGTCAGCTATTTATAACAGTTACTTTGCCACTCAAACAATTTTGTGTCAACAGGAAATAAGTTAGACAATCTCTAATAAACACATAAAAACCAGCTCTACAGATAGTTGTTTAATTATGAAAAGCAATTCATTGAAGCATAAAAATAAAATGCAAGAACTTAGGTTCGGGCAAAGGGCTTGGAACTCAGGTATGAATACATCCATTTTCATCTGTCCTGGCAATATAGTAGGTTCCTATATTTTTCTAACTGCCATTTAATTTCTGCGGTCATTATTACACTTGTGGAGCCATATTTGTACTATTAAATGAGTTGAGTATTAACAGTAATCAAGGTTTCATTTTGCTGTGCTAAGAAGGGAGTATAGATTTAGAGAAAAATTTTAAGAAGTGCAGAGATAACCATCCACAAAATTATTTTTACACTTGTGTTAGCTTCCACTGCAGCTAAAATTACAGAATGTATCTGATGTGCAGGATAGATTATACTTGCTCTTTTAAGAAACACTGTAGTGAACAGAAAAGTGCATAATGAAAATAGATGCAATTAAATACACCTGCAATTCTTGCTTGAAATTCTGTTTTCATAATTCTGCTTTCAGAAAAATATTGCTGGGATCAAACCTAGGTCTACTTGTTCTGTAGTTCCACTAATAAGTCATTCTCCTACCTTTCTAACAACTTCATTGCAGTGGCTGCATTTCTTTCAAAAGTATGAGCTATAAACAAAGTGGAAAAGAAAAAAAAATACCTCAAATCAGGACAACTAAGAAGCTGTTCATATGTTATGTAAAAAACAATTACAGAAAGAGTTCTTAAAATAATTCTTGACTCCAGATTTTTCCCTCAGATAGACTAAACAGGTCTTTTAACCATTCCTTCACTGTACCTGACCAAGATGATATCAAAATATGTTATTTTTTACTATTCACTATTTTTAGGTTTTTTAAAGGTTAAGAAAAAATGTTGGTATAGGTTTCCTTTACTTGAAAATAGGAGTATTATTGTAATATATCAGAGAAGCCATAAATGGAAAGATAGAAGACAAACCTCTATTCTATTGCACATTTTCTACTACAGAAGTCTGTATTAAAACAGTTAACATATCTTTTCCTCTTCTGTTTTTTCAGAACAGCTCTAATTTAGATATGGAAATTTTTTAAACTTAAATCAACAGCAGAAGAACTTGATTGAGTCTGTATTAAATTGTGCTCAATGTTAAGTCAGGTAGTCCCCACATCTCGTATTTCTAATTAAATTTTTATGCAGCACTTAAAAATACTGTAATATAATATTAACAGTTAATTTAATAATTAAAATCTTATTTTTTCACAGTTACTTCATGGTTGATGTTTACTTCATTTCTGTAGCTGTATACTGCAAGTGAAAAAGCTGTATAGGGTACTTTTTATTAATATTATATATTTTACTGGGCCCACACACATACATACACACACACTCTTACACACACACACACACACACACAAAGGTTGGCCAGGAAATTAGACATCTTATCTGTGAGCTTGCTAAATAAGGACCAATAACCTAGGTCTGCAGTACTCTGTGTGATAACTGCTTTTACAAAATGAAATTTTGACTTTTTCACAGCTTAGCTACAAGTAGACACTATCAGTAAAACTGCATTTCTGTGCAATATGATGGGAAGTAAAAGATTTCAACATCTGACAGGAGAAAATGAACAACTGATAAACAATCTTTGAAATGTTCTCTCACTGCAAGGCATGCTTTTGATGATGATTTACATTTTTATTATTGTCGACTTTCAGGATGGGGCTGATGGTTGGCTAAACATACAATAACTGAAAGAACAAACCACATAAAATGCAAACCAAATCAAAAGAAAAACATGACTAGCATTATCTGTTTTAAAAGCTTTTCTTCACTTTTCTCCTTCATTTAATTATTCAGTAAATGTAATTAGAATTCAGTTTATTGGGAAAAATGAAAAAAAAAAAAAAGAAATTGTCATTATAACTTTCCGATTCCAACATGGTAAATATTCCAATTCCTCTTTGACTGTTCTCCTCCCACTCAAAACAAGAATTAAATTCTAATTCTCAGTCCACTGCACAATGAATGAACTAGTACTAACACTTAATGCTCCTGCAGAGTCTTTCATCAACATTTGATGTTGTATACTAATCCAGGATTGTAGCTGTGGGAAAAACAGTGTATAACTTATGAAAGATAATCATGCTGAAATGTCAATGAATAAAAAAACTGGTTTTGAAAAAGTGTGTTACCTTTTGACAGTGAACTCATCAAAAATTTCTTGGTTATGCACTGAAGGGTAATGCAAGAAATGGAATCAAAATTGTTTGGTAATTCAGTTAATGTGTTCATCTGAGTAAATAAACTGGAGGAAACAAAAGCATAAGCAATGATTTGATTTTGCTTTGCTGTTTTGAAGAGAGTTCTTGAAAGGTTTGGGGTTTTTTGGACAATCAATTTTTCATTTAAATTAATTAAGATAGCTATCATTTTTAAAGCAGTAACATAGCTGAAAAATGTATCCTTTTAAAATTAAAAAATAGTCAAAAACATTTTATGTTAAACCAGTATTAACTTGACTAAATTCTCATTCCCCCTGTAAATTCCAATTAAAATTCTACATAATTGTTTCCTACCTGTTACTATTTAGTGCACAAATTAAACTGAAAATTTCATTAGCCACCCAGCTTTATCTTTTAAATTGAATCAAGTAAATTAAATAAAATTGGTTATAAACGAACACACACTTTAAGTTAAGATTTTAATTATAAAAAATTAAAGTTAAATAATCCAAAACAGAAAAGAGAAAAAAAAAAACAACACAAAAAGTTGTAGTAGAATTCTGTAATGCTCTAATCACTCTGGAAACGTATAGGACAAAACCAAAAAGTTCTTTTATTTCTGTACCTATCTGCAATTAAATACTGTTCAGCATACTTTTGGGTTTCAGCTATGAATTCCATTCTTAATCATACCTATTTGTAAGTATTAAATAAATGGGATCAAGTTGTATCTACTTATTTACTGTGTTACTTCATTTTAATCAGTGCTCAGAAGCACTGACACATAATTCAGCTCCTCGAAGCAAGGACAGCAATACTAGAGTTTATCATACAAACTATTGGGATGACGGTCCAACATCGGCTTGTACCGTAATTCCTGTTTGGGTTCTTTATGTAGACTCATGGGTGGCTGTTGGTAAGTGATGAAGAAAGGGAAAAATGGAGTAGCAGTGAAAGTAAAAAAATGGTAATCTCAGTTATACAACTATGTCTTATTGTAGATTATAGTTTTCCAATGGTGTTGAGATGTACAGCTTTTATAGGCCAGTTAGAAAATATTTCTTTTATTTTTATGTCTATTAGATAAAGTAGAACATAATTTATTAATGTTTACAAAGAAGTTCAAAACCATTTATTGTTCAAAACTTACACTGACTTTAAGCAAAAGAACTATCTCTGTTTATTGTTTTTGAAAGTAAATAATTAATATATTACCTTAAGTCTTCCACCTCAAAAGTTACAATGGTTAAAGTGTAACAGAGTGTCTAATGGAACAACAGGAAAGGTTTCCCATGCCATATTTCTGATGAAAAAAGCAGAACATAAGTTCAGAACTGACAACTGACATTTTTGTTTAGAAATAGGCAACCAAGGAACTCAAATATTCCATTTCTGTGCAAATTTCCCTTTACATTTCATACACCCCACCTTGGCTAACAGCTGAAACAGAAATCCTATCTGACTGATATTTTGCACAAACACATCAAGTGCAACTTGGGGATAATGACAGGCTAAGTACTTGCCAAAGATAAAAGTGTAAAAACAAAAATTCCACTTGTTAGCGTAACTTTGGGTAGCAAAGCTATTGACTGGCTTCGGCAACTGTTTTCTACTGGGTAATAATTGGGTATAAGAGAATATCTGTAGTGCTAACGTGCAAGTTTAATGAGGTAGGACTCTCTTATGGTGAAAAGAATAGACAAACCCCAATAAAACATTTTGCAAGAAATTCACTGAAAGTTTGGGAAATGTACAATGGTATGTGGTTAGAAATTTTCAATATGAAAGAAATATAATTACTTGAAATCATAAGTTATATAAAGAAAGGGAGTCTGCAGATTTGCAACGTGGGTCTTAAAACATTTTTGGTATTAAATGAAAGCAATCAGAGCAGGGACTGCAATCCTAATGATGACAGGATCATAGGTACTATTTTGCTGTAAATAAAATGTTCTGTTAATAAAGTCATGGCCCAGTATCCTTTCCTGAAACAAGTATTATTCCCTTGTGTTTGGATGTCATAGCGCTAAACAAAAGGGCTGCAATGTGATCTCTGACTATGCAGCGAAGTAAGATTTTCTTGTGTCCACATTATTTAGTGCTAGTACTTTCTAGAGCAGATGAGTTGTGGAGGGAGCTAATTGTAGCAGTCAAAACAGAGCCAGGCTAAAAGCTAACAATTAAGCAGTACGGACAATCAAGGATTCAGTACTTAAGCTCACTCCCTAGCTCTCTTTTATTTAGCAGAATTTATGGCCTGTTACATTGAGGCTTTGCTATGTAACAAAGGAGAAACGTGCCTTGAAAACACAGCTAAAAAGTCATTGAAGTTGTATTTTTATGAGTACATACAATGGAAAATGGACATGCTTTCACTGTCCCACAAATCAGACTGCTACAAACTGAACATATGTAGCTATTTTGTTTGAACTGCAAAAAAATTGCATGCAGACAAACCCATAACTTTTCATTCAAAAAAAGTCTGTATTCGAGCAGATCTTTGTTGAACAAAGTTTTAAATCCCTTGGCTGGTTTTAACCAGAATTATATTCTAAGATAAACCTCTTTAAACAAACCTTTGCCATGCAGGTTTATTTTTTTAAATTCCTCCATTTGAACAGTATTACATCTTACCTCTTGTTTTAAATCATTGTTTACAGGAAATTTGAGTCTTGTTTGTTGAGAAAAAACAGGCATAACTACATTGGCCAGCTGAATTTCTAAATTCATATATATATGTCCTTAACCTGACTCAAGATGCGACTGGTTAGATTTCATACATGCTGACTTCCGTAGGTGTCTCCTATTAAGATGATCAGTAATATATACCCTTCTATCACAAGGCATATACTATAAGCTCCTGTAGTGCATTCAGAACTTTTCTGTGCTCAGAGATGTCCAATACCCATTGTTTCTAGTAGTTGTTTTCTGAATGTTAAACTGGTTAGAAATAAGCTCAGTGAAAAAATATCTGGGAAAAGAATTGTCCCATATTATTTGCAAAATGACCCATAATAAAGTGTTCCTTTAAAAAAAAAAATGTTAAAATAGTATAACGTAGCTTTGGCAAAACAATTATCTATTTGTCCTAGGTTACCAAGTGTTGAAATGTCCCTATTACTAGTGATAACTTTAACAATTGTTTAAAGCATTTTAGCTCTATCTGCAGGGCTCCAGTGGCGAGTCTTTTCTCCTGCGTACAACAAATATCTTACATTACTAATCTCCTTTTGTCTCACTGCCAAGGTCATGGCCAAGAAACAGACTGACTTTTTCCACTTTGTTAATCTAGGGTTTCTGGAGTTTTTTTAGGAAATGCAGGAAATTCTACGTCCCCAGTAAAAAGCAAGTAATTTGTATAACAGTGGGCAACAGTATCAAGTGTTCTGCACCTGTTTTACACTCCAGCACTGTAATTTCTGCAAAGTAAACAGTAGATCTCAGGGTCAGATTACAAATTCTAGTAGGCTGTTTGCTAGATTGCTGCTTTGTTTAACCTTTACACTTTCATTTAGAAAGGAGAAAGTATCATTGTCACACCAAGAGGGCAGTTAAAGAGTTTTAATTAACTGTGGAGGTAATTAGACCTCCCAGTTTAACAATTATCAGACAATTCTGTTCTCCTCCAAGTCCTTTAAAGTTGCACAGTTTTTTACGAGGAACAAAATTCATTTCATAAATACTTTGCAAAAAAAGTGGATAAAAGACTACACAGAAAGAAAAGCTGATTCCGCTATGAAATTATCTATTTCCTTTTTCTAATTTAATAACAAGTCAAAATCTATCAGCTTCTCATCCACCATTCCCTGCCAAAGTCCAATTCTAATCCAATTGCTCCTTTTATTAATCCCCCCTCCCTTCAGTCTCCTGAGCCTCTGCTCCGTTTGGCCCATTGTGATATTCACATGTATGACAAAAGTGAAAGAAAAACCTCCCTCTCCTTCTTTCCGATAAAGTTTGCTGTTGACAACTGTAGTTTAAACATTGTCTGTCCTTACAATTGTTTGAAATCTCTGATCCAGCTCGCTCTCTCCCTGCAGAAGACAAGATCTCTAGTCATGGGGGACATTGCTCATCAGTTCTGATTCTCAACGTCGTTTTTTGTGATGTAGATATACTTCAAAAAGCAAGTAGTAGCGATCTTATCCCCAGAGTCAAGGTAGGAATCCACAACATTAACTATCCTGAACACAAAACATAATTATAAATGTAGATGTATTAAGTATATATATGTAGGTCCTTTAAAGCTGTAAAATGGAAAGTAATACAGAACTTTGTTCAATGGTTCTTCTTAAATAAAAAAAAGAAGGGGGGGGGTGTGTGCTTCCTTTGCCTGCATTAATCATTACAGCTTCAGCTGAGTTAACTGTACAACAGGTGTGGGCTCTGGGCGTATCTCCTGTATCATACTGCTATTTCCTATTTCCCATACACCTATATTCCAATACACAGCCTCTGCTGAACACAGTGCCTGTTACACTCACTGTGTATTTGTATGCATACAGAACTATGTTTTACTCTTAATGCCCTCCATATGAAGCTCACGAATTTTAAGAAAATGATGAAGTAAATTTCTCATGAGTACAGAAGCGGACACTACAGATGAAGACGTGACTTGAACAGGTCACAAAAACACTGACAGAGGGGTGACAGTGACACTGATAGATTGAGGAGTTGAACCCAGGTCTGTACATATAATGTGTGTTTCTTTCCCCCCCCAAAATTCTGTAGCATTTAATTAGTACAAAATGTCATTTGGACACATAGGTAAGAATTTTAAATAATATAAACCCATGCTTATTTTACTTCTATTCACTTAGGAAAAGAAGAGAATTCAGCTTGTTGGTGACAAGCAAATTATCATGCTTTAAATTCTAATTGGAAGTTGATAGGATAATAAAAAATAGACAAAATTTAAAGAAAAGCAGGAGGAAGCTACAAAATACAGAGTTGAAAGTGCTGAAATGATGACAGGAGACAGCCAAGAAAAAAACAGCATTTGGCCAGGAGGAGTATTTTCTCTTTTGGTTGAATTACTGTGTGAAATAAAAATGAAAACAGAAGACCAATACCCAACATCAGCTCAGCAGTTTGAGGTGCCATCATAAACCTCTTGAGATTTTCTCTCATTAACCCCCCCAAAACCATGGCGTAGTTATAAGCCTTGTGAATTCTCAGTTGCTTATTATTTATCCTAGATACAATAAATCCTTATTTGTAGTATGCACCACATAATGGAGTAGTAAATATTTCCAATTAGCTTTAGTGTCACAGTCCTCAAAAACTGAAGCATTTATGTTAATATAAAAGCATACACAAAACATTTTATCATGCATTAGAGATTTTAATCAGGTAATCTGCACGGCATCTGGAAACCTAAGCAGAGGCAAAGTCTGCTATAACAAAGGCACTGTAACAGTTCACCTTCAGTGAAGAACAATAATGCATTATTAAATTCACTTTCCTGCTCAGTGGTTACACTTAGCTGACCACAGCAAATTTGCTCTCTGCCTGGTCTTCACAAGTTGGCAGAAAAATAGATTCTGTCACATTTAACGGGTTCTGAAAATGACAGGATGCCTCTCTTGGTTTAACTATAAAACATAATCTTTCAGAAGTAAATATAATTACAAAAGCCTTTTGTCACGTAGTTCTTAGGAAGGATATTATGTGTGGGTTATTAGAGTAGTAGATCTCACTATGTACTTGAATATTATTAGAAGCCAGAATTGATATTGCACAACAGCAACTTCAAAAAAAGAATCAGATTTCTATTTTTCTTTGATCCTAAATGACATCATAATTCTTAGAAAACAAAGATACAGACATCAAATTCCTTGAGTACGGTCAAACTGTTATCAAGAGATATTACTCCTTAAACTATGTTCTCTTTTGTCTGAAATACTGTTGTAATCTTATTCTACATCTATTAGTAATTTGCTTTGTTTTACATACATTTGACTGAAGGAACTTTTAATAAAACTGCCTTAGACTCAGGATTCAGTGATTAAGAATTATTGATTAGGAATTTAATTAGCAAAAGTCAGCATAGTTATATACAACAGAATCTGATTCTTTTTGGTTTCCAAGGAGTTTTATCATGCTGCAAGCATGATAAGAATCTGCTCCATATGATGACATTCGCTTTCAGGTAGAGGTCTTGAACCAACACTGTATACCACTTAAGTCCTGGTGCAGTGCAATTTAGGTCCCAATTAAGATCTGTTTAAGAGTTTTAATTAGCTTTGTGTAGGTAACTAGTTTAGCAATTATAAGACACATTTTTTCCCCTTGTAAGCCTTTCAATTCAGGTAGTTTTATTAGAAATATCTTAGCTCTGAAGTGGGAAGTATGTAGACTCACTGAAAGACAGGCTTGGATTCTGGGTTCTGTTTATGGCTTTTATTATTTATTTAGGTACAAAACCTGAGGTTTCTTAAGTCTTCAGAAGGAACTTAGGTATTACAATGACACCGTAAACTAAACTCACATGAAACTTAACACAGTCATCTTTCACCTAAGTGGAATTACCACCTTGTATTAGGTAGTCTGTCCACAACATATTTAATTTTGGTGCCTAGATTGAAAATTCTGTAAATTGGGAATGGATCTAAAAAGGCATGAAAAGTTTCTAGCTTAAATCCACCTTTTCTGAGAATAGCAGTGCCACACTTTGGACAACTGAAGTTTTTCTGGAAACTGCATAAATACTTCTGGGAGTCCTGATCACTCTCTAGTAGAGAGGTATTTATGATCTTCTTTTAAATGATTAAACACAAGTTCATAGAATCACAGAATGGTTTGGGTTGGAAGGGTCCTTTAAAGATCAACTAGTTCAACACCCCTGCCAAGGGCAGGGGCAGCTTTCACTAGATCAGGTTGCTTAAAGCCCCATCTAACCTGACCTTGAGCACTTCCAATGATGGGGCATCCACAACTTCTCTGGGCAACTGTTTCAGTGTCTCACCATCCTCATCGTAAAGAATTTCTTCCTCATGTCTAGTCTGAACCTCTTTCAGTTTAAAACTGTTGCCGCTTGCCCTGTCGCTACAGCCTTTGGTAAAAAGTCTCTGTCTGGCTTGTAAGCCTCCTTTAAGTCTTGAAAGGCCACAACAAGGTCTCCCCAGAGCCTTCTCTTCTCCAAGCTGAACAATACCAACTCTCTCAGCCTTTTCTCACAGGAGAGGTGTTCCAGTCCTCTGATCATTTTTGTGGCCCTCCTCTGGATGCTCCAACAGGTCCATGTCTTTTCTGTGCTGGGGGACCCCAGAGCTTGATGCAGTACTGCTGGTGGGGTCTCACCAGAGCGGAGTAGAGGGGCAGAATCACCTCCCTTGACCTGCTGGCCACGGTTCTGTTTTTGTCACAGTTGGACAGTGGTGACGGTGATGAAATTTTCCAATTATCTACAAAACTACCTTCAGATGTAGGAGAAGTTTCTTTTCCCTTTGCTGTCTGAGGAAATCCAGTCCCAACTAGCTAATTCAGGAATGTATTTTAGCCATTTCCACTTCTTCATGTGAAGAAGATACAGGTTAAACCTGGATTTAACCTTTTGTTAAACCTGTTCCCCTGATTACTTCCTCTGCCAAGGGCAAAGCAGTGTAAGAATGAACATGACTCTACTGTTTGCTTACCTGGGCACTCTCCAAACCATGTGGAGTCCTAAGTTTAAACCACTGCTCCAGTTACCTATCTACATCAAAATATTCAGTACACCGGGGACTGGACTTTGGCCCTTTTCTTCCAAAAGAATGTCACACTCACGGTCCCTTTGGCCATATGCATAGCCATACAAAGAGGGTCAGGGATTAAGGCTGTCCACACTACTTCTTCTTAAACTCAGTTTCTGGCTTTACTTTGGACTACTCTAACACTCTCCAAGACAGATGTGCTCAAGTGCTTGCCCAAAGTAATGTGGATATAAGTATGCCCACACCATTTGGATCTTGGGATGAGACCAGTTTCTATCATCTTCTGTGTGGCAGGATACCCACAGTATTTCTTCTATGGGATCCAGTGAAACCAGATTATGCCACGTAAACTGGAACGACTTTACATAACTGGGAGACTGTCATTATTGAATCAGCTAATTTGCAATGGTATGGCATTCAGAGCCACCTTTCACTTTTAGGGCATATAAAATTTTCACTAGCGCAACCTAATGAATTTAAATATGAAAATTACATCTCCTCCCCAAATACAAATAAATTTGAGGAAAAAAATAATAGCATTGTATTTAAATTATAAGTATAGTCTTTGCTTTACATAGTTAACGTTCTAAAAGATACTAGGTTTATGTCTGGATCCATAAATAGCATTGTCAGAGTTCTGGATTCAAATACTAATTCCAGTTACTATGCAATTTTTCTTGGAAAACAGCAAAGTAATAGCCAGCTTTTACTTTTAAAAAAAAAAAAAAGTAGTCATTTCACATCTGTAATAATACCAACAATAATAATTTTACAGGATATGGTGGGTAAAGAACATTCAGTCACACAAACTAGCCTTTCCATTCCTGATCCCTGTGAGTATTTTCAATCACTGCAATTTGCACAGTCTTGAGTAAAGCATTCCACTGGTTTCAACAGGAGAGCAGATTTGGGCAATCTGTCCAATGACTGCAAATGTTTGCAGGATTAAAAACTATGCCTACTTTGGAAAAAAAATCTTGCCTAGGTCTTGGAAATCCTCCAAAACTCAGAAGGAATTTATAACAGCGACTGTAGCATTCATCCACTGTTTAGGATGTCCAACTCTCCCAACAACATCTAGATAATCTCAGATTTTATCTACTTATCCTTCTATACTGGTAAAAGTGTCATAAGAGTTTGATTTTTTGTTGACAAATCTAGTTTAAGGAGTTGTTATCCTTACACCTCTTGGAAAAACATCAAGAATGCTAGTACTATGTCCTAGCACATCCAATTTCTAAAAAGTATAGTCCCCTAAGCAAGGATTCCTAAGTCCTTTTATAGGTATCTTTCTTTTACAACTAGCGATCGATTAATTTTTTCATCATAAATGCTTGCAGAACTCCTCAAAGGAAAATTCCTAGTGAAAGAAGATTTTCCAGAGCACTAAAATCTGCAAACCTTTCACACTTCCTTGAAATTGCTGTACTTTGATTTGCAAGAGATAACTAGCAAGTAGTGGTCAGCAAATGTTTTAAAAAAGGAAAGCAGTAGCTGAGACAACTGAAAGGAAAGTGAGGGGTAGCAATTAAACAGGGCTAACTTAATTGCCGGTAATCATTTGACCATGTCCCACATTTAATTATATTAACTATT
>JAVKLA010000008.1:19000888-19008388 GCA_034782735.1 Sagittarius serpentarius | reverse complement strand
AACATAAAGAGAACTAATGATTTAAAAACTGCAATGTCGTAGCATGATAAAAAAGTCCTTTCTAACATCTTATCAATTACCATTACATCTTCTGTTTAACAATTCATTAAAAAAAAGAAAATGAGCACACAAACGATTTCAAAGGGGTTTTTAGCTCCCCTCCCCTCTATATGTAATAAAGACCATCAAAGACTAAAAAGACCATTCTAAGGTCTATTACATGCAGGACACTTAATGACCATTGAAAAGAAATATGTAAAAAAAGAAACAAAAGAAAAAAGTACCTTTTGGGAACTGTTTGGGGCACAAGACACAGAGGTATTCAGAGTTGTTTCAATAGCTTGAGAATACATCAGATCTTTTGTGCACATGTAACTCATTTGAGCCTATTCAGAAAGTCAGATATACCCACGATGCATTTGAGTCACTGTAAATACAGAATAGTTGGTATGCATATGCCCAGTTGGGCTGCAATGAGTCCACTTCGCCTGGGATGTTTTGGAACTCATGCACACATATCCATCAAGTGACAACTGTACAGCAACTCTCTCATAAATTGTGTCAAATCTACTATTATCCTAGCAGAATAAAGGTCCCTCGTAGCAAACACGTCTGCAGCAGAAATGCCTCGTTGGAGGATGGCTTAGTGAGAGTCTCTAGAAATACTCTTACCCAATATTTTGCTAAAAAAAAAAAAAAATTCAGAAGTTCCTACTACCTTTGCACTCTTTCCTGCATACACATACTATTCATATCCTGTTCAATAATATGAAAAGCTTCTGTGTTTTCTGTGCAACAAAAATAGACATTTTCTGGCTTCTTAGTAAATAAAAACCCATTAAGAAAAAACTTGCAATTTCATTTTTCACCTTTGTAGTCCATTAACTGTAATAGGTTTTAATGTACTTCAAGCATTCTTGAGCCTCTTGGGCTGAGTGAAAAGACACACCAACAACCACAGCGTCGAAAGGTTATTTTCGTGATAGTGGCTTTCTTGAATCTTTAATTTAGTGGATCTTTATATTACCCGTCATAGGTTACAAATTTGACTACTATCCCTTTAGAGTTTGAGAATTATTTAAAGCGCAAATCAAGATCACTTTCACAATGTGCTAGGTGATATATAAATACATAGCCTGAACTCAGTATCTTAAGGAATTACAAACATATATTAAGATTTAAGAGGTAATATTTAAGAAGTAAAGCAAGAATGTGGACTTGAAACATGTTAACAGGAAATATATTTGCATATAGATACCCATCAAGGTCTGTTTATATTCTTCTTGTTACATTAAAATGCAATATTTAGTGAAATAAACATACTGTTTAAGTACCTCTGTGTATGTATGTATGTATACAAAAATGAAAACGAACAGATAAAGTACGTTCACACAAGCAGCTGGACAGCAGAACTGTGAATGAAAATTTCTCTGTACGTCAACTGGTAACAATTCTCTTTCTTTAAAAAAGGGCTTTCTCAGAGAACTAACTAAAATGGTAACACAGACCAGAGACAGAATTTAAGCAAAGTTCCACATCATTTGTTTGTTGACTTTGCTAGAGGACAGCTGAGGTAAAAGAGAATCTTTGTTGATGCTAAAACTTCCTTTGTGTCTTTCGTATTTTTAAAAACATACATATGTTTCTATATTTTTTAAGGTGAATAAGCACGCTTGGCATCTATTTACACTATATATACAATATAAAAATATTTACTGCTGATAATGAAGAATGAATATCTAACTATATAAGATGACATATTTATCATTAGTTCCCTTTTTGATGCATGACTGCTAACAGGAAAATACAATTCTAATTATAACTTTGGAATATTTAAATTATTTTCCATTTTGCACCAAGGATATTTTGGAATTTTAATATTCTATTTTATAAGATATTAGCCAGAGGTCTGAGATTGCTCACATCTCTACAGGGGGACATAAAATAAAATCGGAGAGAAAGACTAGGACTTTTTAATATGCGGGTTTGATAAAGTTATACCTTAATTGCTGCTATCAGAGTAGTGAAGAAACAGTTACTGTTGGTTATCTGAAAAATACTTAAGAAATTTCCATTAATATCATAGTTTAAAAGCTTTTCTGAAAGCAATAGTTTAGCTTGTTTTGTGAACATGGTGAATATTTTATGTTTTGTTATAGAAAACAGCATGCATATTTTCAACAAGACAGCGTCCTTCCCACAACACCTCAAATAACATATTCAATTTAAAATGTAAGCATGACATTCAGGCTTCATTTGCTGTTGGTGTCAATCTAAAAAAATATAAATTGATGCAGACAGAAAATTCTAATCTGATGCCCTAGGGCCAGATCCAATAAAACACTTAAGCATCTAAATTTGGTGTTAAAGCAACTAACTTTTATATGTTTGTCCCCCAGAAGGGAATCTTGGGCTGAAGTGAGCTGGGTCTTACATTCTTATATAGTGTATAGGGTAGGTATTGCTAGGCAGCTACCAGTTGGGGGGGGTTATGAGCAGCCACTGTCTCCAACATCCCTTAACATTACTAAACCAGGTACTGCAAATTGGGATCTAATGAAGTTAACAAGTAGAACTATAGTCTGTCTAAAGTCAACAGAAAATCATATGCAGCTATCTGGAGCTAGTAAATAGAGAAACTCTGGCAACAGGACTGAGCTATAAATTCCACTTTGTAGACCCCGTAAGACCAGAGTTTGGGTCGTAAGGGCAAAGGGAAAATGGTAAAATATACTTCCCTCTCTTACCCAAAGCACAGTGATTAAGGATACCGCCCAGGAAATGTGTCACAAGCTCAATTCTCTCTTCTGCCTACAAGGAATTAGAACCTGCAGCTCCAAGGGGTGTGTGTTTAACTTTCAAGACATCATTGATTATTTTGCACCTTTTTTTTTTAAACACTTCAGATCAATGAGCAAGAAGAGGATCAGGATTCAGCACTCTAGTCCTTAGGTTCTCTGCTAGTTCCTCCTTCCTATGCTATTTCTAGATTTAACAGACAACATCACTGAAGAGCTGAACGAGTATTCAGCCCCCCAAAAAACATTAAAAATGTGCTTTTGCAACTTCGGATTGGGAGATCTGCAGGAGCTCAGATGACAGCTGAGCACGACAAGTGATAAAATATACCTCACCAAAACTGAGAGACTATCAAGAGCAAATTCTTTGAGTCATAGAAACTACTTTACCTGAAAAGACTCAGAGCCTTAATTTTGACATAAAAAACTGAATGGATCTCTTCTAATATGATCCTATACTTCATGTAAGTCCTTCTTGTGAAATCTAACCTAATAAAACCAAATGTGCATCATCAAATAGTCCATAATTACAGGTTACAAAATTAGATACTTGGTTTTGATGATGGCTGCCAAGCATTTGAACTAACACCATGTACTTGCATTTACCTTGTTCTTCCCAGGATTATTTGCAGTTCTCAGACTGCTTTCAGTAAAAATGGAAAACCTGCTATCCTCTAATAAGGAAAAAATCCTGGAAATCTAGGATAATTGACTTCTCTGGTCATACAGATAATGACATCTTGAGTTATGTATGAACCGTGGGGCAGAAGTGTTCTGCAGTGTCTCCTGCAGTCCTCCCTCATCCAGACTAGGAACCTGGTTGGACCACAACATAACCCTTAGTAAAGCTATGTTTTCTTCTCATGGAACCCAGGGAGTAGGTGCAACTTCAGATGTGTACATTGGGTCTTGCCCATGAAGCTAGGATGTGGCCAAGTTACACATCTGGAGTCAGCAGCTGGAAAATGTTCCCAACACCTACTGTTTACACATGGCCCTTGAGAACAGAAAGTCTTCCTGTTTTCCTGCAACAAATATTGACCCAGAGCCTGATGCAAACTTTCCAGTTTTAACAGGCAGTGAATCAGATCCATAGAACCTAATTTGATTCTTGGTGGGATAATGACAACTTGACTCCAATGGAAGGTGAGGTCATTCAAGGCTGCGCACACCAGAACCTGAGAATAGATTCTGAAGACAGTCTAAAGGCACATAAAAAAACGAAAACAAAACTGCACAAGAGGTTTACTGATAGCTTAAAACACTCCAGTAAAATAAACTCATTTTTGCCACTAATAATAATTCTAGTTGAATTTTGACTAGAAATGCATATGATCTTCCAAAGACTGAATACCCTCAAACTGTTACTGAGTTTGCAAGTGCCAATGAACTGTTTCTAAATATATTACACTATGTTGCGTGGACTGGGTAAATTAGTTCCTTTGTTTTATGTTTATAACAGATAAATGGTATTTCATCACTGGTACCCAACTCATAGATCAGGTCAGACAAATGATTCACCCTCTGACATACGTTAAGTCTTTTCAAAATTTGGTACGTTTATCAGTTGCCTCTGTTACAACTCTGTTCCCCCTTAAAATTTTCTGTTGACTGGAAATTTTTCCCCTATCTCAGATAATAATGTTTAAATGCTTCATGATATTTATTCAGAACTTCTGTTTTCCTCTCCTTCCTTTTCTTTTGAATTAGATAATGAAGGTGATGGGGTTTCAACGGTAAGAGTACCACCACCTACATATGTTTATTTGCATTTTTAAATATGGTTGCGTTCTGACTGATTTGCAGTGGTAAGCAACAGTTCGGAGATCTGATTGCAAGCTCACAGTGACAGAAGTAGACAATTACTATCTCCACAAATATCTTTAAGTTAAATCACTTGTTTTAATACAGATTAGATTAGTATTAAAGTTACAAGACTGGTATGAGAGACATGATAAATGTAGTCATGACAGAAAACAATTTTTAATTTAGTATACTCTATCAATCTAGGTAGTCCATGAATATTTACCATTAATTCAGTAGGCTGGAACAGAGCGGGGGAAAAAGAACAAAAAATAGAAGGTTTGACCTAAACAAGGACTGAGGAAAAAAGAGAATTCTCAGCAGTTTTACTGAGAACAGATCTTGCAAAAAAGTGAACTCACAACAGATAGGAAAATACATTTGGGGTACCATTATAAAGAAAGCCTTTAAAAAAACCTGAATGACATGCAAAAATAGTAGCAATTCTTAATATGTACTTCTTTTTGCAGGATTTACCAGTCTGATTACACTTAAATGAGTAATTTCAAAGGCTGACATAAAATCATTTATGGAAATTCAAAACAAACCTATTTGATCACTCATACTTCACAGCAGGGATACAATTTGCAGGGGCTGAGTGGGGGCATAATATACGCTAAAACAGGTTGTGTGTGCAATGAACCAAACTAAATGGTTTATATAACAGAAATGTTGTTTCCATTAATTTTTCTGGTAATCCTATTAAAAATACCACCTGTCCAGAATAGATTTGTCCAGATTTTAATTCTTTTTCATATCTCACTGTTCAAACACAAGACAGAGAAGGTAACATCTTATAGCTATTAAAATATGGCACAAAACGTCTTATTCTGAAATCTTCATTACTGCAGCAGTTTCTCTGGCTCTGTTTCAATGTCTGGCTATTGTACCTTCTACTTTTTCTCTTGTGCTCAAAGAACTGATTTTTCTGATAAACCCAGAGAATATTTTTTCAAAGGATATGTCATATTTGTAACCTCTCTTAAAGCAAAATGTTTCTAGTCTACAATACTTAAAATTCACATATATTAAGTAAATATAACATGAAATCCACCTTTTAAAATTCTGCCACCACCCCTCCAAAATCTCTTGTAACAACCCTGACCAGGAACTTAACTTTGAATAAAAACAGAGATGAAATGGTGTCATAATCAGCATAAGTGCATGCGGTCTATTCACCTAGATCAAACACTTTGGTCATATACTCAATTAAATTTAAATCCCATTATATAATGTGTACCAGCCTCATTTTATGCAATTCCCTAATTTAATGGCTTGGTATTAGCCTTTTTCTTTTTTGCACACATGGACTAATTTTCACGGTGCTCAGTCCCTTTGGGAAGTAGGTCATTAAAGTCAACTGGATGGAGACAGGAACTTAATACCTAAACAGTGTTGTAGAAGGGTCAGAGACACAATAGTAATGTAAAACTGTTTTTCACTCATCCTTCTTTGTAATATTTATGAAATTCCTCCCTCATATAAATATTGCTCATTAATCTCAAGAACCACAAAGTAGAATAATAAAGAAAGCTATCATCCTGTTATAATTTAATTTGTGAAACAAAAAAATAAAAAACAAACCCCAAAAAACTCCGGATCGAAAAAATGAAAATCACAATTATAATATTCTTTAGCTGTTGAGACAATACTTGTTTTACACTGAAACAGTAGAATCATAATATTCATATTACCTTTCTCAATGTGTATTCTTTTTGTCTCATGTCCCACATCATGACCAGCCAGATCACCCTCCTTAGGCCCAGGCAGGACATTAGGTGATAAACCCATCAGCATTTGGTTCATAGATAGCCCATTCTGATGGACAGCTGCTAGACACAAGCGCAGGCAGAAAGAAAATCAGCTGTCATATTAACAATACACTTCTGTACTTATTTTATGTAGTCTTCCTCTTAATTATACAAGAATTCTAACAATCATGAGGTTACTTAATTAGTGCTATCAGTACCCACACAGCGGGAGAAATTCTTCCTGTTACATCTGGTTTAAAACAATTAATTTTAAAAAGACGAGTTCAGTATCTTTGGACAAAGTTGGATATTTGCAAACATTTTCTTGTTTATTTAACAAGAACTGAAATGCAAAATGAAGCAAACCAGAAAAGCCTAGAAGGTTCTATGTGAAATACTTACTTATTTATACTTACTGAATTTTTTCTTTTTTAAGTTAGTTGTACAAAAACTCTTATATACTAGCATTCCCAATATGCAGTCCCTAACTTCCTTAAATTAAGCATTGTGGCCTTCCAGGTGATTAGCACTTTTTCAAAATACAACAACAGCAGAATTGCTTATTTGCTCATCAGATAGCTTGAAAAGCTCTTTCCAACAGTTCTCAAAACAGACCTGCATGAGTCTCAAACACACCTCAAAAACCCATATGAGGTAGTTTATATCCCTATGCTTTTATCCTGAAAAATTGTATTTGCAAGAGGCTTATGCCATTTTCAGTATGGCATTTTTTCATATGTAACCCATATTTCTGTAGTAGTCATTTTACTCTTGCCAACACCACGAAAGCAGGTGTAACGTTAACAAATCAGATAGGAGAGAAAAGAATTATTTTATAAATAAGTTACTGAAGTGATCCAGTATTTAAGGAATTCCGTTATGTTCACATTGAACAAAACAATGTGCAAAGGTTCCACTCCTCTCTGCTGGTAAGTAAGCAGCGTAAGCCAAATAGTACCATTTCTTTAAAAAAAAAAAAAAAAAAGTCATTCCTTAGCAAAACCAATAAGTATCTCTCAATTTAATTTAATTTACTTTTCTGTTTTGGGTTTGTGTGGCAGGGTTTTGGTAGTGGGGGAGGGGCTGCAGGGGTGGCTCCTGCGAGAAACTGCCAGAAGCTTCCCCAGCTCCAAGTCGGACCCGCCTCT
>JAVKLA010000008.1:18981950-19000788 GCA_034782735.1 Sagittarius serpentarius | reverse complement strand
GGCGGGGAGGAGGTGGGCCGGAGGAGGGGGTGGCCCTGCAGCCCCTGGGGAGAGGGCAGGCTGTGCCCCTGCAGCCACGGAGCGGAGCTGCCCACCTGCAGCCCGGGGAGGGCCCCACGCCGGAGCAGGTGGGTGCCTCCCAAGATGGCCGTGACTCCGTGAGGAAGCCTGTGCTGGAGCAGTCAGTGCCTGAAGGGCTGGAGGCTGCGGGAAGACCCACACTGGAGCAGTTTGTGGAGAACTGTCTCCCATGGGAGGGACCCCAGGCCGGAGCAGAGGCAGAGTGAGGAGCCCTGCCCCTGAGGAGGAAGGAGCAGCAGAGACAAGGTGTGAGGGACTGACCCCGACCCCCATTCCCCGTCCCCCCAGGGGAGGAGGGAGAGAAAACCGGGAGTGAAGTTGAACTGCGAAGGAGGGAGGGGTGGGGGAAAGTGTTTTACGATTTGGTTTTACTCTTATTAACCTGTTTTGATTTGACTGGTAGTAAATTAAATTGATTTTGGTTTTTTTCCCAAGTTGGGTCTGTCTTTTGCCTGTGACCATAAGTGGTGAGTGATCCTCCCCTGTCCTTGTCTCGGCCCATGAGTGTTTCTTTATATTTTCTCCTCCTCATCCCACCAGTGGGGAGGAGTGAGCAAGCGGCTTCATGGTGCTTTTTTACCAGCTTAGCTTAAACCACAACATTTTTTTATTTAGAGAACAATGGAAAAGTTCTTCAGTGATTGTAAAAAAAAATACTACTCAATGAATTAAAAAAACCCTAACAATCCAGGGTTGTGAGTTTTTTTCCCAGAACTTTACTTATGAACTTTGTGGTGGGTTGACCCTGGCTGGATGCCAGGTGCCCACCAAAGCCGCTCTATTACTCCCCCTCCTCAACTGGACAGGGGAGAGAAAATACAACAAAAAGCTCATGGGTCGAGCCTGGGGAAATAGATAGGTCACACTATATGGGATGCCAGTTTAATCTGCACTCTGGATCGTCCAAGTGATAAGAAAACAGAATTTTCAGCTTGTCATGGTCAGGCCTCATTTATTTTCTTTGGTAAGTCATTTTTCATCACATAGTAATGAAAGATCTTTCATATGAAGGTCAATGAAGAGTCAGCTTCCTGAGTCTGCGGAGAGCCTGAAAGGAAGCAGTCTAAAAGACACATGTGCTGCATCTAATCAACATGACTACGTATTTCGTATAACTATTTCATGGCCCTCTATCTGCATGCCAAATTTTTGAGCTTAACCTACTGACAAATTCCACTGTGGAAAGACAACTTAAAAGCACAAAAACCTGCAACAGAGCAGTAATAAAAGGAATAGACAAGTGTAATATGAATTTAAGTAAATATCCATAACATAATACATGTTTTAAATCTCAATTTCCAGGCTGTGGCACTGGAATATCATAGAGTTCAGGGTCTTTGCCATGTAATTTACATTCTGTACATGGAGCCTTGATAAAAATGGTATCACTCTGAGACACCATGGTTTAATTTCGCTCCGCCCCTTGTGAGCTATGAGGTGATAATACTCTCTGTATCACATTTCTCACCACTACAAATTTTTATATTTAAAAAAATTATTAAGTATGCACATTTTTTAATTAATTTAACATAATTCTTCTCTTTACCAAACATTTCTACCATGTAAAATGTTGCTTATTAAGTCAGATTCAATTTAGAACTCAAACCAGAGTAACCAGATTAAATAAAATAGTTTCTTTAGAAAATGTTTACACTATATGCTCAGTTCTAAAACTAATCTAGCAAATTGCTTCCTGGCTGCAATTCTGTATTTCATAGCTCCTATCTTTATGTTTAATATGACATGATGGCAGTTTATATCAGTACCCGTTAATGTAGAATCAGATATTATGATACTGTAAGCTGGGGAACATAATGTTGGGAGATAGTTATTGCAGCTGAACTTCCGAACATGATACATATGAGATCTATTTAAGACGAGGGCATTTTGATTAGAAAAACCAGCTGCACCTAATCAGATTTAAAGTGGTGACAAGGAGAAGAATGTGACCTACGGATTCTGTCTGAAGAGCTCTCGGTCCGTGCAGGAGAGCTGGACACACTGCTGCTTCGATGAGAGGATGGATGGCTGCCAGGTCTTCGGCCCTCTTCAAGAGAAGGAGCAGGAGAAGGGCTGTCTGGAACACGTTCCTAGACCCCACAGAGAATAGTTGCAAAAAAAAGGCAAGGTTAAACTAAACCTCTGTTTCCAAACATCACTTCCATAAACTGTATCTCCCTCCTAAATTACAACCTATTCTTTCCTCTGTTGAGGCATCCAGGATTTGCAGAGTATTCTCCAAGGAAACTTGGCAATTTTAGGACACTAGACCTTACGTTTTAGTATGCAATGTGAGTGCTGCTCATCCTGTCAGGCTTTTAAACTGCCTTCTGGACTACTTATAAAAATAAGGTTTGTGCTTTGCTTTTGGGTTTGGTTTTTTCCTCACTTTCATCAGCATGCTGTTGAATTGGAAATACACATTTTGGCTTATAGATTTTAGCTTTATGGGATGAGAAATGATGAACTTTTGTAAATAAATAAAGACCAGACACTGTTGTTTTAGCTTATGCTGAATTTTACTCCACATTTTAATTTCAAAGGGGCTTCTTCAGCAACGAGATCTTACGGAACTGCTATGGATCATAAAGAAAATATAAGCTTCCTACTGAACCTATACCAGTAACATGGCTGAAGAAAGTCCAAATGTCTGTTTATACCATGCAGCACAAACCTGGAATGAACCACACTTTTTGGAAGAGTGTGGCCACATCATTGGCTGTATCACTACTTCAGGATGGGGAAAAAGGCCCATTCATGTTTTTCTATCCAGGGGAAAGCCTGGCATGGTAGCCAGGAGGAGCTACGATGCACTTCAAGACATTCCTTGATTTTGAAAATTAGAGCATGAGGACTGTGATGGTTTGAACTGCACTTCTATGTGAGAACTGTCAGCACGTAACAGATACATATATCTGGTATTTACACAGAACTTTGACAGAGACAATAAACAAAGGGAGCTGAGTGCAGAATAATCCTTTCTAGAAAATTCCCTATCTTTCCCTGCAGTTTCCTTTTTATTGCTAATAGCTCCCAAGATTCTATGTCATTGCTAAAATATGTGTGAGTTAGGTTGGTTTGGTCAAATAGTGATAAAAATAAATAGTTCCTATAAGGGAACTCTGTTGGAGGGACTGAAAATGTTAAACCAAGGGTTTTTTGGTTGTTGGGTTTTTTTCCTTTTGATAATTGAAATCCTGACTCCTAATGAAAAAAACAACCAACCCAAACCAAAAACAACAACCAAACAAATAACTGTATACATTCAACTCACTAAAAGCTTTCAGTAATGAAATAATATAATTAGTACATGTTAAATAACACATATGAAAACTTGCTGCTGCAAATGCCCAAAAGTTTTCCTGAAAAGAGCATCACGTTCCTCACACAGCAAATTCCTTTTGCAGCAGTCATTATTTTTCATGCATAGTAGACAGATGAATATTTATTTCTCTGAATGCATTCCTATGAAATTTAGCAACATGACCATCTATACTTATCAAGAGATTTGTTCCAGGTAAGCTTCATAATAAATATGTGCTAAACTTGAGATTCTGATTGCAAAGGGATTCAATGGGCCTGTTGATGGAGTCGGAGAAGACCTTTCAGAGCAACATTTCAAGACATTTAAGTGGATTCCACTTTAACAGTCTTGGGTTTTTAAGTCAAAACATTGATGAGGATAGTTTAACTGCATCATAGCTCTAGGCTTATTATGACTTTGATTATGTTTATACATCCATGAACCGGGTATTCAAGAGAAGGATTGTAATGCAGATGTTTTCAGAATGTAGAAGATTTATTTCTTTAGATTTAGGAGGATTTAAGCATGCACAGCGTACAGATTTGGTATAAATTGGAACACGGTATATTTAATCATTCATTTAATATATAATTTCACTGTTTGGCATACAATGTATTGTTCTTAGAAGGGTTTCATTAAAATGAAATCCAGTGAGCACATAAGATTTGAATACAGAGCTGCAGAGTAAATTAATTTATTTAAACAGCTTAATTTGTTTATCCTATTTATTTATGTGTGCTTTTACAGCACGTATTATGAAATGGATAGAGCAAAAGGAATGCACAGGACAACAAAATATAATTACTGCACAAACAAAACACATAATGAGCTTTGGTCACATATAATATGAGATAGCAGACAAACTCTGTAAGAAAACTACATATACTGGCTTTATCAATTCATTTATAAAATACCCTATAACCCCCACAAAACAGGGGATTGAACTATGCAGAAATGGAAAATAAATTAACTTAATACCTTAACTCATTTTTTATATCCTTGCTTCATAATTCCACAATCAATAATATAGTCTATAGCAATTTTTTGTCTTTATCAAAACTAGCTGCAATAATAAAGGGGAATGCTACTAATAATAAATTGAAATACTATGTAGCTCTAAAAAGTCATAGTGATAAACTAATGGTGCTGGAATATCAATATAACCTGTCTTCCTTAGTAGAGATTTTGTGTAAAAAAAAGGATTTTGTCTGTGGTAAAATATTAACTTTACGTTTAAACTTCATTTTAAATTTTTTTAAAAAAGGAAATGCACAAAAATGTGCTCAGTAAATAACTCAGATGATCAATGATATTTTGTAACTTCTGCAAAATGCCACTTTTGTACAAGTAAGTCTACATGACACAGCAAAGAAACAGAATTTATTGTGTTATAATCCTGGCAATAGGAATCACCTATGATACTGTCCACTGTCCAATATTTTTTCTAAAACTTGTCTACTCCCAGGACAAACTTAATTCCACTTAATTAAAGATACCTCTAGAGAATCTGGTGTTGGTTTGTACTGTAATTAGGCTTGTTCTCTCCCAACAAATAAATAAAGAAAATAAATAAATAAATAAATAAATAAAAGCTAAGTGACTTTGCTTTGCTAAAACTAAGTTTGAGAAGGAAACTGTGCAGGGTTCAGTTTGAAATCAACACATCTGAATGTAAGTATCTAAATGCAGTTTTGACACGAGCTAGAGATAAAACTTCAGAGACACCCGTATCTAGGATGCTACACGAAGGGGCTCACCTTGAAGGCAAGCTGTCTCCCATTTCACTCAATTGAAATATAGACAAAAAAGTCAATGGAGCCTCCTGCAAAACCAGATACCTACAGCTCAATTCAGCTGCTCACATTTGAGCCATTTGACCTACTGAAGGGTTTTGAGATGTCCACACCAGTTTGACAGACAGGACCTACAAAAGATCTGCTGCCTTCTGGAGTGGCAGCAAGATACCAAAACCACTATCCTTGCACTTACCGGCTGATGAGCTGAATAGCTCCCCAAACTCTATTCACAATATCTACTAGAAAACAAGAATATGTAATTATTTATCACTTATAAAACATAACCCTCACTAGCTACCTATTTTCTCCATTTTTTGCTTCTACAGGTACTCCTGAATAAAAAGTAGTGTGAACAATTTAGGGCATAAGTAGCAATTTAACATATGGTCGACAAACCTTTCAAAATTCGTAAGACTCTCAGTTAGGCATCAGAACCAGAAGCTATACTAAGCAATTGACAACACATTCACAAGGGCCAAATTTGAAGTATTCCTTATCTTGGTGCTCTTTACAATCTGATCCAAATCACGAATCCTAAGCATTTAAGAATCTGACATCTAACTCCTCCAAACATGCTCCTACCATATATGAAATTTTCACTTTAGGGATCTGCAATGCCCTTTCCCATACTCTTATTCCGCTGACATTACAAGTCACACACCCTCAATATCAAGTCCATTTCAGAAGTAACAGAATTGTTCTTGTGACACTGGGAATTTTTTTTTTATCTTGTAAAGAACAAGTAGAAGATCTTAACTGTCAGAGATTTTAACTTATGAGATTGAAATTGTCTCTAGAATTAGAAACCACTCCAATTTTGTTTCAGAATACCACGTATCATCCACAAGATAACAGTCTCAGTCTCTCCAAGTAAAACAGAAGTCTCTTGATATACTTATTTACATTTTTCTACATTTTTCAAACAGCTTTTTTGCACAGATGCAAAGACCATACTCTAAGAGCTCATTCCAGAAGTTCCTTTTAAGTAACTTTATTAAGATTTATCTTAATGTATCAGTAATTGTATCCAGAAGACCATAAATACTTTCTTCCCTATATCATATATATCTTTTTCTTCTTACCAGGTAGGTCAGAAAGGTAGTTATTCAATATTAATCTCTTTGTTTGCCTCTCTTCTTTCTGCTCTAGCAGCATGTTTTCATTGTTTGAAAAGTGCCTCATTAGCAAAAGTCTTCCTCAGAAATATACCAAAACAAAGCTGATGGAGTTCAGCTGTTGGTCCCTATATCACTATCGAAGACATTTCAGGTAATACGTGTGGGATTAATCCTTCTGTTCCTAAGAAGGTAGACAAGGAAGTGATATCTTCTAGGTTCTCATCGCCTCAGTCTTTCCACAAACATTCTTTATTCTTTGCCATTCCTGTTCCTTAGTGACAAAATTCCAAAATCTTTCTGACGAAGTCTGAATATGTCTGCTTCCAGTAACTAACTGGTTTTGCATTCACAGCCTTCATCTCCTGCACATTTCTCTCCTACAGGTGTTTTCAGTCTCATCTTTTTCTTTTGTTCTAGTTTGCTTCTCAGTAAGACTCATCTCTTGGGCTTAGTCATCCTTTAATTTTAGTCATGGACTGAGCTCTAGACATGCAACTAAGTATAGCTGTAGAGGTATATCGCTTTTAAAACTATTCAGCTGTCTTGATGCTCTTCAGTGTTGAACAAACTCCTTTAAGGACATCTGTGCTTTAAGCCATTGAAGTGCAGAGGATAAAATAACTTATTTTCAGTGTCATACTTTTCAATAGTTTAGGTAACTTCATACTGGGGAAAGCATATATGACACACACTGTTTCATACAGTGTTAATTAAAAAAAAAAAGTAAAAGCTTTTAGTCAGGAATAGTTTATAATATTCTGATCTTTCTTTGAAGGCACCTGGCTTCCAGGCCTTTTTGTGGTAAAATTATAACAATCTTTTTCACAATGACCAAAACACATACTTCTTACTCTTCAGTTCCTTACTGACCTATTTTGAACTTCTGTGAGAAGAATTCCGGGAATGGCTTTCTTGTAAAATGGCATACTTATTTGACATTATATTAGTTGAATGAGTGAAAGAAATTAATTACTCGGGTATCTGTCTTTTGTATTCCCTGCAAACAGGATATTTTGCTTTTACAGTTTAATTTTTCCTTCAGCTTTAGTCTAAAATGCTATGAAACTCCAAATTAACATTTAGTCCTAAGAATTATAAGATGAATTGGGCTAATAATTATTTCCTAACTTCCTCAATCACTACTATAAAATGTGTGTCATCAAACTGACTGAATGCTATAAATTTTCATTTCTATTTCCTTACTTGCATACTATCACTAGCTTGCTAAAGGTCTTGCTCACTTCCCCTGATGCACACGTCATCTTTCTCACCTTGTGCTTATAGACACACTTCTAATCCCGATCGGAATTCAGGAGTTCAGATGTTTTATATTGTCCTTAATTGCATTATTGTTTTAAATAGTGGATCTATTTCTTATAAAGAACATAATCCATGTTATTTGCATAAGACTTTTTTTCTCTCCTTGTGAACATCTTGAACTCATTTATCTTTTGGACCAATTTAAGTTAATTTGATTTCCATTTTACTTTCGCCTCTTCAATTTTTCATTGATTCTACCTTGCTATTCCCATCACAAGAATGCTGAGAACTGATAGCATAAAATGTAGAAAGAGATCAACAGATAAAAAGACTATGGATTTGCTTGATTTTTATTGCCCTGTTTACTACAGGATTATTGGGAATATCAGCAGCAGTTAACTGACAGGAAGTCCAAACAGGAAACTCCCAAGTAATCCTTGAACAGTACTTCCAACAACAAGAGAGAACCAAATCCTTTGAAATCATTGTCAATATATAAAGTACAGTGACCTAGGCAGGAAGTGAGTTTCATAGGATTGGGTCATTACAGAGATTAAAAACAAGCAAGCAAACAAACAAATAAACAGAAGTAGATGCCTGTCAATGCCAAGAGCGTGGCTGTACTGGTGAAACTTGAGCAGCATTCAAGGTGTTGACCGTTTTGGAATCACGATGAAGCAGGATCATTCCTGGAAGTGCCACAGAGCCTCATAGTACAGAATTCTGGATTTTGTGGATTCTTATAAAAATCTCATGACAACTATTTTGGACCTGCTTCTCTTTTTGTCTGTATCCTTTCAGCTGAATTTATAAATTATATTTTGCCTTCTAAATGAGTATTCGGTCTAACAAACAAAATATCCTTCTAAGGTATACAAAAGCCCCCATGCAACATGTAAATATACAGATATGCAAAAAACTCTTCAAATTGAATTAGTAATTTCTTATTGGCAAGTTGGACAGACTTTTCCTGCTTTTTTCTTTTTTTTCTCTCCTCCTTTGAAAATCTAGTCTTATTCGAAAAGCAACCGTTCAAGCCTAAGAAGCACCACCAGGAATTCAACCCTCAAAGTCAATCTAAACCATACATCCAGCCAAACACCAAGAATACAGCTGGCTAAATGCTGTTGTCTACACTAAATACCTACATCTGACCTAGTGACCCTAGGCTCATTTTTTACCCATACTTTTACGTTTCCAAGGTACAACTCACCTCACTCTAAAGTAGCTATCTAAAGTAAGTCCAATGAATTATGCCCTAGAAGACAGTAAAATGAATCCCATCCCTTGTACTCAGCCTCATGGCCATTTTGCATCAAATTAATCTTACACCACACACATAGTTCCCTGTTACACATATGAATATGCAAATTGCCGAACAGAAAAATTTGTACTACCTTCTCTGTGTCATGTGCTATCTGTAGGTATCTATTTTACATGACACAAATTAATTAGTATAAGCATATGGCTGCTCTTAGCGTCAAACTGCACCTCAGAAACATGCATGTTAAACAAATAATAGGGTCCCATATTGTTTTTAAAAAACACAGTATTCCGAGTTACAACCTACCAGATATACAGTTACCATCCTCTAAGCTCATTGTAAGAAAAACATATTAAAAGTTAAAATAAATAATTTTAATCATATAGATACAACTAATTAATGAGGTGAGACACAGTGTCCTCTAATATAAAGATGATTAAGCCGTAATAAAGGAGTTCAGCTACACTTCGACCCAAGATCTTGTCATGCTAAAGGAAGAAACAGAAGTAAGTGAAGTGTGTATATACATATTTATATTAACATAAATACAAAAAAAAAGTTATTCTAACCTGGAGATTTTCTCTGTTATGTGCAAGTTCCTACAAATAGTTTTAAGATATCATATTTTCTGCAGTCAGGATAAAAAAAAATGAAATATTAATTTGATTTCTAATATACGTCAAACTTTATAGGTATATCATAAATTTCATGTTTGCTTTCCCAATATGTAAAAGTAGATGTTTGAGGAGGTGATAGTCTTATTTCTATTCTAGAATATTCATTGTAATTACTTTTTACTATTTAAATGTTTTATATTAAAGCAAATTTCTCCCTATATAAAGAAGAAAACTTGATTTTACTTTGTGTATCAGATAACGAGGAAATCAAAGTAACTTCACCCTTCATGCCCTTGTGTATAGTATATTTTTCTTCACTGGATGTAATTTTACTCTCTGCATGAAGACAGTCACATCTAAAGATTTTACAGTAACATCTGATATATTGACAATTCTTGCAGTTTTCTCAGGTTTATAGTACAGGAAAATTCTGCTTCGTTGGTAATAGCAGCGAAGTGGAAGGGTTTTCTATCCAGGATGTCTAATTGTACTTTCAAGGTGCTTCCTATGGCCCCTGTCTCTACAGGACAGTGTGCCAGCCAATTTTAAGAAATACTTTATCTAATCCTATGAAAAAAGTCGTCATTTCTGTAACTGGAAAATAAGTTATCAGTAAACTTTTCTACACTGAAACACCTTACAATGGCCAGTATCTTTTGGTATTAAAAGTCTGCACTAAACTCAAGGCTGCTCACACAGCAGTTAGAGAAGATTTAAGCTGAAGCTTCTACAGTCCCTTTGCTGCCCACCCCCTCCATGAAGTGAACTTGCTCATTTTCCTCTTAAGAGTCCATTTCCTCTCAGGTCCACTCTCTGAACTTGCTCACCACCACGCTAACATGAGACATTTAAATGTACTCTGTTGCATCATTCTGTATGGCAGTGTCATATGTCTTCTCTTTGGCTATTACCTGGACTTTTTGGCAACAATTATAGGTGAAAAACACATGAACATTAAATTAAATCAGTAGGAAGACACACATACTGCCAATGAAAAATGAAAAAGTGAATGAATGTTGAAATAAAATTTCATGTCAGAATAGGCCTGTAAACTGAGTTATTTTTAAAAAAAATCTGTCAGCAGCTACCTTGGTTAAATTAATTAATAGTAAATTTCTGCTGTTGGGTAACAGGAAGAGACAGATACATATGTATATATATAAACAAGTTATAAACAACTGTAACACAACCAGTGCTGTGATATATTTAGCAAATTAGGAAAACTTATTTTCATGTATCTAATATGCAGCAGAACACTACTGTGCTACTGGTCACTTTTTCAGCTGGAGGTATTGGTTTCTTCTGCTTTATTCTTAATTCTTTCTGTAAGTATCAGTAACATTATATGGATAAAGTGCAATTTTTGATTCTGGCGTGCTGCTCTGTTCTAACTTTTACAATGTTGAATTATTTCAAGTTGCTATTAATATGAGGCATGTCCTTTATATTTTCATGTATCTTTCTGCTGAGTGAAAAAAACTGATGTAGTGAAACTGCTAACAAGCTGAGCCTTTGAAACCATGGGCAGGTGATGAAAGCCACCTCATGTCTAAAGCATCCCCAGGTCACAGCTGTCACACTCACTGCAATTCATTGCTGTCACAATCTGCTTTCCCTGCTTGTTGTTGCTCTCCTCTTATTCATCCAACTCATATATCTAAACATTCCATTACAAAAAGACATCTAATGTTTGTCTCATGTTCGAAAGGGCACAACACTCTTCTGAAATATAATTCTGAAGATTTTAGAGCTCAGAGTTCACTGCCAAATCTAAGGTGTTGCTTTGTAAGGCTTCCCTTGTAATTGTCTTTGTCTCATCTCCTGAACATAGCAGGATAAAATGTTTGGTTAGTACATGAACTCAGCTTTATTCCAACTTCTTATCATGAAGAAATGAAATATTGCCCAGTAATAGAAAGGCATTTGAAGCTTTGTGAGTTTAAAGATAACAGCACTAACTGTGAACTCAGTGAATTGGAAGGAAAGGTCAGCAAGTCATCTACCGTGGCACTGTTCACAAAGGCAATTCTTCTGTCCAATGAACCAGGTTGTTTATAATCTGAAGAGTCAAATTTTCTAAGACTTAATTTTGTTCTTTGTTACTTAATTAGATAAGGTTACTATTGATTTACTTTTCAAAGTAGAAATTTCTCATGGGTATTCTAACTTTCAAACAGAGTTTAAACCTGTAAACATCTTGTACTCTAGTTTCAAATCTATACTCTCATTTCAGGTTACAACTATGAACTCCAAGATGAGTGATTCACAAACTTTTCGAATCAACTTGTGGAAACATCGCCACTGAGGAAGAACACTTAAGTAAAATTAGGGTTAAAAAAATGAGCCAGAAGGGAATGAAAACAAAACGAAAAATTCTAAAAGTGTAGCAATTAAAAAAAGGAAGATATGATTCTAACAACAAACAGTTTTGTGAAACAGAGAAACTGCACTATTTATCCATTCCTGTAAAAATAAAGAGAAAGGAGGTTTGACCTTCTTACTTACATCTATTCTCAAGATATTTATTTTGATTGTGGTATAAATTGTTATTCATAAACTTTATATTGCCAGTGCAAGGTTCAAAAAGTACGATGATTAGAGAGTTTCCTGCTCAACTACTCAGTGCATATAATTCAATGGGCACTAAAATCACAGCCTGTGATTATGCCTAGTGAGGAACAGGTAAACTGCCAGTGACATTATGTCCGTGCTCATGGGAAGAAAATCCCCCTAACAATGACCTCATGCTTTTATGTTGCTGGGGTTTATGTTTCAATCCTGTTCAGTATTAAAAAACAGGAACATAATTACTTGGCCATGCTACCTCTATCCACATGACCATATTCATCTGCCATAGACAAAAACAGAGGACATAAATCTAGACATATGTTGTACCACAAAGGGGCTGAAGGAAAGAGTAGGGAAGTTCCTTAGCCCTTACAGTATTACTGAAATAACTACGTGCAGCAAGGTCTCACATTCAGAAGTGAGTTCTGGATGGCAGATTAACACTTGTGTTTATGTATTTACCTCCAGTACAAATATATTGTGGGCAATATGTCACAGGCCTTGACCAAAGAAGTTACCGCAGCACTTAGATAGTGTCTCCATCAGGTTCTACCTAAATGTCCCAAAACTCTTAACTTGATCATGCGAACTTCAAAAATGTGTATTTCACCCTTGAGCGAGCACATTTCTAAATAGAACTTAGGTTAATTTGGCCATTTAAAACCACTTCATTGTAAATCCACATCTTTTTAATTTACGGTTATGTGCAAACCAGATGGGAACACAAAACCTGGTTTGTTAAATAACTTGCACAAGATATTATGCCAGGAGCTGTGCAAAAGTTGGCAGCTATGATGAAGATTTAATTAGCATGAATACGGGTTAGCTGAATTTTCAGAAATGACAGAGATAAATAGTGTAGATTATTAATACAAACAAATGCTTCAATAAGCAAGATTTTGAAAAAAAAATTATGATTTTCCAGTTACAAAGTGCTGCCAAAATGTTTCAAGCAGAGAACCAAAACAGCCAGGTACTGTCAAAATCTTCACCTAGATTATAATGAAACTATCTTTCCAACTAGATGAGCTACAAGAATGAACTTGTTCAGAAGTTAAGGAACTCTGGGATAAAGAAAATTTTCTGGTATGGCACTGCCTATGGTTAAAATAGCATACATAGTTACATGATGACAGAGTCTCCCTTTCAGAGTCCAATACTTTTAAACCTACTAGACAGGTTTAGATCAGATGAGCCAGAAGTACTTCTCAGTTAAGTGCTTCCTGGGTCCAGCAGTATCCCCATAATGGGGTGAGATCTGTGAACTCATCAGGACCTGCTTTCCACAATAGGAAACCTTTTTTACATAGCCTAGGAGCTATGTTGTACTTCAAATCTACCTGATTTTAGTAACTGGAGACAAAGATCAGGGGTCACATTGGGGTATGCTCCCATAGACATATTTAAATGTAGGCCACTTAGGCAACTTTAATAGCTGGAACTACCTTGTAACTCAACTTTACAAGCTAGAAGTCAGCTTGTCAAAGTTTAGAAACAGAAGGTTGCCAGTGCTCATCAAGGTCAATTTTTGTACTCTTACATATGAAATCAAATAGCTCACAGAAAATGAAAGTAAGGAAAGCAGCAGGAAAAATAGTGAAAACAAAGTTTTGTTGCCATAGTAATTCATACTTGTCAGGTGTCATTGAGCATGTGCTCCATCCCAACCTTCATCTTTTAGATACCTCTGTAATACCAGTGGTCACTGTTCCAATTAAGAACATAAATTTAGAATGAAATAAGAGCACCACGTATGTTCCAGAGAACTTTAGTATCATGTAACTCTTACTAAATACTGATCAAGTGAAAATAGAAAAATGAAGGTGCAAAAATCACCATGTAATTGAACAGTTAGTTAGCAGCAGAGTGTTTATATTCTCCAGATATGGGCAAGATGGACAGACATTGGGTGGAATCTAGCCTTGCTGACATAGCACCTAAAGAAACAATTCTCAGAAGAATGTCTTAACTCCCCATGTTGTCAAAGGTGAGAAAGGGATGCCACTGAAGGCCTCCGAAGGAGCCTGCATTTGAAAGTACAGGTATCTAAATTAGGTCATCAGATCATATTTTTCTAGGTCAACAGCAACATATATTTGTTGACTTTTAACTGAATGGTTCTTTATGATTCTGGGCTTGCTAGGTTAAAGAGGACTGCAGCACAAGCATGTTGAATGTCTTAATAAAGTCAGACCTCTTTACTCTGCTTAAAACATCATGAACTTCAAAATTTTTGCAACTCTTGATTTGCAGGTCCAAGAGATTTTAAGTTTACCCATTTTTTGTCAAAGGAATTGCATTAACGGACAGATTTCCAACATAGCCCTAAAATATCAAATAACCTTGCCTTCGCATCTCTATTTCTAACATATGAATGTTATATAAAAGCACAAAAGTTTGTGTACTTTCTGTATCTCATTTATTAGAACTAAAGAAGGACAACAGGTAAAACATAGGTATCTGAATAAAGGTCAAATCAAATTATAAGTATCTAGTGGTAAGGGAGAAATGCCTTTAAAATGAAAACAGATCATCTTCAGTCAGGAGAGAAGACTCCATGCCTCTGCTAAATACCTCTATAACCAGACTAATTTAGTTACAGGAAGAAAATAAAACCTAAAATGGGTAGACAATTTCAGACAGCAGATATTTTTGAGATATCTCTACAATACTACGGGTCTGGCCTGCAGATTACTGAGTCTGTTCTGTGCAACTTTGTTCCATTCTGTTCTGGGATTTGGCAATTTAGGTTCTGTAGAGGTAAATCAAGCCTTTCAGCCCTCTTCAGATAATTTGCAGCATTTCAGTTCAAATGCTTAGATTTAAAAGTTGGAAGAACAGTATCTTCTAATTTAAGAAAGGAGTAACTTCTTCCTTGGTATCTTGAGGAACATTGCCATTAGTTTACAGGCTATGAAATATGAAAAATCAGAAAGCTGTGTATTCTGCATAAAAATGATTCACCTTGAGCACTGTTTTAATACTGATTTAGAGAGGGGGAAGAGAACTGAGAAGGTAACACTGGCCACCAGCAGCCTACTGTGTACGTATGACTTACCTTATAACATTTGACACCCACCCACCTTTATAATATTTATGACAGTTGTGAGTGCTAAAATTTTGTGTTGTTTGGGTTTTGGGTTTTTTTTATATAGTTACCTTAATAACAGATGTCTCAACTCTGGATGGAGGACTCTGCACTTGTGCTGCTGCCGCCATGTTGGCGATGGTACTAAGGTGATTCATCTGGCTCATTGCCATCGTGACAGATGCTGGAGGTAGGCTCACAGGAATTAACGGGTGGGGCATCATCATAAAAGGAAGTTCCAAACCTGGTGGGGGAAACAAAAAAAGGGAAATAGGTTTATGCATTTTTTTAAAACACTGGTTTTTTTTTTCCTCCTGATGGACAATATTCAAGTGATGGGTGACAAGATGGTTCACACTGCAGGACAGAGCAGCTATATGTCAGTTCTCTTCTGGGATATGCATGGGTAAATCACTAGCAACCATGGAAGATTTCTAGCCACAAGGAGCGGCTATTAGACCTCTTAGTTTGTTCATATTACTGTAATGTATGATATCATTGCTAAGCAATGGCTGTTTATTAACTTTTTTAATATCTGCGGTAAGGTGCCTTAGCAATGCATTATTATGCCACTGATGCACAGGTTAGCAGTTATTTTAAGTATCATTTTTATTGCATAGGTATTTGTTCTTTATTGTCTCCGCTTCCTCTGCTTAAAACTTTAAAGGAAGTATTCCGATATTCCCCACATTTCTGATTTTTCATAGCCTATTTATATAAACACAAAATAAAGACAGGAATTGGAAAACTGCTGATGTTAGTGCTGAAAGATGTCAACCCGTACCATTTGGCAGAAGGTGGTTCTGTTGAAGAGGGTTGAGAGGATGGCTAACTGGAACATTATGCTGTCCAGGCAAGTTGGGGTGGTTAACAGAGGCCTGTGATCCTTGGGTGGGGGGAGACTGAAGTTTTTCTTTATCCCAAGAACCATCACTGCTGCCTGTGGGGAATGAATATATATTATTTGGATGAAGGAAGACTCCAAATTTTCCGTGTCTGACTTTGCAAGCAAGGCCAGCAATCTAACCTTTCTGGAAGTGGCAATTATTTTTTTTTTTAACATGTGGGTTGGGGGAAGGACATTTGGGGGGGGGGGTTCCACTCTGAGAAGAAGATATGTAAGGATAACTTTTTAAAGTTAAAACACAAACCTGAAAGTATTACAGTTGTGCTCATTCACATGAACTTTGTGTTTGATGTAAATTTTACATACACTTTCACCATTCTTAGCAAGTAAAACTATATACGGCATTTGTTTTATATGTGAGAGAATTTTTCTGCCTGCGAAATGTCTAAAAAAAAAGTATTGCCTGTTATGCCAATTAGAATTTAAATTACAGTCATATTTCTTCTTGTATTTGTGAATAAATATACATTATAGGAAGTAACTAAAAATTTAATTTATTGAGGGCACCAACATGCATGCATATGGGCTTGGCTGACAATTCTATTTTGTATATTCACTTTTATTTCATATTATTAATTAAACCGAAAGGGATTATTAATTAATTCCTGCAGTCTTCTGGTAGTGGCACGGACTAATAGGAACGAAGAACGTGGACAAGTAAGTGTTGAGTCAAGCAATAATTCATATATTTCAGAAACACTCTTTTTCACTGTTGCAGACCTCCTTATAAAAAATACCCACAGAAGGATACAATTAAAGGACAATACTAAAAATTCATATAACATTATTAATTTGTACATTTATATATACTGAAAAGTTTAAACTCTTTCAATCTGACGACTTCTATTATTCATGGTGCGTATTTATGTATAATACTGAGATTGAGTATAAGTATGTTTACACATACAAATTAATCTACACTCATTGTATGAGTTTATTTACCATATACAATCAATAAACAATGTCTGAATATATTAATAAATATGTATATATGCATGCATTCTCAGCAGTATTAATATACCCATCAGCAATATATGATTGCTTCCTTTTTCATATAAAGCACAATTTCACCCTCCTGACTTTGAAAGTTTCTACTTTTGGTCAAGACGTACTTAATCTATACTCAATTTCTATTTAGCATTAGGGATTACAGCAAAGTGTGTATTTCCCAATGTTTTTCTGTATACATCTTACTAGTTAATGAACAACAGGGCCTGAAATACAACAGGACTGATACCACCTCCTCCTTACTTCAGTAGCAACTAGATTAGCACATTAGTCTTGACATTTTTTAACATCGTTTTCATGGGATGACAAAAGCACAAAAGTTGGTAGAATTCCAATTTAATTTCTCTAGATCTATTAAAAACCTGATTGTAAAAGCTGTACAACATAGTTTATAATGAAAAATACTCCATTATTGCCATGATTTTCTTTCCCTAGTTACTTCATGAAGACAGTTAAGGCTCAATATAAATTCTAACTCATTAGCTCAATACTGTCTCAATCCCAGTGTAAATTGTTCAGAAGTAGGTAATGAAAATACAGTCCAAACTCTCCTGCAATCAAACAAAGCAATTTTATGAAACAATGAAAAGAATCAATTATATGAGATACTTTTATTTTACAAGAAATTGTCACAACCTTTATGCAGTGTACATACTTGAGCTGGTTATTACATGATTTGAATCTCATCACCTCTGATAAATGAACATGTTTTCTTGTATTCTGAGAACTCAGAGACTCAAAAAAACATGAACCTACTTTCAAACACATGTAATTGAAGGACCTAAATCTTAGCTGGAAAAAAATTTTTTCCTTCCGATTTTATCTTCTCTGATTTTCTGCTTTTTGCCACTGTGACATAAACATTTCACTTATTTTAAGCATACTTCAAATATGACTCTGGAAATGAGAGTTAAACACAAAAAGTGAGTTCATCTCACCTAATTTTAGCCAAAATGTAGGTGTTGGTACAGATTCAATAAAGACAGGCAGTTCCAAATGGTTATTCATCCCATCTTAGGGCATGTGTCCATAAAATAATAAAGTTGTTTTTACGGTACTTCAGGCTTCATTAAAAAACAATCACTGAAAATCATAGAATCATAGAATCATTTAGGTTGAAAAGACCCTTAAGATCATTTAGTCCAACCATTAAACTAACACTGCCAAGTCCACCACTAAACCATGTCCCTAAACACCACATCTACACGTCTTTTAAATACCTCCAGGGATGGCGACACAACCACTTCCCTGGGCAGCCAATATCTGACAACTCTTTCAGCGAAGAAATTTTTCCTAATATCCAATCTAAACCTCCCCTGGCACAACTTGAGGCCATTTCCTCTTGTCCTATCACTTGTTACTTGGGAGAACAGACCAACCCTCACCCCTCTACAACCTTCTCCTGGTTTCGGCTGGGATAGAGTTAATTGTCTTCCTAGTAGCTGATGTTTTCGGTTGTTGCTAAGCCGTGTTCAGACTAAGTCAAGGACTTTTCAAGTTGTCATGCCCAGCCAGCAAGAAGGCTGGAGGGGCACAGGGAAGTTGGGAGGGGACACAGCCGGGAGAGCTGACCCAAACTGGCCAAAGGGATATTCCATACCATGGGACATCATGCCCGGTTGGTGGGGGGGGAGAAGGAGCGCGACTCAGGCATCAGTCAGCAAGTGGTGAGCAATTGCATTGTGCAACTTGTCTTGTGTATTCCAATCCTTTTATTATTATTGTCATTTTTCTTGTTGTCATTAGTGTGATCGCTAGTTTCTTCCTTTCTGTTCTATTAAACTGTTCTTATCTCAACCCACGAGCTTTACTTTATTTTTTCCGATT
>JAVKLA010000008.1:18939986-18980765 GCA_034782735.1 Sagittarius serpentarius | reverse complement strand
AAGCTCCCTCTTCAGCCAGGGTAGTCTTCTTCCCCACTGGCTCATATTTTGGCACATGGGGACGGCCTGCTCCTGTATCTTTAAGATTTCCATCTTGAAGGATGTCCAGCCTTCCTGGAGCCCTTTGCCCTTCAGGACTGCTTCCCAATGGACTCTGTCAACCAGGCTCCTAAACAAACCATCACATCACTCGCAAGTCCTTCACTGTTTGCAAACAACAGGCCCAGAGGGCGCCTTCCCTAGCTGGCTCCCTGACCAGCCGTGTCAGGAAGTGATCTTCCACACACTCCAGGAACCTCCTAGGCTGTTTCCTCTCTGCTGTATTGTATTTCCAGCAGACACAGGGTAAGTTGAAGCCCCTCACAAGAACAAGGTGTAGTAATTGTGAGACTTCTCCCAGCTGCTTATAGAACATTTTGTCTGCCTCTTCATCCTGGTTGGGTGGTCTGTAACAGACTCCCACCATGATACCTGCCTTCTTGGCCTTCCCCCGATTCTCATCCTTAAACACTCAACCCTATCATCACCATCAGCAAGCTCTAGACAGTCAAAACACTCCCTAACATACAGGGCTGCCCCACCGCCTCTTCCTCCTTGCCTATCCCTTCTGAAGAGTTTATAGCCATCCATTGCAGCACTCCAGTTGTGCGAGTCATCCCACCATGTTTCCGTGATGGCAACTATATCATAGTTTTCCAGCTGCAAAATGGCTTCCAGCTCCTCCTGTTTGTTGCCCATGCGGCATGCATTGGTGTAGATGCACTTCAGTTGGGCTATTGATCCCACCACCTTTTTTGGGTGAGAAGCTCTAATTCCTACATGACCATTCTCAGGCACTTCCATGGTTTCTAACACATCAATAACCCTTGTGTCTTTGCTGCTGCATGGATCTCCATCTCCCCTACCTTCACAGAGACGGCAGACTGAAGGACCTCACTAGCACACCGTCCCTCAAACACTGGCGTGCTGTCCCCAGGCTTATCTCTAGTGAGCCTGGTTTTATCCCTTTCCCTGTTCAAATCTAGTTTAAAGCTCTTTCAATGAGCCCTGCTAAGTCCTGTGCAAAGATTCTTTTCCCTCTGAGACAGGTGTACCCTGTCAAATACATGTATGTCCTATATATATAGGAATACATATAATGCATAAATGTATATTAGTAATTATATGAATATTTGTTAATATTATAAGCAAGGAAGATCTTTGCATTTTATAGGGCTGGTGAATTCCCAGTAATAAGGTATCTTCCCTATTTATTAGCAAGATCATCTGCAGTACAGTTAATTTCATGTTACACACTGATGTTCGATATGGAGATGGAGTCAATTCTGCTGTGACCCTTCCTAACCTGGTCACAGAATTCTGCATGGTCAGTCACAGATTGCCAATTACGGCACTGCTTATGTGGCTCAGAAATTAGAGCTTTTCTAAATCAGTACCCCCTTTTGCCTCAAAATTACAGTGCCTATTGTTTTAGAGTGATATCAAACCAAATAACAAATTGGAAGAGAGAAGACAAGCTTCAGAAAGCGAAGTATCGAGGCTCGCATTTAGTCAGTGACAGATTCTTTAATACTTGTAGTCTGGCATCGTCTGTCAAGATTTGTTTAGAGGGAAACTGATTCATAGACAGAATCCAATCCATAACATTACAAACCACTTTCAAACTACAGGCTGTTGCACTCCCGAACACTTTAAGTGGACAGACACAGATACAAATAGTCTTGGCCATTTGGTGTGTTTTTCTTATGTTAGTTAAGCGGAACAATTTTTCTCTTAGAGGAAACAGTTATTTTCATTAATGTCAAAGCGAAGTAAGTGTTATTCCTTAGACACTATTCGCCGTCTGCACAACAAAGTGCAAGCTACCAGTTCTGTCGCTTTTTACATTTGATTTTGATTTAATGCGTACAGTGGTTTCAAAGAGTATTAAAAATCTGTTGCCTTCTTCCTCTTCACTTGTTGCCCTGCTGGAGGCTTATGTTTTTCCAGTTTCCATCAGTGGTTGTCAAGTCTTTGTAATAGGATTAAAAGCTTGGACACCTGATATCCCTGGGTGCTGCAGTTCACCCTCATAAAAGCTGTTTGCTTTAAATTGAGAGAAAATCAGTTTTTAGTGGCATAATTAATTAAATTATGCAAAGTGTTCCAGATTCAGCATAACACTTTCTGAAGCAGCAACTGGAAGCTCTACATTGCATTCAAACTGCATTTCAATTGATGCTGCACTAGGCTGACCATAGAGTAGCATTTTCAAGGCTTTCAAGCACAAGGGATCCAATTTTGAAATGCAAATGCTTAATGCTGAGTGCTCAAACCCCATACATGCGCACTTGAATAGGCAATTTGGTAGCCAACTACGTATTTCATGTGTGATAGTGCTAATACAAGACTCAAAAAATTTAAATAGAAGTTCCAAATGTAAGTACATGTGCTTAAAAATGGGGCTTAGATTGTCTCACATTTACTTATCATGGATAGCCTGATGCAACAAAAATGACAATACATTTTCATAAGTTAAAAGGAGGACTACAGAATTCAGTGTTTTTCCCATCACCAAAATTTCAGTACATATTTTCCATAATGTGAGTTACCTTCTCCCATAATCAGCGGTTACACAACAAACAATTATTTGTACACTGAAGTGGGTCTGTAAAAGCCTGATGCCTGGATTATTTGTATTCATTAGTAGCACAATTAGGTAGCTAAGGATGGTAATAATAAATGAAAACAATTCTGGACTGAAAGGTAATGCAGCCAAGAAAAAGAAAATGAAGCAGAAAACTAGACTGTACAATGTCAGGCTCGCAAACAAACTCTGATCTGAATGTACCAGGCTCATTTTTACAATCACATCTCTTATTTGCTTACTCCTTTTCCTTTCTCATTCTGTCCCTATTAGGATTTAGTTTGCCTAAATTTAGGCTCCTACAGCGTGAGCTGAGCAGTTTAGTTCCTGTGATAGTCAACAGGGATGTAGCCAACAGGCTCTGGAGAACTGTTGAGCTCACTCTGTGGGAGACAGACCTACCTTTGGTCAGCTGAATCTGAATCTCCTGGTTCCAGGGATGACAGTGACCCTTCTCCCAGACTCAGCTCAATGGCCTAAACACACACCACCTCAGATGGCCCAAATAATTTGAGACATGTCTTACAGGGTTGGTGAGTACAACACAGCACCTGCAGGAGACCCCATGGCTACCTGGAGATGTAGATCAGGCAGGATACTTGAGGGTATCTAAGAAAGTAGCATATATCTATGTCTAGGCAACCAAGCCAAACCTTTCTTGATTACAGGTGGATTTTGGAAATTAAAATTAGGCTATCTGCCAGGCCCTCAGGCCTTCCCCTTCGTTTCATGTGGAAAACTTCGAAATTTTATGGCATCCCAAAGAACACTTCAAGTTTGTCTTTAGGCAAGTGAATCCCAGCCCTGGCTCAGGGATGGTTTCAGGTACTATAGCACACACAAACAATATCACATAGCAAAACCACAAAAGAGAGCCTGAGTTTCTACTACTTTTTTTTTCTTTTTGTGTACTACTGATCTTCTTTCAGTCCTCTAATCTTGCTGTTATCTTCTGTGTTTGCTGAAACAACTTGTATCTCAGCAACAATTACCAAACAAAGCATCAGTATCAGCTGTGTTGGCTCATTTTTCTGAAGTGCACTATTCACTATCTAGGCTATTTATGTCCACTGGAAAATATGCATAATCAGTGTGCTAAAAATTGGTAATTTTAGCATCCTGACAGTGAGAAAACCTCTTCATAAAACTGTCCAAATCAAATCCTGCTGCTTTAGACTTTGAATTGTTAAAAATTTGTGATTCCATTTTTGTATAATTCAGTCTCCTATAATCAGTCGTAGTATTTATCTGCAATACATGAGCGTTGTGAGACTGTTTAAAGGACAGACGTCTACAGATAAAGGCACTTTTGAAAGACCTCTATGTTACTGCTACATCATTAAAAGCAAAAAGACCTTTGCTGTATGTAAACAGTATCTGTCTCACATTTTTGATACTTTAAAAAAAAAAAAAAAGGATTACTACCTCTTCTGAGATCACAAAGTGATCAGGAGAGCAAGTACTATGACATATGAAAATAACATGTTTCCCAAGACTTCTCCGCTTTGCATTCTGCTCTAGATAAGGATTTTTCTTTTCTTTTTTTTCCCCCTTACAAAGCCTTGCCTTGTTATTTTCTGGTTATATAACCAAGCTTATGCTCTTAAATAGGCCATGAGCAATGTGGCCTGATATAATTCAAAACTTTTTATAATTTTCTCCAACATAGTGGACTTGTAGGTTTGGTATTCATAGTTCTGCTGTTGTCACGATGGACACGATAGGTATAGCAGCAAACTTGGGGCGGGGGGTGGGGGGAGGGCGGGGAAGGACTATTCTTTGATAAACGTTTTCCCACAGAAATACATTAAGGAGAAGCCAAGACAACCTTTGAAATCACATACGGTTTCTTCTTTGCAGACAACAGTATCAATCTGTAAAACAGGTTTTAGCTTCAATCATGTTGACTGCTTCATTCACTGTCTTAATTTTATTGCATACGTTTTTCTTGGCAATGGCAGAGAAATGATAACTGCACTTTGCACTGTAATCCAGATTTGTATCCACTTTATTCACTCTTTCCACATTTATGTTCCAATAAATAAAAACTGCAGTATAAACTGGTAATTCCGGGAAATAAGATGGAATTCTACATGCTGAATATCAGAGTATGTGCTTAATCGTGAATCAGAAAATACTGAATTTATATAAACTAATAAGTGAAAGAATTTTTTTTACAGTGACAATGAATCCCATGGAATATATATGTTGCATTTTATACTAATCCTTCATTATTTTACCAAAAAGATTAACACAGGAAAAGCTTTTTTAAAATTCAATTTAATGAATAATGAAACTGTCCAACACAAGTCAAAGCTCAGCAACTTGGTTACAGGCTGAGTGACATTTACCTAAAAATAGATTTTCGATTTGTCTCCTTTCACAAATACCTAACTTGTCCTCATTTCATAGATAATATACGGTTTATTTTTATGGTTATATGATGCTGTAAGATAAGAGTGCAATTTAGACATGTAAAAGTAAATTTGTGACATCATCAAGAAATAAAAAATCAGATGCAGTTGTAGGCACTGTATTCAGGAAAATAATAAATGGACAACATTTTACTGTCAGGTACACCTGGGTAAATACGTTAACTTCAGAGCAGAAAGCTAGAATTACAGCTAGTCCCTTGATGTAGAGTTTTTATAATATGAAGACTAATGAGCTATCAGAAGTCAACCAAAATCAGCAGAAAACTACATTTTCTTTCTCTCTCTTTCAACATGATGAACATCACAAATTATTTAGTGAACATCTCGCTTATAGTTGTATGTGCTTATTAATAAGAAACTGCCATTTAATAGATAATTAATACATTACTATATATTCTCATTGCATTTAATTGTGTATATGAATATTTTCTGCATGCTTAAGGAACAGGTAAGACAGAATATGCCCAGCTGAGTAGTATATAACTTCATGTTTAGAACATTTTCTGGGAAATGTGGATTTAAGTTGTTGCAGCATAAGCTTTCCTGTTGCTTCAGTTGATAAAGACAGAAGTTATCCTCATTCAGTTTTTTTCTCTGTATAATCAGTATAATAGGCTCAGTATAATGGGCTTCATTTTTAGTACAGTGGAAACTAAACCAGATCCAGACACTTGTCCATGGAGAAAGATGCATGTTTGAGCTTCTGAGTGACAACACTGTGATTCAGGCCTATGGGTAAGTGCGTAAGCTTTGCAGAAAACACGAATTTGGATGGGAGTTTGTGCTTAAACTGGTCTGATGTAGGAAATTTTTCAGCTGGTGTAGACCGTGATTTCTGACACTTACTACCCCTTGTCTGAGTTTTACAGCATCTAGTTCTATGTTAGCAATGCTCAAAACCAGAAAAATCCAACCAAAGCAATACACCATATATCTATTCAGTAACTTGTCTTCCCCCTTTTCTTTACTTTTACTAAAGAATTATCTTGAATGACTCAAAAAGTTTTAAAAAATAATAACCTAATTACTGTCTCTTTAACTCAAAAAGAAAAATCCTGCAGATTTTCAGGACACCTAAGTACAGCTGATAGCCCTGTAATACAACAAACTGACAGAAAAAAATCGTAGAAAATTCTCAGTAAATATACTGAAGTGCAAAAAGTATGCATAGATGAAGTGCATAAAGTGAGAATCCCAAGATTCCTAATGTCTTCTGTAAACAGAAAGACACGTACCACTAGTTTGACCACACTTTGCCCCACCTGTTTCAGCTGTGTTACAGTACCGAAAAATAAGAGATGCAAGATACACTGGGCATGAAGCATTGAAATTAAAAGCGAGAAGGCCTCTGTAAACTCATGTTCAGTCTATTCAGAAAAAGATGCCCCAGGGATGAAAATGCAAAGCAGGGATGTTGACATATTACAGGTAATCATGTTTATTGACGATTTAAAAAAATAAATTGCTGAACTAGAGGAATATTTCAATTTCCAGCACAAATGCTGCACAAACTCTTAACAGTACCTGGGCTCTGAAAGGCTGCACACAGAATACTTCCTTAAACATTATTCTTCAGATTTTTATTCACTGATTTTTTTAGTCATTTTCTTAGAAAACAAGGCGAAATTACCAAAAACCAGTCCTTATGAATAAACAGATTGATATCCAGTCTTAAGCAAATTTGATAGCAAGGTCTCACAGCAGTTATATCCTTATGCTCTCTGGGAAAATAACCACAAGTTGGCTGCATGAAACCCCACCGGCTGCAACAAGTTTCAGACGCTCTCCGGAGCACATGGCTGTGTTTCCCGTTCAGGGAAAAGGAGACTTGTCTTTGCCCAGACCTTGGCTTGATGTGCAGCACGGGGCTGGACACACCCTGCCCCGGGAACAGAGGTTTCCAAATTGACGCTGCATCTCTTCCACAACAGACAACTGCTGCAGGAAAGCCAGAAGACTGCATGAATTCTGAGTCTCGTAGAGCCACCTCCTCCTGTGGGAAGCAGGTGCTAACCCAAAGCTTCGGGAGGAATTGTCTTACTCCCGAGTTGCCTGTACAGCTTTGATTTAGCTCTCTCATGACCATTCTGATATAGTCTATAATTTTTAGATCTTATATAGTCTTTTTGTAAATTTGCAGCATGTAACAGGCTCACACTTCAAAGGAATCCAGGGATGATAATTATAATAATTATAATAATAACAATAATTACAATAATAATTATAATTATTGTTATTAAAAATGCCCTTTTTCTAGCTTTTAGATACACAGCTTCACCATTTCAGTGTTATTTGAACACATATGCATGTACCCGTGCGTACATCTCTACCTTTATGTTGTCCCCCCTGCCACACACACAAACCACACATGTAAATACATAAATGGTACAACAAATTGTCAGCTAGAAACTTACTATATGAGCATATATGTCAACCAGCTCAAAATCCAGTATGCTCAGCCTAGCAAACAAAATCACACCGTGAATCATGCTGCCTTCGTTCAGGTTTAACACATATATTATCTTGTGTTCCACAGACTAAAGAATCATTATTCAGCTCAGCTGTTACTCAGTACTTCATTATGCTACAGTAACTTCACTGTGCACTTAAGCCTGTAGGTTTTTTTCTGTATTTCCATGTCCCAAGACAGATGACCGTGCCATGCTGTTACTTAAAGAAGGAAATCTTATCTAAGAGTTCATGGACCCTGAGTCTTGTTTTTGGACTGCGGAAACTATTCCTGCACATGATTTACTGTTTTCTCAGGGTAACAATGAAAAAAATAACTAGTACGACCAGCAGTAACAGTAGTAGTAATAATATGGGATAGTTAGAGCAGGTGGACAGTCTCGGCCCCGAAGGCCTTACAGTGTGAAAATACTGTAAGAAACAGTAGTACGCAGACAACAGACTACAAGGAATTTCACTCAGTAAGGAAGATCTATATATAAATGCATATCTGTTATAATTGCTTCTCACAATTGCCACTATTTATGCAAAGGGGATAATTTTCTCTTTGAGATTTAGTCTACCAATATTCTCCTATTTAGTTACATATTGATACCCCACTCCATTCACAACTGCTGCTGGTTTTCTGACCGGAGCCTTACAAAAATGATCAAGGGTAAAATCTTAATGCAAAGGCAGCCAAAAGTATGAAATTGGATTAAGAGGGTAGGAATATGAAAGTGATATATCTTAAACAGTAAATTTCTTAAATATTTTATTGGGTTAGGGGGGAGGGTGTAACTACTTTTGTTGCTTTGTTTCACTTTTAAAATGGAAAGACATCACTATCTTGAAGTTATTTAAAACAAAGTATTTATTTTTCTTTACTTCTGAAGAGGTCTGGACCACTGTTACCAACAGTCATCTCTAGTGGCAAAAATTTTCATCTCCTGTGGCAGAGACTAAAGAGCCAAGCCAGTGTTTGACACAAAAGCCTACTATCATTAAATGATAGTATGTTACAATAATTATTCAATACTGGCTTTAGAGTTGTCTCTGTTTTTTCTGTAATAGTTCTGGAACAAGAAATTTGTCCTAAGCTATTATACCAAGATTTAGTACTCTGAACTTTACCAACCCCACATGAATTTATAGTCATTCTAGTATCTTATATCAAACCAATTTGTGCAGAATACACACACCTTTTAATTGTACTTTAAACAATATGTCTAACTGTGACTTAGACAAAATTCCTAGCAAGGGATTTACATCCAGATCCACCTCACCTAGTAAAAATCAGGATGGTAGACTCTTTCAGTGGTCAGGAAAAGACATAGGCACATGTCTCACTGTTTCCTAGCTCCATCAGTCTTTCTTCATGACCAGTAATTCAGCTGGTCAGAGATGAGAGGAGGTACGTAAGAGGAGAGACAATAGGTACATATATAGACAAAAAAGTACTTTTTCTTCACCCTGCCTAGACTCAATTAGTAATGATATTCTTCAGGTCAGAACTGTGGGTAGAATGTCGACAAAGATAAACTCTGTTCCCAGGTCTCTTGTTTTCTGGACAAGTTTCTTAACTCGTGTCTAACTGGTGGCTATTATGTAATACCAAGGTGGGCTAGATGCCTTCTCAACAGCCTGTGTTCGTTCAGTCCTCTGCACACCAAATTAGGATAAAGATGTTTCTCCGTGCTAAGTCTCTCAGACTTAAGCCCTACAAACAAGATGTTACCATGCTTTAGCATTTTACATTGTCCAGCTCAGTATTAGGTATTTGTAGATCATCACTCATCCTAAGTTTCTCTAAGCCATAAGAAAACACCTCAGCTGGTTGTCTGCATGCCATTATGGCGGCCAGACACCTGAAAGCTGCTTGAAATTGTTCTGCCACATTGGAGCTGGCAGTGTGTTTTGTTGCATACAAACCATCGTTACAGAGCATTACTGACTACAGAGAAGTCGGCACTGCTAATTTTTAGCTACCACATGTCAGGTAAGAAGGATCTGGATGTAAATCTTTGTCTAGTGTTTTCTTTAATGCACAATGCTAGGCATGTTGTTGAATGGGTTATTTTGAAAAACGGTTAGCTTCTACTATGAGCATTTTCTTGGTGTAACACAAGGAACCATGACGCTGTCCCTTCAAGAGCAGGTGAGCATGTTATCTCATGTCCCTGTTACAATATTAAGAATAGGTTTCCAGGTCTGCACTTTGATAAAAAGTGTCAGACAAAGCAGAGTACCAAATATCTTTTAAGGGCTGCTGGGACAGTCTGATGTGCAGGGACTGGTATTCTGGGATTACCACTAATAAATCAAAAATGTCAGGTCATCAGAACCACTAGATCTGTCCACCTTCAGCACAACCCAATCTCCACTTTGTCCATTACAGCACAAACAGAAGCCACGGCAGATTCTTCTGAAGTATTGGACTGTAAATTGATGTCATTTTCTTGAATACTAAACTCATCTGAGAATGCTCTCACAAATGTCCTTTAAGTGCTTCTCAATGGGCCCTAAGTGGTGTCTTCCTCTGTCAGACACAACTAATACGCATGTGCAAAGAAAAACAATTGTGCGTAATGTGTTGTCAAACTTGTTATTACTCTTGCATATAAGAAGATGTAAGTGAACTGATCCTTTTTAATACATGCTGCTTAAGTAAAGAAAAGCGACAATGTTAATTGTAGATTGAAAACTCTTTAGGCATAAACCTTGAACTAAAATATTGGACAAGGTCGAGAAGTTTTCCTGATGCTCAAGGAAAAATTATGCAAAAATTGTGTCTGCTTTTCCAAATTCTGAAAACTTTTTTATTCTGATTTAAGATTTTTGTGTCTTTAAAATGAACTTCAACACTTTTTCAAAAGCTCTGTTTTTGCAAACAATCTGCCTAGTATATAATCAGTATAGATTTCTGACAAAAATAAATGTAATGACTACTGGTTTACAGTAAAAGCTGCATTTCTCACTTGTAAATCATCAAGATGTAAATATACAGACAAATCACTAACAGGCAACAATTACCCTAGAAATCAAAACCTAGAAATCAAATTTGGCCTAAAGGCCAGAATAATTTAGAGTGGTATTCCTAGAAATGGAATCGTAAGTAGTAGCACCTGACATTTGGCATACAAATTTGGCATACAGCTTACATGCCCTGTAAGATGTAGAATACATAATTCGACAATTATACTCCGTAACAGGAAAACATCTACTAATCATTTTTAAATATCTTTCCCTTTAAAAGATTAAGACTGAAATCCTGTTTCCATTGAAGTCAGTGAGACTTGACTAAGGCCCAAATTTCATTCCGTTTCCTTTGATGTACCAGTCTGAGCACAGCTGAGTACAAGGATACAAGTTCTAATTCAAAGTAGTGCTGAGGCATGTTAGCTCAAGGGATGGACAAATGCTAAAAACTGGCTAAGAACTTTATTATCTTGTGGTTAATCTATCAAGGGATAAAATATGTCATTTAAATATGAGATATGTGATAACAGAGTATTTGTCCTGTTTAAGTGATTCACTAAAAAAGGAAATCTAAAAATCAAGACTACCCTTAGTTTCCACACGGATTTCTGTGCAGTCTTCAGGATTGATACTACGTTAAAGTATTAGTACAATTTTTCAAGCAGATTACTCTGAACATATTACTTCAGAAAAAAATTTAAAAAGGAGAACAGATAGCAAATGTCATTTCTTTCATAGCTACAAAATGCAAACTCCAAGTGTTTTAACCTAATGAATAAATGAGTTTGTCCTTTATGTATAAAATATACTTTGTGTTTGTTGCACAAGTTTTTTAATAATAGATGAATTTTAGGTTTGCTTCAACATATTCAATAAAGTGTGATTAATTTGGTTTTTCAAAAATGCAAACTAGACATTACTATATTACTCTGCAAAATGCACAGCTTGCAACATTATTGTCTCTGTGGGATCTTAAATTGAATTGTAAAATGTGTCTTATTTCCAGTTTGATTTATGTAAGAAATTTCAGTGGATAATGCCCTTTTTGAAGTTTCAGTGCTTTCTGCAAAGAAAAAATACATAACTAAAAATCATGACATAGCTTATTATAAATCACAGCAAAGTTTTATCCTTACATAATGTTCTACTTAAAAATCATATACTGATGCCACATACTATGTTCAACTCAGTGAATTAACTTTTTTTTTGAAGTTTCGTATTATGACAGATTATATAACGCATTTTTGACATGTTCTGTGATTTTATTGCGATATTCTAAGTAATTACCAAATCTCTTTTTCTCTAAAAAAGCTTTCCTGTGCCCTGAGAATTAATCTATGATACCATTTAACTTGGCTTTTTGAAGTAAATATCACTAGATAAAAAGCCAGCTGGTTCTGAATAATGGGATACTTGAATGAATGTATTAGTGTTTGAAAATGAGAGTACAAATCTTTTAAAAAGATTAATTTCCATAAGAAAGATAGCTCACAGATCTACAAAAGAATAAATTCAAAACATAATAAACTGGCAGAAAGAGAGGTAGATTAAAGTAAAGGCAGCAGCACCTTGTTATTGCAGCTGTTGTATAGCAATGATTCTGTATCAATTACAACATTTGGTAGGTATACGCAGCCGCTTCAAAGGTTTCAGTATAAAGCTTGAGCCTGGAATACACAGTACACCCTACGTAATAACTTGAGTGATTAATTTTTTTTCTTAACAGGACATAACTTTTGTTCCTAACAATTGAGTCTCTGGGAAGAGTTACAAAGACGCTTCTGACTTTAATGTGAAAAGCTAACATCAGTTTTGTTTTTTATTAAAGATTTGGATATGAATTTATCTTTATCATGAAAAGAGCTTGGCTTTATCACCGCACACAAATGCTGACATCAGCAGGTAAACTGACTTTTGTTGTCCTATGGACTTTATTTTCAATATCCTGTTTCAAAATATGTTTCCTTGAATGGGTCTAGGATTCTGTTCACACAATTACTTTGGCCAAATATTAATGAAAACGAAGTTTGCTGATGCCACTAAGTACCGTGGGTTTGCACAAAACAAATTCTAAGACTCAAAGAATTAAATCATATTGGGATAAACTTTAAAGTACATGGGGTTTTTGTTTGTTTCTTTGTTTTCTGATGATGGGATTAATCTAGCTTCCATTAGATCTACATGAAGATTTTCACTGGTATGTGTGGAAGTCAGACTGATCATAGTAACCTGTTCTATGCAATCTAGTGAGTTTGTCAAGAAACACAGTATCCTTGAAGAATGTTATAAAGCATTATGTTAGTAAAGTGCAGGGACTTACACCTGCCAAAGCCAAAAAACAAACTGCAAGGCTTTCCTCTATGGTAACAGCCATGAAGTGCTGAAGATGCTAGTACCACTATTAATTTAGACAACAAAAGTTACAAGTTCCAAACCAATGTTCTTTTCTTGCAAAACTGCTGGAGAGTAGGTTTAGCAGGACCATGGAGACCTGCATGTCTGGACCATACCAGTGCAGCTGCAAGAGAGCAGCAAGTTTCTAAACAAGTCTAATGGGCATATGAAACACAACTGCAGAAATTTCTGGTTTAGCCAGATTCAGACTGATTTTCAAGTGATCAGAACCAGGTATTACACTGTCATCTTAATGACAAATTTTCACTCCTTCCTCCAAAGCTTAGAAGCATTAAACCAAATGAAAATATGTGAATACTTAAAGATATTCCTATTTCTCTCCTGACTTGTTCTCTGTGGAACCTGAATCATTGCTGCTGTTGAAACCTAGAACAATGAATAATGGCCTGAGGGCAGACATGGAAGAAAGATATTATCGATAAAAATTCCAGGTTAAAATTTTACAAAGTTGTAACAGTGACTGCAGAAGACACAGCCTATCCATAAACTGTACTATGTATACATATATGCATATTCTTACATATACACGTAAAAGACAAGATCCAACATAATTTTTAAAAGCATCATAACAGAAAGGTTACTAGGAACATTGCAATTTAAGTAACATTTGTAGTGTAAAAGTTATAAAAACATCCACAACTGGACTAAAGCACCTTGTCCTGAACCTCCATTTTGTTCTAGTATTTTTTCAGTTCAGTTCAGCATATTTTGGTTTACACCTTGTCTTATGCATTTATTAGATATATATTACTCATTTTTCAATATATGTATACTTTCCACTTCACTGAAACAAAGCACTTCTAATTCCAGTGCTTTCAGATGAACATATTTCAAAATTTCTTTTGTATTCCGTATTTTGCAACTTTGGCATATCACCACAAGTGGAAGAAAAGCAGATCCTGAAATGTCAACATTTCACATGGCGTGGATATTCAAGTGTTCCTAACATGCAATGTGCTTACGGTGACTATAAATAGACAGTGATGCAGACTACAAGTGAACTGCTTATATGAATGCTATTCAAAGTAATAGTTGCAGAATGGCAGTGAAAGCAGAAGTTTAGGATACGGCCACAGGATCAAAGGCAATAATTAGTTAATAATTAGAGTTAATAAATAGTCCCTGATAGTTGAGCAAAGTAAGTGGCCACATTGTACGACAGAACCTGTTACCCTAATCTTCACCCATGCTGAGAACACACTGCATGGTCAGCAGAACCCCATAAGGAACAAATTATTAAACCATGATAACACACAGATTTTCATTCATATGCCCACCCCTCTTGTCAGGGATTGTTAGAGAAATATTATATAGGATATGCAAACGCATATGACACGTGTGTGCCCTAAAAATGTCAACTATACCATGCTTTCTGTACTATACAGTTACATTGCAAGGCACAGAAACACTTACTGCCCTGCCGGATAAAGATAAAGACAAATGTCAGTGAAAGAAGCACCAAGTCAAAAGACTAGAATTAGATCTGTGCAACAGCTGCGATGACTCATCTCGAAGATCATACTTTCCTCCATTATTTTAATTTGCTAAGTCAAATAAACTGCCAGACTCTCTTGTACGCTTTGAGAACATTGCAGGCCCCCACACAAGAATAAGCTTTCAGTGATTAAGAAAAATTTGAACCGAGTAAATGAAACTAAAAACAAATCAGGGAAGTATTTCAAGATTAAGGCAAATGTCTATTGCAATGCAACTGAAAGGAGTTTAGACATTACAAATAATTCACTTAGAATTCAGTGACATTTACTATGAAAAGATGTTTCTTTTTAGTCTTTGTTAAAACTGGCTACAAAATGTTTACAGCAATTTTCTGAAAGCAACTCCAGATTCTTTTTTAATCATACTACTTCAGGAAAGCTGCTTTTAGTTAAAATATAAAAATCGTACTTACAAGGTTTCTGCAAACATAACTGCCATTCCATTAAGGAAATAGCACAGCAAACAGTAAATAGTGGCCCCAAGGGAAATGTAAGTATTGATTTTATTACTATGTTGGTTGGATTGTATTTGCAATTGTCAACTCTAATTTTAGGCTGTGCATTAAGTATCCTTATAATAGCTTAAGGAAAAGAGCAAATATTAATTAGAACATATTGATAATGTTTTTATAAGTCTTAGATTTAGTGTTTACCAAGCATATATTTTGAAAAAATACAAACCTACTTCTTGCTTGTAAACATTGCTAATAAATGAATAGGCAGAAACTACAATTACATGGATTATATGATACTTTTGTGCATCAAGGCATCTGCTGGATGCAATTACTTAAAATTAAAACTAAAATGAAGTGCAAAGATATTTATTATTGCATGTGGCTGTGTTATGGAAAATAAGGCTGAAGTCACTATTCAAATACAAAATGATCAGTGCATGGATTGATTGTGACTTTGCTTTTTGATAGTCACTCTTATTCACCATTTAGTCTCTGAGTACAGATGTCTGCTACACACAGAAACTGCAGAATGGGTTATGTTTCTGATAATACCCACATGTACTTAACTAGCAGAAAAGACTCATGACTGACTTTGGTATTGAACTGCAAAAAGAAAATACCAGCAGAAAGATACAATTATCTAATAGAAAATAAAGACTTAAAGGCTGCTTCTTCAAAGTTTCACAGTCTTCCTATATGAAATGAAAAGATGGCAAGTATGCAGCGACGGTAATTTCACACAATGAAAGACTGATCGGACAATTCACAGGAAAAGGATTTCCTACCCATATGTACTTCGCATTTCAGTTTACAGTGTGACTTGCACAAAAAGTACACTACAAGTGCCAGCTGATGTAGCTGACAATTCAGAAAAAAAACCTATTCCTGATAAATTTCTTGTTTAATGTGTTAAATTTCCAAAGGTAGCTAAAAATAATTGTTTATGCCATCTACAGTGTTGTCAACTCTTGCAATTCTATCACCAATCCTGTTATCATTCATACTTCTTAAAAATCTCTGCTACAAATATGTGATGATTTCAGCATCTCAGTTTAGATTAAAGAAAAGAAAAATCCCCATTCCCTCCAGCGGCGTGCTGTAATAGCCCAAATTGGGTGGATGTCCCTGCGGCCGGGGGACACCTCCCCAGGCATGGCCACGCTTCCAGCCCTGCCGGGGACCTGCTGCTTCTGGGGTGCAGATGGACATTTACCCTGGGCTTAACACTGTCACATCAAAACACCCTGTTGACGAAGTTTTACATTGTTGTGAAGCTTTACCCTAAACCTTGAGAAAGCAGCAGATTACAAGCACAGTAGCGTCAAATCATTAATTTTCAACTGTTCTGTACCTACCCCGGACTCTATACATATTATACAAATATGCTGACTGCTGAGATAAGTTAAGAGGGTTTGAAAGATTTCTCCTATGTCCTGACAAATGACAGAGGAAAGGAAGACCTTGCTGAATTTTTTCCTGCCCTTGACCGCACTACCTGTACAAGGAGGAGCAAGCACAGGGACAGATTTGCTTCATGGGATGCAGAAAGGGCATACCCGAGGCTCAGTGGGCTCTTCTCACACCCAGAGAGAAGCAGGCTCAAAAGATACCACCAGCACTTTGTTCGCTACCAAAGCACAGCCTCTCGCAGAGCTGGTCTGGGAGCTGGGCAAGAAAAGGCTCTCCGTGTGTACCCTCTGCAGATTATACAGTCTAACAGCCTCTGCAGAAGCCTGAAGGTGAATAAATTGAAGTATGTTATGTTTGGCATGTATCAATGCACACAGATGTATAAAAGTTCAAGGACCACATTTGTTATGCATGTATTTATACCTTCTTTCCTCCCAGGGGACATCCAGATCGTAATCAAAAGTCTAAGTAACACTTAGGTGGTGCAGAGTGGATTGTTCGTGGGTCACTTGATAAAAGTAAATTTCACTGTTCATACTGGTTACTAAAATTTGTGGCTATCGATTTCACTGAGTTGTTATTTGTATTATGCAGCTGTATCTTTGCTACCAAACATTTAAAGTAAACATAAAGACACAAATAAAATATTAAACCTAAATTACAGGTTTTAATTTATAAGCATACATATTTCTCTGATGCAGTATAGAAGGGCTTCAGCAATATAAGCACTAAATGTCTGTAAGAAAAATAAAATGCAGATTGCTAATTGTGTAAATCAGCGTGCAGTGAGCGCTGGTCATTTTATTGCACAGGTTTTTATACTTCAAGCAAATGCAATAGTCTTAATATGATAATTTCTGAATATGCATATAATAATCAATACCCATACTGCCTAGACAGGCACTGGAATATGGCTGACATGGTTTATTTCAATATTATTTCAATATTGCTTTTTTAAATAAAACACTTGTGTAAATGATAACATTACATGATTATTTGAAATTCTTAGTAAAGAAATTTTGTTTCTGTTATTATTGTTTAACAAGACCACCACATTGCATCATTTAACAGGCCTGAGAAGGCAGGCAACAGAAAGAAAAAAACATCTCGTTGGCTACAAACCTCTTTGTGTGTTAAGCAAGCGAAACCATGTAACTTCATGTTTCCTCTGAAGTGTTTAAGCAATAATAACTGTATACTGTTCCTCAAAGGAAAATTCACTGTGCCTGTTTCAATTATGCCAGATGATATTACTAGCATTTATTCTGGTTAAAAAGTTGAATTACAGTGGGGGAATCTGTAATTTCCTTTTTTATTTCAGAATCGGATAGAATCATTTTAAGGGAGATTATTTTTCGTTTACTGTAACAAGAAGAAAGGTAAGTGAATTCCAGTGTTACCTGAATCTGAGGGGGGGGCGGAAAAAAGGAAGAAACCCACATTATATTTTACTGAAGTAGCGCGCTGATAAGACTGCTAGCCTTCTCCCAGGAAAATGGGGTATATTCCTGGAAGGAGCTGAAGTCAAAGGGAGTTGTTAATTTAAGTGAGGAGGTTAAAGCATTCATTCCAAAGTACACACGGCTCGACTCACAGGAATTTGGAATGCCTTACATAAATAGCTGTAGTTGGTGACCATTTTCTATGGCTAAACAAGCTGCTTAGAAGAATGGTTTGTGCTGAGTCTTAGAACCACTAGTGAAGCAAACGTCAAAGAGGTGGGGGGAGAAGTTTACTTCTTGATTAAGGCAAGATCCTACACAAGTTTAAAAAGAACACAAAACAAAATCCCTGTTGTACGGAGGAAAAAAATTCAGCATGTTATCATATGAAGCTCTTAATTTTATTTCAGCACATAAACCCAATACTCTGAACAGAGTACATGACTACGTACAAGTCAGAAGGGTTTGATACCCAAACCTTCCGAAAGAAACTGAATTTGTCTTCTGTGAATCGGTTTATTGTATCACAGATGGCAGCCCAGGAGGGGAAATGAGTTCTACAGACTCACCACCCACCGGCAGGGGAAGGGAGGGAGCAGACACTGCAGCCAGTTTTGACCCTAGCCCCTAGAATACCAGACAGAATCGCTTCAAGTCACAATTTCCTTCTTACACTGCTCCCAGGGCAGCATGCAATTATGTACTGCAACTGGCTTAGGGCAGGCTGGGTCCACAATTAGTCCCTTGACCTTGCTGAGACTAACAGTGTGAGTAAGGTGAGCATGACATATCTCTCCCTCAAAATTCTCAATTATTTAATGCAACTAACGTAACAGTAATTTCCCTGCATCTTTAAAAAAAAAACCTCACAATCATAAAAAGGAACTTGCCTATAAACTCAACTGAAAGGTCAAAAAGATAGTTTTAATTCAAAGTTTCCATAGCTTTCTCAATAAAATGAGTATGAATATAGATTGTCTCTTTATTCCTGCTTTCCGCTAAAAAGCATAGGATTTTCCTCTACTTTCTGTAATAGGTTTATTAGTTATAGCTCTATTACAACAATACTCAAGGAAGTTCCATTCATATCATAGACAATTATCTGTGATAAAGCTCATGGCAGAAACTGTAGATGGAATAAATGCTGACATGGGTACATTAATGCACATGCCACTCACATCGTGTCAGGTACAGCTACCCCTTAGGTTTGACGATACAAATACTCCTTTCAGCACTTTGGCATATCTCAAGTAATTAGAAGCCATCTGCTGAAATCTTCTACGTTCAGTCTCAAACAGCCATCTTGAAATGGTCGGGGCTTTATGTCATGCTGGAGGGCATACCTTTCCCTCCACGCTCAAGCTGAAAGAGGCCTCAGACAGTGAGTAAGAATGAGATCATGCAGAGAAAAAAACACTGCCAGCAGTTTGACCTAGGCTGTCCAATTAATTGTCAGTGAGTTAAAACAATGCAAATTCATTGAACAAGTAAATACAAATCTAAACTTCTAAATCAAAGATGAAACATGGGTCAGTTTGGGACTCAAACGTAAATCAAAAAAACCATAATAGCCAATTAAAATAGAATATCAGGAACAAGTGAGGCAAGGAGAGACAGCTCAATTAAACCACAGAGCGAGCAGAATGCGTTTCTACTCATCTTGTAGCCAAGATGCAACATACACCTACCACATACAACTAATGGGCACAGAAGCTATTATCCATGGTTGCAGAGGAAGACTTTCCAGGGCAACATTAAAATACCACTGCAAACCAGAACTCCATGAAAGGTCACTATTCTCATCTTCCAGTCGGAAAAGCCACTTAAGTGGGGTGGGAACCTTTCTAGAACACCTGCCTTCAACGAGTAGAAGAAAAAACTGATTGCTCCTCAGTGTCTAAAAGGTTACTCTATGAGACAGACATAAACATAAGGAATAAAACATGACACAGTAACATACTTTGAATGATTAAACATACTGAGAGGTAAACCTGTTTAGACCATGTGATCAGTTCAGTGTTTTTTTTCTGTAAGATGTATACAGTATGATATAGTGAGGGAGTTATTTTGATAGAATAGGAGCATACAATAAATTATAAATGAAGAAAATCCCCAATCATAAAGTTGAAGAACATTTCTGAGTGCACAATATTAATGGAGATCAAAAAGGCAACTAACCCATGTGTAATACATGAGTAGTGAGAAGTAACCTCCAGAACTTCCATGTAAATCAGTTAGTTATATAGCACACTGGGTCAAGGTTTAGTGAAGCAACTTCTCAAAACCATAAAAATCACTTATTGGAACAGCTGACTCTACAGCATGTATGATGAGAAGATGCTCTTCAGTAATCCTAAGTAATTCAAGACGTTGCTTTGGCCAGTGACTATAGCTGGCTTATCAAGAGCAATCACAACAACATAATTTAGAGAGCTCTCATAAGACAGGTGTCATAGTGTGGTCCTAAAAAAGCAGATTAAAAAGTCCCTGAATCTACCTCATTTCAAAGGGCAAAAGTGAGTCACGCCAGTCTCATAAAGCCTAGATCCCTTTCTACACCATCTCTGCTCCTCTGAGCACAACACTGAAAAGTGGAGTCAATGCAACACCTGGGCCCAAGGATCATGTATGGTATGGAGAACAGAGATGCTTCAGAAGCTGATCTCCAGAAGAGCTTTGATTAAGAATTAAAGCATGTATACTGCACATATCAATGTACAGATCATTCAGTCTAATGAAAAATGAAAATATTCAAGACTATGCCAGTTAATTCTTTACTTAGGATGAAGCAGATTCATCACTTAAGAAATAAGAAAGGACAATATGGTACAAATACTCTTTCAGCAATCCACATAGCAATTTTGTATACGATTTTGAGGATAAATTGCTCAGAAACATAAAATACTGTAATTTGGGGGATTTTGCAAATGGCTATTGGGTGAAATTCACTTCTTACAGGAGAGTTTATGATTGTAAAGAACTCTTGCCTTGTTATAAAAATCTAATACAATTATCTAGAAGTCCTTAGTCTATGCAGTTTTGTGCTGATATCCTTGAGTAGAAATCCTGCAGGCACACTACTCTCTACCTGTTCCAGATAAACTTCTTAACTATACGGAACTCTACAACAGGTGCACTTTCACTTATTCAAATCACTGCAGTCATACCCCAACAGTGTCCATGGTACAATTATTTTTGCTGACATACTAACAAAACCCACCTATCTATTAATCACTTAGTATGTCAAATTGAAGCTGTATTACAATACTATTTCGTGAAGCCAGTAATATATCTATCTTTTCTTGACAGAACAATTAATCACATCTTAAAGGTGGTTTCTCTGGGTAGTGCAAATTTGCTGCTTGTGACCACAAAAGTATCCAGCTAAGCCCTGGCTGAATCTGCTGCAGCTCTCCCCGTCTCTGTCCATGCTGCATAAACATAGCTTCCCCCCATTAATAAAGTCCTAGAAGAACCACTTACAAGGTGAGAAACCTGAAGACACTCAGAGGGTGACAGAGGAGTCAGAGGTGTTAAACGCTTTCCGTAACTCCCTCTGTCCACCGGAGCCAGCAACAGGAGCCACTCGGTTGAAGCTCACTAGCTGGAGAACACAAGAGCCAGGAAGCCGCAGGAGACGTGCCTTCAAAAGGCAGACGGGATCCATCGTTAGGCAGCACTATTGCAAAGTCCCGAAAAAGAGCACAAACACATGCTCAGTGCCTCTGGAGTTTGGGCAGTAGCTTCAACCACAATAAAGGAAGAACTAAAATTGCCTTAACTATGAAGTTCTGTAATTAAAAGTGAAATCAAATAGAGAAATGAGGAGCAGATGTTGGTTTTATTTCTGTATGTTGACTTTATTAAGGAAACATTTCCCCATTCCCCTCCCCCAAGACATCCTTTTCTTTCATTTATTTGCTATGTTTCCTATTATTTTCTTTTCCCACTAAACAACCATAACCTTCATCAGTACAATGAAGTCATTTATGTCTAAATTCTTGTTGCACTTGGGATTTTTCTTTATGTGTTTTGTAATTGTTGTAGTTGATTTAAAACTTTTATGTCTCAGAAGTAAAATGGAAGTAGAATACAACCGTTTTTACTCTACTCTGATTAACACCTGTAAGAACACAAGAGATACACAAAAATAATCTATCTAATTTTTTTCATAATATAACTCCTTCTCTAATTACTTTGTTTTAGAAAGCTACTGAAGATCTCCCCTGATATGAATTAAACCAGCACCCAGTTGGTGCTTTATTATCTCTTCAACAAAATGATTTATTGTTTGTAGTCTGAAAGCAAAAGAGGAGGAAAATTACATTTTCTGTACCAGTAGCAGTAGCCCTATTACTTGCTCTATACTAGTCTTTGAAGATTACAATGACCAATATTGTAATGATAGCAGAAATAGTTAACTCTAACAAAGCTGCTTACACAAAAGCAGGGACAACTGATATCATTGTACCTCATGACGATTTAACCTTAGATGTTAAATCTTATGTTTCTTACCTCAGCATGACCTGCTATAATGTTCAAATTTCAATTTATTTCCTACTCCAGAGTCTGGGCATAACTGATTTTTTTTTTTTTTTTTAAGGTTTCAAATTAAGAAAGTTTAATTAATTAGGAACAGGAAAAAATACAAGAAAAAACTGTCAGGAAGAGAAGGCTGTAAATCCTTTACGTGCGTGTCTAAGCTATAAATAATAAACTAATTTTAAGATGATTTATTTTGTGTACCAATGAGAATTTAATGCTTTGTTTTTATACATTGATTAAAAAGGCTAGGCTATTACTGCTTATAGAAAAGCATTGTAAACAGGCAAAAGAAACTTCTGTCAAGCTGCATACCTAAAACCAAATGTGCAAGATGCACATATGCGTGTGCACAGCAGATAAAAAACTGGGAATTCAAAGAGACCAATTATAAGAGTGATGGTGCTGTGAGTGCAGGAAGTTGTTTGTCTTCCAAACTCATGGCACCTTTGCAGCACCACAAACCCCGTCAACATGGAGTAAGAAACTAGACAGTTTCCTCCAGCAGTGGAGCTAGTAAAATATGCTGAAAGGGAAAGCCAAGAACAGCTCTTTCACTGTGTTCTTCAGCAATTCCAAGGAAGCTGGATGAAAAGCAGTATTAGCAGAACACAACTGCAACATACCCATGAAGTTGCAGAACATTTTTGTGAAGTTGGCTGGGCTGCCTCTTGTGGGGATCTATTTAACAACTGGGATTTATTTTTATTTGGATGAGGTAATTGCAAAGCTTCTGATACTCTATAAGAGAGACAAAGAAGGGAAACGCATCACATTGTTAACAGAGATGTTGTTTGTTGGTACAAACTTGGGATGATCTGCTTCATGGACAGAGTATGATCAGTCATGAGTATTGCTAGGAATATCCTTTATGTCAAATCATAACCACCATGATTTAACTTCTCATTATAAATTGGTTCTATTTAGACAAGGCTGAGAACAATGACTAAAATAAGTTTAAAACAGATGAGACATCACACACTCAAATCATTATCTAAATATTGATTATTAGTTGCACCAATCACAGTATTAATTCTGGGCATTATAGAAAGGAAAATCTTTTTAAGTAGCATTTATATATGTGTACATTAAGGCAAGCAAGAAATGTTGAAATATTAGCTCCGTTTTGGAAAATATCCTTTTTCACTGTCTTATTAATGATACTATTGTTCCCTGAGACAGGGAAACTGTGGTGCACAGGCAACTGCAAGCACTGGAGGTCTATTCAGTTGCCTGCATATAGGAATCTGCTGTCATTTTAGGAGCCCTGTGATATCTGATGTATCCCCACAGGGCTTGCAAATATGACAAGAGCACCTAGCTGCATGTGATCTCTGCGATTCAGGAGTGGAAGCTAGAAGCCAAGCGGGATGCCCGAGGCCATTCCAAATGGTACAAGGTACCTGCACTGAATCAAGTTGCTGATCTCTTTCTTGCTGGAAGCACGTTCATAAGGGTAAATAGTCAGATAGTAGAAATCTGCTTAGCAATCTGCATAATGCTCACCTAAAAAGCCCGAGTGGAACACTTCTTCTCTTGCAGTCTTTAGATAATGTTCACAGCATTGTCCAGAAAAGTGTGACTTATACCCTGCAATCTTAAATTAATAAAGAAAAATCTCATACCTTCATCTATGAGTGCTTGCTCATTCAAGCTTACACATAATTTAGGACTTTTTAAATGCATATAACCTAAAATAAAGTTTCGATTTTTAAAACACCTTTCTTTCTAGCAAAACTAGGTAGAGTTAAACAAGAAAATTATATACTTTGGGTACGAGAAACTGGAGTATACTCAAGTATAATTTCAACAATGTTATATCCTATAATGAGTTGACCTTCTATTCTCCTTAACCCTTTTTTTCATCAAAGCCACCTACACCCACTTTGCCTTCTGTTTCTCTAATCTGCAATTATTTATGTTTTCTTCACGCTGCTCTATCCGCCATGGGAGCAAAATTGTATTTGGTGAAATATAGAGCTAATTATACCATGAACCCAACAACAAAAAGACAGAGCAGATGTTACTTCAGACGTGCTAACAGTCCCTATGCTTAATGCACACATAGTAAAGGACTGAACACAGTATTTGAAAAAAAAATGTGATGGGCTTAAACACGTGGAAAGAAATTAGCACAGAACTCAAACAGAATGACATACTTAATGGGCTCTAAAACATTTATTCAGTGGTTGTATTCAGCATTGATTTTACTTTAATTCAATACATATGTGAGGCTAGATGTGGGGTCAAATATAGCGTATTAGGTAATTATGCTCAAGTTCTTCTGATGTCAGTAGCCGGTTTCTTCAGTATCCCTTTCACCTGTCCATCAGCACCTCCAGTTCTAGGATGAAATCTGTCGATCTCTTTATCTACCTGAACATTTCCCAAAACACAGGAACTAGATCTAAGAATAACCGTAGATGCCACCCCCACCGCAAGTGCTTTCTAGTGTTTTCTAGTTTTTTCCTCAATGTGAGTAAGCAAGAGCTAGAAAACAGATTTTAACAATGAAGAAATATTTGACTCTACTCAAAAACACAGGTTGCTCTGTTCTGTTTTAAATTACTTTGTGATTATTTGAAATGCAGGAACAGTATGAGTGACTCTGTCCCAGCCCTCGAGCCCAGGCACAGGTCCTGCTGCGTTTTATAGTACAAGTGTAGCTTAAAAACGCAACTGTAGGAAAAGACGACACAAACACAGCCTTCTACTACTTCTAAGTGCCAATCAACATACCAGATTCGTATGTAAAATAACAGGGAGAGTTTGGTGTTTATTATGAAGGGTTTATCAGGATTAGAGTGGGATCTCTCAGCAGCCTAGAGAGTAGCCTCTGCAAGTAGGGAACCACCAAGAGCATGCTTTCCCCCTCCCTTAGTACCAAACTTCCACAAGACTATTAGCTTGCTTTCTCTACCACAAGAAAACTAGTTCAAAACTAAAAATGAGCCTACAGATCATGCAACTGAACAGAATATTGCAATATTCCCCTTTCCTCTATTGCCTACCTTTACCACCTTACTGAGTAAAAATAGTCACACAAGTTGGAAGTGATTTAGGATAATTTGCAAACCTTCATGTCAGGCATAACTCCTGTATTTTCAAATATTTTGTATACACTAATGCAATATAAATTTGCCATGTACCTTCTCACCTCACTGAAGAGGAGTCTAGTGACTCCTCTGAGTAGCTGAACTGTTCTATAATAAAAGTAAAATAAACTTCATTCAGTAAATACATGGCACTTTATAGTAAGATATAAAGATAGTCCATCATCAGTCAAGCTTCAACAGAAAAATTGAGACCACTAAAACAGAATTCAGCAAACACAAATTTTAATCATTAACTGCAGGAGCACTAATTACATTATCATGATAAATCACTTTTCACAGATGTGCAGTACCAAATCTAAAAGGGCACTTTCCACTTCACTAAAATACACATTATTTCCACACAACTAGTTCAACTCCACTACAAATGGAAAAGAAAGAAAGACTAAAAGGTGTGATCTTAAATTCAACTTTGAAGGCACAGATGCCTGAATAAAATGTATGTGTGCAATTATAAACCTTGAGAAAAATAACTCTAGTAAGAGGTATGTATGATAATACAGAATTTCAAATAACTGGTTAAAAACATGCATAACCTGACTAATCACAGTAGTCTAGAAAGCAACATGTCTTTAACAGCAATCATCACAGTATGAAATCAACTCTGAGCTTATTACATTTGGCTGAATAATCTAGAATTGTAGAATTAAAAATAATTATTGATAAAAGATAAGACATAAAACCTCCCTAGCTGTTTGAATCTAAGAATATCAGGGGATGGAATGAATGTTGAATTTATGTTGTGGAAAATTGGTCCCAAGTTGGTTTTACACTTCATCAGAAAGCACTTTTGTCTTGTATGCAAACAGTTAATGAAGCATACCAAAACTGCAACTTTTTTGCTAGCGCTGGTGTGGTAAGACTCACAGCATATTCCATAGCTTGCAGAATATTTAAGAAACATTATAGATTTTTCCTTTGGTTATAATGCAGAATCCTATAATTTTAAATAAGATTCCTTCTTGCATTTTCAAGTATTGTTATATATAGCTTGCAGTAACAGATATAGTATAGCCTTTCGTATCTAAAGCATTCATTTTTGTTCCTTTACAGAGTATTTTCAAGAAAAGATGACACCACATAAATAATTGGTGGCCTAATAAATTGCAAGAATGTATGGATTCTTAACTACCTCTCATGCTGGAAGCATAACTGGTTTTAAAATTTTATAGTTAAACCTTTCTCTTTTTTTTTTTTTTGTTTCAGCTATTCTCATAGTTGAAAACAAGAAACGAATTATTCCAAGTGGACAATAGTTATACTATCATACCTTTTCTAGAGAAAATGGGTGGGACAGCCTCTTTTATACCAAAACTGAAATAAATATATGGAACAGGAAAGGCTTTACAATATGCTGAACATTTGCCTTTAAAAGGGCTTCCTTTCACACTGCAGTTTTATGACTTTTGCATCAAGAATTTGTCTGCAGAATTATATCTGAGTATGGCAACCAGCTCCATTATCTCAACCATACACACTGTTACGATTAACTTTGGGAAATTAGCGGGGCTTACACAGCTGAGCAAATGATTGGCAAACTCTAGTCAATCACCACATCAAAAAGAAAGTCCCAACTGCAAAGACAAACTGCATTAATGCTCTGCAGGAGGGGAACAAGCTGCCTAAAAATGGTGTAATGCAGGAACTGAATGTATTTATTTACTCAAGAATCACAAAAGCTGTTTTATCTCTGGAATCCAGCCTTTTACCACTTGTCCTGTAAAGAAGCTCCTATCAGCAGACCAACATAGTAAAAGCTACTAATATAGATTATGTTGAATGCTCAAGCTTCAGAAAATGGGTGTAAACTAACTTCTGTCATACATCCTCATTAATTAAGCCCATCAATTAAGGGCACAAAGTAGAAAGTTGAGTGGCCCTTGCTAAACATAAAAAATAAATATATCCGCCATCAAAATCCTACAGGAAGATGAGTCCAGCGAGTCCCAGATCAACGGGACAGGCTGGAGTACATTTCAACAATTACTGGCATCAAACCCATCCAAATTACAATATAATAGATGTTTTTGGCACTCCAGTTACAGTTAGGACCGCAAAAGTTCATAACATTTCAATTAAAAACAGTCAGATGAGGTTGTAATGCCTGCTCTTAGGCTTGGGTGCCACGGAAGTAGATTTGAGACAAATAGATTAAACACGTAATAGACCTAAACCACCTTTCGTAACAGTTTCGTAAGATTCCTCATGTTTCTACAGTATATGATAGCTGACATACAGCCTCTTCATTTCTGGTTTTTTCATTATTTATCATGCCGTAATATGCTGATATAAAAAGTCCTCTTAAGCTTTTGCTAAACTTGCTTATCTTTTTACTACACACACTATTTCACTTTGAGCAAGACTTTCACACTCATCAGAGATTCCCCAAAGGCGGCCACGCTGTAAGGGTAACACCGTCCACTCCAGAGAAATGTTTGGTAAAGTGTCATCTTACAGCAAGCCACTTCTGGCAGAGGCAATTGTACTCGTATTTGAATTTGGAGAGTGAACTTGTTGGACCTCATTAGCTAAGAACGCTGGGCTTGATTAATGTTTTAATACAAATCTTTCAAGAAAGCCCAGCTGCAGCAAGAAATGGAAGCAGTGATTCAGGAAACACCGCTCACTCCCTTTGAGTCCATACCGAGGAACTGCTCCAGCACGGTGCGAAGGGACATCATGCTGCTGGTGGTGCTGTCTTTCAGATGAGATGTAAAACTGAGTTCTGACAACTTACAGTCATTAAATATCCCATGGCACTTTTCACAGGAGTACATGTGTTAACCCATATGTCCTGGCTATATTCCAAACGCATAATTGCATTCTGCCTACCTAAATTCCCTACGCAGTTTCAGTAGCATGCAGTACTATTTATTCTCTTTTTCTCTTCTCTCCAACATTGCTCTTTAGCATTTATGCTCAGGTACAAGAAAAGGCACAGATACACCACAATCTCTAACTTATAGCTGTCTGACATAAAAGAATTGAAGGCAACTCAGATCCACAAAACAATGCACAGAAAGAAAGAGAGTTCCCAGAATGCAAGGCAAAAAAAAACCAGCATGGAGCCGCCTAAGCTAGACAGTACAGAAATGCAAGGACAAGAAAATCTCAGAACTGTTATCTTTCTCAGCCTGGGTCTTAAGTACACGGCAGTTCTGAAAAGCACCTCCGTTCCTCTAGGTTTGTACAGTCCCAGATCTTTGTAGACTTGTAAAGGGATTGGCAGGATTTTAAGACTGTACTCTGGGACTTAGATACTTAAATTACCCTTAAACTCCCCATAAATTCCACTCCCGAGGACAGACATCTACTCTGTTAAGTTAAAAACAAAGAGGCATTTCAAGGTCTATTTCTACATTTTACATTTTAAATCGAGTGCATGAAAAACGTTGATAAAACACAGAAAGAGGCCTTAGATGAGAACCCTGGAGTATTCCCAGAGAATCCTAATTACTGAACCACACAATCATTCCCTCTTTCTTTTCCAATAAATGTTGCACTCACTTCATCATAGTGGTCCCGATGCAGAAGGAGCAAAAAATACTTAGAGAGAACTCCGACTAGTTTCCACACTGCCAATTAACACGTTTTCACAGGAGATGGCCAAAAGAGGTTTGAGTTATCCACACCGTCCGCATTTCCTTAGTGATGCTCAATTGACCAGACCACTAGTTCTGAGCTCACACCACCCGATTTGGTGAAACCTACAGTGGCTCCTTGCTTTGTGCCCAGAGCTATGCATCAGCAAGGGTATGTGGTGAATTTGGCCTTACAGATCACCGAAGGGAGGATTCCACCCAGTCTTCCAGCATGAAACAGGGATTGGTCTACTTAGTGCAAAGTGGGGGCAAACTATGGAAGATACAGTAATAAAATTCTTAACGTCAAGCGGGTTTTGCTAATGAAATGGAATTATTCAGGGCCTTTCAGGTAAAAAAAGAAAATAAATCTGTGCTTTCCCTCAGTGTTTTCTGTGCCTAGCTTTTGACTAGTAGTTACACTTCAGACCTTTTCAGATATAGGTCTGAAACTGGTCTATCCAGATGTATTTGTTCTTCTAAAATACATTTATTGACCATTTCTCTTACCTATTTTTTTTTTTGCCAGTTAAAGAATAAATAATACAGATACCAACTAAATCAGTCCTGCCTAATCCTTTTCCTGGTACAGGACACACAACTCGCTATAAAGCGTTTAGACCTAGATTCACTTAACTGAAATTTTTAGTTTAAGTGACCAGCTGCCTCAGATGCCCTGTATAGTCAAACAATGGGCAGTCAGCTGCACATAGTAATTCACATATTCATTGGTACTAATTGTCCATCAGGGATAGCTATCTCTTTTTGAGCCCTGGACAACTGGATTCCAAACTTTAGTACCACATGAAGTTAGATGGGTTAAACATGACTGATCCCAAACATTTCTTTTTTCCCCCTTTTTTTGTGATAATCACCATTATTTTCCTATCACAAAAGCAGTATAATCAATTATGCATAAGGATCATATAAGTGAGTTTCTGGTTTTTGGTGAAACTATCTCTACTGTCGTCCATAGTCTTATTCTGACCATTAATTCTAAATGGTTTTCAGTCGTATACACAGTGAATCAAACACATTTTCTTGTAGTTAAAATTACTGATTATAATCGCATCAGGTGGCAGAGTCAAGTGAGAGAGATGCCACGTTCACACGAGGTTCAACTTTACTCACATCTTTCCTCTCCTGAACCAACCTGCTGCCAGCTTTCTTGACTATTAAATTCACTGTATCTTGGCGTTTTTTTGAGGACATACGTTTAGGTCTTAGATTATATTGATAAGCTCTCAAAAAACCAAAATAAGCCCAAAACAACCTCTATGTACTTTGTGAGCATGACTGCATGAAATAAAGGCAGGTCTGATGGATGTTGAATTAATGTAAATGACATTTTGTAATATATGGCCCTGATTCTCCTTTCACTTATGCTGCTGTAAATCTGGGAAAAAAACCCTCCACGGATTTTCATAAACTTAGTCTGCTCAAAAGCTGATATAGCTGAGAAAGAATCCAATGTTCTTTATTTAAATATTGATTGTGCACTTAGGAAATTAAAATAGTCGTGATACATATACTGGAAATAAATATAATTTTTAATATATATTAACTTCTGCAAGCTCATAGGCTTAGAGAGAATTCCAAATAACTAGCTTGTCTCAAATGAAAACATGAATATTCCTAACAAAAGGGTTTTGTACTTGAGGGGATTAGAGGGCAGCAAGTAGCTCAGAAGCCTTTGGAATATCCTGCATAAAACCAGGTCATTTTCAATATTAAAAAAAAAAAAACACCTTTAATATAGACCAACAGATTGTGCTAAACTCACAATCCCCTTTCTTCTCCCTCTGACATGCAAACACCTGACACACAAAGGGAGTCACATTCAGAAGGAGATTATGATGCAATGATCTCGTTGTGAATGTTGCATTATGGTTTCAGCATCGCTGTAAGAGCTCCCCTGGCACTTGTGCTTACAGCAATTTGAATTTCTTTGGCAGCTAGGTATGATTTGTGACAGATTTCAGCCTTGTTCTTCATTGAGGGAGTATACTGGCAAGTGCTTGAGGTATTTACCATGGAGACTGGAGAGAAGAAAATGTGAAGAGGAATATTTGAGGTAGCCTTTTTTTTTTTCCTTTCTTTTTTTTTTGAAAACATTGATTCTTATTTTTAGCAGTTGTTAAGTTATCCCACCCAGTTCTTTTCAATGGCATCATTTTGTGCTTCTTAGGAAAAGTTGTCTCACTACGCTATCCTATTTGAAGGATTATTCCATTCGCCATGGTAGTGAAACCCTGTTAATTTCAATGACTACTATGAATGCCTGTATCACTAGCCAAATGCTCCATGTACAGTGCAAAGGATCTTTCAATTGATTGTACTGTAACTTGTAGCATGAGTGGAAAGAAGTTTGCCTACACATTCTTTACACATGAATTACACGTCTAAACTTGTATACACGGTTTGGAAAATCTTAAGCTGGCAAAGCACAATTATCTTTTTATCCTGGAAAATACCTTAAACTCTTCTGAAAAAGTAGGATCAGTAGGTACATGTTTGGCACTGGATCCCCCAAAACTTTGCTGAGCCAAAGCCTGTACATTTAGGGGATACTAACTAGTTCCCAAAGCTGACCTGCACAGATTGTTCTTAATATCTATTCTGCCATAAAAGCAGTAATAAGCATCCGTACACAAAGTTTCTCTGAAACTTTCTTAGTCTGCAGACTAAACCTTATCTTGATTCCTTCCTCATTCCCATATGTAAGTACTGGAGGTAGTCCCCAGGGAATATAGACAGCTCCATAGCAAAGGCTGCACTCTGAGCGCAAGCATTCAGGGAACAATGACAACATGCTGGCTGGCTTTGGCATGAACTGATGAACGAGAAATTTAATAGGGCGATATTGCAGAGCCTACAAAGAGAAAACCTGCGCTTAACAAAGGACTGAGGTTGACCGGGTTTAGGCTAATGAAGTTTGTACCTCATCCAGCAGAATGGATCCAAACTTCCATTCACATGTAAAAATAGCCTATCGATAAAGCATATTTCTTCCTCTTTGGCCCTGTTTTTCAATTATTTTATTTGAGACAATAAGTTTGGCAAGTTCTTTTGTTAACACAGTTCCTGTTATTTTAAAAGCAACAGATTTTATGGCCCATGGTTATCATCTGATACTTAAAATACGTACATGAAAGAATGCATAGGAGGTGTCAGGTGCACCCTTGGGAGGATAAGAATGTCCACATGGTCCCAGGTCTTCTACAAGAAGCAGTTTCTGTATGAATGGGTGAGAAATGTTCTTTCTCATTTGCAGGTGTTCTATATTCAAAAGGTACAGCATAAGATATGACTTAAGGATTAACCCTGTGATCTGCCAAACGTCCTCAACTCAGGGTTCCAAATATGAGAACCAGATCTTCAGCATAATTAAAATATACATATACTTGAATTATAGGATTTATACACAAAGACAGGATTTTAAGTATGGTTTTGTAACTAGTCAAGATTTTTTTAGTTTATTTACTTCATTTTTAAATATTATATGCACACAGTCTTTAGAAACTAGTGAAACAATGCAGATTTGATTTATCTGATTTAGAAAATACTACAGTACATCTGGCATATCATGGGTTTGTTATTGACGGCTAATTGAAAAAGTGGAGCTGTAATATGTATTACATACAATTTCAAACAGAAAAGAAAACCATAGTATGTTGTAGTGACTTATCAGCATCTATCCTTAAAAATACATACTTCCAATTACATTGTTAATAAATAATAAAAAAAAAGAACGTAATAAACTAACAAACTCAAGCATCTTTGAATACTACATGGAATTAAATAGAATATATGGATTTACTTGACCTACCAACTGATCACTGTTTCATTTTTTAATATAACTGTATCTCCTAAGAAAATACATGTCATAGACACAGGCTGTTGAAGAACTGTTCAGTGTGAAGGCAGTTTAAAGAAAATTCAAGATTATATAAAGAAGTAGAAATAAAATGTAGTAAATACACAACTAGTGTCTTTTCTTAATTAAGATCACCAGTCTAGTTAGAGAGATGGAAGTGACAAAGATTATTAGTATATGTGAATACATAATAGTAAGTTTGGCACAACTGTTAGTCCTTCTCACTATAGGAGAATGTGAAAATATTCCATGAAACTGAGATACAACATATCAGCACATATCACTTCCTGGAAGAAACAGAATTACTTGTTTTAAAAATATTTATAATCATACAGATGGAAATAATTGAGAACAACAGTTTGTTTAAACCAGAACTTACCACGTAGTGTAGTAGTGAGGAAAAGCCCTCACTACATTAAATATAAGAAACAATTTTATGAGATTAAAAATGTCTCATTTCAGATTATAAATCCTCACTGACTGATGACGACTAGTCAGGAACAGAAGAAAATGATTCTATATCTGCCCACTGTCAGTTTCTTGAACTTGCCCCTGCTGGGTGCGGTGATTGATAGGATACCATGACAAATTCACCACAAGTCCACTCCAAAGTGGACATACTATGTCACACCGATACTTGAGCGACTGTCATAACTAAAGAATGCTTTAAAGTATTTATACTGACATCACAAAAATGCCATTATTATAAGGATACATCTTCTTAACGTTTTGGTTACAATGCTTGAAATATTTTGATTCTATTGCTACTATGTATTAAGAAAAATATTCTTAAAAGTGATATATATAAATGTGACATAGAACATACATTTATATATTTTATTCATATATAGTCATTAATTTTCACATTAATGTATATTTGTATATTGATAGTCATATATAAAGCCTATAAATACTAATATATATTGGACTATGTTTGTCTATACAAAAGATTAATGAACAGAAAATGATAAATTCACGCAGAATTTATCACATACTTGAAGCAAATCATAAGTTACATTTGAGGGACAGAAAAAAATTAAAACAAAATAGAAACTACTTCTGTATACACGGTACTAATTAAGCCAGGGTATTTAAATATAGTTATTTTACTCTCTCTCTCTTTTTCTCTCATTCTCTTCTGTCTTCTCTTTTTATTTTAAGCTTTACAGAGAAAGAGCTACTGACATTCATTTCAGTTAGCAAGAAATTTCTCAACTTCCTTAGGTGCTTAAGTGCAAGAATATTTTAGACCCCATCTTTGCATATTACTTTATCTTTCAGTGGTAATTAACAGAGTCTTAATCTGGCTAATGTTAATGACCACTGTTCTTTCTTTAAATCCCAGTTAAACCAAGCTTATTAAGGGCCAATTAAAGGAAGTCTTATGTGATCTGAATAACACTAAGACCAATTTTTAACAGCTATAACTCTTTATTTTGGATGCTGATTGTGGAAAAAAAACTCTTCTCATTATGGCCTTTGTTTTAAAATAAACTATCAATGGCTGTTGGGAAGGATGGGGAATCTTAGAAAAAGTCAGAGATCTAGATGAATTCAGTAAAATGAAGATTTTCTAAAAAAAATGAGCTATGTACTACTTTTTTCACTCCTTCCCACCAAAAAAAAGGTAATGTATTACTAATTTCCACTTCATTTTTCATTATGTTACAGTACAAAAATGGAACAACACTTTGCAATAACTTTCCAAGTGGTAACAACACAATCCAAATCTGTATTAACTGAGTATCATGGACAGAATAAAGAAAAACTTGCTCATTATTTGAATACGAAATGGAACATTTCTACCTAAATATGAAAGAGTTAATACGACTTTTTGGTTTAGGGACAGTCAAGTAGTTTTCTCACTGCTTAACTGAATATGATTTTCAGCTCCAGACTTTTGAAAAGCTTGTTCGTTCCACATATGTCTAAGGTGACCCTTCTACAGACGTGTTGTTATAAATTACATCCTACTATTTCTTACATATCTAAGATTTCACTCATTGCCCAACTTCACCATTACTTCCCTTTCATCTGGACGGAAGGAGTAATGCAATCTGACTATTGCTTCTAGCTATTAAACAAAACATTACTCTTACCACTACTGTCTAAAGTCCAAACACCCTGGAGCTAACCACCGCTGCAGCAAGTCACCGCAGGACAGGTCCTTTGCATACTCTGCAGCACAGAACAGACCTAACTCCAGGGTGACAACGCTTAAATTCTGCGGTAGCAGCTACAAAATCCATGGCAACATTAATTCATTATTGTCTCTAAAATACTCTTCATCCCTACTTTCCCACTCCCACACAAACATATTCAGCCATGACTCATGGCAGAGAGTATCACTGATGAAAAATTGATGGTTATTTTTAACAATAAATCCTGAATTATTTTTCTCTGTGCTCCCTAGATAATTTGGCTGTAACAGCCCTCGGCCTCTAAAAGAGCTCTGCACAAATCATCTTTCTATCCTGATACCAGCACAGAAGAAAACTTGCATCTGGACTCTCCAGCTTTCCGTGTCCCACTTGTTCAACTCTTCGTCAGGCTATCAAGCTCGCTTGGGTTGCATTCAGTTTTCCATCTATCTAGTTATAAGCTGGAACTCAGCTTTAACTTTTTGTGTCCTTGTTCCTGGCTCCATGAGACAATACAGCTGTATTGCAGCTGTGAACATAATTATAAAACCAAAACAAAATCCCTTTCAGAATCAAAAGCAGAATTTTGCAGAAAATGATGTGGCAAGAAGAGTACCAGGCTTTGCTCTACACAACTCATCTGATACACCGACAGCTGTCATCACCGCTACTGCAATAGTAAAGTATACTACTTTTCCGAAATAATTATCAGGGGATGATGAGGGGAGACAGAGGGGAAACAGAACACAGCAAAAATTGTACCACGCCACAGCAAAACAGGAAGAGGGTGGTGACATCGTAAAGGAGTATTCCAGTACTGAAACAACGGCTGGCATGTCTTAGGCAAAAATTCAGTTCTAGGTGAGGTCACACCTACAGCACTGGCCATGAAAAAAATTGGAAAATAAAAGTAAAGTAAGTTTAATGTCATCCCCAGTCATTTACATCTGTTAGTCTGGCAAATCAGCTTTTCCATACAAAGATAAACAAAAGACAGATGACCGAGAGTCTCAGCCTGTCCCGTGTACATCTCCATGCAAACCTCACAGCAACAGCAGTAAGACAGAAAAGCTTTCCAGTCACAAAACAAAAGGAGAAGCATATTCAGAAGTATCCTTAACTAACCAGCACTTTCCCATCCTAATCTTTCTTTCCCTCTTACTCCCTTTTTCCCTTAGTTCTCCTCCCCCACCATTTCCCACCACTACCACTGTCACTGATCATTAGACAGCACTTCTGGATTTCAAGAAAGAGCTCTCTTCATGCCTCTTCCTCCAGTTAAGGCTTCAGCTGTACACCAAGGAGTTCAATCCCAGATCAGAGCGGGTGAGACTCCAGTGCGAGCCTGGCTGCTGTACTGGTACAGCAGCCGTTCCGTCTGTGCCCCGTGACGCCTCCACTACCTGTGAGGATTAAGGGTAAGGCCTGCCAACAGCTTCAGTTTTACTGGCCCCTAGATTCTATATATAAATAATCATAATCACACATGCAACATCTCATCTGCTTTGGCAGAAGTAACTTAGTTGTGATTATGGAGAGTAGGAAGTTATACAGGCAGGCTCTCCCTTGCAAACTCAGGCCTGATGTGTAAAGTAAGTGAGTACCTCTCCTGCCCCCTCCAGTCTTGTAAAATTTTTTTTTAATGGAAGTTCTGTCAAAACCCACATTTTTGCAACTCAAGGCTTCAAGGGGCTACTGGGGGAAAAAAAGACACCTGGCACCTTTCTGCCATGACCATGGGAGGAGCTTGGAGGACTTCCAGCATGTTCCAAGGCGTGGAGTGTTTGCATGTTACTGCATGTGAGGACCTGGGCAAGTGAGGTGACACCAGTAAAGGCCTGAACTCCCCTCCACACATCTCTCATTTTTTTAAAGTCTTTCCAACATGCTGTCCTCGAGGAACAGTTACGTGGCTGGAGTGTGGGGTGGGAGAGGAGATAGTAAGTGAAGGCTCCAGTTTCTTTAAGAGGCTGCGACCAAGAGCCTGTGACATTGAAAGGAACAAAGATCTCCTCCCTCCCAGAAAAGAAAGTAAGCTACAGAACTGTAGCACACTGTGCATATACACCCAATTCTCCACTTTCCAGGGTATTTAAATAATATCTCAGAAAATGCATGGACTGCAAAATATTATTCTTTGCCATGTCTGTGACATCTTGCTAGCACTGCTGTACCAACAAGTAACAAGTCCGGCCACACTTAGGCCGATTCCTGCAGGGCCACTTACCTGTATTCTGTAGGATGATCCTCAGCATCTACTCAGTATCAGAACAAAGGTTAGGTCCTTACCCAGTCCAAGCTCAGCTCTGGCCATCCAGGCTAGTTTTGTGCAGAACCAGAAATTAGAAATTGTTGGTAATAGGAACCTTGGTGCACAGGTACCTGACTGGGGTCTGCGTGTGGCCAGGGTGGTCTTATCAAGGTTTACTGGTTAAGCTCCACGTCATCATAAACTGACTAGACAATTTTCTAGTCCTTGAAGTAACACAGTATCCATATGGCATAATACTTCACCTAAAAGTGACTAAGCATGTCTGGGAGAGCACTACACAAAGAGATCAATTCTGCTGTTGGCATCCATGGCATCACTACTCCATAAACCACGTTCAAGGATAAATAAAAAATTACTTGCCTTCTCTTTCAGATAAAGAAATTACTGCTAAATCTGATCTGCATACAAAACCAGTTGAAAAATACTGTATATCTGCAACAGTCTTCATGTGGTCCATCTCTGGAAACAAAATGAATGGGGACTCCTAAGCCAGAATGAACCATATAAACATTACATGGATTCCAAAAGGATAGATACTGGTTTCTCAATCATTAAGAAAAACGTTGGACCCAGTGTAATAAAAGTGTCTGTATAGGAGAAAAGAACAAAGCAATTCAAGGGAGAAGAGAGATTTAATACAACTATCCTGGACATGAGGCTTGTGAAATTGCCTTAAAGAGATGTCTAATTAGGGTTTTGGGCGAGTTCTGCAGAGCAGATAGAAGATATGTTATCCATAGTATCACCTGCTTTCACCTCATGGGGAGAAAAACTAGATTAAGACCTTCAGTCTATAGGTGGAAAAGACATGGATTTTTCTTTCAAAAACTCTCCATCTCTTATTGTTCCTGACTTTCCACTTGCTAATTTAAACTTCCAGACAGATATTTTTCTGTCCAGATCTTTTATCTGGCTGCTTTGTCACTCTCCCTCCATGTAACTGGGGCATGGGAACTGGAGATGTCAGGTTGGTTTTTTTTTTTTCCTAAGGACGCCTCAGGACTGACTGAGCAATTACTACTGGAGTCGTAAAGGATTTTTTTCCCTTTGGAGCCTAATGGATTTTAAAGCATCTTGGAGTTTTAGTTCAATTGACAGGAAAATCTGGAAGTAATGCAAAGCCCTAGCTATTCCTTCTTAAATTTGGAGGACTTCTAGTAAGCGTATCACAACAATAAATGAAACACAGAATTTTGCTGGCAAACTTCTGCATCTGAAAAAGGCACACAGGTCTGCCTTTGGTAAGTTTTGCCTTGCTGCGGGAAGAAGGAAGGAGAGAGGCAGACTCAAAGACCTTGAAAAGAACTGAATCCTAGAACAGACTGAATCCGACAAACTTTATTCCATCCTCTGGCGGGTCTGTGTAGCTGGGGAGTCTGGAAAGATTTTCATTGTTTCAGAAGCCTTCCAATGTTAATAAAACTGCAGCCTGCTGCTTGAATCCATTCCTGTGTCTATCTTCATTCACTTAGGCATCCTAATCAAGTGTCCATTTAAATAGACTGGTGGCATTCTATGATGCCACTCACATTCTATGATGCCAGCCACTCACACTAAGATGGTATTTTCCATTGTGGAGTAAAAACAGTTAGCTGCATACATAAAATATTCATATATAAGAAATAGTACCGGCTAAACTCCTATCTATGACTCATTTCAAACTTAGTATACGTCATAGCAGAAGATGAATTGTAGTGCTCCACAGGAGTAATCAGATACAGAGATGGGGGGAAACAAACCACATAATGAAGAAATACTTAATATGTAACTTTTAAGGCCTGATTTTCTGTTATCTAATTCTAAATACTAGCTTTAGAGAAGGAGACATTCTAGAAAATTAATATCATAGGTAATCTATAGACCACTTTTGGCTAATTTAAAGCTCCAATGTGTATTTGTTTTCTGTATAAATTTCTTTATTATTATTCTCAATAAGATACTCTCAGCACGATAAAAAGAAGGACATTACTAGCAGCGTTTTCAATCATGGGGGCTATATATTCAAGAGCAATCAATAAAAACCACACAGGGCCTGACAAACAACTAGTCAAAGGAATCATTTTTCTCAGATACTTAGCAGTATCCTTTTAAAGTAATTGCTTTTGGTCAATGTTACCCGTTATCATTTGGTCTGCTCTTTTTCCAAAATAGAATGGATGTCATTTCCATTAATATTTCAGCTGTCTATGTAGGTTTTCAAAGTGCATACTCCACAAAAAAAGGGGGATTTTTGTTTCAACTTCAGTCAACTAACAAAGAACTCTAAAATGTGATAGAATAGGCAGTGTCATATTGTCCGAGCTAAAAGGTAATTTTAAAGAAAATTATTACAGAATATAAGATATTGTCTGCCCTCCTTTTCACTCCACACAGAACTGTTAACTTCAATAAAGACAAATAGAAACGACAGACTTTGACCCAGTCAATCCACGCTAGAAAACAGTATTAGCAGACAAATATGCTCAAAATGCCACCTAAAGTGATGAAATGAACATTGATTCATTATTATAGCTTGTTTTAGGAAATGTAAAGAAAATCTCACTGCTGAAACCCTTGTTGTCTAACCCTCCCTGTGACAGCAGGGAAGTTGTTGCCTTGTGCCAACTGATCATTTAAAGATGTCCACAAGATACTGAAAATACCAAGCATAATCTGTAAGTGTACAGCTGGGATACCAAATTAGATTAAGAAAGGCAAAGAACATATCTTTTCGGTTGTAGTAAGGCCTCAGAAACTGTCTAGTTATGCTTTGTACTAAATGTTCTGGCATGCTGCCAAGGCACTTCCAAACATTTCTTAGTTCACTTTTCCACAGAACTCTTTTAAAAATCAATTAGTAGTGCAAGTCTTTCAAATGCAAGTGTTTTAAGATGTCAAGCTTGTATTTCTCTTTCTTTTTTTTTTTTCCTTGTTGCACATCAATGACGGTATTTTGAAACCTTTATATTAAATTGATCATATTCTCTAATTAAGCCTGTAAAGAGAACAATATGTGCAGGCAGTTTAAATTGCATATAACAAAAGGTTCATTCTTCAGAAAAAAAAAAATAAATAAGGGTGGGAGAGATGCTATAATTTTCTTAAACAAGGATGCCCAAGACATTTGTATTGATTTCAGGGTGATAAATGTTTTCATCATTACAAGGCAACTGTAGAAGAAATGAACACTCTATTTAGAAATTCCTGGATTGGGATATTTTAAAAGTATACTGCACAAGTGTTTTAGAAATTCGATTATAAGTGCTGGAAAGAGCAAACAAATGAAACAGAGGCTACTTTAAGTATTCATCAAATACAGATGCAAGATAAAAAATAAAATCAAGAACACCATCAGCAGGGTTTTCTGATTATCAGAAAAAGATAACCTTTAAGGACTGTAACTTCTCGGTGGACTTTGTAGCACAATGAAGCAAACACCTTGGTCTTCCTGTTGTGTTACGTGTATTTTGGATGATATCCCTACTACATAACAAAAGAGTTAAATGTATATTTTGTCCCTATGTCATATAATCTGTTTGCTCTATTTCATTCATCTAAGTGCCCAAAG
>JAVKLA010000008.1:18864986-18937486 GCA_034782735.1 Sagittarius serpentarius | reverse complement strand
AGGTGTGGGGGGGACAGGACGGGGGGAGAAAAAATAATCATTTACCATGCAGTTCTGTTTTTGAGATAAAGATGTAATAATGCCATTACCTTTCATCAGCAGGATCCTTGAAAATCAACACTCTTTGCTTATCATGCTGTGAAATACAAATAGAGCTAAAGGCATGGTCCACAAGGCACTGCTGCAGCTATATTAACTAACAGATCTGCCCTTTGTGAAAGAAACCGTATCCGTTTCATTAGTGCAGACTCTAATTCAAAACTGTTGAAAATGAACTGCACATACTGTTTTAATAACAACATTCCTAGTCGTTATCAAACTAGTAATTCTCTCAGCACTGAATAAATGCAAGGGTCTGCGTCTCGATTATGGCCTGCTGTTAAAGAAAACCACGTTAAAATCCTTTCTGTTCCTTCCTGTCTGGTCCATCAAGTATTCCTATTGTCTCCATCTTCACTGTCAAAAATACACATGGATTTTTTCAAGGTACTGCCAATTGTATTTTACGTTATTCAGCTTCTTTTTTCAAGCACGTTGATCAGTTAATACACGATTAAGATACCCAGAGGGTCAGTTGTGCAACAGCTGCCTCCTCTCACCTCACCAGAGTCACAGGGCTGCACTTTACAGGAGTGTCGACTCCAGGCACTTTTGGTTTTCAATGCAAAAAGAGAAAGGGCTACGTTCAATGACATGGCTAAACTGCTTCTGCAACCTAAAAGACTGTATGAGGCTGTGCAAAAGCTGGATTTTTAAGAGGCCGTGAAGCTTCCTCCTTGGCTTGAACAGAAAAGTTATACACGTTTTACAGTACTTTCTCCTGTCCATAGCCTTAACTCTACATCTGTGAAAATATCAAATAATACCCTATCAAGTATAGCTAAGAAGAAGATGGTCAATGCACTTTACGTAAAAATATGCAAAAAATTGACAGCTGGTTTTCTACAGAAGGACATAGTTCTGTGGTTCTAGTATTTGAGTATTCTGACGCAAACTGGACTGGCACTCAAGATCAGGCTGCAAATGGAAAATTTGATGTCCATATCTGACAGATGTAACCTAAGAGCATGCTCAGTGCCTTACCTGCATTGTCACATGATGAGCTTAAATAAATATGAAGAAATTCTGACCTCTAGGATAAACTGCCTACCTCCTCATAGGACTGTATCCTTCCTTTGCTTGTCTGACCCCTCCCTCTTCCGTACACATTGCTTCCTTTCATGTAAAAGATGTAGTCATTTCACATTCTGATTTTTGCAGCAATAAGGCCTTCATTTATCTGCTTTATCACATAGATGTGTTAATGGATTTCCTGATCATAAAAAGTTGAAGCTCTAAGACTTGAATGCAAACTTTGAGACAAGGGCAATGTATCTACATGTAGATCCTGCTGACATTGTTGATGGGAAAAGGCCTGTAAAATGGAGTTTTTAAGAGCTGACACAGTATGCAATTTTCTACGTGCACAGACTCGATTTAGGAAAATTTCTTACAGTAGATGCCTCACTTAGGCCCTGTGGTTGCCCTTCCCCATTACCTGGAGAAACTCCAAAAACGTTCCCTTGAACAGAGACGCAGGCAGGCATCGTATGTATGTAATACAGCCTTAGTCTCTAGAAAGTAGACTTCCTTTTGTTTTTCCCCACGACATCCTGATCAAACAAAACCCTCCAGGATTTCTTGTTTACCAAGTCACCTTCAAGCCCAAAATGAGATGTTGCCTAGTTCACATCATTCTGGAACAGACACTCCACAGTAAGAAAAGCATGCACTTTTTTAATTCTGTTCCAAAAATTAAAGGGTTTTTTGGTCCGTTGTGCTATATACAAATGAAAACAGGAATTCTATATTTCTTCAATATCTATATGACTATACAGAAAATATTTTTGATGCATAATGTAGCATATTTACATGTCTATAACACAGGAAAGACACATACTTTCATTATGATAATTCAATTCACATGTGAGAGATATGTTTATTTGTCAGGCATTCCACCATAGACATTATTTTCCAAAATTGAACTAATAATCATAAAGTTTAGTGTTTTCTTTTAAAAATGTAGCTTCTAATTAATATTTATGAAAGATGATCCTATAGACTATCATAACTACTCAGGAAAATAAGGTGTGTATTAAGCTTACATTTCTTAATATAGCACATCCACAGTATCATGTTTAAGTATGTTTACTGCTGTTAACAAATAACGATAAAACAAAACTGAATAAAAGCTTCACAATTTCATTATTTTCATACAAGGCACTACTAAAAAGGAAAAGGGCCATAACAATAAAGAATGAATTTTGAAAAAAATCACATCGAAGATTAGATTATCCAACTATTTATCCAATTAGGATTATCTTTCATGGAACAGGAAACAAAGTAAATGTGATCAAACAATGTAAATAGCCTTTTTTTTTTTGTAATTTGTTGACAAGATAGACTTAATCATTTAGATTTTTCCATGAGCTTGATACAGCTTCATAGTAGGCCCAGAGCACAAACGTCACACAGGAAGCTTTTGCTTCTGCAGTTTTAGAAGCCTGTTCTCTCAGTTTGTCTCATGTAGGTAAAATCACTCTTTTCAGAAGCGATATACCTATACAATGAGAACAAACTTGTGAGTGTATTTATAACGAAATAGTTTTCTGGGTGAATACCTAAACTTCTCACCTGCTGTTTCTGAATAGTAGATTTTATTTTTTTTTCTTTTCCATTTCACTGTGTCTCAGGCATTATTTTGCCATTACTGCATCACTGTCTTGGAAAAGATTTGCTAACTCCTTCGAATCTTATTCCAGAAAATATTAATTGCACGCATTCAGTTTTCTTTATGTAACTACAACTCAGTAGTCGCACAACTAAGCACTTGTAAGGTGCAATTTATCTGACCTACTTTTGCCATCTACTTTAGGATGAGATAGATCACCCCTACAATTGCTCATTTCTGTCTGTTGAGTCTAAGGAGACTAACTCAGATGCAAATGTCTACATTTGTTCCAATGAATCCCACAGCGAGGATTTAACCTAGATGAGGGACTCACCGTTATAACACAACTGACTGTCCAACATGAAATGCAGCATCTTTGCTACTAATTCCCTTAATTTACTAACTGGTGTTCAGATCGTAACATCCAATTCGTTGCCTTGTTTAGCAAATTTAACAATCACAATTAAAGGCAAGGGAAGCAGATCTGGACAAAATATATTCTCAGTTAATAGACTAACATTACATTTTAGCTATGAAATTCAAGATGTTTTTTTCCCATGCCATCATGAAGACAAGTAAAATTCCAAAACAAAGTTTAGTGACCTGACTACAACCAAATGATCTGTTTCTGGTATTCTGTGCTTTCCCAAAGCACAGTTTTATGAAAGCGTGCCTTTAGCTTGAAATACGATGTGCTCAACATAACACATTTGTCCTTAAGGCTGTAAGATTATGCCTTTGCTAGCATCTAGACGACACTTTTCATCCACAGATCTCAAAGAAGTTTACGAAAGTAGATATACGTCACTGACAAGCATTCCTCTTATGTCCCATGATGTCAAAGTTGCATGCACAGTCTTATTGTTAAAAGAAGTGTTATGTGTCATACAATAAACACTCAAATACTGCAAATAATCTTTCTGGTCTGAAGTTATTGTTTATCTTATTTTCATTTTTGCAAGTGAATGTTTTTTAGAAATAGAGCACATCTATCCAGCTAGGAATACACACATTCAGTTTATGCTAAGAGAAAATACATATTAGTAAAAGTACTAAAGCAAAAGAAAAAATCAGTGTTTAATCTCTTAAACAATAGAAAAATTCTTATGAACTAGTGATACTGTCATTGAACTGGAGAGAGTTTGAGAACAAGCTTGCTCTGGCTTTTTCACCCTATGATTTGGAATCTGCTCACAGTACTGCCAGCTTAACCAAAAAGGATTAACTCTCATATCCAACTGAGAACACAGATAATTCTCAGTAATTGGTAAAAAATGAAGATGAATGGGGCTGAGAGATAAGGAGCAATTAGCTCATCAGCAGTTACAGCTGTGCACTCAATCCGGATCCATCTCTTGAGTCTCGGCCCCTTTTAAAGAACCCAAGCAGAATAAGCACAGGACACCCCCTCCCCAAAAATTGCTGTACCTGCCCATCATTCCTCTCTCTTCCATTTTATTTCTGTGCTACACAAAGACACCTGTCATAGCATTCTGTGTAAATTACTACCTCTCCCAGGACCTGTATCTACAGCCAATCTTCTTTTACACTTAAAAAAAAAAAAAGAAAAAGAAAAAGAAAAAAAAGAGAAAAAAAAAAAACCAAACCCGGAAACCAAATGACTACTGTAGACACTCTTAAGTTCCCTGTCAATCGTTTCATTATAGCAGCATCATCTGTTTGAAAATATAAGCAATTCCCTCATCTAATTATAGGGAGGATTTGAGGTTCATTAACATTGCCAAGGCAGAGAATCAGATGTGCAACTGCAGAGCTGTGCTCAGTGGCCTGCATTCTCTGTTTCCTTTTATTTGCTTTTTCAAGGTCTCCAAGACTTTTTCCTGAAACCATAAAAGTAATTCTTTCCTTCAAAATAGACACGTGTGTTTAGAAAAAGGAAATGACTGCATTTTGTACTGTTCTATTATTGGGCAAGGTCACTGGAGAAAAATAATTTCATCTAAATAATTTTATCTCATTCTGGATGAAAAAAAAAGAATACTAGTATGCAAGCAACCGTTACTTTTGAACAACAGATCACAGGAAACCTTGTGTTTGTCTCATAATTTTAAATATTGCAGAGTAATGTGGATGAATAGGAAACCTAACATGCCAAGAAAACCTCTTAATTTTCAACACATTTTGTGGTTGTTTATGGATTAACATGCTAGCCAAGTGTAAAATGTTGCCTTGTATTTCCTAACTGTGTTTAGAAACTGAAAACACCAAAGTCTTCATGATTGCTTCACTTCCTTAAAGAAATAATAGCATTTTTTTTTGGTATGAATGTAGTTTAAACAATGACATTTTCTTGGGACATCTGTTTTGAGATCACATTTTGAATAGATATGAACTCATTTCCTACTAAGCAAGTAATTTACTATTGTTGATAGTTGTTTACAAGTTTTATGAGTCAGATTTTAACAAGTGGCAAAGGTCTTTACAAATCCTTTGAGTATTCTCTAAAGTGTATGCATAGTGTTTTCATTATATAAAATGTGCGGGAAGCAAAGTATATGGACTGTTCTTTACTTCCTACCAAGTTATAGATAGCAAAGCCTAGCTCACAGAAATAGCTTTAAACATATTTATTTTCAGAGGCTTCTGTCTCCTGCTGCAGGTTAATGAAGTATGATAGCAGGGTAGTAAGTACTTAAGTAGCAAGGAAATAATTGAGCTGCTCTACCTATCCATTGCTTCGGAGCATTAGATGGTACATATACAACCGACCCTAATATCATCCTAAGACGTTAATATGACAATGAGTAGAACCTCTTCAGTGAAATTTAAAGTTTGACCTTGTCACTCTCTTTCTTTTAATTCTGCAATTAAACTTAAAAAAAAAAAAAAAAACCACACAGCATAATCTTTTTTTGTTTGCTGCCATACGGAATTCATTTTTTAAACAAAAAACCAATTATTTATCTACCCTGCATGTTGTATGTAGAATTGCCACTAAAAAGAACCCAGGACATTTTTCCTTCTTATCTGCAATGTAGCTCATATCAGCCAAGCTGTCACAAGACAGTACCTGATATAAACAAGAGATTGCAAAGACATCTCAGTAATCAATATTAGGATGGCTACAGTATGGAAGCCCCAACCACTGCATATCATTTGTCTCAGCATCTATTTCTATGACCAAATGAAGCATTAATTCAAATCATAAATCTATGGTGATTTAAATCTGGGAATGAGCACCTGCCTGCTTTAATGATTTATTTTGTACATTTCAGTAAGCAGGAGATTTGTCCATATGAACTGACAGGTCACCTTCAGATGCCAGTAGCAGACTGTTTATCACCATGCAGACTAGCATCTCATCTTAGCAAGTAAATATTAAACTAAAAGAATCCAATTGATTGTGGATGGGGGAGAAAGGCGTTGCAGCCATATATTTTACTCAGTGTGCTAATACCTCACTCTGATTCCTCTGTAATTTTTTTTCCCTTTTCTTCCACCTTCTAAAATGATAATTCTGGTGGGAGGATGCAAGGTCAAGGTTACCATACAAAACTGAGGGATTAAAATAATTACTTATTAGTATCATTGGCTTCTTTTAACTTCCTTCACTCACTAACGTTTTGGCCATTGCTTCAAAGGACCAAGTTAATAAATTTGTGTAGTGTGATGTATAATTACACAATGTTCATCTACAAAAATGACTTCTATAATTCACATTAAGCATCTGATTAAAACCAAAAAGCAAGACAATTCAGAAGTAAACCTATCAATTCAACTCAGGAGCCCATATTTTATTTATCTTCTTTTACACGGGCATTGGAACAGCTTAAGCAGGCGGTATGATCAATCCATGTACAATAATATACCATAATGCCTGTTACATACAGGCTAAGATGCATCCGTTAAACTTTCAGCCTGGTTGGTTAGTTTGTTTGTTCATTTTCAGTTTGGTCAGGCACATACCAATTTAAAATATAAACCAAAATCCGGTTATTTTCTTTTGGTATATTCCTTCTTCCTGTCAACATTCAGTAACACAGTATTTCAAATTCATGCCTAACAAGCCATAATTTAAAACAGTAGTGGTATATGGACTTGATAATATTTATTTGAAAAGCCATAAATAAACAACTGAAAAAAATGCAGGCAAAAAAAGAGCACACACCTACTACAAAACAACACCTTTGAAATAAGAGTTCTTGTCAAGATAATACAATACGCTAATTTTCAAAAATGCAACTAGTAAATAGAGACTTAACTCTTAATGAACCTAATAATACCCTGGCATTAGTAGCAGTAGGAACTACTTCGTGATTCCATAGGCATAAATGACACTGCACACTAGACAGGGCTCACTATAAAAGAAAAAAATGCAAACTATTTTTGAGAAAACCTCCTTAGGAAGAGTGTAGCTCAAGATTGGATGCATAGACGAGCACACTGTACTTCCTGAACCATTCCTCATGGAATGGAGACAACTGGAATGCCATTCACTCTACTCAGAAGAGCCATTTTTTTCTGAACAAAATGAACTCAGTTCTTCATTCAGTTAAATCAGGAAATTAACTGAAGTTAACAAGTAAGTTAAGGGGCTGAGAGGAAATTTTGACAATGACAATAAATAATCTTGCTTCGCTACCTCTGCCCTACTAAAATAGCTAGGTTACATTTTCTTAAACAGGGAAAATTATGAAGCTGTGTAACAGCAGATTAGCTACCTAAATTATGTCTCAAATAATAATTTTGAAATAGATTTTGTCTTTTTTATTCAGTTGAAATTCAGGTATTCCTTCCATCCACTCTCCTACTAATACTTCATGTGGTTTACATGTTGATTATCTGTTAACTTTTCCATTTCCATGGATGCACAAGTGGTCTGTCACTAGAACTGCCAAGCAGAACAGTAATTCCATAATCCAATATTTGTCAATTTACTTCACATAATGCATTCATCTAAGTCTGAAATTCAAATCTAAACTAGTTTCTAGCTCTAGTACAGACTCTTTATCCTCCCAGTCTGCATTTACACTTTTCACTCTTTCTCATTACTTCACTTTTCTCCCAGTACGTTAGGGGCCACCTGGTCCTTCCACTTCATTTGGACCTATCTCCTCCTCCCAGATTTCAAAGACACCTGCTCTCTACCCGCTCTTGTCTTCTCTCCAAGGGGACAATCTTTCCACTAATATACTAGTGACTGCACGTGTTGGTATCTGAGTACTAACACACTCATTTAAGACTATTTTCTTCACCATCACAGAGGCTTTTTTTAAGCCTTTCTTCAAAAGGAGAACAAAAAATCTGGTCGTCTTCTTACGCAGTAACGCATACATATTGTTGTTATTTAAAATAGCGTGTGCCTAGGTGAACCAGTTCTTTGAACTGCAATTCACATTATTTCTAAATAATAGCCTACCGATGCCTACTGAACTGTACAGAAACGCTGTTCACAAACACCTATTTATTTATGTTAAGGCTAGCACATAACTCTCTAAGACTCATTTCAAATGTATTTAGGAGATGAAAAGCTAAAAATTAAACAAAACTAAACCAAAGAGCCAAAATAAAAACAAACAAAAAATCCCTATCTTAAGCCATTTTATTCCAATATACCCCAATCTTGCCTGCAGTCTTCTGAACGTACCTCTTTGTCATTGAATTTCTGTTGCTGAGTTAATACTGTCTCAACATGATAAAAGGAGCCAATACAATGAAATGGCATAACAAAACATTTTACAGCAGACACACACAGATGATTAAAGATTTAATCAACAACAACAAAAAGTTATTCTAGCTTTGAAGTATGCTTTAGCAAAACAAATTGTCTAAACAAATGAATAAAGTATACCGAAACAATTCTTTTTTGAGAAAGAACAAGAGTTGCTGATGGCTGCTTAAGAAATGGAAAAACCTGTTAAGTACATTTTAAGAATGTGTTTATTAAAATAAAATATGATAGGAACTGCAGAGCATGGCAATAATTTATTGTGTATGTATGTTTTCCTTTTGTCACAGGGCACATGAAAGTATGAAATATTTTGCTTTCAAGCTTGTGTTCTGAATTACCTAAAGTCGATACCCAGCACACTGAGCAGGAGACATTGTTAAATTTCACTTTGACACCATCATCTGTCACCCCACCTGTACTTTGAAAAATGAACTCTAAGCAATCAAACCACTTTCTTTCATGGAGAATATTAACTGGAGTCTGCAAAAGTAACCTGCAAAGGAAAGAATGTTTTTGTAATAGTAACAACAATGCTGAATGCTGGTATAAAGGTCAGGTGCAAAATAAAACTAAAAACAGTAAGAAAAGGAAAACAAATATGCAACTTTTTACCCCAAATCAAGGACTTTAGAAGTAAGTCCAAAAGGATCACCATTTTAATAAAATATCAGATGATTATGGATATATAATAATGCTGTGCCTCAGACTCACCGACACTTGAATTCAGATCTCCATTTTCAGAGTCTGCTCCATGCTGGTTATTATTTGCATGATAGTTGGACATAGCTTCCAATTTAATTTTTTTCACTTTCATTGCTTCTGCTATGGCAGCATTGGTGGCAGCTGCTGCTGCTGCAGCTGCCGCAGTCAGGCCTGCAAAGAAGTATGAACAAAATTTAACATACATTATTCTATGTTTCTTCATTACTGTAGAGATTAAGACTTTATTATTCCTTCACACTTGCTACGTAACGAATGGAGAACACTGCAGAATATTATTCCTCTTGTTAGATTTGAAAGCTACCAACTTTTTCAAGTAAAATATTTCACATCATATTTAGATAGTTACTTCTATATATCCACCTAAATCTTAACTTGGTATCCAGTAACTGCAGTCATAATACAATCATAACTAAGTGCAGCTACAAATACATGCTTTCAGAAATCTAACTTTGCTTCGAAATGGTGTCTTAAGTGTCTGGCTATGAATAGGTGAACATGTAAGTAACTGTACTTAGGAAAAAAACCCTCTTTAGATATCAGATGTTTGACATGCTAAAGAAAACAGAAAAAACAGGTATATAATCTCTATTTATGAGTAACAGATGAACGAATTTAGACATTTATTTCTCATTTCACACATAACAGCAAGGAGAATGTGGTCATTTCAGGAAGCGTTTTTAGAAGAAAGGTTAGTAATGCAGAACATTGGTAAAAGACTTTTTTTGTTTTCCCCAAACTTCAAGGCATTAAGGTATTTATCTATGAGAAGGAGTTATTAAACCCATTTGATCCTAATCCCGAAGCCACCTTCAGGCAATCCAAGACCTCTTCCTACGAAACCGAATTTCTGTCATCCAGCCATTTACAAGAATGTTCTACAAAAATGAGAAAATTTCTCTTTGTCAGAAGCAATTAGGGAAACGATCCAGTAATAGCTTCAAAACTCAAAATTAGATACAGCTTTTAATCAAAGTCACAAGCATAAATTTTTGCCCTCTTCCTTGAGGCAGGATAATTCTTCTGCGGTCCCCAAACTGTGCTGCTGCCCACTCAGATCCCTCTGTCGCAGCCTGGGTGGTAGCAGAGAGAAGTCAGCGTCAAAACTTCACAAGAGCTGCCTACCCCATGCCACTGATCCAGGGGGCAAAGATGGAAATTAAAGAGAATTAAATGTAAGAAATGAAAGAGAAGGCATTAAATCGTCTAAGTTTTATTCAATTATGCAATCTCAGCCCTCAGCCTGTGATGCCACAAGAGGAGAACATACCCTCAGTCATTTTGAATCAAGATTCTTGCCCTGACCATTGAGAAGGCTTGAAAAAACTCAGTGTAATTAGTTTAAAGGTGCCAGCTTGTCTGATTTTCAGCTGCTCTGAGAGGTGTGAAGTGTCTTACGGATCTCAAGAGGAATTAACTCCACAACTTACTATTCCAGCGGGCCAAGGCTGCTGCCCAGCATAGGAGAAGTGCAATTTAGCCGGGAAGACCAAATAAGCAAATAATCCCAGGCTGCTGAGGTAAATATTGCTATTACCATTGCTTCCAAGGGCCTCTTGTTGTCTCGTTTGCCTCCTTAAACGGAAAATGAGTTCACTCTTGCCATGTTTTCAGCTAGCCATGGGGAGGGACAGAAGGCAAAATCCAGTGGGGGCAAGGCAGAAGGTGAACAGACATCAGGAAAGCAATGAGGTGGCATAAGAGGTGCCTTTGAATATATTATGGCTTAACTCAAGGTTGCTTTCCCTTATTTCTTTGCATGATCGCATAAAGATTAGCAAACAGTTCCAGCCTCCCAACCCTCCTCACAGGCTGATTTCTAACACCTCCAAGTGCAATGAGAATTACCAAGTATGTGATAATTACATTCTGCATAGGCAGGTCAGTATTATTTAGAAAACTGCTATGTCAGGTAAACGAAGATGTACCAAAAGCCAAAAATAAAATCAGAAGGTGGATAAGTACAAGGGTTTCATTTTATTTTAGCTTCTGCTACTATTACAAATTGTGAATGTTCTGATCTTAAGAAGGTATTGACAATAACATGGATTGCTTCCAATGATATTTTTACCTTAGAGGAAGGATATGAAGTTATACATTATACAGATTTGGTTACAGTCCCTAAATTAGGCCACAGAAAAAGGGATGGTGCACCTCTGAACTTTGGTTTGCATCCTGTGTTCATTAAACAATACAATAACCTATACTTCCTTTTTTTATATACATCGCTGACAAGCTAAAACTAGCATCTTTAAAGAACAATCCTTCAGAGGAATATTCAAATACAATATAACCAATGAATACAACAGTGGGCTTCAATCAAACCTTTCGCTGGGACTGCCCTTCCAGACCAGCAGTTTTTAAGCACTTCCGAGTATTAGAGTAAATACCTTATTAAACAGACACTGGACATAGGACTTGTGAGCCCACCCGTAAATACTGTGTCTCACTGGGGTAATGACCTGGTTGCAGAACCACTAAAATACAAACTCTCTTTTGCTACAGAATTTGAAAAAAAGTATGCTTTGGTGCTTCTCTCCAAAGTAGGCCATAATGCTTCTCTCTAGAAGAAGCCATACCTTTGGATAGGGACTGGGAAACTTAAATACAGATTGCTTGGTTCTTTACTGCGATTTTCTCAAGATAATGCTTGTGATCATAAATGATAACTTAACAAAGCAGAAATTAAACTTCTCATTTCATTCCTTCTCTCATACAACCACATAAGTGAATGAAATGATTACTCTGTTATACAGCAATTAATTTAAACTATACGAATCTGAAATGTGTGTCTCATATAAGCACGGGTGTAAGTGGTGGGGGGAAATGCGAGTAAGGAATAATCCTCAAAATTATAGCTTAATGCCATTCCTCACAGCAATTCCAGCCTACAACACAGTTTCTTCTTTGGTGCTACCACTTGATTGTCATGATATAGCAAAGCAAGTAGCAAGGAAGGTCCCGAGCCAGTTACCAGAGCCCCTTGTATTGTATCACTGTGGTATACTGTGGTACGGTACAAGGGAAAGCTTTCTCTCTAGCACAGGGCCCAATTTATCTCACTTATCTCACTAGCAAAGGCAGCCAAATATATTATAAACAGAAGAGGTTAACAAGCTGCTATGTATCTATATGTGTATTTTAAAATTCTAAACTTCAAATTTCAGGTATATACTTGGGTAAATACTTGGGATTTTTTTTAAATTGGTTGCTCGAGAAAGCATTTAATATCACTTTACTCTTACAACAGGCAGCCAAGGAATCTCCAAGATGCACACTTTTCATGACACAAATTTTATCTTCAAAAATGAGATAACCAGAAGTCATCTACAAAGGCAACTGAAATGGGAGAAATAACAAGGATCACACCGAACAGCCACTTAGGTATTTTTTATTCTTTACAAATATTTATTTGAACAGTTAAAAAGTATCCAGGCCAAAATATTCAACGGATTGAAGTCAATGGTAGTTGTCATTAATATTCTGAAACTGATAGTTGTTTATGTCTGGCATTCTTCCTGCTGATTATGCAGTGAGACAGGCAGCTTTATAAATATCTCATCACTCCATCGTCACACAAATTTCATCGACAGTGCTCATGCACAGCTATTAGCAATATGAATCTAACCATTACAAGAGGAAAGAAAATCGAACATGTGGCATTAATACGCAGTCCTGGTTCCTAACCATCTGATAGGCAGATGGTGTAAAGCGGATTCTCCAGCTGAAATGAAGGGGCACATCATTTAAAACCTTGTTTGCATTCTAACTGATATCAGTGCCATATTGATATACATGATACATCATGGCAGTATTTGAACAATCTAGTTTGTTTCAGTCATAAATGTTTACAGCCTTGTTTTTTATCTTTAGAAGCATGTTCTGAAGAGCGTATTTTTAATTTATGAAACCTATTGTTTACTTCTGTTGAACCAGAAGATTAGCGAAGAGCAGGAATATTAAATTACCACAACCACAGCAGTATAACTAAGATGGATGAATAAAGTATGGTTTTTCAATAAAAGATGTTAGTAAAGGAATTAAAAAATTAGCCTAGACATTTTATGCATTAAATACATTTATTCATTTAAACCTTACAGCTTTTTTCCCATGTGACATACTTAGAACTTTAATGCTTTATGAAGCTATTCATTTAAATCTCTTACTGCGTGCAATTAATCTTGTCCAACAATTTAATTCAAAAAGCAAAACATCAGAAAGTAAAGTTCAATTCAACCATCACGCTTCTGAAGTAATCTCCCTATTGCTGACAGTTCCTATAGACTCATCAGCAAAAGTCTGTTCAAGGTGTCTTGTAGGAGCTGTATGAATTTGAATTACAGCTCAATTGAAAGCTCTCCAAGCCTTAGTAGGAACTCAGGAACAAGAAGCAGAACACCAAAAGAAAGCGTGAATGATCCTTTCCTACAAAGACCTTCTCTCTTCTGTCACTAGATTACTTTGGCCTGTTGGGTGTGTTTGTAGCTGTTAATTATGTTAATAAAGTTGCAGCCTGCTGCCCCTGCCAAATATAATCATAAGCTTTCTCCTGCCAAGTTCTAGTCTAATTTACACCCATGCAACTCTACTGAAGTCAGAATTTCGTGGGTGAGAATGAGACCAGAAGTATGCCCAGTATGTGTGGTCTTTAATGCAGAAAAACGAGTGAATGAAAACAGTAACAAAAAACATACCATCTTCAGAAAACAATTCTGTTTTAAAAGCAAAATGCCCAAGAGAGCTGTCATGTATCATGATAGATTTTCGAAATGTGTATGAATTACTGGTGGGCACTAAATCACATCCAGGGTTTCTGCCTTCCAACAAATGTTATTCCCTGCCTTAAGAGAGAGCTCTTAAAACTTTCAGTTTTCATGGCACGAGCAGCTTACAACACATTCTTTTAGTGAAGGGAAAACGAAAAAGAACTATGAGTGTAACTTTTTCAGCCTCAAATATGTCTCAAAATACACGCTGTTGAATTGTATGCCTAAACTTGGTCCTGGGACAACTTACAAAGTTATTTAAGTAACTGATATTAATTCACTTTTAACTTCCTTCACATAACTATTCTGATTAGTAATTATCATTCTTCATAGTTATTCCAATAAATAATTAATAACTTCCTTTACATAACCATTACCTTCCTTTACACATACCATATATATATATATATTTATGGGTACATAAAAAATCCAGTAATACGTACACGTATTTTCACAACGTCTTTCTTTAGGACTTTGAGAACATTTTCAAGATACCTTACCTTTTCCATCACAGTACCGGTAGAAATCCAAAACCCAACTGTCAGCAGTTTGTTACACTTAATTTCATTTATTTGCTGGAAAGTTCATTCTGCAGAAACGCTTTATTTATTGTGTGGGAGGAGGTCCAAATCTCATCTAAATTCTGAAAGAACTCCTTTCATTATTTCAAATTAATGTTTAATCCTTTTTCTTATAGTTTATTTCAGTGGTACTGACTTGAAAATAATTCATGTCTTTTCTTGACTTAATTCCAGATTTCATACTGAGGTTCTTACTTGGAAGAAATTCTTACTAAAATCTGAAAAACTCTGCCTGAGAAAGAAAGGCAGGGTTACCTCCCAGGACTTGACCCCGATCACTGTAGATTATTGCAGTGGTTTCACGGGTTTCAGCAGTTCAGGTACAAGTTTTTGGTAGCTTATTACACTGCTGCCCAGTTATTTCAAATGAAATAGGATCCTAACCTTAGTCTCTGATCTAATGGGTGTTTTATATAGTGTGATACATAAAACAAGAAGGGGAAAGCAATCTGCAGGAGGACAGAGGTCTGATTACATAGACTGGATTGCAGAAAGGGGAATTTCAGACTACACCATAATGTTCTGCTAAAGTATACTGAGTTTCATTAGTAGCACTCTTTATGTGTAATGTAGGCCTGGAATCTCACAGTTATCCAGAAGCCTTATTTCTGTTAAGCTGCCTGGACTGATCCAATACAGGTAATACCCTAAAAATTTCACTACCTGTTATTTTGGGATAATCAAGAAATTCTTGTCTGGCCCTTCTAGCTATATTTTCCTGCTCAACTTGCGCGGTTCAGCATAAACTGCTCATCCAGATAATTTTTTAACATCTTTAAAAGGGCAATTTTTAATGGAGTCATGCAAATAAAAGTTAAATAACTAACTGCACTTTAAATATTGTGAAAGAAGGAATACTTACAAAAATTCAGCCATGTGATCTGGTCTAGACTGGTGCAACTAAAATGAAATTGCCAGTGTTGCACTGGGAGAAAACCAGTGTATGTGAGGGTCAAACCATCTGTTGTTCATCAGACTAATCAGACCTTTTTCCTGTAACTACTCCTAAATTGCAATATGAATTTTGAAGTCTGGATATCGCATTTAAAATAAACAAGCAAAAGAGCTAAACTTCCACAGCAATCTTCAAATCTAAAAATCTTTTTACTTACAATTAATACACAATAGCAGAAATAAAACATTGACCTAGAAAGAAGTAGTGTCCTCTTGATTTGTTTTGTTGAAACCTGATAAAACTTGAGACTGTATTTCTTGAACGAGAACTACTGGAAGGTTCAATGATGCTGCAAAAAAATATGTAAATGTAATTATTTTATCACTAATATTTACCATTTATGGAACTGATGGACTTACATTCCATTAAGTTTTTCTTTATTGTGGATTTATTCCTTTGTACTAAAGAGTAAAAAGTGAAATCATAAAGTGCATTTCAAATACCACAACAAATTACTAACTGTTATAGCTTAATGGGGTTTTGTAATCTGTGAATTTATTAATGGCTTGATGCAATTGTGACAGAATTAAACAATGTATACTGCATAACTGCCTTGCTATATTGCACTTTTCAGCAACAGTTTAAAATCCTACTGGAATGCACACAGCATCACTACAATACAATTAAGAGAGAACATTCTTCCTTAAACAACAGTCATCTTTTCAAAAGCAATAGATTTTCAGTTCTCATTCAGTCTGTTGCATTATTCATTTCATGTGCAACCTCATGCTGGACCATAAATTGTTACTTTATCTAATCAAAGGCGACTTAACTCCACAGAAGGTCAAAGGTTTAATTTTGTGAAGTATTATCTTACGCTATGAGTTTAACGGAAAAATAGAAGAAGAAAAACAGCCAAGAAACTGGTAATAAATGAACCTTTATTGCCTCAGGCATTGGCCTAGTTAATAAACTTTCATTGAAGGTTTCTTTCAACTGTTATGGACAATGAGGTAAAAAAAAAATCTTAAATTACAGCCATGTGTGACTTTTAAAGCAGGCATTCTTTTTTATCTCAACCTCCCCAGCTTAGGAAAAAGACAAAGAGATTGTCTTCAATTTCTTAACCAAAAATGTATGCTTCTAAATAGATGAAAAGGTGCAGATCAAGCCTTTTTAAAAGCAGAGGTCAGCTTTGAACAATATAAAAAATACTTTTCCATAAGTGTTGAATCTTGAGCCACAATCTCTTTAACCGAATAGCATGCAGCTCCAAAAAAAAAAAAAAAAAAGTATCTAGGAAGGGCAAATATCTATACTAACAATATATTATGCTAACAATGATGCTTGGTTCCTAACAGACTTTCTGTTTTACATTTGCATTGCTAGAGTGCAATAATGGCTCGTTTAATAGAATGACTTATTATGGGAACAACTTCCCTGCACTTTTTGCAAACAGAAGTTCCTTTCTTCTTTTTGTATGTATTATCTCATGTTCTCACAACGCTATTCTTGATGTTACGAGAAATTAAAAGGTTTAACATAATGACAGTTACTGGTAGTTATTGGTGTTCCGTGAATTTTCTTGATTTAACATTCTTAGATATGACTAACTACAATCTCTTTTATTGACATAGTCTTTGAGTTCAGCTTAGAGAAGGGTATTTCAGTTTAAGTTATACAGTCAAAAACAATAAGAAAATCAGTAGTACTTAATAAAAGCTTAGCCTTTAACGTTAGTCTAATTTATAACTAGATGGACACAATTAATTAATTGTAACACTGCTACAATTCCAAAATACTGAAAGGACGTGTTCATGCCTGTAACAGCAGTAATGTAGCTAAATACTCATAATCTTTCAACCAGCAGGAGCTTTTGTAGTTTTTTTAATAAACCTAATCCACAGCTTGACACAGATCCTGGGGTAATGGCATACAGTTCTTTGATTAAACTAATATCTAAACATCGTTGAGGCATCCTGATGGCCCCATGGAAGTACATCTCCCTACAACTTCTGAGCTCAGCCTTGCAAACAGAATTGTCAAATTCTTTCCGATAGACCCACTGTAGTCCAAGTATCTAATCATGTGTGTGAAATGTAACTTACTCATGTGTGTAAGTATTCGTGGCATCAGAACAAGTTCAGAATAAAATGAGATTTTAGCTGTGGACCACAGTGGTGCAGTTTTAGCTTTTATGGCCTTCTGATGGGATGGATGTGCCCACAGAGGGACCTGTTCTGTGCACTGGCTCCACACGCTGAAGAAACAGCCCACCGATATTTACTCAATGTAGTATCAAAGCCTTTGCAGCATTTATGGCTTTGGTCCCAAAGCAACATTCTTGCCCCAGGAAAGAAAGATTAGATTCTTACTTCTGGTGGACAGGAACAGTCACCTACAGACTTATTTCAGGCTCCTGCCTTCCCCAAGAAATGAAAACAGCACTATTCCTACTCATGAAAAGAGAAGGAAAGGAATGCAGGGCTTTAGCTGCAAACAATTGCCTTCCCTGCCCAAGATGAAATATTATCATAGCTGCTCATTAGTGTATCTTCAGTAGACCTTTAAAATACAAACTATTATTTCAAGAGATTTTAAAGAAAGTTTTCACAGGATTATTCATCAACAGTGTAAGAATATGCTACATGTATAACTAAAAATTAAAATATCTTTAAAGAACAATGTTGACTGTTTTGTCATATTCAGCTTTAAAGTAGATATTGTTTCCCACCCCCCAAAAAAGAAAAAAGAAACCTTTATATTACAATATATACTGACAAATTCTGTAATATTCTTCTGATTGCCTCTCTGTATTTGCAGTGTGCAAAGCAGATTGTACCAAGCGTTATAATGACAGAAGTCAATACAACGCTGGAAAAAATCCCAGAAATCCACTGGTTATTTCAAGGCATATATACGATAGTGTTAACACAGAAACTTGAGTAAGAGAATTTTCACATTTCAAAATGTAAAGAATTCACCTGAAAGGGTCAGGACAGTCCTCTCTCCTCCTCCATCTTTCTATTCACTTGAAGTGTTGTAACTTCAAGAGCTGCACTGTGGCTCTGGGGCTCTTTTTTTTCTTTTCTTTTTTTTCTTCTCTTTTTTAAGTTTCATCAGATCCATTATGCATTACGCTGTGCCAGAGGCAAGGCATGGGGCTAAATGTACTATTAGAGCACAGTGATAGCAGAGTATTCTACTGTGATGCAGGATTGTGATACTGTACAAAGTAGCTGTGATAACGACTTACAGGGAACACTGTGTAGTCCTGCTTTCGGATTAAACGGCAGCCAATTCTTACAGACAGCCCTCCTCTCACCTATATGCTCTACTTGTTGCACCAGGCAACAGGACACTAAATCCCACAGGCAGCACCGTGAATGCTGACCAAGGCACTAGATAAATCACATTCTAGTGGTTCTTACATTTGAAGGCACCTATATCTCTTTTCGATACAAATCATGGCACGACAGTGGGATGATGTGCACTTGTGTCTTGTCCCAGCACTCAGTCAAAGCAACACCAAATTATCACCCCAAATCAAGTGAGTTCTCTCAAGCCCACAGTGTTATCAGAGAGTGACATTTCTGAATACTTTTGTTTTGTACCTCAGAATTGCCTGGTACTCCAGAAGTAAATATCTGAAGACTGTTAATAATGTGAAAGCGTAAAACATGGTATTTATAATGCACACATAATTATCGTATTTGGTTATAATACAAAAACAAACATACAGTAACTTTTCTACAGTCCCTACCGTATCAATGTAATTGCAGTCTATATTATGACAAACTGCAGCCATTTGTAAATTCAGATTTACATACGTGATAACACACGCTTTCAAAAGGTATAATCTTTGAAGCCAAGAGCTGACTGGTAGCACTGTCTACCTCAATACGGACAAATACTCAAAGTTCACCAAATATGCAAGCCTAAGGAGGTCCCAAGATTGTCTTTGGCAGAACCCCAAGAAATCCTCATGATATCATGTGTAAATGAGACATTATATGTACATTGCTAACAATATTTTGTAGAAGACAAAATTTTATGTTATCATGCTCTTCTCAAGTTGGTGGCATCAATCAACAGACAAAATATGGTAACAGTATTCCACAGATTCCCAGTTTTAATAGTTTAATCTTTTCTCAAGCCATTAATGAACAGGCTATCAATAGATTAGGCTTTTCACAAATCTATCTCTTACTGGAAATCACTTTCCTCCACCTTGTCAACATTCACACAAGACTGGGATGGGACATGTGTTTTACAATTTCTTATTCCTCTGGGTTATGACCTTCCTTCTTACCACTTCTAAATTCCAAGTTTTAGACTTCTTTGACATTCACATTGGCAAGATGGACTGCATCTTTAACACAAAGTGAATAACAAAAATATTTGACAAAAATTTAATTAGTATCTAGATAATAACTCACTTTTTCATGCCAATCACGAGTAATCTTAACTTCAACCAACTGCAAGATGCAATCTCAACAGAGATTAGCAATGAGAGTATCAACACTGGAGATGAAGCACACGGAGAGAATGTCTTTAATTTTTCAAATAAAAATATGCATAGCCTGTTTCTGATAAGTATCATATGTGCATTTCTTTGGTATTTCCTAGACATTACTAGTCTTCAATGCTGTAACTTCCAGACTAAAATTTTCAGTATGAATCATTCGGAAAATGGAACAGGAGCTTTGGTATTACTTTATCCTAGAAATCAGAACAACATGCACATTCTAATGATTTGATACTGATGTTGATTTGAAGTCACTTTGGAAGTCATACAGGTAGCTAATAAGATTTCAAGTCTAAACTGTTGATTGTAGTTTACAGCGTTTGTCGCTACTCAGCCCAAAGAGCTTGCTGGCCACTTTCTAAAGTGAAGTGAAGAACACATGAGCTCTGAAACATGCCATATGGACTGCTGACATGCAGAACTCCAAGCTTTTTTGGCATGCATAAGTTTCAGAGGAAACAAGGGGAAATGACCAAGTTTGTTTCAATTCCTTACACTGAATTGCTGAGTTTCTTTAAAACTGAGTTCTTAATCGCTAGTTAAGACACATTAAAACACATGTTCCGTTTTGGAAAGACACAATTTACTTTTTAAAAGGAGGCAGACCTATTGTTGGATTTAATTTTGTGATGCACTTACAGCCCATAAAATTAAGGAATTTTTTTCTGACAGTGGTTCAAGAAGTTTATGAGCCATTTCTAGCATTCTCTTTGTTTGTTCTGTTAATTGTATGTATTAGTCACATGCTATATTTCTTTGCCAAGCTTGAAAAAGAGTAGTTCCTCCACCTATCAAAACAGATTTTCAATGGCAATAACAGGCTGCAACAGAACAGTGTTTTATCTAAGCTGCATTCTATCCAATGGGTGGTATACAGTAAGGTTTCACATAATAAAGGTAGATGAATCAACATGATTCTGCCCTTCCAGCAACAATACTTAATAAAGATGCCATATCATCTACGGAGACATTCATATATGCACAATGTAGTACTGTGATCAAATCTGCAGAGTGTACATGCATTTGTATTTACATTTTTCTCTCTTCGCTGTCGACACCCTGCCCCTCTCAACTACAGAAAACACATTTCAAAAGTGGCACTATAACGTTGTCTCAACTGACCATGATTTGAAGAAAAATATTTACAAGTAGTTTTTTTCCATTCTCATGTTTGTTGTAAGAAAGCTTACATTGCAGGAAAACTTTAGTGAAATTTAGTGAAATGTTCCACTTTCATTGGAAACTGCTACCGTTCAAGCATAAGTGATTGATATTCCTCATATGAAAAAGCATGAAATATAAAATGAGTTATGAAATGGCTTCAGTGCATAGAAAAAAGATTGCCTCCTACGCTGTTGATGATACACAGGATTTTTGGATGGATTCATGCTTCCAATCTCCTAACTGAACAGTTTGTTGCCATTTCTACACCAAACTAATAGAACAGCAGAAAGCCAATTGTATCCTGGGCTGCATACAAAGAAGCATGGCCAGCAGATCAAGGGAAGTGATTCTCCCCCTCTACCCCTCTTTCGTGAGACCCCACCTGGACTACTGCGTCCAGCTCTGGGGCCTGCAGTACAAGAAAGACATGGACCTGTTAGAGCAGGTCCAGAGGAGGGCCACAAAAATGATCAGAGGGACGGATGAGGAAAGGCTGAGAGAGCTGGGGTTGTTCAGCCTGAAGGCTCCGGGGAGACCTTATTGCAGACTTTCAATATATAAAGGAGGATTATAAGAAGGAGGGAGAGAGACTTTTTACTAGGGCCTGTAGTGACAGAACAAGGTGCAATGGTTTTAAACCGAAAAATGGTAGATTTAGATTGGATATAAGGAAGAAATTTTTTACGATGAGGGTGGTGAGACACTGGAACAGGTTGCCCAGAGAAGCTGTGGATGCCCCATCACCAGGGCCAAGTGTTCAAGGTCAGGTTGGATGGGACTTTGAGCAACTTGATCTAGTGAAAGATGTCCCTGCCCATGGCGGGGAGGATGAACTCGATGACCTTTAAAGGTCCCTTCCAACCCAAACCATTCTATGATTCTATGAAATAATCAACTTTATCAATAGGATCAAACAATTTTTGCATCCAGTTGCAGCATCAGCTCACCTCAATCTTACCTTTTAGCAAAGAGATATTTTAACCAACGTTTTTATTTCAGGCTACCATATAAACACCAAAACATTAAACTTTAGTCCAACTCAAAGCTCCTACCTTTGTGCTCTCTCTCCCCGTATCAGTCCTTCACTAGCATCATGTGTTTCACACAAACGTTAACAGAAGCAGTAGTATCTGCAGAATGCCATTAGCACAAAACACTTAGCATGTATTTACTTTCTTTTTCTCATCCTATGTGTTCATACAAAAGGCCCAGATGCAAATTTATGGAAGATATTTTTTCTAGCAGTAGGATTTGGCTTTTTGACAGGTTCTATAAACAGTTATTTTGGCAGCTTTAGAGATGCCCCTAGGTCAGTCACTTGGTTAGACAGCTGATGGCCTGTCTGATTCTCCTGTCTGCCATTTTCTTACGATTTACCTTCAGCTAAATCCAAACAGATCATTACCCCACACCTACAAGACCTCTGCTTAACCACATGTCCTGAGCATCCCTTCCACAGAAAACCTTAGCGGGTAGAAAGAAGAATTTGAAAAGAGATGCTGAAAGAAAATAGCTGAATAATATCTGAATGAGTTTTGAAGTAGTTCAGCCTTCTAGTTAAAAATATGATTGTTCTAACAAAAGAACAGAAGAAGAAATTAGAGGCTCTTGAATTTTAATTGATATTACCAGAAGGTATCAGGTATATCATCTACATTTTAATTTTATACCCATCTACCTATTAGATGGAGATAATACTTCCTTACCTTACAGAAGGATTATTAATAAAAATCAGCCAAGAGTTGTACAAAGCTATAAAACTAAAAAAGAAAGCACCAAGCATGTATTAATACTGTTATCAGCCCTGGTTCTAAATCTACAAAGTCAAACAAAGTCCATAAAACACAAATTAAAGTTGCCTAAGAAGTGAGGGCAGCAGTTCAGTGTAAAGTGTGCATGGGTAAAAATCCACGAAGGAACTACGTAAGTGAAGCATGCAGTTTAAAAGCTTACAAAACACTTTTGAGCCCAGCAAGCACTGACGAAGAACAGAAAAGAAACATTTAGGATTTTTGTTAGCTTAGCTAGAGTTTGTTTTTTCATAAAAACATCGATTTAACAGATATACAAATTTTTTACTGATTTGAAATTTAGTATATGGTCAATTGAAATTCTGAAGCAGGGAGGGAATAAGGTAAAGGGTTTAGCAATTTTCAAAAAAAGGTCAAAACACCTCTCAATATCTGATGATTTGTCAAAAAATCTTAATTCCCTGAAAGCTACTTGGGGCTTTATTAAAATTAAATTTTTAAAAATCCCCATCCTTCTGTTACTACTTGAGCTAGTTAAATGTGAAACGTACTCTTTCTAAATCACTGACAATCACAGGAGGGAATATAATGATTTTACCTTATGTTTGTAAAATGTGACTAGTTAATTTTTTGTTGACTGTAAAGGAAGTGGTATTCTGAAAAACAGGATATTAAGGATTAAAAAAATATACTTCTAATCTAATTGTAGCATAAAGCGATCAGACATTTTAAAAAATGGCCTGAAAAGAAAGGGAACAATATGATTATCTAATAATCTTTCCATCCTTTACAGACAGGAAAAAACAGGTGTATATTTGAGAACTGTTACAACAGGTTACCTGTTCAAGGATACAGTAGGAAAATACATCATTCTTTACGTCTACGTTCATTTAGATTTAAGAACGTATTTCATAAAAGCACCATTCGCAACTTTGTTTCCAATCCAAAATGAAGTGTACACAGACAAAAAGGAGAAAATTAATGTTTGTTTTAAGCAGAGAAGTATTAACGTTGGGGAAAATTCTCATGCAAAGGTTCATCTAGCATAATTTAATGCTTTAAAGCCTTATTCAGCCTCTTCAGCTGTTCTTCCTGTTTGTTTTTCTGTTTTTTCAGATTGACTGGTTCAGTTAATCCTGGCACAGACTTTGTTCCTCTAAAATACCTTTATGAATAATATCTGACAAGAATAGAAACTCTCTAAGTTTAAGTCCAAACTGTGTATTTTTATTTGTTCAAATGAATTGTTCCAAGCAGGTCAAGTACTGCAGACCATACAGTAACACCCAAAGAACATCATCTTTGAAATACTAGTAACTAACTGAAATATGCAGGTATCTTTCCATTTTCTGGGAGCTTCATTAGCAGCCAAACATAGACTTCAGGGCAGGATCAGTACTCTCTTAAAGCAGAGGTTTTTCAATATAGAATTATTTGTATTTCAAATTGTTAAAATATAGCCACAAGTAATTAAAAATTCAATATATTAATTTTAGTTTGCACGGTATCATCTGTAGATATATTTTGGAACCCTGAACAAATAAATATCATTAAACAGCACACACTGTCCTCAACAGCCCTAGAAAAGAAAGAAATTAAGATTAATTTTGCAGGTCACGGTTAGCAAATACAAGCAGTTCTGGATGAGGTAAGTGAGAGGTGAAGCCACGAAGTATAACTGCAATGCTCTAATGACTAAAACACGAAAAATCTTGTATGTACCTAATCTGGTAAACAAAAGGTCTATCAGTTGTCTTGTTTTGTTTATATTCTTAAAAAATAACATACTACGTATCTATGTGTCTATAATGTGTAGGATTTTTTTTTAATAATATGTATCTTGCAGTTCTAGTATATGATATTCCTCTTGTATAATTTCTGCACTGATTGCACCCCTATAATACGCATTTGGCAGCAGTATCTTCTTTATTTTTGTTGTTGTTGTTATTAAAATTATTTGCGCCTTCAGTCTTCCTATGCATTCCTAACTTACAGAAATAAGATGAATATTGGAAAAAATCTATAATAGTAATATGATAAAATGTCCAAAATGTATTTTGGTAGAATCAGTATATTTTCACCAATACTCAAACTTTATTTTCAGCAACCTTGTAATTTCAGAGCTAACTGCTTTGAGGATGTTTGCATTTTCTACTCAATTATATTAAAAAAGAAAATTCTACCAAATAAACCAATTCTGAGAATAAGTATTGATCCTGCGTGTTATGTTTAGTTACACGGTATGCTCCTGTGTAGCTTTAGAAATTAATATAAAGCCAATGCAGTAGAGAGAGATATTTGAATTTGTAGTTCAGAAGCTGCTGACATTAGGCATTAGACCATAAGTGGGTCAGAATAAACACTTAACATTCAAATTTAAATATAATATTTTGTAATACAAGAAGATCTATAGAGTCATAATGTCTGAATATATTAGGTATGATGATAATGCTTCTATTGATTTCAGTCTGTTAAAATAATGAAACTGGATTACACAAATCAATTCTTGGAATACAACACAAAAACATAAATTATTTCCTTTACACTTTCAAAACAGGCTTTTCAAGTGAGATTGGCTGTAACTATTTTAGACTATAACTAAAAAGAAGTGTTAATTTTCTCAACCTCACCTAAAAAAAAGGCTTATAGTTGTCTTTCTGTTATCTTACAGTTGTCAAGCTTAACAGTCTTTTAACCATCTTACAAACAGCTTTCTCCATATGATCAATTATTTAAGACGCTCGCTCTTACATCATTACATCTGCAAGGCGAGGAGGTGCTTCAATAGGAGGATCTACCATCAAAGACAATTAGAGAGTGGTCCATTTCCTTTCATGGAGGGAGGACTCACAAAATGCTGTAAAACATTCAAGAACGTGTAGTTTCTGGTAATGTCTTCACAGTTATATAAAACTAAATAGTTCATAACTTCTCAAAGTCTAACAAAAAAGAAGGCATTGGCTTTTCAGGCTGTCGGGCATGGTGTTTTCAGTTTCAGACAGAGAAAAGTGCTGTTCTGTGTATTTTAAATTATTTCTACTCCAGATGGCAATCAGACTATAGTCTTGAAATTACACTGCTATGAAAACATTTAGAAGATTATGTTTGTCCAGTATCACTGTTACAGTCACTAAAATAAATAAAAAATACAGCATTTTTTAGTACGTATGTTATAAAATGAGTGGTGATCCAGAACACGGAATGTAATCAAATCTGTAAAGCACAAAGCATCTATTCAAACCAGAAGTGTGAAGCAAAGAGGAATCTGCATTGTGAATGCAATAAAAACTGTAAATCAGTTCTTTTAAAAACAGAAGACAACAGTCTGAGCTAAGGGCTGCAGGCATCACATCCTAACTGGGTGTGCAGAATACTACAGATTTCCATCCTGGCATAGCAAGTTAAAGATCTGCGGTGGAGATTCACACTCCACTGTTGTTACCAGGAGGTAATTATACAACAGTATTTCTAATGATGGAGTCCCAAAGCAATGCTTCTCCTCTTCCCAGTGGAAAATATCTTTTGAAGCAAAGAGTGGCTGTGGGATTCAAGAGGAGGGAAGACATATACCATAAAATATAATTAAAAATTGTGGAGGCTGCCTATGACAAGAATAACCATAAAAAACAGATACAAACCAGCTGGCTGTTAACAACTCCTGAGTTATAAAAATCTTAAACCTGCTGTAAAGCACTCAATTCGATTTACATAACCACAGAGCTGACATTCCTTTTAGGCTCCTCTGCTGGGGATTATTTTGACATGTTTTAAGGCAGCATAAAAAGCAACTGTGAAAGGAAGACATGTATCATCTTACATAAAAATTCATTCTTGCCTTAAGATTGGACTTACATGCTTTAATCCCAGCATCTTTACTGAAACTGGGAAATATCTTCAATGGTGACTGGTTATTCAATTTTATAACATTATCCCTTTGGTGCTCATATTTTTGATAAAGTTGATAGTGTGTGTATACACACAAACAAACAGAAAAAAATCCATACAATCACAGAAGCTTAAGTTTCAGTATTACCGCACAAAATATCAGCTCCACTAGAACCCACTACAGAGCGCAGTATATCTAGTCTTAGACAGATTACGTTGCTTAAGATTGTGATCGGCCTTTGCTAAAGAAGAAAAACATTTCTTAGGAACGCAATGATGCAGACAGCATTTTACACGACTAACACAGCTTGCTGTAGGGAATTAAAATAAACAAAATAAAATAAAATCAATCTTACATTGAGTGAAGTTTTGATGTATAAGTGCTGGCAGCTTACATTGCCCAGAGCACAGAATGAGTTTTGCCATTTGATAATTTGCTTGATTCACTGTGCTGCCTCATGCAGGGCATTTTATGCCTGATTTATGTTTAATCGAGTCACCTGCTTAATGTTAAGGAGGGTCACAGTTAGATAGAAGGGTTACGACCATACAGGGCTTTCAACATCTCCCAGTTTGACATAAGAAATGGGTGTAAGTGTTAGAGGTCAACCTTTTTCTTTTATTTTTATTTAATGTTCTCTATGGAATATTGCATAAAACATTAATGTACCACAAAACCAATTTGATTCCCTTTTGAAACACAGTAGGCAAATATGGAGTAGGAAACTCAAAACACTGACAAAATAAAATAAAAGCAATCTGTAGTCTAAGAAGTGATCATCTGTATGTGGATTTTTTAAAGGATTATAAGGTACATCCTTACTCACACAAAAAAGAATATAATAGATATGCAGTCAAATTTAGTCTGGCATCTATGAAAAAAATAAAGATTACAGAAACAAAAGGACAGCAAACATTTAGTATAATTAAGGTGTCAGGATTTACTATTCAGACTGAACATTCGTTCTTTTAAACATATATAACCGGACATTAGGATTATCAGCATTTTCTTTCTGATAATGATATGAAAAATTACATCTATATTTAATAAAAAAACCTAGATGTGGACAACTATTACAGATAGAGAGCTCAGACACATCTGATCTTTATAAATATTTTTGATTCTCTCAGCATTTCAACATGCTGAAAATTACTGCAGGACATTATGTATTTTGAGATTAAAGTCCTCCCTTATAGAACTGAAAAAAAAATAGACATTGTGCCAAATAAGATATTTAAAGATGTATTTTTAAGGAGGAACTATTAGAGTTAGCAAGGCAAGATGGAATTCAGCACTGACCAGTATGGATAGCTGCATTTCCAAGTTCACTTAATGCTGATTCAGATTTAAAAAATAAAGTCTTTGAGGATTTTTGCTATTTTGGGAATAGTGTATATCTTTTAGAAGAAACAGTGCAGAGTTACTTGCATCATTGCGGATACAAGTTCTAAAAGAATCTGGCATTGTAGCTTTAGCAGATTACAGGGAGCAGGATGATAGTAGTAAGCGTACATCAGAAAACTCCAACAAGATTTAATATTAGTTCTTTGGAACATTCTAAATAAGCAAAATATTTATCCTTATTTATCCTTGTTTACAGCACCGGAGGACTGTTCTTACACTAAAACTAAAACTAGTGAGCCTATTGGAGTTAACATCAAGAAATACCATGTCTTTGGCTGTTTAAATAGCATATTAATTCATTATCACTGGAAAAGATTTATCAGTCTTTCAAGTGCATTAAAATATGTACACATTATGTCATGAACTCAGCCACCAGAGCCCAGTAACAGACACAATTCACAGTGAATCCAGAAGGATATCATAAGTTTCAATCCTTGACTAAAACATGATTTGATTGCCTGCTAAATTGTACGTGTGCAATACACAGCTTTTTGTGCAAATGTAAAACCACAAATTTTCTTATTTCTATTTATTACTACACCCAGAACATACTAAGCTTCTTCAAATACTTTCAAACATATCAAGTCATTTCCACAGCTTGATCCAGCAGACAATGTATAGACACAGTTTTGCATCCACACTTTTAAAATAACTTACCTACGTTGACAGCTTCACCCCTCTAATTTAACATTAACCTTCTAAAATTTAAGCATTCAGTCCAAACTCTTCATCTAGGTTGCCTACAGTCAATGAAGAGACATGGGCATTTCCAGAGGGTGATTCATGTGGTCTGTCTTACACTGAGATGTATCACTCTCTAGAGATGTCTGCTACTTTCCACTGGCTATGAAAGGAGATGACTTGCAAAGATTTCAACAGCTACACTTCAGACATATTAGCAGATGAATCGTCTCCTGGATAGCCAAATTCTTAGATGGCTAAAGCTAGGCAAAATGAGTTTCTTCCCTCAGAGAGGGAAAATATAGTGAAGATAGTTACCTGTACGCTTGCCGCTTCTAAGGAAACGTAACGAATCTGCTGCTTTGGAATTCTATTTCTAGGTACGTACTTCTTTTAAAGTTACTTTTATGCTCATAAAGAACTACTACAAAATTATCTCCACACCCTTTATACTTACTTGATTAAAACCCCCTACTTTATGAAAGTTTAAAACATTTTAGACATTAACATCTCAGCAAAATAAAGTAAGCCTCAAAATAGCACATGCTTTGCATTGTTCTTTAAAGAAGAAAACTATTTCTATTAAACAGTCTTTCTTTCCTTCTTTCTTTCAAGGACTCTATTTTTACACAAAAATTTAAAAAATAGATCCTGATGGACAAGACAAAATTCACTTTGAATTCTATTAGTTCTCTTACCTTCTGTCAGTTTCTATCAAATATTTTGCCAGGGTTTCTTTTTTTCTCCTTGTTTCACTTCCTATTAAAATCAAATTAAGAAGGCAAACTGGTTTCACAATATTCACCTTTTAATCAAAACCTAGATTTAATGTCAGAGTACGTATTGTGAAAGAATGCAAAGCATCTGCTGGATGGAGTCCTTCCCAGCCTTCCCAGGGTTATCGGTAGGAACTGTACTGAAAAAGACATTCGGTGGTTGATCCCAAAAGTTATTGCCAAGTCTTGAATTAGGGGTAGAAATCAGCTGCAGAGTAGGACATCAGCAACTGCCCCAGCCAGTTTCATGTAACAGAGAATCCACCAGATCACTGTTTGTACTTTTTACTGCTGCATAGAAAAACTTGAAAACATGAATTCATCAGAGCATACAGAGAATCTCAAACACGCTCAGAAAGATGTAGTTCTGTTCACTTGAGTAAACCTAAAGGGATGATACTCAGCGATGATTATAGGCCTATTTATTTCATTTAGTGGAGCATAGTACTGAGATACCTGAATTCGCATGTTCACATGGTACATGCACCACACAGGGGTACCAACTCAGGAATGGAAGCTCTTTTGTCATGTTATAACAGTGATGCACCCAGGCTGACAATGAACAATCTCTGCTGTATTGTAAATATGCTCTTAATTCCACCTTCTTGAAGGCAGTGGTAGAACAAAAAGGGAGAAGTATCTGAAATTATTTCCAACTCTGAAAAGAGCTTATGAAAATCTACCAGCTTTCCCTCTGCTTCTGGCTTTCAGGCCAGGCTAAACCTGTTTTAACATCTGTGCCCAGAAAGCTCTGTTCTCAGTAGTGTGCTCTCTCTCTAAATAAAGTGCTCTTACATAGCATATTTCACATGAAAAAAGTAGATGGTAACAGCCAAACATGGAGAGTGGAATCCTGAAAGCCTCAGCATCAAAGAGATGCCCATTGTGCATGCTGGTGAGAATTACGAATTCCAGCTCTATAAATCGGATGGAAAACTTACATTAAGAAGAAAAGAAAAGATAAATTATTAAAAAAAAAATTTGGCAAACTTTTCATCATAATTACAATTTTAAAAGAACTGTGAAAATTCTCTTTATAGATGATCTTTAATGGGATAGGCTCTGTGAACAGTCCTTTTTGATCCTGTGCATCGCAAGTAGTATTTTCATGCTATGGTAAAATCATGACTCTTCATTTAGCAGGCATTTTTTCAACAATATGTTATTGTAAACACTTCATGCAAAGACAGCATGAGAAGATATATTTGTCAAAATAATCCTGAAATGTTCTTTTTTTCTTGTGGCAGTTACACAAAGCTAAAGACTTCTTGTAAAGTAGCCATTTTCTTAGGTGGTGAGGTTTCTTCTAGGAGATGTATCCAGTATATGAAAGAAAAACAATGCAATTCAAAATTATTACGTTGCTTGACAAAATGCTGAGAAGCAGCTAGGAAGTAGGAGGAAGGGGAGAAAAAAAGGGGTAAGAATTCAAGTCCGTATTTTCTTTGTACATTTGGCGAAATGGACATGAGATGCAGTTAGGAGAAATAATGAGCAATGTTAGCAATGGAAATCCCTATTCATTTGCAACTTCTTTATCTATCAGTGTTTAGTTTTTCATTTTTTCTTTAAAGAACATTACCTAATGGTATTCCCCCCAGATTTACTAGATTAGCCAGGCTGATGAGATAAAGGATTCATGACTGGTCAATACGCTAAGAATAAGGGAAATAATAAATCTGTCAAGCCTGAAGGAACAGCATTAAGGTGTCTACACTGAAACTAAAAATCTTTCAGAAATGTAGTTACATAACATGGTTTGCTTTTTGGTCAGACCTAACATGGTCAGGCAGTTGGGACTAGATGATCATTGTAGGTCCCTTCCAACTGAACTATTCTATTCTTTCTATATTTTATGCACATTATAGACTTAAAAGCAAAACTAGTAAGTGAAATTTAACTGACCATCTTTGCTTTAATTTGGCTTTGTGTCTGATGAAAACACAACAGTGTAGAGTAGAAAGGAATTTAAAAGGGAAAGAATTCAGAGGAATCTCAAAATCACTGTTTTCAAAAATGGGAGGAAGGTGTGTGTATATATTCTATTTAAAAGACAGAGTAGTGGACAAAATTTAGTGGCCTAATCAAAACTATTCAAAGAAATGAGGAAGCATCATACCACATCCCGTGATATCAATACCGCTCCCCCCAAGAAAATGTTGATTAGGAGATAATCAACTTCAAAATCTTTCACATCTCTGAAAAAGATGTCGAGATCTAGAAGACAGCATATCATGTAAGATAAAGTGAGTTTTGAATAAAGAGATAAAGTCAGGGCCGCAGAAACCATACCAAAGCAACAAATACAAAGTGAAACAATTATATAGTAAACTTTGGTAGAAAGAATCGCTTTGAGCAACCACAGGAACAACACTATACACAAAGTGAGATGGAGCTAAGCAATGCGTGAGATGTTAGCGTTTAATGACTGAGGATGAAATGAGGAGCCTTCTACTGGGAGCAGGCCACAGATGCATCTGTGTTAAGTGAATAAATACAATTAAGTCATGAATAATTCTAGAAGAAGCAATGAAGCAGATTCAAATACAACTCCAAAAGACAGTGTTATCTCAGAGGTTATATAAACAGTTCTGAATTATACAGCAAAACAAAAAAAACCCACTTACCACAGATTTTCTACACAAAGAAAAAAGGATTTTCCAAGGGCAGACCAAATACAGTTTCTGTGGTTACACTGAATTAAAACAGTCTAAGATGTGAGACAGAAATTAAGTTAAATCCATTGGCAATAACCTTCACCCAGCTTGATCACAAGTTATACAAGGACTACATTAAATATCCTTCTGTTTTGCCTATGCCCTACTTTAATCTGGGCTACCTTCTGAATCTATTAACTTACTTGGTTACTTAATAAAAAAACTACAGTCTGAAAAATAAATAAAAATTCTGAAAAAGTACACCATTATTTCTAATACAAAATCCTGGTACCCTTTTTAAGCTTTACAGTACCAGTCCATTGTCCAAAGAAAGTTCTGTGAAACTGCTGCCTGGTCAGCCAGACAGGACTAGGGAATCAAATATTTGGAATGAATGGTAAGAGAAAATATCCCAGGGAAAATCTTGTTAGGATTTACTGTTATTCTTCATTTATTGTTACTTGTCCCAAAATTATTTCTTTCCATTATCAAAGATGTAATGAAATAATTCTGAATATCAAATAAAGACAAAATAGGTTTGAGAAAGGAGCAGGAAGAAGGAAGATAAATTAAGGTACTAATTCCTACCACAGTTCTGTGAGTTCCTAAAGCAGAGTTGATATAGTTCAAAATTCATACCAAGTCTAAATCTGTGTAATATGGAACCAGTGAAATTTCCAGTGCTCATTAAGGAAAATGTCTCAAATTAGGATGGACAAGGAGTTAACGTACTCTAGTCCTTTTACCAGTTTTCAGGAGAGAGTTGGAACGAAGAAGTCACAAACAAAGGTGAGATCCCAGTCTACCTGTAGGAAATTGTGAAATACTTGTTCACATAGGATAGGAGTAAATATTTGCTCAGAGCATGTGACTTGGAACTCAAGATATTTTGAGATGATGCAGCATCTCAATATCACGCTTAATATTTTGACTGATGACAGCAAACTCACTCCTGGTAATATAAGTGGAGATTAAAATAAATAAATTCAAAAAAAAATGGAAAACAAACCACCACCAAAACACATCATAAAACACTACAATAATAATAACAAACTCTACTGACATTATAAAGACAGCAACTAACAATTATAAAGTTATTTAAAAGCAAATATTTTTCCTGAGAAAATTATGCAGACTGAAGTCTGTTAAAAAAGAAATAGTGTGAATGATTATCCCTAACTTAAAGACTCAGATAGTAGCAGTTACAGGGCATATAGGTATAACTGCTGATCTCATGATGACCTTAAATTTTCCACAAAAGGAGATTAATTTAAAAGATTTGTTTCCAAGTACAAAATCAGCTAACAATTCCTTGAATTTCTGAGTGGATGTTGATATGATAATTATCCCGTGTTTGGACTGAGAGTTTCTTTTTGTGCACAGAGATAAGGGCACCATACATATAGAAAAATGTATGGATTTTTTTTCTTCATCATCAGAAAGTTAACTTGGGGCCTCCAGAAGAGGAGTAAAAAAGAGGAAAGGTAAATTCAAAAGACTGAGAGCTTTCTCCTGGAGTAAAGAAGAAAGCAATTAAAGAATCCAAAAAAAAGGTATACTGCAAGAGATTTTAATGAAAAAAAGTCATCATCTTTAACATGCGCTGGACAAATGGTATCCAGCTATTGAGCAGAAGTTGGAGAAACCAAGTTGCTTATACTGAAAACAGCATTTCCATATAAGCATTTTTAACTGCTTTCAGATGCTTTTAGGTCTTAGCAGTGATTAACTTCATTCAGCAGACATGAGTAAGTGCTTGTGTTCCAAAAGCTTCTCAATTTTTGGCACTTGGTCTAATAAAAGATCAAACTTCCATAAAAACTTTGCCTCTAGTTTCTTTAAATAAAAACCATACTAGAAACTTAACAAGTGAAATATTCATCCTAGCAGTAATTTTGTAGTATAGCTACAAAACATGTTCTGTAATTGGCCATGGACAGTACAAGAAACCGAACTGGCCAGGAACTCGTCCTCAGGAGAAGATATGGATGAATTTTTTTTTAGGTTGGGAAAGACTGTAATAGGAGAAAGAGTTTAGACCTGCAGCTGTAAGCTGTAGGATGCAAGCCTGCCCTCCAAGACAAAGAACAGCTCTGAACTTTTATTTATTGGTACAGATGCAGCCATAAAAGTCATATTCTTTACCAGAATAGTAACCTAAATAGTAGCATTTCTTGCTCTGACCTTCCTGGGGTGTAAGCATTTGGGGTTCTTTTCAGTTAACTTGAGATATCTACTACAAAAATATTTATTTTGGTTCTACATACGTCACCTCCTCGTAACAGTCTTTCCATATAAAATTTTAGCCTAGGTGATAATAGAAATAAAATTAAAGAGAAATCTAAGTAATTTACATTTTATATTAAAATGTTCTTATGGTTGTATTTAAAAAAAAAAAGCTAAATTTTATTTCATAATGAGTTGTTCCATATTCCATAAACATGAAGTTCACATTGTTATATACTATAGAGGCAAAAGTGCTATATTTTTTGTCATTCACTTCTAGGGGTTATGTTGTCCTCAGTGTGTTCAGCATCTGTATATCTGAGACTTCAAAGGCCAAATATAATTTGAGCTTTCAACAGAGGAAAAAAATTACTTTAAAAATTGTTTTGTCACACAGTGACTGAGTGCACAGGAACGACTGTTTTCTTCCACTTGAATGAAATATTAATCTACTAGAATCTTTTGAGATACTTTTCAAAACAAATGTACTGATTCACAAGAAATCACCTTTCCCTTCTCAAATACTTGCACTGAATACTGATTGGATGCTGAAAACCATTTGGGTTTTTTGGTTGTGTTTTTTTTTTGTTGTTGTTGTTGGTAGTCTGGTATTTGCAAAAAGCATGTAATCTTGTGATGCAGTAAGTTACCTGCTTATGAAACCATCCAAGTAACATAGTCCTTTTACTCCCATATTCACATACATTTATTAAGCAAAGGTGCAGGGAAAACGTATCATTGTTTGCACTGTGTTAAGCAGCTTTTCTCACCATCTGAAATCCAAGCTTAAGTGACATTATAGAGTCAGTATTCTAATACAGTAATTATATCTAGGTCTGCATATATTGGATTGATGCATCATACCATATAAATTAAGAAATTAGTTTACTGTTAAAAGAAAACATAAAAGTGACATCATCCTTTTTAGTAGTGATGTTTATCTGAGATCCTACCCTTGATTTTTCACGTTTTCTAGCAAGGTAGCTGCAGTAACCTGATGGAATCATAAATGGAGATTATTGGAATACACAGCTGACACCATCTCATGTTTTGAATTCTGTATTTTCACTGTAAGTGCCAGAAACATTCTTTAAAAAAAGCAGTCTGCAGAAAGCAATGCTATTCTATTAACTTTCCTCTCAGTAAGAGCATTGTTCAGGCCATATGTGTGGTCTCAGTGCCTGTGATCAGATGGCATAATGAACATAGAGAAAAGGAAATTTAGTAGATGCATCTGCCCATTTAAAACACTCCCTGCAACTTGTTCTACTTCCCCTATGTCAATCTAAATCTCAGCTACCACCTAACGAAAAGGTAATGTTGACAAAACCTTACTTTTCAGTAAAACTTGTCAGTACACTGTCTGTCTATCTGCCATTGCGATGGATTTTGATGAGTTAAAACGACTCAGTGACATTATTAATTTTGTCTCGACTAGGTGCAGTTTTCCTTTCCCCAGCTTACTCAGTCCCAGCATACTACTGTTTTCATAGTCAGAAACTAATACATCATTAATTGATGACCTCATCAAAGCAATGTAGTAACATTCTCCTCAATCTCAGATTTTTTTCCAAATGTCCATAGTATTTACATCTCTAATACTAGTAGCAGTAACAGTTTATTCTTTGCTGACAGCTAGAACACAGTATCTCATTGCCATTAAGACTGGACTGAAAGATGATTTAAGAGTTATTCGTAAAACATTCATAAGTAAAAAACATTTCAGAAAGACAAAATAAAGGCTCCTGTATATGCACTGTTGAAAGAGGTCAACCTCTGAAAGCAATGATACAAATCCTGTAACAACTTAGCTTTGTAACCTCTCAATAGTCATGAATTAATAGACAATAGCAAACAAACGAACTTGTGTTAGGTTAAATAAGTTGGTTATACCAACTCATAAAGAACTCTCTCTCTTCCCTTCCCCTTTCTCTCTTTCTTTCTCCCCGTCACACACACAGACTATTTTTGAATCCTCCTTCCTATCCCTTTCCATCCCACTCTGTCTGCCTTTCCAATTACTGCCTCAGGTACACTGCAACCGACCAACATAGCTACCTATTTCTGCATCTTGAAGGAATAAAAGAAGTCTTCTCACCTGAAGAAATTAAAATGAGTTTTTCAAACTTCGCAGTTTGAATGCATGGAAACTCAGACCAACAGCTCGACTCTTCATAAACCACAAGCTCTTGGAGGCAGCTCCAAGAGCAGTAACTGACAGATCAGTTTATATTTGCCATACAGTTCATCAGCACATCTTTCTACATGCTTAACTTTACCTCACAATACAGTTCTGACATAAATACTTTCTGATTTCCAAACAAGAAGAAAAGCACTAAGCAACTTGCAAGACGATCTGGAATCAAATTCAAACTATCTGGCCTTGGAATCCTGAACGCAGGACTTGAACTGGAACTACCTTCCTCTTCAAAACCTTTCTCCCAGTTAAGACTTTATGATAGCTGTAACATATTGCATAGGACAACATTAGTGACAACAACAATACAGTGCACTTTGAACAACTGATAGTGGATTCATTATAATTCTGATAGTATGCTATCTTGTCTTATAAAATTCATGCAGGCATGTAAGTCATAAGGACGACTCATAGTAACTGGTCCTCCTTGGAAAACTAAGTTCATTTTGTGTTCAATAAGCTTGCTACCTGAAAGGTTAGATATGATGTGATCATTAGGTGCTTGACCCTTCCCAGCTGTCATCAAACAGAGATGACTTAAAACAAATAATAATAAAATCAATTAATATAGTACTTAGGTCATTCTTTTTTTTGGGGAGTTGTAGTCTTCTAAAGCTGCCCAGATATAATAATGCTTGCTTGCATACTTTCCTTGAAGATATCATTTACTTGAGTAAATTCTCATATATCATATAGCTCATATATTCTCATATATCATATAACAAAAATATCTGGGCTACATCTTTTCTGGATATTCCCTTCATATTTAAGTCCTTGCATGACATCTGGAAAACTCCACAGCACACACTGTTCTTAACCAGGAGACAATCATATTAAATCATATTAAAAAAAGTCATTTGACAATGCCCCCTCAAAAAAAAAACAAAACCAAGTTAAATACATTTTCTTCCTGTACTTTAGAGAATACCCAAATATATGATAATGAAATCATGGACCATAACTTTGGAATATATAAATTTGAAGTCATTTTTTATTGAATGCTGTATGTAGCACTGGTAGCAGATCAAATATAAAATGAAGAGAAAAAAATCATTCACCCATCATTGATCAGGTCATGCAAGGACGTAAGTAGTCTAATTCTACAGAAAAGGAGATAGGCACCTTGATAGCATTCGAGAACTTCATGTCATCATGATGACGCAGAACCATAGTTAGCAGTGTGATGAAAATGAGCTTTGTACTAGATCTTGCTACACCTACCCTAACAAGTACCATCTTACTGTATCACTATAGCAATCAACATCATTCAGATGAAAGACCAATGTGTTTGCAAGACAGAGATATTATTCCAAATTCAGCAGCTCAGGTTCATTTCTAGTGACAGTGTTTAATAAAGTAATACCCTGTATTTGATGTTTAAAATGGCAATGCACCATTTGCTCTGTAAAAGGTTAGTTTTGAACTAATTAGAAAGGAAATGATTTGGTATTGAATTATTTTGGCTAAATGTTCTCATTAAAAAACAAGAGTGGTTGGAAAAATATCAGATCTATTATAACAAAAATGGCAAACACAGGAGCATGATTATCTTGATGTTTTTCTATTGAAAGACTCTGAAATTGGAGCTACAAGACAACTCAGTATTTCCCACAACTGGTAAGCTTACATTTTGAGTAATTTAATTTTATGAAAAAGTCAGTGTACTCCGCAATATGTATCTTTTCAATAACTTTTTCATTTCAATTACAATTAATAGCACGTTGGTATTCAGAAAGCTATACTAATCACTAGTAAACAGTTCCATTCCCAGGTCCAAATTGAGTCACTGATAACTTTACCACATACCTGCCTTTAAGATTTTAATTGCTTTCTTTTGCATCAAGACTTCAGTGACTTTTTTTACTTTGTTTTGGTTTGCATGTTATTTGTTTTATAGGAAACCCTGATGAAAACCTTCTTTTGAAAAGTGGGGGTCTTTTTGCCTAAGACATTTAATATACTTTTATGATTTGAAAAAGAAACAGGAATTTGGGTGATGGTCACTTCTGAAGTCAGAGAAATTTTTTTTTCTGATCATGTTAAATCTACCCTGACTTAGCAAAGCTACATAGACATGAAAATTATCACACATCATCAGAAGCTTTACTAATATCTTCTAATAGTTCATATGTTCACAGAATGTGGTGGTTCAACTGGGATCCTGTGTAACTGGTACAGAAACATCATTCTTACAGGGAAATTCACAAATCAATACCATCACACCTTTAGCCTTCAGAAGACAAAATTATTCTGTGATCCAGGAAGAAACGAAAAATTCTTATCTCAGGTTTTCCACTGAAAGGTAACAAATCTGTGCACATCACAACCTAACACTAAGTGAGTAGTCACAAGATGCAAGTAGAAGACAGGATTCACTAGCTTGTAACTATGCTGTAAAATAACTTCACTCCTCAGTTCCTTCCTGAGTACCCTCAGCATGTCAAGGTACCCGACTATCCTCACTGATTAAATATTTAATCCCAGAGTCTCTTTAGAAGTGAACCAACTTGTTCCCTTTATTTCAAAAAAGCTGGGAGCATTTCTGGAAACAGTTCAGTCCAGGGACTCTTCTCAACAGGGGCGAATCTGCATGAGGTTTGACTCTCTGACTTACACAGACTTCCAACAGTAGCCTGTAGGCTTTGTATATATGTAGCATTGTATGGTATAATACTGCAAAATCTACAAGTTCTTATTAATTAAAATGTCTTAATAAAAAATGTTCTATTTCTGCAAGTAATTCTTGGTTTTGAAGAGATTTTATGACCAAAAAAGCTATGTCTCCGTGGTTTACTGTAAGCAAAGATACTCAAAGCCTTCTCATGTACAGAAATGGATAGAAAGAAAATAGTTGTCAGAAGCACATGTGGTTAAACGGAGATTTAGATTCAGAGACAGTTTATAATCTGCCTGCTTGGAGATCTTCCATACATTTGCCTATAATAAATCATGCAGTCATACCCTTATTTTCCTATAAAGAGCTACAGAAGCCACTGAATGTTCACAGGAGTCTGATCCTTTGATTACTGGGACCCCAAAATAAATTCCTATATAGCCGTATTTTCTGCTTAATATTACAACAAATTTCATTTTAACACAACATTGAAAATGAAGGTTGAGGAGTAAAATATCAAAAGTCAGAAAAGAATGAATTTGCATATGCCTGAGATCATACAGCTAAGCACTCAAGTTCCCAGTGTCTTGTATTCTTACCCTAATAGTTGCTGAAACAATTATTTCATTTGAGGATTTTTATAAAATTCGTGGCTGCATGGAAAATCAACTTTATTATTAACTACTGAATATAAGGGACTCATTGGGACTTGAACTAGTGAGCTTCCAGAACTGGTTTTCAGTGACAAAGCCTCTTGCGATAAAGTAGAAGATAGCTAGCTATTCAACAGGATGATAATATGACAAATTCATGAAAGTGTTTTCAGAAGAGGACAGGTGGCCTGAATCACACCTTAATTATGATTTTAAAAACTATGAAATATATATTTACAGAGTTGAGTCAGTATACCTTCCCACTGAAACATCAACTAGTGAACACGACAGAAGCTTTCACATTAATTATAATGACAACTTCCCTAATGAAGTGCAAAAATGTTTGTGTAATATGATTCAGTTTCTTGAATTAGGTTACAGTTTATCACTCTGAAAGTAGGATTTTGTTGCTTGTTTTTACAGTAAGTTAGTTCAGCCCCAACAGATAAACAGCATATCATCCTATAATGCCAATCAAAGCAATGGTAACATTAAAAATGATTAAACACTAATAATCAAAACACTGTGTTAACATGGAGTGCATTTTAAAAGAAGTGACAGCCACTCAGTTTTACTAATGTGTATCTTTTTAACCAACACAGGATCACAAAATGTACACACAATGTAAAATAAATAACTGAATAACAGGTTTGCTTCTCAAAATTACTAAGTATGTAACTCAAACTTTTAATTTCTAGCCCCTGAAATATTCGTAGAAATCAACTGTATTCACTATGGTAAGTTAAATACATTCTTAAGACCTTACAGGATTGAGTCTACCCGGAGAAAATACTTCCAACTACAGATTTTGTTTCTTGGCAGTATCCAGTATAATGTGGATATAATAACAATGATAATTTTATTTTAACCAGTCTTTCAGTTCTGCCTAATACAACGTCAATAACTGTGAGCCAGAGAAAATGAAATTATTTAATTATGTGATTAATCTTTTTTTAAACACCAAATAATTCCATCTTCTACTTTAGCAGAAACATTGCCACACTTTATCAACAGCTGCATCTGTGAACTCCATTTGTCCTCTAAACTGAAATAATCTATACAAAACCTTTCAACTCTCTCCTTACTCTAACCCCCCCATAAAAATGCTTCGTGGCTCAGAGAGTTTTGTACAGGATCGAAGTTGGAATATACTTTTATTGATTCAGGCACACAGCAAGAGAGAAAATAAGGATGAGATTAGAAATCACATCTTCAGATTATCACTTAAGAAGAGAAAAAACAGAACAGGAGTTTAATACAGGAAAGTAGTTATAATTCATACACATGAAACATTCAGAGGAAGCTTAGTATCTTCACACTGGAAAAGAAGAGCCTGGTATCAGATGTGGAATAAGTGGACAGAAGTACCTATGGTAAAGCAAATCTGTTCAAAATAATAATAGCAGCAACAATAATTACTGAGATTAATGTAAGATTAACATAATAAATTAAACATGTAAGGTGCTTTGAAATTACTTTTTTTTAATTGACAAAGATAGATCTACAGAGATCTATAGATATAGATAGATGAAGTAGTATTATTACCATGCCCTATAATAGTGATTTCCAAAAGCACACTTTATATTCACATTTTATCTTTGCGAGAAAGATGCAGTTCCTGAAATAAGTATAAGAGTTTTCTAGTTACTTGTTTCATCACCTGTAGATTACAGACTCAGAAGGCCAAGCTGCAGAAGAATTAAGTCAGGAGCTTTACAAAACAGTTTCAAAACTTAAAATACTTAAGAATAATTACCAAAAAAATTAATTTGAAAAGTGAAAAGAATTGCTTTTCCAAATTTGTATGAAAAATAATGGAAATATCATTTTATATGTTATATAGTAACTACAGACATAAAAATACAGAGCACAATGTGTATCATACACTCTACTCTGGAATTACAGCACTGCTTTTCTGATTAATTGTAATTATCTACCATTTCAACTTTAGACAGCTTTTGAACCCTTGTAAGAATTTTAGCCAAGAAAAGATCTGCAGTACACAGAGATATGATGAGCCATCTAGTTTTGGAAGGGCTACAAGGCATCATCCAGATAAGCCTGAAAAGTCAGTACACCTGTCGGAACCTACACCAAACCCTTATTTCTTCTGACTACATCATCTGTAACATAGGCAGATTTTATTTCTCTGGACAATTCAAGAAGCTCTTCATTTCCTGTTCCTACAGATTTTTGTCACACCTTCAGAAGTCCTACATTTATTTTAATAAATGTCAGACTGTCTTTTGCCAGCCGACCAGTCTTTTCTATAGTTGGGAACATTCTGTAAATTGACCCTAATGAAAACAGTGGATAGATCAGCAATTGTGGATAATATTTATGAACCTTGTGATAAAATGGACACAGTATCACCTAAGAGGTGATCCTCACTTCTTCAATTTATGCTCCCTAAAAAAAAGGTGGAATATTATTCCTTTTTTCTCTTTTATTTTCCTTCTCAATATAGTCCCTAAATCTTAGTTGAGTCCCAAAACACTTCTCTCAGGTAGATCCATTCTAAGTGATGATGCAACATTCTCTGCATGGGTTTTCAAATTGGACCAGTAATAAAATACATTTTCCAGGGTTCCTTAACTTGGCCTTGTACAAAAATACACAGTCCTGAAATTTCATGAGAAAGCTCTGCATACAGTTTTCTACCAGTATTATTTGCACACATAAACAATGCAGGCAGAACCAGTCCCTTTAGAAACCAGGATTTCCACCTTTAAATGTGTACTTCTGCATTATGCAGATTTCAGAAAAAGGAAAAATTTCAAGTAAAAATCATGCATTAAATCATAGAGTTGTATATCTTAGAAATACCTAATAATTGCAGATCTCTGTTACTTAAAGAGCATTAAATAGCACATAATTGTTTGTGTGATCACTTATACTCTTTTGTAGGCAGGAAGGAAACTTAGTTATTATACTCAGATTATTAAATCAATCAGAAAGCTTAAAAAGAAGAATTTGTTACCAAAAAAGAGAGAGAGGAAGGGGGGGGGAAGCACTTAATAATCTGGTGCTTTGATTTTTTTTCTGCTTTGAGCTGGATCCTAACAGGAACTTCAAACTTCATAAACTTCTCAAACAGAAAGTAATCTTAGGGCCACAAAGATGATTAAGGGATTGGAGCACCTGACATATGAAGGGAGGCTGAGAGAGCTGGGAATGTTCAACCTGGAAAAGGCTCAAGGGGGGATGTTATCAATGTGTATGAATATCTGATAGGGGCAGAGTAAAGAAGATGGAGCCAAACTCTTCACAGTGTTGTGCAACAGACATGAATTGAAATACCGAAAAATCCACTGAAAAGTAAGAAAAAAAGATTTTGTTTTGAGAGTAGTCGAACACTAGAACAGGTTGCAAAGAGACGCTGTGGAATCTCCATCCTTGATATTCAAACCCCAACTGGACACAGCCCTGAACAACCGTCTCTGTGTGACCCAACTTTGACCAGGGGAGGTTGGACTGGATGATCTCCAGTGGTGCCTACCAACCTCAACTATTCTGTGGTTCTATGAGTATATAGCAAAAACATGGAGGAAAATGTTCACAAGCCGCAAGAACTTTCTAGTATTGGAACTAATGTGGTAGCACATAACAGCACCTGTGTCACCTGCTGCAGTTATAGCAGTTCTTTCCTGGTAGGGCTCTTACAGTAGTTCTGGTACTTATTCACAATGTAGATGCACAACTGTTCATTGATTTGAACTCATAAGATCAGACTGTAAGCCTATTTTTATACTTGCCTGTCCATAAAATGCTCGAATGACTGTCATGTAGCGCTGCTGTCATGGTGCTCCTTACCTTTGCTGAGCCATACTCCATGGAACACTATACCCTAGAGCTTGCTTCTAACAAGTGTCAGTGTTTGCATTTTTTGTGCTGTTTGAGACTCAACACCAGCACAGTGGGAAAAAGTCATGCTCACCCCTTCTGTTGTGGTAAACCATGTAATGTGAAACCAGTTCAAACTTAATAGCGATTTCATTTAAACCTTTCCTCTTTTGCAACAGATTCACAAAGCATTACCATCCTAAAAGGTTTCAATGAATGATAATCTTACATATGCCTATTTTCTTTACTGTTTAATTATTTTCTTCTTTTTTTTAATCATCATTTTAAAAAGATCTACATCTGGTTTTGTAGGTTGATATTCTAAGAAATTGGATCTGTGTTTTTAGTACCGTGTATTTTTATCATTAACTTGTTATGACCTGCTTTAAAGGACTAGAGAGGAATTGGATACTTTAGGCACTAGTTGTGGTTTTAAGCTGCTTTCTCGAATAAAAAAAAAAAAAGCAAAAAAACCCGCCCAGAAGATATTATATCAGAAGGCGATCTGCTCTTATAGATGAACTGTAACACAAAACCCCAAACGATACTGTTGACAAGGTTTTTTCTTCCTGTCTCCCTCTTTTTGGCCTGCTTATTTGTCTCTGACTTCTTTCATGTCATGTCCTTTCTACTTTTCACATTCATTTTTTTTCTTTGATATTTTCCCTTTGCTTCCACAATTTTTGATCTCTCCCTCATAAACACGAATGCTTCTGCCCTATAAAAACTTTGATCCTTTCCCCACATAGACCCTACCTATTATTCTCACATTGCATTCACTCTGCACCAACTCTGTTTCCTTTACTAGATTTTATCCTGTGAATCCTATTGTGTAAGTTATTTTAATCACAATTCATTTTTCTCACTGGTCACACCTGCCCAGACTACCACTGTGAGTCCCACTTGCCTGACACCCTCCCATGCTTGCCTGGACTTTCAGTCTCATCCCTCCTTCCTGCTGCTTACTCTATAACTCTCTCTTACCAACCTAGTTGTCTGACGTCTCTTCATTTTGGCACTTCTCTTGATCTTTAGCCTTTTGAAAAACTGTTTATTTCTAATAAAATATTTCTGGCTATGTGTCTATCTCACTATGTAAAACAGCTCTTGAGCCCTAAGGCCAAGAGGCATGGCCCCACGTTTGTCCACAGAGCTAAACTCTCTTCACTTTCCTCCCTCGTCCAGACAAGACATTTGCATCCAAACTGCTAACGGTTTCTAGCATGTGATATTTCCTAAACTGTGCATTTTTTTGGAGAATGTTAGTTATCTATGAGCAAAACCATGCCATGGATCATGTTCATACTTAAACAGACATGTGATCATGGGCACATACTCAAACATCCACCCATCCATCCAGTCTCCAAGACCCAATAATCTTCCTCTCTATTTGGATCTGTCTAGTTTATTAGCTTTCCTTTGCCTTAGAGAAATCAGTGCTGGAGACTGAGCCGTGCAAACAAGTGGGGAACAACTAGGGAGTGGGGAACAACTAGGGAAGCAGTGGAAGCTCAGGTGAGCTTTGCTGAAGCAAGTGAGAGAATTTAACTCATCTGTAACACGAAGAGAGAGAATGTGGCACCACCATCAACAGCTTGACTGTTGGGTGCCTCCATCTTCAGGTGGCTCTGTTCATCTCCTTCCTGCAACACAGCCTTTCTAACTATGTCTAAGAGCAAGTCATGCTAGGAGATGTTACAGTAACTTTCAAAAGAAAATGGTAGTTTGAGAAACAGATTGTTACAGGACTTTACATTAGTATAAGGCCTCAGGAGACGTATCAAAAATAGAATTTCAGTATGAAAAATTAAGAAAGACGTGTGTGCGGCATGGAGTTATTTTAACTAACTCAGTTTCTTCAGGCAACTATATTCATGATGACATTATCTAATCAAGCAAAGCAGCAAAAAATCAGAAGATATCTGATCTATTAAAAATGAATAGGAAGATTATTGTCTAATGATAGGTAATTTATGCTTTGAAAGGTTTTTTGTTTATAAAGAAAAAGAAGAGGGGAAAAATTATAAAGGATTATTACTTGCTCAGTTATTTGTATTTTAAAGTACTGAGCTGCCACAATTTTCATTACATACAATACCTTTATGCAGCCATAATGTTACACTACAGGAACTCCTTTGTGATATTTGGGTGCTGGTCTCCTACACTGTTCATTTATTAACAAGTGGATATAAGCCATGAATTCAAAAGATTGCCCATGTGAAGGTGTTTATAGCGATCCTACCTGTTGGCGGGATGATTCCAGGAGACATTAGGCCTGGGACAGAATGTGGCATGATATGAGAATTCTCTGGGGAGGTGACACTTTGAGTCCTCTTAGGAGGCCTTCCAGGTCTAGAACTGAAACAAACAAACAAAAAAATTTTTACAATTAAGCTGTTGTCTTACACATCATTTCAAAGTTGTTTCAAGTGGTAACATGGACTGTAAATAAATTTGTTTCAAGGACGGTTGCTTTTGCAGTTAGATGTAATAGACTTCCATCACTAATTAGATTACATGCTGAATTCATTTTCCTCATTGAAGATCAGCCGCTCTTGATGCATAATTCATAGCCTGCACCTCGTTACCTGCTTCTTCATATTAATATCTATACACAGTTTGAATTGCCTCGTTTGCATATGCTAAAGTTCTGCATGCAGCCTTCAGCACGAAAATTATGCACTAACTTGTAATAATTATTACAGTCAGCCTGCTATTGATTTATGAGACTTTTAAAAACCAAATATGTGTAGTACTTGTAATGAATGATATTTTAAGGTTCTTCAGGAAATTAAAAGGCAATGGCTGCCTAAGGAAATGTTCTGCTTGTTTGATTTAATACTACAGTTAGCTGGGAGGTGGAATGAAAGAGTGATTCAGACCTATAGCACATTTTTCGATGATATGTTTTATTACTTCGCACTGCTAGCCTGATATCTAGATGATAAATGACAATACATATCTAATGTGTGAAAAGGTCTTGCAATTTCTTTATTTTTTGTCATTTAAAAGATAAGTCAAGTTATCATTTAACCCTTATTCTATTTAAAGTGAAAATCTCACTAAGACACCTTACTTTAAATATACTACTTTATGTCAGAAAGGACTCAGAATTATTTGTAAGATATTGTTAAAGCAACTGCCATCACAGCAGCTTACATCTGTCCAGCATGGAAAAATAAAGGGCTTCAGGTTTAAGCACTCCTTGTCTGTTAAATGCTCGCATACACAACTTTCCATCTCCTGGACTGTGTAAGTAGCATACAAATTAGATACGGATTACAATGAAAATACTTATTACCCACTTACATGCAAATATGTACCTGCTACATACAATGCATATCTGAAGGCTTGTATTCTTACGTACAGATCATAGCATAGTACTATTGCAATTATCCTATAACTGCTTATTTAGGGAACATTGTGGAATAACTTCACAGAAAAAGGTGAGGTGCAGCTCTAACACTGCAGTGTTAACCTATGCTTTGCCAAACATTTGAGGTTCTTCATTTGTTTCAAAACAAGAAAGAAAATGAAGGTGGCTATGAAAGGTTTTGCTCCTTAGGCCCTCATGCTAACAAATCTCTAAACAAGGATAATGGTATTTTTAGCTATGCTAGGATTGCAGAAGGAGGTAGATAAAATACCTCTGTTTTCTGTTCATATTCATTCCCCTTGTGTTTGGAAATACGTTTGTTGTTTTTTTTTTTTTTGCAACTTCTACAACCTACCTTTAATAAACCAAAAACAATCGAAGTACAGGGCATTTTCTTGGAGTTTAATGACTCAAGGCATTGAGTCATTAACCTTAACTGATCATTAATTCCCAATTTAATGTCCTAAACTGAGGTCATTATTAAAATTATAAGCTTGATAATTTCTTCGATTGGTTTGTGATTTTTTTTATTTTCTTTAATACAAACAAAATTCATATGTTCACACCTACAAGAAAAACAGTTGTAGAAAAAGTGTATTGTCTTCTTCTAGCTCACAGAATCAAATAAAGTGTCTTCCATTTTTCTTTGAAATTTCCTCTGTCATTTACAATAAAAATAAACATACCATGAATACACATAAAACTGATAAAAACATTATAGACAAAAATGATCTGATTTAAATGGAGTGTTTCTAATATATTCATCCACCAAAAAAATGCCACTATGTAAGAAAATTTTAATGGCTTAATTTAAATACCTGTGATGATGCGATGTTCTCAAATCACTGCTGTGATATGAGTATGGAAGGGTCTGACAACAGTACAAAAAACACAAGTGGGGTGCTATGGCATAATGCACAACCTACCAATGACTTCCAAGTCTTTAAAAACCAACATGTTCACACCTGCAAAGACTCTCTTTGATGCTTACTATGAAATATAGCCATGGTGAAGCCTGAATGCTTTTTTTCTTTGATTTTGAGGAATAAAACCACCCCTCTTCAAAGCTTAAGAGAAGACACCCATGGACCAAATCTGTAAACGAAGTTCAGCAGCATATTATAGGTGAGTGATACTGAAATATCCAAGGCAAAACTCTTCCTTTGGTCACCTTCTACAATCAAGTTGACTGCACTACTCTGTACAAAAGGGCTGCCACACTCAAAGCCATAAATGAGCCCTGTAACCGAACTCTACTCCGTTATTTATCCCAAACTTTACCAAATAAGTGTTTTCATCAAGTCCTAAACTCCCAATTCCAATCCAACTAACAATATTTAAATGAAATTTCTGAGAAATAAACCTCTTTTATCCTGATATTATTTTTAAGTGACAAATCACTAACTCCAGTTTACTATAAAAAGGCCTTCATCTATTTAAGAAATGTTTGTTCCTTATGACAAGGCACAAAAACACATGTAAGAATTATTTCTTAAGGTCTGGAAGATCTTATTTAAAGTCACAGCAGACTATGCAGCACACAATTAAAATGAGTAAATCTCTGATCGGTTAAAATAAGCACACACTGATTGTCCCCTATAACTGATTAAGTAACAATAATTGACTTAATTTGTTATTTATATTATGTACTTGTTTCATTAACCAAATTCCTAACTTGAAATACTACCATTTGTAAGATCTGTTTTCAAACTGTAAGAATTGCAAGAATTTTGTATGAATCACTACCAAAGTTGTGGAAAAAATGGTATGTAAAAATTACTTTAAAAAAATAACAACTTTGATTCTATTTGAAAACTTGCATGTTGCTTTGTAGTCCATTATCATTTTTATAGCTATATGATACTCTTTAAAAAAAAACATTAAAAGCATAGCAAATGAGTTTAACTGTGATAAACAGAATGACAAAAATAGCTTAATGAATAATTTTGTTGGTATTTTTCCTAAACTTGCACATAGTAAAGACCTACTTATTTTTACATGAGGACAAGTTCACTTTCATTCCAAGATAAGAAGCCTGCTTCAAAGTACTCACATTCCTATTTTGTACGAATTTGTCCTCAGTATGAAAATAAAATATAATTTAAATAGGTATGAGGTGATTAGTTATGCAAAAGATAAACACCAGAGTAATGTAAGTTATTCTTCTAGTTGATGTCACTGAGATACAAAAATCATCATTTAAAAACTGTTGATAATACTCTTTTCACTCAAATGCGGATTTTATATAAGCTTTTATAGAGATATAAAAGATACTGTAAGATTTTGTCTTTTATCTGAATAAAATCATTGGAAGAAAAACACTGGTTCTTCTGAAGAGAAATTTGACTTCTTAAGGTAATGCTAATTATCTCAATGGCTAAGCGACTCAAAGCTGACCCATTTTGATCTTGAAGATGACAGTTTGGATTTTTTAGTGCTAAGATAAACAGGCTGAAGTGCCAAAGCCCAAAAAGCCAACGTAAGTCTTGTGAACACCTAGGGTCATAGTACGGAGAAGTGAAGGAGTCTTTTGGGACTCCACAAGAAGATGCTAGGAGACAGACCTACATCCAGAAATTATAGTTGGTCTTCCTCTCTACTGTTTGATTCTTTGAAGATTAAATAAGAGAGAGCAGAAATTAGACGATTTCCACAAAGATTCAAGGAAGCCACGACGGTTAACTGCTTTAAAGACCTGCGGAGAAGTCAAAGGGAAGTTACCAGTTCCCTGTTTACCCATTAAAAAGGATAAGTAATAGAAACATCGTCACTCTTTCTGCTTTTAGAAACATAAATATGTAAGTAGATTTTTTCCTCTCTAAAACTGAAGTTCTCATGTGTAAGATATCTTAACGTATGCTGAAGAAGAAAATGGAAGCTTCCTACAAGACCACATACTACTAACTTAGTACTCAGTCTTTAAAGTGAAGCACCTAAATGCATTTAGCTCCCTCAGAACTTGTCTGCCCTATATAGGCTTGCGTAAGCTTCATATCAAAATCTGCAGACTTTTTTCAGGGCTTCGAAGACATTCCCACAGCCAACTGAGCTTTATGTTTGTAGATAATTATCACAATTTACAATTACAATATACCATTATATGCCAGGGGAACTAAATGTGCAGACTGGTTACTCTTGAAACTCTCAAAAAGGGAGGGAAATATCTTCTTCATTAGAATCAGCTAATAAGATATTCAGAACACTTTCCAGAACCACTGAAAATAAATCCATTTTTGGTCAGATTTGTATTTCATGCCTTCAACTTTCACAAATACTTCAAGGAATACTATGGCTCTAGCATTTTCATCTTTGAAGGAAAGGGTGCATATGTCTTCTGCACTGTGACTGGCATGAAAGGTACAAAACACGAGAAGAAATTGAGAGTGTATTGTCCTAAAATACAGCAAGTTCTCTGAAGTAGTTCTTTTCTGGTCTTTCGATCATATATTAGTCTTATATCCTTCCTGTGTTACCGAATCAAGACAACAACAGATGGCTGAATTAAAGGATAAAAAAATGGAAGAATCAGTGGTTATTATCAGCTAAACTGTTATCCTTTGATAATACTTTTAAAGTATTATACACCTCCAATTGTGTTATCAAAGTATGAGCTTGCTGCTAGAAATCACTTTGATAATGCAAAACAATTAAAAGCAGACATAATCAGCAGATCTGGTCCTGCACAATCACGTGGAAAGAGACAAAGGCAGAATAGGTACGGCTTTATCTGCAGGCTTTAGAAGTAAGGGGACTTTTCATTCAGCTCTTTTCACTATCTGCCAGAAGACAGCCACGGCTTTAAAATTTAAGGGTCTCATCCTTGAAAGCCTTAGACACGTAGACCTCCCACTGATTTCTGTTAAGAGTTCTAAGCACCAAGGAAGGTATTGGTTCCAAAACAGCTGAAACTCTTCATGAGTAGTATACACCCCTCAAGAGTAGGTTACTAGCATTTTATAGATGACTGACTGCATGGCAAAACATATACTATAAAACAAAATGAGTGTGCAACAAAGTTGAGGTAATGCTGTGATTTATCTTTCTTATGTCCTGACTCTGAGGAATAACTGTGCAAAATTAACTCTAGATGAACAAAGTTTGACTCTTTAAAATTATTTTTATTCAGTACATGAAGTATCCCTAAATAAAAACAGCGACTGACCAGCTGTAAGAAGGCAAACTGCCTTGCTAGCCAAAACTAATTATTCTCAGGGCCGGTTTTCTACATTTACAGTTTTATTTTTAACCTTGTCTCTGAGCAAGTTTAGTGCACAGAAATATTGTCCTCATTTGAAACTGAGCAAACATGATGCAGTGAAGCTGCCATTGGCCAGGCAGTTTTATAATCAGTAATACTGGGGGGTGGCAGGGAGAGTTACACTCCGGAGGTGATAGGCAGCAAATTTGTAACAAGCATTTGGTGTATTTATTTAATGTATTTTTTATGTTCTTAGAACTGCTTAGAACAGCTTTGAATATCAATATCAATTTTAGCTACATCAGCATTTATGCATCTCACTAGGTACATACTGAAAACCTAGGCTTTGTTTCTCAGTTGTCGTACCTCCCCTCAGCCACTGGAAGTGGTTGTTATGTGCCGTCATAGGATGGCCACTGCAAAAGGGCTGAGGATGTCACAGCCTAAGGCTACTTGCTGACTTAAGGCAAAGACAGGGATGGCCTGTGACAACCTGTAACCAACTCTTCCTCCATGGCATATACATGGTACGTCAGAGTTTTGGGATCGCTTCCATGCTGCTCTCAGCGTCATGTGCAGCCTTCACACTAACAAGGCTCGAGCCAAGGGCGTGTCAATTCTGAAAAACAAGGTCTAGGAAGACTGACTAAACCTTTTGTGCAATTTAATTCCTTTGGTTGGAAAACACTTGCTTGCCAAGGTAACCTTCATAAATATTTCTAATGCACTGAACTAACATTTTAAAGGAAAAAAAGCAAAAACATACATCGATCTAAACCTTATACTTTACTATTTTAAGTTTTCCCCTTATACTCCCACTCAAGAACAAAGCAGAAGAATGCAGTTCTAAGACTGGGCATATATCTATTCTGACAGTTAGCAAAACAAACATTAGAAATCACACCATGTCCTTTTTACTTGCAGCAGTCGTATAAAACAATGAAACTCTCAATGCAATTACCTTAAATTTATTTTTCTTCTCACAGTTAAACAGAAAATGTTCTCACGCAATAATTAGTGCTGAACTCATGATATAATAGAAGTTACTGAGACAGCAAACTATGCTGATAAAAATAAATACAAAGAACTGTTTAAAATTCTTCACAAAGAAGTATAGGAATGATCTTCAAAATTATTAGATTGTGTTATAGGATTGAGTAGTGGACAAAGCATACTGATAAAATATTACTACATTTCAGTAACAGAACACTTTACTGCTATTTTTAAGCCAAAATAGCCAAAAATGGGTATCTGATCAGAAACCCAGCACCAGTTATCAGCAGTCCAAATAATTAAGTTAAATGGAAGAAAATATATTGCAGCCCATATCCCATTCTAACGCCATTTACCATAGTAATACACGACGACTAGAATACTAAGGTTTTGGGGGGCTAGAGAAGACCTTGTTGAATCTTTTTTTTTACATGACAGACCAGTCATGTAAACATCATGCCACTTCCATCTTCCTCAGCCCAAATCACTCCGCTTTTCAGTAAGATCAGCAATATTCTTGACACAAGAGTACAAGATCCAAGGTACATGAGTGCAAGAATATATAGAATATATATTACAGCAACACCTATCAGCTCTTCCTTGATGCTTGAAATCCCACTACAAACACAATGAAAGAATCTAAGAAAAAGATTCTGCTTGATTGACCATACTATTTGAATATATGAATGACCCAAAGGGCAAGAAAGGAAATAAAACCAGTTAGAAATCTGAGTGTTACTGGAGTAAATTACAGTACCAGCTTTGAATACAGCTGTGATTGTACATAAGTTTAAAGTATTACTGAAATGTGACTGTTCTCTTAATGAAACTGAGATCTGTAAGTCATCTATTGGGAAGTGAAAAACAGATAAGAAATTAATCTAATTATGTTGGGTGGCAGAATTATGATGTCAGAAGTAAATTAAGCCAAAAAGTTCACTGCCTCATCTAATTAGCTGAAACACTAGATCTGCCTGAAAGTTCTTAAAACATTTAAGTATGTTGGCTCTCGTGATTATGTAATAACTGTGAAACACAAGCCTCTGATGATGACAGCCATACAAGCTAGAGTAGAAAATAAGTCTGAATGAGCAATGAAATGCAATTATTAAACAGAGCTCATGCATAAATTCAAACCATACTGATGTATTTTTACTTGATATAAACATTGCTTCAGAAAGAGTACTCAGAATATACAATAGAAGTACAGAAATCACAGCACTGGAGATCCTGAAGAAAGTTATTTAGGAATACTGGAAACAGCAACAAGAAAACCTTGCAAAATCATATTTATTTCCTCTATTTACACTGCTGTCTTTTCAGAATAATTCTTACAAGCAAAAAAAAAAAAAAAAAAAGGTACAAAAAGCAGTGATCTGAAGTGCATGCTTGCCATAAATGCTTTCTGTCAAGTTATAACAGATGCCTTTCCAATTTCACTCAACCTTACAGCATAAACCGCACCCATAATTTAAATATGCAAGCTAAATGATTCCTTCTAACAGTGTTATTCACCCACATGAAACCCCAAACTGCAACAGATGCAAAGTCTATTTTTTCCTCAACTGTTTTCATCTTTTCTTAGGCTTTTAATTCTAAAAAACATCCCCTCATAACAACATCTACTATGTATTTTATAAAAATGTCAAGCATGGAGTGAATAGGCCAGAAAGGCAGGTTTGATCCATAAATGACACAATCTAAAAGAATTTTAAGCTTTCATTTTTTTAAAAAAGTTTCTACTTTAAGTTGGTGAGATGATGCCTAATGTGAAGCAAGTGTAACTGATGTGGTTATGTCTGTTAGAGTCTGCAGATGGCCTGAAACAATGATTTAAATGTATGAACTTTAGTTGGAATGAACAGTCCTGCTTCAAGGCTTGTTTTCTAACCATCTGCATTCATCTCTGCATATAACTTGCACATGTAATTACAAATTTGTGAACATAAATCAGGTAATTGCATGTACAAATAACCAATTAGACTCAAAGCAGAATTAGGCCATATAACAGCACACTCCTCTTTTGAACACATATATAACCATACATACATAACACAAATGAGTATCTTCATTTAAGAAATTTTCGTTTAACTCGTTTAGAAAAATAACATCTGATTTTCCAGTAGGACATACCGGGCAACTGCTGCCATTTTGAGATCCATTTGAAAAAAAGAACAGAAACACAACAAGAAAAAACACCTACATAATAAACAAGCCCACCATCGCTCAAAGGGTCACAGAGCTGGTGTTCATTACTGTCTGTATTAAATTTAAGATATATAAACATTTCAGTGATGATTTGAGCTCAAATAAGAAAGAAAAAAAAATTGTACTATTCAAGGTAAGTATTTTGTGAAAATATTCTGGTTCTCCTGGCAGTTTGTTAATTAATATGCTATTCTTATTCATAACAGTTGATAATGGAGTGCTATCATATAAGTATATCCACTGTAATATCTGAATGCATTCATCACTTAATTGGCCACAATTCTTCGCATGAAATGCTGAAACAAGTGAACTGTCACCTTTTTAATGAAGCTGCCTATATCTTAAACCCTTTGCCCTTTAGAAAACTATTTATACTCAAAATGAAAAATTTTATTCTAGCTTCTGCCAGAGACTGTGGTTAATGTTCACTGCCCTTTATTCACCTTATTTTTAATTCTGAAAACCCACACTCATTAACCGTACACTTCCAAAGAATTGCTGGAACCACCTAAATAAAAGCTTAAAAGTGACTTTTATTGTACATTTGAGAGTAACAGTAGTGATACGAAATACCAAAAAGACTCCGTAAGTCTCTACAGCTATAACTGCACAGCTGATGTACACAGATTGATGGTAACAACGCAGTATCTGTTAAAAACAAGAATTTAAACCTTTAAATAAGGTGGTTTGTATTTGCAGATATGTTTAAATACCAATCTATGAATGAATCTACTAGACAAGTACAGAGCATTAAAAATTAAAGGTTTCTTTGAGCAGACGGTACCAACGGTCGAAGTAAGATATTTATGTTGGGTAGCACTGCACAAGTAACACTGGTGAAATCAGTCTACTGTCCGAGTGCACTTCTATCTGCTATCAGTAAGCAAGTCCTAAACTAGAAGTTAAAGGGTATGCACATCATTAGTTTCATCTCTGTTGCTCAGACTTGAAATTGTTTGGGACAGAAACCAGCTATCAGTGTTGCAATGGATTTCTGCAACACCCAGCACAACATTCATCCCTTAAATTCCACGTAGACCAAGAGATACAAGAGGGGTGATTACCCTTGTAGATACCCATTAATTAGTAAATCCTTGTGTGTACTCTAGTTGTACTTTACTTCCAAAACACAGCAAAATATGAACTCATAGGGAAAAAATAAGTTATGGTATATTCCAGGAAAAAAAACCTGATCTGGGTACCCAGTCCCCCAAAATCTGTTTGTCAAATCAAGATCCCCGGTGTGCTGCACTGTTCCAGCCTTGTAAGTTTAGATGTAGCCTTGCCTGGCCTTTATATTCTACTATGGAATATCATAAAATAAATTTGTTTTTTATTTTCCTTGTGCAAGGCAACTAACAGAAACAATCACTCAAATTCAACCTCCCATTTTCTTTGCAGAGCAGCATCTATAACCATATGAATAGTAGCAGAGTTTTCCCTCCTAAGCAGTAGTACTATAGTAATTTGGACGATACAGAATACCAATCCAAGACTCCCAAGTCCTAAAAAAATAGAAGGAAAAACAATAGACAGTACTGTAGGTCCAAGTGGAAATATTATAGTGATCCAACCAAACACACTTCTGCTATCCTTTCAACAACTTAAAAGTCATTCAGTGCATTGCTATCAAGCTACAGAGGATCAAATCTGGTGCTATCTTAGAATATATCGCCATAACCCATAGCCCGTGTTGGTAGGTATGTTATTTGGGGGCCTGAAATACAGCCAGTGCTCAAAGCTGTCCCATAACTCTCTTATGTAAAGTTTGCCCTATCAGAAATAAGTCTGCTACTAATCTGTTATCCTAGGGAAACACTGAAAAGTTAATCAGTCATTTCTGTTAAGTAGTACAAGTAGTATGTTTTTAGACAACAGAGCTGACAAATGTATCTACTTCTGATAAGACTTTTTTATTATTATTATTTATATTTCTTTGTAATTCTGGTAATTCCATTTGTGTGAATCTCTATACAACAAAGTTACATAGGAAGTTATCAAAGGATCTATTTTATAGAAAAGCATAAATCAATTACTGAGAAGTTTATTTTAATATGTACTTTAACATGCCTAACTATGGATCTGCTCTGAATTTACTCTGTGACTGGAAAACTTACACATGCTGTAGTCCCTCTACCTCCCATCGCCATAGTACATTATGAAGTAAAGACATTAGAGATATTAGACTTTGAAATTCATTTAAATTACTGTTGCACTGTGTCTGAAAAGATCTAAGCATGTTTCTGAAAAACATCTCACATTAGCCAAAATAAAGAACGCCCAAAATAAAAAACCAAATTCATCATGGTATTCTAATGCTTGTAAATGCATTCTCATCATGAATTTTGGTTGAGACACCTTTAATTCAATTCATCCTTCCTTTTATGATCTTCACATCTTCTGCAGCATGGGACACATACAGCAGAATTTCATATAAGAGAATTTTATATCAGAGCATGACTTCCAAGATGGTCAAAATGGCACCACAGACTTGCAGCACACTCTCCTGCGGCATACTACAGCTGGCCAGTATATACATCCACATGATGTCTGATTGGCATGCTCTGTGCCTGGAACATCTCCATATATAACATGCACACAAAACTATCTTTTGGCTCTGTCCATACAGCTCATAGCACAAGCAGCTCAAATCCTGACTGAGCATTAAGATGATAATGAAATACAAATTAATCATAGTAATTACAAACACATTTTCTTTCCATGCCCAGAGTCAAGTTAGGCAAGAGTTAAAGCAGATGGCAATTCACAATTATATTTGACACTTCATATTTTCTACTTCTCTGAAAGTCTTAGCTTCAAAAACCGAGTACCTCAGTTTCTGTTCTCTTACCAATAAAATTCTACTTTTCTATCACTCTGCCTTGCTTGCAAGCACAAAAAGCTCTGAAAATGTTACGCCACATGCAAGTTAAGGGCTTAGAAATGAAATATAATCCAAAATCATCAAATAAACTAATCCAAAAGGTTTTTCTCCTCATTTTGTTCTGGCTGATGATCTCTTAATGTATGATGTTGTAAACACTGATCAAGGTGTCATGGGTCAAACTAAGAGGGACATTTCCATCAATGCTGATGTTTTCCCCAAGATGTTATCTGTTTGCTTGAGACTTCATGTTAGCTTTTGCAGTTTCAAGCTTCACTCCAGTACTAAAGATGATACCAAAGAAACACCTACTTGACCAAACTACATGCTTTCTATGCTGTTAAAAAGTACTTCTGGCAGAACTGGGCAGTTTTCTGTGGTAATGGATCAAGTTCTTAGGAAAAAAAATCAGCAGAAGAATATCCCTTTTAAAGAACAGGACTCAAATTAGACATTATCCTGTCCAGAAACATGCTTGGTTACATGCTTGGCTGAAGGTCAGAGTGATGTCTTCATGACTTCATGGCTTTCCAATAAAAAAAGCACAACCAAGCTTGAACTGGACAGTGAGTTCATGCAGTTTTTCCAAAAGTTTAACAATATTTGACTAAGAGGGTACTGCAATAAAATAGCAAATTAGAAGAACTTTGTCACAATCAATTACGCTTCACTAAATTTTCTTGACTTGCATATCAGATATATTCTGTTTTAATAGAACTGAATAAAGTGGCAAAGTATAATATGTTTGTAATGATGCTTTCTCATTATCCTGTCTTTTAAAAGAGATAAAAGGTTTAGAGTTTTTAAGCAGTATCTTCCAAGTATAGAGGCTCAGATACACAAAAGGAGTCTGGCAAGTGGAACAGTAAAGCAGTCATCTCTTCCAATTTATCCATTTATTCAACGATTTAAGAAAAAAAGAAGATTACAAGATATGCCTTGGACTCCTGGGCATAGGAGATTTAGTCCTCGCAAAAGCTTTCTCTCTCACACAGTAATGTGTGAGATATGTTTGTTTATAGATATATATATTTCTCTACACACACACACACACACACACATACATGCGTATATACAGACCATATAGTGTGGCATGCTCTCTACACACGGGAGTCTCTAGTCTGATATTCCCAAGGCAATAGGTGTTATGGTCCCAAAACACCTTAAAGCAAAGGGGGAATCCATCTAGACTTCATTATCTTTAGTAAGCACTGATTGCCATCTTCTCTCCCACTGAGACTATGCACCAGTCAAGCAAGCTACAGAAACACGTAGTATGTAAATGGCTCAACTCTAGCTTCTGTGACTCTTTCACTAAGTACTAAATAGTGAGAGATGAGTATCTCCAGTCTCCCCATCATGACAGAACCACCATCATTATAATATCTACATACACAAACACATGTGTGTGTGTGTGTATCTGTCTGTGTAGTATGCATACATACAGACTGCAATCCCTGCAGGTGATCAGCAAGGCACAGTAACATTAACACAATAATTTAAGAAAGAAAATGAGCACGACAGTCAACTGAAAAAACAGTTTTCATTTGCTAATGGTTATCAAACCTAGAAGTGTAGTCAAGGGTAAATAAAGGGTAATAGAGTTTACTTAGTATTCATTTGCACCCTATAAAGTTTCCTAACTCTCACATATGCCAAACAACCAAGTATTTTCCTTTTTTATTTTCCTTTCCACAATGTTATTGTTAGGACTCAAACATCAATTCAGTCAGTAGCAACGGTATAGTGAGTTGACTCTTTCAAATGACCACAGACCTCTCTCGCAAACCTCTTCGGGTAGACAGACCCTGAGCATGTGCCTTGCACCACTGTCTTGGAAGATTAATGACACATACCAAGTCAACAATATTATCTGCATGTTCCCCAAAGATCTTAAATTAAAATACACATTCATCTTGGCCCAGCCTAACATATGTGAAATTTGCTTTTCTTAATGAGATCACATTTAATAATAATAGAGGCAGGCAACTCTGGAAAATAACAAATCTACACTCACCCCTGTAAACCAGTTTCTGTAACTAACATTGTCTTAAATGCCATTATCTCTTTGACTTGTGTAACGGACAGATCCACAAATAGCTTCACTTATCTAAAAAGTGGCTTATGGGAATTATACATAAAGGCCTTTATAAATAAAAACATATTGTAGAAGATTATGCTGTGTCACAACCTTCAGAGTTGTCAAATTTCATGCAAATCTCTCCATTAAGAGAACGTCTGTGCAACCTTTTGCTTTACAGAATTTCTTCATATTGGTACAGACAGTAAATTTCATTCTGTATCACACCCATTACATGATTTACCTGTTTGAATGAAATACTCATTGCCGTAGAATTAGCTTTCTTCAACAGTTCACATGTAAAACATACTAATGCTGTGAAAAGTCCTTTATCCTTTCTCTCTTTTTTCTTATATATGTAAGAAACACGTTTATCTTAAGATGTAAACTCTTTCATAATGGTACCTCACAAGTGGTTTACAACCTTGCCATAAATGTTAAACACATATGATGACATTTAAGATGTGCTTTTTCATGAAAATGTTTCTTTATTTTATAACCACAATAAAAAGAGAATGCTTCAATAGACAGGTTATATTTTAAAGAAAAAGCAAACATACTTACTTCAACAGGCTTACTGTGAGTTAATTAAAGTGAAAACTATGTAAACAAAAGTCAGTATTACAACAGCCAGTATTAAGTTTTAATTTTTCTGTTGACCTAGCAACAAACTTAAATGCTAGCAGTTTGGGAGATCAAATTAAATGAATACAAACATTTTGTTTAATGACATCAGCAGTCAATGCAGAACATCTGTGTTTCACTTTAAAAGTGATCAGAAAATATTCTTTTGTTTACATTACAGATAATCAGGAGGTTTATATTTCTGTGTTCAATTTAAGAGGAAAAAAAGATCATACTACCTTCAGGGCCCAAGGAAGCAATATGTTACAAATGCAGGATTTCTCCTTTTTTTTTCTGTTTTGTAACCATGGTAAAACAATAGAAATGAACTTTCCCTGAACCTTTCTCCTTTAATGGCCTGGGTCCATGTTGACCCAGCAATGCAAGCTGGAACCTGATACTATCAAACTGACTGCTGCTAAAGCAATCAGATTCAGCAGAAACTATACACAGTGCATTATAATACTAATTTCAGCATCCCACAAAGCCAGTGCAAAGGCAAGCTATTAAAGTATTATATTCTATTGTTTAAAAGTGAGATTAATTCAATAGCTTAAATGCACCCAAAAACACTGAACTAAATGGCAGACTGTACAACTATATTGTTATTCTTTTATAATTATAATACTGTACCAAAGTGAAATTGCAGATAAGGTTCTCCCTTCCCCTCTCCCTTCAAAAAAAAAGCACTACTGGATGAATTATTAGTAAACAGATGATTTGAGCCATTACAGGTTCATATGATCCTGCATTTGAATGAGGCATGTAATTAAATTATCAGGACTTTGTTCTAAATGCTTGAAAGAAGGAGAGCATGATAACCACATTTTTAAAAGGCAGAATAACAGAAGAAACTTTTTTTCTTATAGAGAACTACAGGCAACTAATGTATGAAGGCATAATTGATTAATTCCACTAATTAAGATATTTGTTATTCCTGCAATCGTAGCTTGATAAATAATGTATTAGATGTGACACCATTTCCCATCAGTTCTGAAAAGACTGTGATGATGTTTCAAATATATAATGTTATTTTTTGGAAGCTGAATAGCTCACTTCTAGACTTAAGTGTCCAGGCAAAAAGCAAGTAAAATGTATTTTGAAGCTATGAAGAAGTCAATCTTTAATTAGTAAATGTTTCATTACAATGTATTCTAGTCATTTCACAAAATTTTTTGCTTATAGGCGTTGATTTTTTAAAAAAAGTTTTAAGGGGGAATACTAATTTAAACTAGCCCAAATTTTCCAGAAGGAAGCACTCAAAGTTAGTCACTTACGATGTTTCTCTGGAGAGTGAAAGACACCCTCCAACATCTATTCACCTCCTTCTCTTTTAAGTCATCTACGTTAAGATGACATAAATCACTTTTGGAATGTGCCTGTGGCTACAGCAGTTATATAGAGGCTGTAGTTGCCTAACCATTAGGCAGCTACAGTTCCCACCTTTAAACACAGCTACTAGAGAAAGAGAAGCAGTCACTAACTTGTATACAATAGTCTAAGTACAGACTACTTATCCCAAATGTGAAATACACAGACAGAAAGACTTTCTCAATCCAAGCAGAGGGATACAACTCTACTTTCTTAACAAGAAAACTGATCATCATCCTCTAGGCAGGTCAGGATAATAATATTGAGACTGAAGAAGAGACTGAGAGATCTACTAAACTACAAAGAGGGGAAAAAAATAATGTAACATTAGTAAGACTATTCAGAATAAATGTAACATTACTAAGACTATTCATCTGGGAGGAGGATTTCTGGCTGTGCTCTACAGATTTTGCTTAGTTTACATTAAGACATTACTTAAACAGAGATTAGCACTCAATTTTTTCGCCTTATAGATGAATGCCCTTATCATCATGACACAGACTCACACTCATTTTTTTCTCTTGTCCAAGAAATCTTTTATTCCTTTCCATGTACCTGAATAGCTTCAACAGGGATGGAGAGTGTCCTGCCCCAGAGCAAGTATGGCTTATTTGTGATACTAGTCTTCTTGTTGACCAACTTGTTGCATTTTCTCAGACAACCTTACTGCTACCCAGTGGGTCCCCCACATCCCACTTCAACCACTAAGCTGTTACAATGGGAGAGCAGAGGGTCTCCGCCTCTACCTATTCACCGAAAGGGTTGTCAAGCATTGGAACAGGCTGCCCAGGGAAGTGGCAGAGTCACCATCCCTGGAGGTATTTAAAAGACGTGTAGAGGTGGAGCTTAGGGACATGGTTTAGTGGTGGACTTGGCAGTGCTACATTTATGGTTGGAGTCGATGATCTTAAGGGTCTTTTCTAACCTATATGATTCTATGATTCTTATATTTCTTCTGTTTCAGTAGCCATGTTTTTAAAGAAGGTGGTGACCACTCCACTGAGACTGCAGACACTCAGTGCACACACTCTGATCATGTACCACACCCTTCACAACAATTACATATAAGAACTTAATTTTCTTCAGGTTACAGTCAAGTTCAGTGTGTGACCACTCTGAGCAGAAGAAAAATGCAAACTCTAGCTGAAAAGGAGGTTATATTCGCTTAAACTTGTTCAAGAATGAGAACCTGTTAAAGCTTATGCTGGCTTGCAGCTGCAGCAGCAATCACATCACTGGAAACACGTAAGTCAAATTAGCCTTAAATTGTTGTGCTTCTCTACTCTGCATGTGCACATGAATTTTTGTCTAATAAAGCCACAATATACAGGGGCAATTCTGTATTGCACAAAGTACAACATCAACTACCAAAATGAGACCCAAATTTGGTAGTTTCTTACTGCAACGTAAATGTTAAATATTAGTATCCTGAGCACACACGCATACCAGCACTATCTTCTTTTAGTGTCCTGTTTGTCTGGGCATGTTAGACAGTAGTCCTTCAGAACAGCTTCTGGTCTAGCGTATTTGGAAAACAGCTAACACACAATGATGCTAACATAAATATGAATTATTATGTTATGAAAAACACAGATTCTAAACAGGAAACAAAGATGCTTTATGGAGGAGGGAGGAGTGCGAGGAGATGCTTTGTGAAATGCAGCCAGTGACTACTAGGTTGGAAGATGCTCATTTCATTGCAGTTTCCCAGCCTTCGTCTGTAATAACTCTCCTCCTCCAACTGCAGTTTAGCACTTTTTTCTCCAGCTGCCCATTTTTTCCTCTTTTTTCAGAAATTCTAAATTGGCTTGATTGATTTTTGACAATCCATTTCTACTCCCAACTAGCGAAGCTGAACTTATCTCATCTGACCCGCCTCTTCTGAGTTTGTCACTTCTTCGGAAAATTGTAATGTGTGGCAGTTGAGCCAGTTCCACGAGGTGGAGGCAGTGAGCAAAGAGAGGAGGAAAACCGAAATGTTTCCCTTGGAAGCAGGAGCCCAGGACCATGAAGAGCCTTTGTGTTGTAGCGTGGAGCAAAGGTTGCACAGGAACTTATTAGAATCTCCACTGCCTGGATTTGGCATGAAAAATACTTGCTTGATACCCTTTCAGCATCATTACGGTGCCGCTGTTGGTGACAATGGTCATAGGCCCTTTTCTTTATAATCAAAGGAAAGACCCTCTTTAATTTTTGCGGGAATTGTATCATACCCATGATAGTTCACAGAAGATACGGTCAACCCACCTCCGCAAAAAGTCCTTCTAACTTGCAAGACTTTGGTCAATGTCTCTACAACTTGAAAGAAATGAGAAAGAATGGAACTGATCAACATACAGTGCTTTCCCTTCCCGTACTAGAAAAAAAAGGTGCAAATTTCAAGGTTCCAGAAAAAAATGGGCTTCATGAAAATGGCAGTGGGAGAGAGAACAGCAGAGTGAAAAACAGCTCTCCAAGTAGAATAAAAAAGGAAAGACCAATCCTCATGCAGAGGAAAAGATAAAGATCCAAAAGAGAAACAGAAAATTTCTTGGCAATGATACTCTCCAGTCCCGTAAAATGACAGAACTTGTAAAGTATCAACAACTACAGACTGAATCTCTTAAAGGTGGATTATTCTTCTGCATGCACAGGATACTACAAAGCCTTGTCCACTTCAAAAAGGTGAAGGAGCTGCTCACTGTGTTACTTTTTCCCAAGCATAGATCAAGCCCTCCTGATTGACTTGGAGAAAGACAGATAACCCTATCTATCTCTGCTTCTCAAAATATTAGTGAATCGGTAGAGATGTGCATGCAAAATATTCATTTGATTATAATATTGTTTGCAACTAAACAGAATTACATCCCAAAACAAATACTTGCAAGATTTGATAAATAAATAAAAAAAAAAAAATCCAACACATTGGGAAAAAATAAACTATTACTGCAACATTTTGTACAGATTTTACTAACCATTTTCTTACACTCTGTGTTTATATTCAGAAGTAACTATCTGAATATTAAAATAAGTTTAAATTAGTTTCAATAAACCAAATTAAATAACATATAAGTCTGCAAACTACAAATATACTCTACCAGATTACATAGAGGTTAAAACTAACACAGTTTTTATGCACCTTAGTACATTTTTAAGAACAGGAAATATGAAAATATGAAAAATAAGGATAAAATATGGAAACAATTATTACTGCAGATACTTTATAGAAACAAACAACTTATCCTTGTTTAACCAAATTACCATATAAAAATAAAATATAGTTTAAAACTAGTAGTTGTGAGCATGAAGATAGGATTGATAGAGAAAATACTAATAGCAGAAAATACTAATTGAACCAAACAGAATTTTGACTCACTGAAAACTACTGTTCTTTTTAGTTTAAGAAATCTGCGTAACTATATTGTCAATCAAATAACCTAAAATATTAAGTCGTCATTGCCCTTTTAAATCCTTTCAACTAGAATTCCCTAATTGTTCCCTCACTTTATCTCACTGTACCAGTAAGTAAATAAATTAACAAAATAGCTTTTATCGCACAGAATAACCTTTTAACTGAAGGATTATCTCTGGTTTATTTTTCATTTCTTTCTCTGCAGATAGCAGTTCATGCCTCATTGATTAGTTTGCTGAGGTGGTGACCAGAAATGAAAACAAGGTCTCTCAGATATTGCCAAGACCTGTAAATATCAAAAAAACCGCACCAAAGCTAATACATGTTATGCTTCCAGAATTCAGTTTCTAAGACACTGAGAGTCAATGGTCAGGAGAGGTTCATTTATTCCAGTCAGCCTGTGCCAGGATGCAATTCCACTAAACAATTCTAAAATGTCAGCTGTGTGGTTTGGTTTTGGGTTCCTTCTCATTTATACTTTTACAGGATTTTCCTTGTTCTTTCTTTTTTCTTTTTTCTCATTAAGTTTCACTTTGAAAATGTGCCAGCACTCTTACGATAAGTGTCACAGAGGTGTGGATCAGTACTGTTTCACACCAGGATTTCATATGTCTTTCTAAAAGAAATTATTTCAGAAAGCTGAATTCCATTGTGAAAATTCAAAAATATTGTCTCCAATAAAGAGTTAATTTGGGTTTGGTTAGGTTTTTTCTGTTTTGTGTTTTAAACTTTCATTTTTAGAAGAAGATTTTAGTTTTCATGGAAGGTGCCAGATTAAGAGCTATGTATGTCAAAGTCCTCTATCCCCATATCTGGTAAGCCTCATTCCTTAATTAAAGGGACCATGCTTTCAAGTGCAACAGAAATTCAGCTGTTCTGCTTACTTAGACTTCAGCATCTTTATCGAGTCTACATGTATCACCAACAGGGATGATACTTTCTATGATGTGAAAAACTGAATTTATCAACATAGTTCCCCTTGGAGTAAAAAAAAAAAAAAAAACAAACAAAAAAAAACCCTGAAAACCAACCAAACAAAAAAAAACCACACAAAAAAAACCCCACCATGTTACCAGTGCTATTAGGCTCGGAACATAAACACCAAAACAGCACACAAATACTAAACATGTATTAGAAGGATCAAGATCTCAAAGAAGAAATAATGTGAATTATGCATATGCTGATATGTTTCAAAGATTGTTGAATAACCTATATAAACAGTCACACGGTTCTCCTGCCATTTGATGCAAGTGAAGTTTTACTACTGGCCTCTGGAGAAGAAGAGATAAGAGTCACGTGAGGTGGATCATCCAAACATTTCTTAAATATGGAAATTTCACTGACACACTGACATACTGTCTTGGACAGAGATGATATATTTTTGAAAAGGCAACTCCACATCCCCCTCTTTTTTAGTTGCCATAAATATATGGGAAATGAACCACAATTAATATTAGCATGCTCTGAAAGTTTTAACTTAACCCCGCAAAAAAAGAGATAATGCAATGTTAATTTTTTCAGACCCCTGTTACCTCAACCTTGCTGTATTCATAAACAGATTAAAAGATAGTAATTTGCATACAAGATGTACATGGACTTCTCCAGCATATGAACAACTGATTTCAGACAAGTGCTATACGCAGAACAACATTTCAGGTAAAAGAATCTGTCACTATGGCAAGCAGCACAATTCATTAATTTTCAACATTGGCACAACATGACAAATCAAGAATAGCAGGAAAGCGTTTTTTTTTATGTCCTTGAAGGAAGCATCAAGCATTTGTTTTGTTTTAACATTAATTAAGCTAAATCTGATAACGTGTTTTAATTACACAGCACAGACTACTGTTCATAGGAAGTATCCTCATGGTAAAAATGAAGGCCCTCATTCAAGAAATTGCTTAATCATGTGCATAAATTCCTTTAAATTTAGGACAGAAAATCTCTTTGATTAAAAATAAAATGCCAAGGTTCTACCAGTGATTTAAAATGCCACTTTCACTGTACAGTTGAAAGAGTGAATCTCAGACCAAGAATATGTTCCATAAAACCACACTCCTCTTATTTTTATTTAAAATAAAAACACAGTAAATGAAAGAATCGGAATGCAATTTACCAGGTTCTGATGACATGCACGTGTACATTCATCCATGCAGACGTAACATCGAACTTTTATGATTTTAAAATCATGAAGTAAAGTTCATAAAGATCTACAATGGCAAATATATTTTTTCCCTCTCAAGTTTACTTTTTTTAAAATAAAGTTGAAAAAACTATCAAAAGTGGTTAAGAAACAGCACAAATGATTACTAATTTTTAGATTCTATTGTTCCCTTCTCCACCTTAATAGTACTGAGCAGTTACAGTTCTAGCCTCAGACACAAGAAAAAAGTATTTGTTTCATGGCAAGATTATTTAGCAAATCATAGATACGGAACACCTAAAAGACTTTAAGTAAAGTACACAGGACTGATTTCCTGTATTTTTTTAGTAAGCATCAATTAATGCTGTCTGGCTACATGCATTTACACAAACATTTTGAAATAATATCTAACACATGATAAAATACTGTGGGTGTCTACCTACTTGGTTTGTGCTTTGGTCTATTATATTTTCCTATTAAATAGGATTTTCTTAGCTATTTTTATTGACCCTATTTCTATATGAAATTAAATCAATGCATAACAAAACATTAAAGTTCCTGATGTTTATTCCATGACTCCAGCAACAGGCTGATGTAAGATGCTATTGCATAATCAAGACAATGGTCTCCAGGTTCTATAGGATTTCAGTTTATTATAGATTTCCATTTATTTTCTTCTTTAAAATACCAGAATACTGTATTAATAATATTTAGAGTCAGAACATGTTCACAGAAAACACGTAAGTGGAGAAACACTTTTATTTCTATCTTATTAAATGAAGTAATAATTTTCATGGCATCCATCTGCTCAAAACTTAATATCAGAGAGATGTTAACATGGATAAGCCCATAAAAGCTCTGAGAACTGATAAAACCGGAAATAAATTTCTTAACTGTTTTTAATTTTTAGCCAACGCTTTCATCTGCCTCTCAATCCATCAAAATCTAAATAGAGTTATATTTTAAATAGAAAAAGTATTAATTTTGAATCCTTAGAATACCGCATTGTTTAAGTTTTCCATGTTATGAACTAGATAGTCTCTATTTTAATGAATTATGAGCCCTTTGCCTGCTAAGTTGTCCTTGATCTAAAGATTACGCTCCCACTAAAGGTACATTATACAAATGTCTATATTCAGTCATCTTTTGTCAATGCTTTACTATCCATTTAAAAGATCAAGATCAACATAAAGGTAATAAAATGATACATAATAGCAGACAGTTATGTTCTCTGTACTTTACTTATCAGTTCTAACTAAGATGTCTTTATCAAAAGGTTCATTTTCATGCAGTAGTGAGTTTATATCAATCAGTTATCCCTTACACCTGTCAGAACGTTCCTACACCCAGATAAATGTGACTGTTATCAGATACTGGTAAAAGGATAATGTAAAACTGCTTTATGAAAACTATTCTTTATTACTGCTCCACAGATGTTTCCTGTTATAAATATCCTACATTGTAACAAACAATACTAATGGCATTACGTGAATAAAGAACCAAAGAAGAAAAGTCACCTCAAGATACAGCCCTTCAATGCCAGAAGCAAATTTATCATTACCCTGTCAGCATTTTGTAGTAATATACAGAAAGCACCACATATGCAAAGCACCAAATGCATACTTCATACATTTTTCAAAACAATAAAGAAAATTCATGAAAAAAAAAGTTCAGTTATCATGGCCAAATCGATTAAGTGGACCTGAGTGAGCTATATTATACCAATAATTCCAAAGCAAAGCTCCCCATTAACCAAAGGGGTCTCTACTTAAAAACTGAGGGCACAATATCTTCATACACATTTGCATAGGATGGCTTTTTTTAATGTTTCAATTCAATCATAATAAATCTGCACCTAACCTAAAGGATATTTAATAGGTATTTTCTTCTGCTTATGTGAAAATTTAAGAAATTGATATGGATAGAGGTAAATTGAAACAGCCATGATCCAATAATACAAATTGAGTATCAGAAGGGTATATAAAAACACTAACACATCTCTAGCCTATTCAAGCCTCAGGACCATAGGACTACAAAAGTAAGTATTTTTTTGTACTCATTCTGGTAATAAATGTGTTTTTCCAAAACTCTGAAATCAAGCTCTTTCTTCATAGAGTAACAATTTGTATCTAAAATTTTATACAAAACCTGGTTGACCACACTCTGTCCTTTAGATACAAAATTAAACAAATAATCTTTCTACTACATCATATTTTCATCGCTGGTAGTGAGGCAATGACTGTAAAAGAAAAGTGCATAAATCTCACATCAAATTCTTAATGAATTAATTAACATGGCAGTAGGTTCAAGGAAGCCTCTGACCCAATATTAGGGCAAGCGAAATTTAGAAAATAGTTAAGTAAACATGAATCAGAAACAGATGAAGTAAGCAGTACTACATTTTAATTTTGTACTCAAGTGCGCTGGATACAGATTTTTTTTAAAATCTCTTTTGCTCAATTATTGTTTCGTCTGCTTTTAAACAACAGTTACAAGAAGACTGAAATTTTTTTCCTGTCCCTGCAACCTCATTTGTTGGTATCTGTGAACAGATCTTCTAAGGTGATGTTTCATAACATTTTCTAAATGAATCGTAGCAGGTATCCCTATATTGCTTACAGCAGCAGCAGCACGGTGAGAGAAATTTTCTGTCTTTTGCCAATGGCAGTTGCATAGTAGCTTCCAGCCTCTGTACATCAGTCTGCTCTATAATAAAGTTACAAATCTTCCACTTAAGGAGAATCCCAAAACAAAATTGTTATATTGTACCAGATAGAGATGTTCACAATGGGTAATACAACCCACCATGACTTTGCAAGACAGCAGTTACCTTAGCAATGTCAGTAACCTATTCTGATTTTTAATAATCTTTACTTTTAATTTAGATGGCTATTGAACAAGCAGGTAATCCGTGATGTCATGAAATTGAAAATATACCTAGTCTGGATAGCAAAGGGGCTGGAACTGTTACAACTTTTGATCTTTACATTCCCTCTGCTTTGTTTGAAAAAGGTCAAGAACTTTTTTCTTCTCAGACATGTACTAGTATCTCTGAGATCTGCCAACTATTGCCATGACTCATACCTTTCAGAGCTGTTGCCAAGCCTACCTGGCGCCAACCAAGTCCTATATGATGTAGGCAAGTCAAGAGCCGTTAAAAACACCAAACTGAATGTATAATTACTACACTTTGACTACTCAACAAACGCTTCAAACCTTCTGACATAACACTTCTGCATATATGCTGTTTGTCAGCGGTACTGAAAACAAAGCTACATATCAGACCTTCACAAACCTTTCCATTCTACACAGCAGCCGACAACACTGAAAGTGCTGGTCTCCCTTTTAGCCAGCACCTGAAATTGTTACCAATGTGGTAGGTTGAAAAGGATAATTTCTGGAGCATTTTCACAAGACCGAGGGCTTTGGTTTTGTTATTTGGATCCACTTCTGCAGTACAAATTTTATTTATTTGTGCTTAATGTAATTACAGCTTATTTACATTGTTTTAAATGGAAGAAAAAAATCAGGATGACCAGCTGATTATTTTTTTTATACATTTGGACTCTCCTTGTTCTGATTACGTTTTTCACCAATTCGTGGAATGTTCTACATACCCATAAGGTCTAATAATTTTACTTTTACTGATGTGAGTGTTCATATTGACTAAATAGCTGGAAGGCTATTACTATAGTATGAGATACAATGTGTCTGTAATCAGTGAGCTTCTTAGTTACAGAAGCTGTGCACAAACCACAGCTTTTCCCTCGTCTTCATCACACACATGCTTCTCGGGCCTGGAGAGGAGTGAAGGAAGAAGAGAGGACTCATGAAAAGTAATGTAACTTGCATTTGGGATGTGGTGACTACATACCTAATGGTAATTAGGTTTATTCAGGTTCCTTCAGTGTCTGCAACACTGCTTGGGTCTCATACTCAGTTTTGACAATAACAGTAATGTAATAGTGGGGTTTACAATACAAACACCAGTTGAAAATGCTAACCTGGCATTGAATAAAAAATTTAAATAATACTGAGTAGACACTGGCACTGGAAGTACATTCAAGGACCACAGCACAGCTAACTAGGGGAATGAAAGCCCAGTTCTAATACCAGTATATCTTTTCCAAAGCCAAAGGAATCAAGTCAACCAACATTATTTTACAAAAGATGTATACAAACACAGTTATCTACTGAAATGTGTACTGATAGCATAAATCAAGTATGACTTAAGTCACCTGCTTCATTTTTTTTCCTAAACTAAAATTCACACATATGTAAAGACATGGGACACTATGGCCTATCTATGAAAACACATAATCACTGCAAAGACTTGTCCAAAATTGTTATACCTTCCACAATTGTTATAATACCTTCATACTTTTAATTTCAGGGTTCTTCTACAATTTCCATTGAGAGTCTGCTTTAATCGACCATCACGGTTAACAATTGTTCAGATAGATTTCAGTTAGATGCTTAAAAGGTAACTGTCATATTAATCCACCTTATCATGGTTTTGTAAATATTATAAAAGTATCTCCCATGTCAGTTATGATCAGATTATTAGGTGGCTTATGACACTTTACCACAGACAGTATCACCTACAATAACTTTTCAAAATCCTTTACGTGCAATGCATATGTTGTAGGCTGTCAATATTATAGCTGCATGCAAGAACACATTCCGTGTTTGCAATCACATCAAGGCAAAATCAAATGCTAAATCAAACAACTCAGTAGCACTTACCTCTTTAGAGGTGAACATACTGAGGCCTAGAGCAAAAGTAATCAATCAGATAATATACGCAAATCAAAACACATATTCCAAACTTCTGGAATAGTAGGTTCCAGTGAATATCATTGCTTATTGTTCCCCATCTAAAAGCTGAACACATTAAAATATGCAAACTTCAACAAGACTAAATTCAGTTTTTGCTTGCTGTAACATTAATTGTTACACACAAAGCTGAAACAAGATGGACTCGCAAGGTGGCTAAAGGAGCACAGACTTTTTAACTCCACCCATCAGAAAATACTGCATTACACTTAAAACGTATCAAAACTAACTTTTTTCTCATTAAAATAGAGAAGTAGAATCAAAAGTGAATCTGAACAGAAATTAGCTGTAAATACTGTGGTTACGGTGAAAGACAGATACAGGAGGCCCAAGGCAGATCTAGTCCTAACTCAGAATCATTGAACATTCCAGTTTGAAAGGGACCCCTGGAGATACAACCCCTATTCAGGGAAATACCAAACAGAACAGGTTACTCAGGGCCTTGTCTAGGTAAGTGTCACTGTTTAACCCCAGCCAGCAACTCAGCACCACACAGCTGCTCACTCACTTCCCCCCCATCCAGTGGGATGTGGGAGAGAATCGAAAAATAAAGTAAAGCTCGTGGGCTGAGATATGAACAGTTTAATAGGACAGAAAGGAAGAAACTAGCAATGACACTAATAACAACAAGAAAGTGACAATAATAATAAAA
>JAVKLA010000008.1:18832009-18864886 GCA_034782735.1 Sagittarius serpentarius | reverse complement strand
CCTCCCACCTTTCCTGTGCCCCTCCAGCCTTCTTGCTGGCTGGGCAGGAGAAGCTGAAAAGCCCTTGACTTAGTCTAGACACAACTGAGCAACAACTGAAACCATCAGGGTGTTATCAACATTCTTCTCATCCAAAACCCAAAACACTGCCCTGTACCAGCTACTAGGAAGACAATTAACTCTATCCCAGCCAAAACCAGGACAGTATGCTTTCAGTATCTCCAAGGTTAGAGAACCCACAGCTGTCCTGGGCAATTTGTTCCAGTGTTTAATGACTCTCGTGGCAACTTATTTTTCCTTCTACCTAGACAGAATTTTCCTTGCTGCAACTTGGGACTTTGGCCCTCTGTCTTTTTGCAGCACTCACCTGAAAAAAGTCAAGCTCTGTCTTCTCTATATCCCACCTTCAGGTAGCTGAAGACCTCAACAAAATCCTCCCTTTGCCTTCTGACCTTAAGACTGAACAGCCCCGGCCCCCACAGGCCATCCGCACAGGCCGTGCGCTCCAGCCCCCAACCACCCTGCTGGCCTCCACTGCACTCGCTCCACCACATGCACATCTCTCTCGTACTGGGGAGCCCAAAACTGGGCTCGCTACTCCAGATGCAGTCTCACCAGTGCTGAAGAAAAGAGGAGGACAATTAGTTTTCTTGACATGCTGGCTACACACTTGCTATGCCAGTATAAAGTGGCCATCTTCAGTACAAGAGCACAACTCATGTTGGCCACTGACTTACTTCAGCTAGTTCTCAGGCCTCCTCTCTGTGAAATCAGTCAAACTCTCAAACAACAAGGGGAGGTTTAAGCCCTGCCTGAAAAAAATTGTGATGTTTCTTTTGACTGGGAAGGGGATGGATTTTGAAAGAAAATATATCAGGAGGAGCGGGCTGAAAGTTCTCTTTACAGTGTAAATTCAGTCAGGTGGTAAATAGGCCCAGACGTGTGATCTGGAGGGATTCAAGCAGTGTGGAGATCTTTCTGCTCCCTCCACAGCCAAGGACAGGTGCAGCTGAATGATTCTGCTCCTGTGAGACTGGAAAAATTGGTGGTTCCTCACTCCATGGAAACCAGGGTGGCAATCCTCCCCCAGATCTGGTCGGCTAAAAGCTAACCTTAGTGTAAAATGACCTGGCTTTGTCTATACTGGTAAATAAACCAGACCCTTTTCTCTCTCGGGTCAGGACACCAAATGGCACAACACAGCTAAAATCGCCTTCTTCCCAAACCACACCAGGTTAACAATTTGATGTTTGCACAAAACCTTGCCCTGGTGAGTTTAGCAGCGTATAAGCAGCCATTTAAACTCCGTTTGCAGAATGAATCTAGTCATGCGGAATTGGCACTGTGCTGAGGATGTCAATTCAAATTCATAAATGCTGAAAGCCAAATCGCGATCTGTAAAAATGTCCTTTCAAGGAGATCTTATAATTACCTCTCACAATTACAGCAGATATATTGGGCCTGATTCCTCTCACAACATGAAACTCATGCTTTGCAGAGAATCCATACATATTTCCACTTAAACAATTTATTTGTTGTAAACTTCATGCAGGTCTTCTTGAAAAAAACTATGCATTGTAGGCAGTGAATCTGATGCAAATTGTAGCATACAGCTGAGCTGCGAATTACAATTTGTTAAATATGATTACACAGACATTTTATCTTGTGAAACTCTATTTGGATCTCATAATTGTGAATTCAAAGACTCTCTCTTTTCTTTCACCTTCATCCACCCTTTTTACTTTTAAGATCAAAATGAGTGTTCGTATTTAGCACAGAAAGAGCAAGCAAATAAAATCAGTATACAAGGAATAAAATATATATGCCACATATGCACATATTCTAACTACAGGCTTCAAAGTTCTTGTATGAATTTCTACAACTTCCTTAGGAAGAAATACAGGAAGACAGACAGATAAATGTATATGAAACTACATATACATGTATGTACATAGATATATAGCTATAAATCTTTATATAGAAAGAAACTGGAGTTTTCAGTGGCTGAGCTACCTGATTTGCTTATTTTTCTAGGGAGGTTACTGATCTATCTATTTTATATGCATCCACTAGTAAAACCAATCTAAGTCTATGTAAACTAACTCAATATAAAAGTTGAGACTTTTTTTTCCATTTCCCTCTAACTATCACTTGTATTTCATAAATGGACGTCACAAACCAGAGTGGAGTCTCTAGGTAAATAACAGTAAGCAGTCATTCAAAGCTCATTTGTAAAGCCCAGCCTAAATGACATCATAAAGTCTATATGGTAAACATAAAGCCATGCCTGAAATAGCTCATACAGGCTGTGTAATGCTGACATTGCTGAATTAAATGTACTTCCTGTAAAGAGCTATGCTCATAGAAAAAGGAACATCTTCCCTCCCTGCCTTTTGAAGTTCATTAACTAATAAACTATTACCACACATGGGGTCATTACTGGAGCTGCTTATTTAAGTTCTTCATGGAGCTGAAGGGACTCATATGCCCTTTTGTTGACACAGTCACCATTTGAAGTTTGTGAAAAGAAAATGTCAGCATTCAGAAAAAATAATTGAAAAAAGATGTATTTAAAACATAAAAGTGCTGCAAATTACTTACAGTTCTGAAAAGGACACATATCTAGGTTCCGTTTTAGTAGAGGAGAATGAGAGAATAGAAATGAAAATCACTTCTACCTCTTGCTCTTCCCTTTCTTTTTCTTCAACTGTCCAAAAATACGTGTCATCCACACTCCAATTTGGTATCAAATAGCCATTCAAACTTCCTACTTAAGCGTTTGCCAGACCTGGTAACTGTGCCTTGATAATTACAGACAGCAATCATCTATATCTGGATAGTGGTCAACAAATATATTCTTTTCCAAATATGCTGTTCTTCATGCCATTCCCACTTTCTCTTTTCCTTTCCCCATCAAACAATTTGAGAATTCATCTGCATGTTCAAATTTTGAGAGTACACGCTAAATTACAAATGCTCTATGCTTTCTCTTTATATCCCATGCATGTCTCTAGGGATACACAAGGGCTGCAACACATATCACAGTAACAAAAGAACATCCATACTGGGCGAAACCAAAGACCTATCTACCCAGGTATCCTGTCTCTGATAATGACTAGTACCAGCTACCTAAGGAAGGTTTACAGAAAAGGAAAACCACACAGTGATTCCATTAGCAGGATACATTCCCAGCTTCCAGTAATTTGCATCCCAGATATTTCCTGAACCTTGTGCAGTGGTCTTCTACCGTCTTTGATCGATTTTTCTTACCTAAACTTGAACTATAATCTTCTGAACTTCTATCAATTTTTCACACCTACAATGTCCTGTGGCAGTGTATCTGGCAACTTAAGGATGAAATTTTTTTGTTAAATCTACCATCTGTTAGTTTCATTTGATGACCTCTAGTTCTCTTTATTAGAAGAATGCTCCCTTCTGACCTTCTTACTCCACTCCTAATTTTACAGACCTCTATCTTACCCTTCTTCCCTTGCTCTCTTTGCTCCTCAGCTCCAATGATCTTTTTTCTAGTCAGAAAAGTTCTAAAGTTTAATTTTTAACACACTATTACTTCCCTTTGTTGCCATATTGTTTATGAAGATACTGAAAAATATAGACTTATCACAGACCACCATGAGACTTCAGTAGTAATCTTTCTCAGCTAGCAAACGAAACAAATAAAAAATGGTTAGTTTCCTACATTTTAACCAGGTATTTTCCAAATGACCCATGGCAGCATAATTTCCCTGCTGAGGAACCCTGCTAAAAGCTTTTTGAGAATCCAGGTAAGTTTTATCAACTCAATAGCCTTTTCTTGCATATTCATTAATCCTTTTAGAATTTCCTTTTACAGAAGCAGTGCTGACTCTTCCCCAGTATAACATATTTACCTAATGCCCACTAGCATTATTCTTTCTACTTATTTGTGAAGTATAGATCCAGACTTCCTGGACTGTAGTTCTCTGAACACCCTTAGGACCCTTTTTGAGCATTGTAGTTGCCACCGTTCCACCAACACCAATAGAGTTTTAAGCAGGGGTTTACACGTGGCATTACCTGTTCAGCTATTTCACATCTGACTTCCCTTTAAACCGGAATGCCACCAGGCCCTTGGGATTCATCTTGTCAATTTGTACTATACCTTCTTTTACTGACATTTCTGTATAGCTTTTTATTTATGCTCCCAGCTATGCAGGAGCGTCCAGAGGAAGTAAGCACTGCTGCACTCTGGCAAAGTCCACTTCTCCCAGAGGTTTTCCACACCCACCCACAGCTGACTTTGAAGAGGTCTGTCTCAGAGATGAGAGGATGTGCAGGACTCCTCTATACCTAGTCATTAACCAGAAAAGACTAATTCCTCCTTACCCTTCTCCATGTCCTTGCTACTACTTCAGCTAAAAGAATCAGAAAGATTGCCCCAGTTGCCGTTACAGCAGCCAGAGCATGGACAAAAGCCTTGAAGAGCAGCACCTGTGAGATACTGATGAGGAAGAATCTTGACTAATCAAAGCTGGAAAAGGAGTTAATGATAAATTGCTGTGGTCGGAAGGAAAAATGAAGAGTTTCTGGATTTCTGGAAGTTGTTGAATTTCACAGGGAAGATTACAATTGTCAACTGAAAGAGTTTTGGTGGGTTTTTTTTTGAAAGAGAACAATTTTCACAGTTGACAGCAGTAAACACCACAAAAAAAAGATCAGATCTTGCCAATAAATAGAGGCCCTTTCCTTTACTCTTATCAAAAGGAAAGAATCACATCACAGGACAGTAGAAAATTACCTGAAGGGCTGGTGATTTGGCCATGTAAACACTACCAAGTAACACCAACAAACTCCATCAGTGAAATCAGGCTGAGGAACCACATCTTACACAACTTCAGTGCTTGAATTTCTGAAGTTTGCTCAACTTTCTCTCCCAACTCAAGCAGATTCTAGCCACATTCTTAGTGGCTAATTTAAAACAGGTGTGAGAGGAACAGGATCAGTCCCCTTATTCCAAAGACAGCTGGGAATGGCAGGCACTGTTGCAGAACACTTTTATCTTAAAATTCTACTTGCTAAATGTTATTTACAACCCTCTGCGTTATTTATCATTTTATCTCATTATGTATTGTCTAGAGATGCAATTTTCAAAATGGGGTGGGAACACCTTATTTTAGTAGAATTAGATTTAGCATTTAAAACATTCATATAGCCAATCAAACTTTAATGAACTCTTCTGCAGATACTGCTTATTTTTGGAAAAGTTTTAATAACTTTTCCGCTAATTAAAAATAGCATACAATATCAGAAGCCAGCAGCAATTAAAGGTAATCAAATTTGGGAAATTGTGTAGGAAGTACAAAAAAGATCTGTAGATATTTTGTTAAATGCTTATTATCAGTTGAAGTACTGTTTGCTTCACAAAACAGAACAATGCTTATCATTAAAACACAAGAACATTTCTACTAAGTTCTTTGCTTGATTTTCTTCTTTCATAAAATGCACTGCATGTGAAACAAGTCTTCAAAAAAACAAGGCCTAAAAAAACCTACTACTCAGGGTGCCTTTGAGGATATTTAATTAAAATCTAATCCTGCATTCATTAAGGCTCACATAAATTAAGCTGTCATTCATAAGATTTATGGATTCTCATTTGCATATTGCATACAATTCATCAATTACTCAAGTATGAAAGGAGCACATTTCCCTTGGAGCTGCATGCTACCCTGCCAACATTTGAAATGAGGGAAAGAGCAAGACTGTCAGGCATTCACACAAACTTTCTTCCAAATGTCTGCTCCTTGATTAATCTAATTTTCTAGCTATTCCTTACAAGATACAACAACAGCCCTTCTGCAAATTTCTATTATTTCTCCTGTCTTCATCATAAAATCTTCTTGTCTTTTAATAATACTTCATGTCTGACTGATTATTATTTGTTTGCTAATGATATGGCATGAATGTTTTCTTTACATAAATGCACAATGCACACATCGGAATTAAAATAAAATGATTAGCATTTTCAGGTTTTGTTTTTTCCGTTTAATATCACTAATTTGCTTAGCCGAGCTTAATAAAAAACCTAAGCAATGAGAAAAAACACCAAATTATAAATCTATCCTTTAAAACAGCCATCAGTATTAAGTCAGAATATTTCTTTTAGAGTGTAATGGTAATGCTCACATAATTAAACCATTAAAGTTTAACATTAAAATATAATTAAGAAGAGACAACAAATGTTTAATGTGAAAAATCAGCTTATTCACAGCCACTGCAGTGTGTACCCGACTACACTTCTGAAAGTTGTAGGCAAACTAGTGATACAGGTAAGTTTGGTTTTTGTTGCGCATAAAACATGCTGTGTTAATTCAATTGTCTTCTCTAGGGAGTTAATCTTAATTTCAGTGGCACAACTAGGAAGTAGCAGTCTTTGCTCGCCTAGTCTCTGGATACTTTCCAACATGCATGTGATCAGGTGCTGAATTTAATGCATAACACTCATTCATGTCTGGGAGTTTCTAAATTAAAATATATGAATGTATCAGCACTGTCTAAAATTACTTTTAAGGCTCTCTCTATACTTATTGGCTCATTTTATATGTTAATTACCTAGTAAAAAAGTAGCATAAAAATACCAAAATAAAGTTGCCATTTTCTCCAAGAAATGTTATGTTTAACAAATAAAAGGATGATAAGCTATGAAACAATAAAAATCCAACATAAAACATTTCTGAACTTCTTAGAGAGTGCGTGTAACACTTTGTAGTGCTACTTCCCAGATCAAGTTAACAGAGTATTTTTTATTTTCAGTATAAAAAGTATTGGGGCTTTTAAATACATGTAATATAAACCAAAGAATCTCAGAGCAGATGGTGAGCAAATTAGAAATAAATACTTCAAATATTAGTGATCTAAGGTTTTATTGTTCAAATGTGTTCAGCACCAAGTCTAGCTTAAAAGTCATATGCTGCCTCTTGCCACAGAGGGACTGTTGAACATTTGGACTGGATTACTGAGTGGCAAACAAATATTTTTCTCTTCTCTCCTCCCCCAAATCTGTTTAAAAATGAAGAGAGATGCCATTCTAAACATAATTGCTAACATAATCCCATGCGAATAAAGTTAACTAACCCTGGAATAATAAACAGATGACTAACTTTAATCAGAGAAATGAAGTCATCATTATGCTTGGTTTATGAAATAGATTTCCATTGTCAAAGATAACATAACGGGGGGGGGGGGTGTTATTTTGGTTTGTTTATTTAGAGTTAGCTGCTCTACTGTAGACTGTTTAGGTCCATCCCGGAATTACTACTGCATTTATTGTCTGTCTTTTTAACTGTTGCATTTTCCAAGTTTCAAATTTCTCAGCATGAGCTGTCTGCTTAATTCTATCCAAGTAGTGTGTAATGAGAAAAGAATTTTCCCTGTCTACAATAATATAGCTTATTTTATTTCCTGAAACCAAACCACCTGTTCAGTTTTTCTATTTAAAGCTTTGTAAAGCAACTGACTACCTCAGCACGTTTGTGCTGAAATGAAAGGCAGTAGGAATGAAGCTGCGATTTCTTCAAACTCAGTCCAATAAAAAGCATCACCTATGAAGCAGCTTCTTGGCTCCAGGGTCAGATGGGGTTCACTTCATAAAATTCCCAACAAATCTTACAAGCGAGTTTGTTATTTATGTGAAATTGACTCAAAATATTTCTAAATTTAATTCTTCAAGAGATTTTGAGATAAACAGCAATAAATAACTCTACAGTAATAAATGCCTATAGAACCTCTTTTAGTTTGAAACCTCCAAATCTTTATAGCTGTTAAAATTAACTGTATTAACTTTGTCTGAGTGTGAAAGCATAAATCTAGGACTAATCAACTTATTGCAGTATTTTCATGACTAGTCTACTACAAGCAGCTATCTCAGTGGTAAGAAATAGCTCATCGAAAAACTACATTCCAAAAAGATACAAAAGACAAGCAAATGTGTCCTGGACAAAACATGAATCCAAACTTAATACTGGACTTTGCCTACCACTATAAAACAGATCATCTTCCAAAATCTCTTTGAATTTTTTCATTCGACATCATCACAGATCGAATGCAGTTTGAATTCAGTGGAATGAGGGCAATGGAATAAAAAGAGAGTTATTTAGCATTATTCTGGGCTGTTTGTTTTTTAAACTTCCCCCTTTATATTTGTCAACATTTTCAGTTTGTCATTTAAACGTACACTTCAAAATACAAGCGTTGGTATGATTTTTGGGTTGAAGAAAAGCCTCATTCAGCCTTTCTTGGATATTTGGGAAAAAGGGATCAGCCTATGCACGAGATCAGCCTACCTATTTCCATGATTACAGCAAAGATTTTTAAAACATGTATCAGAAACAAGGCTTATGCCTCTGAAGACATAAGAGAGGGGAGGTGCAACTTCTTATAGACAGTATGAATCTTGAAAAAGAAAAAGAAGAAATCTGTAGGAATATGTGGTTACAAAAAAGGTCTGTAAATAGTTATTTTGCTTCATGTCTCTCCAGCCTACTTAACTGATAATTTATCTGCCCCTTTCTCTTTCTCTCCCACTTTTCTGTAAATATGAGGGAAGGAAGCTGGGAAGGGTAAACATAACACTAAGCATATGGAAAAGAGGAAATTATTCCTCTTGAACCACCCAGATAGAGCAACAAAGGAAAACAGATCATCTTTTCATGTTACACATAAAGGCACTAGACCTAGCGTATGTAGGCACCTCGACTGCTAATATTAAAAAAAAGCTTTCCCTTTCTCCATTCCTGTTAATTATTTTCAAATCTGTGTAGATAGAACACCTTCTTCCTTCCTTTTCATTAGCTCATGAATGTCTGCAAGACAGAAGTTCTGGTCTGATAATACCTGCTGAAGCACAAAACCCCTCCTGTGGATGCCAATCCAGTGCCAGTGAGATTTAAATGCTGGAGCTGGTTCAAACACCTATGAAATTTTCAGATAAAATCTTTATTAAAACAAGTTAGGATTGAAAATGCATTTCATGGGAGTTCCTGTAACCTCACCAAAACATTATCATTTCCTTGCAAAAACTCTACATGCTTTAAATAATTAAAGAGCTGGAATGTGAGAAACAGACTGGACTGCTTAGTTATCAATGCCACACACTGCTTTGCTATTTATTTCTGTTACAATTTACATGTAATCCTAATCTAATCCTCAAATGTTCAAAAATATATACAAAGCTAGAAACCACTTCAGGGATTATGTAATCCTGTTTCCCTTTTGAAGGGATCCACTTACACAGGTGCAATTACAGTATATATGAAGTCATTATTCACAGAGTGATCATCTTAACTAAAATTAAAAATACCAGTTGAATACATCTCCATACACTCGCATGAACCTAAAATATCTAGAATCATATATCTCATTAGAACAGTCATTTCTTCTGTATTTGTTAATTATTCTTCCATGCCATCATAGTCAGCTCCAAAAAGACATAATTTAAAATAACTCAAGACTCTGTTTTTTCCAAGTACTAGATTCTGAATGAAAACTAAATTATGATCCTAAATTCATGGTGAAAATAAAAAAATAATACGGCCTTAAACTTCCTTCGTAGCTTAAAGAGCCCAAGGCTGACTAGATGCATCTTGCATGAGAATTTTTTTTTTTAAAGTACTTTGGGGAAGTGCTAAATTGTAGGCACCTCCACCTCAGTCACCTTCTCTCTTCTCTCTTCACACGCATTTTTGTTGTCCTTACACTGCTGGAGCTTTAACTAAATGGAAATTGAACAGGAAATCAAACTACATACTGCCATTAACTCTTAGTTATACATTACTAGTAAACAAGACTCACTCAATATCACTTATTACTTATAAAATGATGGAGTTTCACTGAAAATGGTGGGGAGATTTAAAACAAGAAGGGAGACAGTGGTAATGAAAGATCATTTTTTAGTAGATAAATGAACTATCTGGTTTACAGTTTACGCTGATACACATAAACACAGGCGATTCTGAACTTCGACTTCAGGTAAGTGGGCTACTAAAGAAAGTTTGCTAATATGTAAAACTGTCTTTAGAGATGGTTATTTTTGCAAAGAACAAGAAAATTACATTTTATTTGATTCTTTAAAGAGTAACATCTGATGTCAAATTATGTTGCAACTACTACATAGCTACTCAGATACTAACATACCGCAACTAAATCTTAACTGAATCACACAAAATCTGTTAGTAATAGGTTGGATGAAGTATCAACTCATGTCACAATTAGTAAAATCAGTTTCCTTCCAAAAAAGGCTTCTTTATATTGATCCTTTTTTTTCTGTCAAGCATCATTTAAACTCACCCAAGACCTAATTTGCAGCTGCAGAAATGGTGAACTGTATTAAACTGGAAATGAAATGAATGCTGCTGCATGTCACTTTACAATACACGGGCACATGCAGGTGGCATGTTTGTGCATTTATGTAACATGATACGATAAGCGCTCTCCATGGAAGCACATTATATGTTTATCATTACTGCTAAAATAACAAGCTTTAAGCAGAGTGCCTGGAAATACCCAAAACAGTCTTGGAAAGACAAATGACCTCCTCCTCTGTCTTCCTAAAACCACAGCAGTTAAACAGATTGTGGAAAAACTTCAGTACCAATGAGTCGTACAAGGCACAAGAAGCTTAGAGCAGTAGTTGTAATGCTCATTACCAAACATGGCAGATATCAATTCATTTTTATTGTGAAATTCTGGACATTCTGGCCTTCCCTCTTCTGTTATGACAAACATTCAAAAGTTAGCTTTAGGGTACTGATGATTGCTTGAATTTTAAAATTATAAGTGAGGCTATGATGATATACATCATCTGCAGAGAAAACTTCTGTGTCAGGTGACAGCCTAACATAGTACGCTACGTAGTGCTGAAGGTTTCATCACGCCTACTTATGGAATGTCAACAATTGCCACACTCTCTAAGCGGCGGAAGCTGCCTATCTCCAGAGAAATCTTAACAAGCAAAGACAGTAAGAAACACCAGGGGCCCAAAAAGTCCCAAAGAGCATTAAACTGTATCCTCTTAGGCTACAAACGTGTTCTACAAAGTACAGACATATGAACTGTTTAAACCTCTGAATTCCGTATGCGTGAGTCAGAACTGAGAACAGCAACAGCAACCACCAAAAGCAACAGTCCCAAATATTTGAATGAATTTAGTTATAAGGAATTGAACAAGATCTACAGCGCAGTTATTAAACTGAAGTCCCTATAGGGACTTCAAACATAGCACAACATACAGTGCACAAGAAAAGCAATTTCCTAAAAGTAATATCTCAAACATAACATTTTGAAAAAGATGCTGTGAGCAAAAAGTAGTACAGAGATTCTCCATTCACCACCTTGAATTTGTCTGTTCACCTACACATCCCCGTCAAAGTCACAGACCTACAGCCTTTCCACTACTGGCTTTACTCTCTTTTCACTCACAGCTTTAAACCAGTCTCTGTTAAGTCAATTAACTTTCAGAACCACTAATGCTAATGGTTAGAAGGGTCATTTTCAATTCCAGTCTCTATACTTTAGAAGAATAATGTGACTTAAAGAGCAATTCCTAACTTCCCCAATACTTACAGTTTTGGAAACAGCCAAAATACCACATTGCATAGTAGGACAGATAGTATCATAGTAGAGATTCATACTACCCATGCACACTCAGAGACAGTGAGTGACACACAGAGGTGAGTAACTTCAGCCAAAGAAAACCGCTGAGCAGAACTTATCAAAAGCATTCAACAACAGCACAGCTCAGGCCTGCGTACTTTGATGACTTGGCTGCTATGCATGCTTTATTTTGTGTGTGTGTGCGTGTGTGCGCGCTTGCGCACGCTTAAAGCACTCAATGCTGAACTTACACCATGTTTTTCATGAGTATTGGGAGGGAGCAAGTAGGGTCAAACTCTAATTCTTCCCGCGAGCTGTACAAGGAAGAACACTTGCACACAACAGGAAAGAAAGCTATGTCTTTGACTTACTCTGCTACAAAACAAATTTTCTTGAAGGGAAGCATTAGTGGTGGCACTGTCTGAGATGTGAAGACTTTGTTCACCTCTGGCTGAGGCAACTTACGGTGTTAATCATTTTCAAGCTCTTTCAATCACATGACATAGTCTTCCTTTCCTCTAACAGAGCTTAGAAAAGGGAACATACAGCCATTTCTACGTTTAAACATATTATTTCTAGCGTCACTGGTTATTTAAGTTACTCTTACAACTAACAGGGTTTTGACTCTCAGGTTTGTCCTACAGTGGTGTTGCTCCCTACTGCCCCAAGCCTGGAGAGCATTTCAAAGCTGTAGTGAGACCCTTGGCGAAAAGCGAGTAATTTCATCAATATAGCTCATGTAAAACTTCTGCTCTTTGTCTAAGATCATCCACCATGGAATAAAATTTCCAGTTACCTACTGAAATACTAATACTCCTGCAAAAACAACTGTTCTTCAGATAATGCTTTTCTAAATGAATTATTCTGAACGGAAGAAAGAATGACTGCAATTTCAGGTAATGAAATGAGGAAGGAACAAGTTTTGTGTTTGAGAGCCAGAAGAAGACATATAGACATAATTACTGCTTAAATCAAAATATGCCAGAAAACTATCTACCAGCTGAATGACTGACACATAAGAACTTTCTAAATGCTTTAGAAAAAGTTTTTGTTTTTCAAAGTGAAGATCAGGTACTTCGATAGTGGTTTAGAATACACAAATAATATTTAACATGGATAATGCTTCAAATATTATTAAAAAGTCTGACTTCACATTTTCAACACACACAAAAAAGTGTGCATGCTTTTTAATAAACACATAGTATACAGTTCATTCAGATAGGTCAATAAAAAGATCTCTTATCTTCCCTACGTGTAGACACTTAAAATGCAGATGTTCCCATTTGAGTTTGTCACTCTATGATCTTTTTGTAATCCATGTTGAGAAAGAAGCACTTCTATGCCACAATTCACTTGACTTATTTTCTATGCCTACCTGAGAATAATACTAATTGCTCCTTAGAACGTCTCTCTGTTGACTATATGCGGAGTCTAGATGACAAGCTCAGATGTAGACATTTACACTGCACACTAGAGATTAAGCAAGCTCAGTATCACCTTTGCTCTCTAAAAATTGAATTCACTGATTGTACTTTAGCCTAAAGTCAAGGGGGAGCCTAAAGTGGTGGGATCTGTACTCTGAGCTGCTTTGCCTTGCACAGAGTAGCCTCTCAGTCTTAAAAATTACTAATTCTTCTTCTGATGTGGCAAAGTTCCTGGAGTAAGTATCATTCCATTATGTACTTCCTTTAAACCAGCTTTAAATCTGTTCCAACCTAAACGGAGGAGATGGGGAAAAAAACCTGCTGCATACTAAATTAAAGCAAATTTAACTCTTTTTTTAAATCAACCTCTAGCTTTTCAGAAGGGCGACAATGTCAATTTATATACGCGTATAAATAGCTCTAGGAGAGTTCAATGAAACATACAGAGAATACGATTAAAAGGTAAGCAAGTTTATCAGTACATTTAAAATTATCTGCATCTCTTTGAATCACCTGCTCACTAGGAAAATATGTAACCTTCATCTCAAAAGCCCGGTGTATCTTTGCATCTCACTCAGAGAAAATAAGGCAGACACTGTTCTATTTTTCACACATCTCTGTCAGTAGATCCCGCTCTTGGGAAGTTTAACAGCATCCATCTATGCTTCTGTCAGACATGATCAGTTATGCACAGATGTAGACATGCACTCTTCTTTTCTCTTGTGATTTTTTTTTTCTTTATTTCATGTGTTTTGACTTGCAGTCATGAAATGTGACATAGAAAAAAGTTTTTAACACATATATTGATTTGGGGCCATATTATATGAAAGTTATCTGTATTTTCAGATGATTTTCATATATTTTCATGTTTTTCATAAATTATCATAATTCAGAGTGTATTTTAAAATGAATAATTTACAAAGTAATGTGATTAAGAGATAAAACAGTCAGTTGCTGTACCAGATACAGTAACAACCGCAAAACAGCTTGTAACATGGGACAACTAATGGAATATCACATCTTAGAACTTGTTTACACGCCTAAAAAACTTCCAATCATTTTGTAAAAATTTCTCAGACAAAAACCAGGAAAAAATCAAATGCTTTATAGGAGCACTTGAAAGGGTAAAGATGATGTCAAGTTTTGAAGTCCCTTAAAGCATCATATGCAGAGCTTCAGCTAACACAACTGTAGAAATTTCAGGGTTGAGCTAGTTCATCAAACACTACTCTAAATTAATTGTCTTTGTGTTTTTTACAGATTGCAGTAAACAAATAAAATTCCATTTGGCTAAACTTGGTTTACTTTTGACCCAAGAAAAAAGATCTACACAACATAAAACAAGAATTGGAACTAAACATTCTTAAGAATAAAAGGTCATTTCAGTACTTAAAATATACTCTTTGTAAAAATACACAATACAGACACAAATTAATTTAAAAAAAAACCACATCCAAAATCTCCCAGTAAACAAAACTATGATTTTCGTGGCATAATTCCCATACCAAAACACAAGGATAGGGTTTTTTGCAGCTAGAACTCCAGTCACTGTACATCTTAAGGCTGTCTGAGAACAGATGGAGCTAGAGGTTGTCTATTAAACTCTGTATTATGGTGTGTCACGAATTCTCTTGACTTCCTATTTGAAGTCCCACTAGTGTGCATTCAGCCCTTCACCTTTTTAAAGCAGATCCATTCTTTATTAGCCAACATGCTAGGCCAGGTTCTTTCTAGTAATGACTAGTCTTGCGTGCCTACAAAACATGTAAAGCTTTGTCATTTTTCTTAGTATCTTAACAACTACTGAATTCCATCAATGTTTCTGTTTCCTCAGTACTAGAATCATTTGTGATATCCCTCAGCCAGTACTAAAGGTAAGCATGTTATATAACTTTTAACTGAAAATATTAGATCTGCATAAAAGAATGCATATAATGTCAAAATCATGGCCACAGTTGATAAAAATAAATTGAGTGCACACACAACAAAGGTGACAAAATGGTCATGGCTTTTTCAAAATTATCTCACTTTTTAAAAATTATTCCTTCCTTTGCTGTCAGATCTGAAAGGTCAGCTTGCATTCTAATAGTTATGGAAAAGATAGGTATTCAGCAGTAAATTATAAAGATATTAATTTTAAAGGTAAGTAAACAAAGAATGAAAAGTATCATCTTCTTGATGATCTTGAAAAGAGAAAATGTCAGAGTGGAGAGAAACTAATAGCAGAGTTCATCAGGAATCAGTTTTGGGATGAGTCTTGTTTAATACTTCAACTAATGTCCAACACATGCTGATGACGCAAAGTTGGAAGAGGATGGAGCATCACTCTGAAAGAACTGCATAGTCTTGAGGAAAGATGGTAAATTTTAATAGAGCAAAGTACAAGGTCACTCACTCAGGGACCATAAATAAGAGTAGCTGCTGTAAGCCAAGAACTTGTAAGTCGGGAATAACCAAGGAGAAGAAATATCTGGGTTTATTAGCTGATCCCTGGATGATTACGAACCACCACCGTGACACAGTGATGAAACAGACAAATACCATTCTTGAACGTATCAGGCAATGTACTTCTGGTAGATCAGAAACTATGACTGACATACAAGGCATCAGTGGGATATTTTGCCTGTATAACCTTAGTCAACCATCTTCAGAAAAATAGATTCACAGAGAAATAGGTCTAGGGAAGGACCGCAAGCATGATCACAGAATGGGGAGGCTTCCAAGACAAGGCTGAAAGAGTCTGACTTTTCTAGTATTGGAAGAGCAAAGGCTGAGGTGGGATGTAATTATTCCCTTTCACAACCACAGGAAAGGTCTAATGGATTTATAAGGAAGATTCATACACAGAAAGAAACTGCAGGCTGCTCCGAGACACAGTGTTGTGAAGCAGTGCAACGGTGAAAACTACGGACCCAGTCAGTTCTCTGCCAGCTCTCACAAAGTTATTGGTGCTACTGGCCACGGAGAGAAAAAAAAATAACTAACCTATAGATTCGCCAACAATTAAATTGCTTGAGGAAGGGCTGCGCAGAGTTCCCACAGTAGGAGTGGTTGAGGAAGCACTGGGAAAGGTCTCACTGGTGATACACCTAGCTGTCAGGTATGGTACGATGTAACCCTGATTAAGTTGTACTGAAGAAGTAAAAAATGAAGACTCACAAAGAACAGCATACGTATAAGTATTTTTTTTTTATTATTTACCTATCTGTTATCTGATGAGGTTTTATGCTATGCCTACCAAAATGGCCCATGAATAATTTCTTACATTAGAAGACGTAGTAGTTCAACTAAAAGACATTTTTAGAAAGCACCTATAAAGCAGAGCTACTAATGGGATGTGCTGATTGCAAGGCTTATTTCCAGTATTGTAAAACTAGGACAAGCAGTCCAGATATTATACCTCAATTTAATATCGCCCACTATGATAAACTAGAGAGAAGTCTTATTCATCTGCATTCCACTATATGCAATTGCTTCAAAACTCCGTAATATGAGAGGAATCTATTGAAAATGCTTTATAAAAAAAAAAAAGAAAAGTTTGGATATCAAAGTATTCTGAAAGAAACTAAAATTAGAAATAGTTATTATAAGAAATACCAAGATTAATATGCCTTGACTCTAAATAGCTTCAAGCCTAGAAGTTACAAAGCACTACTTTCAGTCATATCATTTCACATTACAAAATTGTATTTTTGCCTAAATTCTAACATAGTTTCATAAAAGCATATTTTATAGGTAAGTGACAACTTCACACTGTAAATACTCCAGCGAACTGTAAGACATTAAACCTTTAAAATGTCAACAGTTTACGGAATCATAGCTTTGCACCAGTGATCCAAAGAGCGTACATCACTGTAATTTCTCCCTGGGTTTTTTTGCCTTTTACTGGTAGAAAATACTTTTCTTGATATTAACTTTTAAAAATAAATACTTGTGAAATCCTTTAGAAGTACATAATGCTGTAAATGTGGTGACTAATGCTGAACTAATAACAATGTGTTTTATTTATTTAGTCTTTTGTTTTAAACAAAAAGAGATACAGATTATATGCTGATTTTAGAAGACTTTGCTGTTAATTTCAGAGTTCCAGTCAAAATCTAACTGAAGATTCATAATTGCTGAAATAGCAGCTACTTTTACAATTGTTCTTAATTAGGTCCCAATTTAGCAAATCACTTGGCCATATGCTGAGGTCCCACCGGATTTAAGAATGTGCATAAGAGTTGTGCACATGCATCAGAGCTTAGCTGAACTGGGCTTTAACATTAGAGATTTTTTAATTATTTTTAATTTCTGGAACCGCTGCAGCCTTTTGCATTTTCTTATGTTTCTCCTGACTTCTTGGGACTTCAGCTACAACTGCTTCTGACTATTACATATAGGTGATTAATTTTTTTAAATTATGTTTATTTCTAAATGCCAAGGTTTGACCCGAGACTGAAAGAAGAATTTCAGAACAGTTAAAAAAGAAAGTAAATCAACTGAGAGGCAGGTGGAACTAAACCTAGTGCCACCAAACACTTTAAAGTAAGATGGGCAGCTCCTTCAATCAACAGGAAATCTCCAACAGACTGGACAGACTCTGATTACCCTAGAAAACTAAATAATTGAAATTGCTCTAGTTACCAACCAAATTTTATTTACTACTTCAGCACTTCCAGTAATTCTGCTTCTCTCCAGAACTCTGACATGGAGCAGAAATTGTGAAACTCTGACATTTATGGAGCAGAAATTGTGAAACTTTTACATGGCACAGGAAATTTTTTTTTCCCCAAGGGACATGTTCACTTCTCCCTTCTGTGCAGCTGCAATTGCGTATGTATTTGTCTAGTGATACTTATCCTCTGTGCTGAGACAAGAACTGTCCTTTGGGTCTTGTGGAGCCTGTAGTGACAGGTCTTTCTCATCTGGACATCTCACCTTGGCAATATCAACAAACCCTGCCTTCAAAGACCATAATCCCAAATCAGTACAGTAAACTAGAATAAGACAAAAATATATTTGGGGTCTTTCTGTTCACCCCTGGGTACTAAATGACTCACTATGCACTCAGTTCGTTTACAAGTTTACTTAGGCAAGTATGGGGTGGGGTGGGGGGGGAACTGAGTTTTATATGAAAAACCCCTTCCATAACCCATGCCACTGAGAAACAGGGCTGTCAAATCCATATTGTGGCATTTATGATGAGAATAGAGAGAGCAGATAACAAGGCTCCACATCAGCCTTACGCAGTTCTGAGTATCCCACCCTTAACGCAACAGCAACCAGGATTCAGAGATACCTGAATGAGGACAGACAAGTGGTCATAAAATGAGTAAGGTGGAAAGGATTACAAGGGAACTATCTTACTCTTTCATAATTATTCACAAGAACTTGAGAGTACCTATTGAAAACATCAGGCAACAGGTTTGGAACAAATTAAGGAAATATTTTTTTCAGCAATGCCCATGGAAGTCAATGCCAGAGGACACTTTGACAGTCAAACGCTAATTCGGCTCAGAGAGAGACTGGACAATTTAAATCCAGCTAAGAAAGAGAGTCAAGATACAATTCAGGCCTGGAAATTTGTGAATCACTGATTGCTTGAATATAGTGTGTGCAAACATGGAAGGATCTGGATCCTAAGCAGCCTCTACTGGCAAACGCTGCAGAAAGGGTAATGGATTAGATAAATCTCTGTCCTTCCTTTTATGAGATGATAATGGAAGATGGGAAGGAGCTGTTCTGGCAAAAGCTGGGATGTCCAATGCAAAAATGCTTAACTTCCACCCAACAGAAATACTAGCTTTTTAGTTCAAAAAAGTTTTCTCTGTGAGTGCAGAAAGCACTATAAGTACACAGGGAAGCAGATTTTCCAAGTTTACTAGGCATGCATGTTTCTACATTTAGCTTGCACAAGGTTTATCTGTACTGTTCCATAGTTTAATTTTACATTATCATCTGTTAATTTGATGAATGAGTTAAAGGTTTCTTATAAACACTTTTAAGCAGAAACTCTCATCCAGCTATATGTACTTCCTACATCTTCAAATGACGATGAAGAAACACTGTTAAACAAACAGTTATTCTTTTATTTTTTTCCACATAGAAGTGAAATGTACTGGTGCAGCCTATTCTAAAACCAAGACCAGTATTTTAAAGCAGGATATTAAAAATCATATGATGGTACATATAATGGCACAAAATTAAAAGCTCAGATACTTTGGCCTATATAAACAGGGAATTTCCTCCATCAAAAGCAGACAGGAAGAAAATAGTCCTTGTCACTGTATCACATGGAAAGGTGATTTTTATTCACTAGGCATCACAATATATTAAAATGGCCTAACATATGTATATAGAGTAATAATGTGTAGAAAATTAAAAACAGATATAAACCACTCACTTTTTAATGGGAACTGAATTATGTTATTACTGTATCTGTTGAAATTTAAAAAAAAATACATTAAAAATAAAATAAAACCATTTCTTGATATATCCAGGTACTTCTGAGACTGACAAAAGAGACCATAATAACACCAGCTGTCATATTCTATTATCTAAATATGCATTTCTGAAATTATTAAATGTTACATTATCTAGTTTCAGCATCATTTTGTCCCAGTATGTCATACACACTAGCTGCTTGCAAAAACTGTTTGTGTGGAAATGCTGCATCACGAAAAACAAAGTCATATCTATGTTTCTAAAATCTCTGTGTTTTTCAAGACAGCCTTTCCATTGGTGTTATAAAACTTGCCTCAAAATATCTTTCACTGAACTTCCAGAATTGTATTGACAATAATCATGTCATTATCAATATTCAAGGGGGGTAAAGGAGAGTAGAACTGGATCAAATTCATTTTTGGTGTTTCTTTCCATTAAAAAAAAGGGGGGGGGTGGAATATAATAGAGATTTTTTCCATAAAGTTAATTAAAGTTTTTTTTTTTAAAGAAAGAGACATTTCATTGAAAAGTTTTAACTATTCATGTATCATACTGGATATCTGAAAATGGAAGACCCTTATGCCTAGATCCTAAAGAGATATCTTCAAATGCAGAACACTCATCCTCTACCAGATCAGTGACAGAAATTTTCATTGATCGTAACAATACACTTACTCAATTCATTTTTCTTCTGTTGCAGCCTAAGGCAACTGCTCACTTCATTGACATCAGGATTGGCATAATTACTAAAAAAACCATATGGACAGATTTTTTGTTTTCTAAAATGTAAGCCATCCAAAACTGGGGGGGAGGGGGGGATAAAAGAAACACATTTTTAGAAAAATAAAGCCAGTATTTCACTTTGACTTTCATAAATGCTTGTCTATGTGAGTTGTATCTACACTGGCAATCAAAATTAGACCACAAAATAGCATAATGGACATGGATTTTATTACTTTAATTTGATCATAGATCCAGTAATGAAGGAAAGGCAGATAAAATTGACTAACTTAATATTTATGGGAACTTGAACTACTGAAGAGATTAGTACTTTTACCCAGTTAAGCTTCCAACTGTCAGCTGTCATTACAGGACCTGCCAAAAAAAGCAAATGATACCAATGTTGAACTTGTAACATGAGCGCTGGACCCTTTTAGTGAGAAACAAAACATGCAAGTTAAACCAGGAAAATGTATTGCTTCCTGGCTTTACATTAAGGACAAATCAATGTCCTGGTCCAGCCACAATAAATTACCTCTTGCCAGGACAGATCAGCTTGGTTTTCTCTATATGAAATGTCAGCAGAAGGTATTGACAAATGTCAGTGGAAAGCAAGAAGACTCAGTCAGTTCAGATATTTGAAAGGACCCAAACCATGCAAAATTTGGGCACTCTCCACCTCCCCTACAGATCATACCCCAAAAAATCATGCTTCTGTCAACTTCGTACGGTTGGCAACATTCACAATCACCAGAAAAAAGGAAAAGCTCTCTAATTTTAAAGCAATCATAAGACCAACGCACTGATTGCAGTAGCTTTGAAGTTCAACATCAGTCCACTGCTGCTGCTGATAGCTGGGATGTCCACAGCACTACCAGTTCGAATCCATATCTTCTCTTTCTAGAGGAACTGCACAGCCAACGAGGACTTGCAATTTCAGGTGGTGAGGCAGTCCATGATTTTTGACAAATAAATAGATAATGAATACAGAAGGTTAGCACAAGACTGTTAGCCAACTGAGAATAAATATTGATGCTCAGATGTATGACTTCTTTAAAAAAAAAAAAAAAGCCCAAAACTGGACATACAGTTCCAGTAAAGAACTGGCAGTCAAGGAAAAACTTGAAGCCACTCTTTCAGCACGTATAATACAATGCTATAATTTTGTGCTTGTTGAATGATATTTGCTTCAGCTAATTAAAAGGAGGCCAGCATAAACGAAAACGTATGCATTGCTCCTGTCAATGAAAGCTCCAGAAGATTACAGATGCCTTCTCAGGGACAGGGTAAACTTCCCCTACGCTGAGAAAAATCCTGTGCATGAGAAAACAGGTTAGTGTATAGGATTTGGCAACTGAAGGGCTTCCCCAATGTGGAAAGAACGTGTTTCAAGTACACAGCGAGCGCACACGTGTATGCATACATGCATACATACATGTGTGTGTGTGTATGTGTGTGCACTCACACACCACCTACCAGAAGACTCATTTTTGTAGAGATTAAGTAATCTAATATGTAACCTCGTATGCTGAAAAAATTGTCATACAACTGAAACCTTAGAAACTTTATTCTATATAGCATTAGAAAGCAGTCTACAAGACACCTTTTCCCAAATGACTACAGGTCTCTAGATTATAACGGGCCTCAGCAAACAATTTGGGAGCACCTGTATGGCGAATGCTCATAAAAAAGTTTCCGTTTCAGTGTTTCATGAATTCTGGTCAGGAGCCAGGTGAGAAATACTTAGCATAATACGTCTATTTATATCAGACCAAAGACCAGGAGGCACACCCACACTCTAACCAGCCTTTTTCTGAAGTATTTTTTTCTTTCTCCCCTTCAATCTGGATTACGACTTTTGGATTCATTACTCTGTTTTCACATAATTTTGCACAACATGCAATCCCAAAGTAAAGCATCTAGTGAATCACAGTCTTATTAAGTCTGTAGACCGACTACAGTCATTTCCGTATGACTGGCTGGCTTCATTCAGGATTTTGACCATCCCATGCAGAAAAACAAAAAATGTCTGAAACCTTAAAATATGCTTGCTGTCCCCCTAGGCTCTTCTGCTTCAAGTTGGATGAATATGTAACTACTCTGAAGAGATCATCTCTCCTTGGGCTGTGAGCGGGTGGGTGGGTCTGGAAGACACCCATGCTAGAACATGTTCTTTAGTGATGGGTATCAGAGGGATGGAGTATGGCTTCTTTATATGCACCTAGACAGAAGGCTTGAATTGTTGTATCACACCGCAGCATTGTGCAACTGTTTCCAGAGGTTTGTAACTCATCTCTACACCCCTCGTCTTTCGATAACCGAGTTTTATAAAACAAAATGCTGTAAAATGTGACAACGGTCAAGAGGTTAGCTCAAATGTTTTCTCATGATTAGTAAGAATATTCTGCTTTTGGGGCAACGGCTGAAATTAGTTTTGGTAGGAGAAAGCCATAAAATGACCATAAAATTGTGAGCATTTATTCTGGGGCAAACTTCATGTGATTTACAGCAAAACGCACCTCTGACCTGAGAAATTAGAAGGGAAACTCCAGTTATTCTATGAGTGTCTACGACTCTTCTGTACAAGTCAGAGTACTAGAGTAAAATATAAAGTTGAAGTAAAATTAACAGGAAACATCACATATGTACATTTTGGAAGCTACTTATTTAGGTTCCCAGAATGAAGGAGGGGGGGCCCAGACTGGCTATAAGAAGTTGTTAATGAGCAAGCAAGATAACTTAACAACTGCTGCAAGAACCTCACAAGCACTCTGTGAGGCCCCAGTATGCATCCTAGTCTAAATTTGGCAATGACAAAGCGATGGCTGCCTCTCGGTGCTTCTCAGAACAGAATTTGATGCCACGGGGCTATGAAGCTGGACTCAGCCGAGTCTCCATCAACAGCCTTTTCCATATCACACAACACTTGAGTGAAATCCTCAGCACAGCTTCCATCCACATTCCTCAAGGAGAGCCAGTAAAGAACTTAAAATATTTCACAGGGCCTTGCATAAGGCAGATTCAAGTACTCATTTAATATAGCCTTTTTTTATTTCTTTCTTGTTCTCTACCTTCTGTTTCCCTCCATTTTAATCACGTTCATTTTTAAAGCGCATCTTGTTTGAAGAAAAAAAAAAATTGTATGAGTAGGCAAACTCAGTTAAAAAGATAGAAAAATAAGTTTTCTATTGTTTTGGTTTGGATTGCTGAGCTTTTTGTTTTGCATTAATGGTCAAATAAATCAAAAGATGACACTGTACAATGTAAAAGTACAATCATGAATAGCTGTTTACATGGATTTTAAATATTTTGGTAATGTGCAGTGTGCAAATTACCAAGATACGAAGAGAAGTTCTGATTTACATTGTGCAAGAATGAGGTTCATACACTATTTATCCTCTGTTTATTTTTACTAATCCAAATTATTACAATAAAAGAATAGCAATACGTGGTCACATAATTAGCTCTTACAATAATTAGAAGGGGAAGAAAGCCCTCACTGAGGCAAACATGCATTTCTGTGCAATTTAAACAGGAAGTCCTCGATGATTAACATTAATTGAGAAAAGGCTTTTCTAGTAAAAAAAAGAAAAAAGAATCCTGTGTGAAACATTAAACAAACTTATCTGATATTTATGTTTTTTTCTTTAATAATTAATGAAATGTAAATAGTCAAGGGAGTCTAGAGTTTTGCTTTGTAACTAGCTACTATTATAAATGGCAGTCAGACGTTTACAGAATACCCAGAACCCTTTTGTGTGGAAGGAGGTTACAAATCTGCCCCTTTTCCCTGTTCAAAGTCAAAAATAATGGTGCCTGATCCCCAGAGCATTCACTGCAAGAACTGTTTGCATATTCAGTTATTGTTTCTGCTGCGTCAGTCATCTGCTGAAGTTCACTCTAATGTGGCCCTGATCAATTCTGCCAGCTGTGCTTAAGTGCTGTTTACTATAATAACATCACACTGCATTCTTATTTGGCAACAACAGCTATGACAGCACCTAAATGCATTGAGAAGCCAAGATTTTATCATGTACACAGATCAAATTGGAATTGTTTATGGAGGCCAGTGTTGTTCTATTTCTGTCCTTTCTAGTGAATACCAATACCACAATAATGGTTTTGCCAAAAGCATTACTACTTTGCCCTTTCTAATAAGTGAAGGTCTTGTTGATCTAAATACTCTATAGGACATGGAAATGATTTCATTATGGCTGCATACACATTTTCACTGGACAGGAGAGAGAACTTAGAAGATGGATAGATTAGCTAGAGAGATATGAATTGGTATCACTCAAGGTAGCACAGAAATATTTCATTAATGTGCCGATGTATTTGGTAAGATTAAAAAAATAATGTAATTATCCAGTGTTTAGAAGGAAAAAGAGGAAAAAAATAAACCACAGTAATTGAATAACAACAGAAACGCTCAGTGTGGCACAAAGGTCTCCAAACACATTTGCAACATTTCAAAGTAGTTTCACATATTTTTCCCAATATGCCCAACAGTTCGCTTGGCCATATGTTAAGTAAATCAAATGTCTTCAATGTACAGGCATGGTGAAAAAGCCATAAAGAATGAACCTGATCCTCCTTCTCCTGAAATCGGTTATAAATACAGCAATAGAATCTTGTCCTGGGAGTTATTTTTTACACTGTGATAACACCCCACAGTATGCTAGATGTTTTCCAAACACAGATGAAGACACATTTCCGGACAGCGTACATATAAAAAGACAATGACAGATGAAGCAGGGGAGGGGGGTGGGGGGGAAGAATACGAGATCCACGAAAAGGTTGTAATATGGCAAAGCACAGGTCTTATTAGCCTGTTTTTATTTTGAGGGAGAGAGGCTTTTCCATTATCTTTGAGGTTTATAATGCTGAGCTCCCCCCGGTTTATCCTCCTACAGTTCAGTCTGTCTTTCTTCTTCCTTCTTCAGCTTCCAGGTGCTGCTGAACTGTCCTTTCTTCTCCTCACGGCCAGTATTCAGTCCTCCCCTTCCCATAAAGACAACTAAGTCTTCACACAGACCACTGAAATGAAGAGAGGGGTTCTGGGGAACCACAAACATGCACTCATAGGACCGAAGCAAAGGAAACTTCACAAGAGCAACACTGGGCTTTGAAGACCATCCAGGACAAGGTCTTCAGTATGCATGGAGAAGTGTGAAGACAGTTGTGGGAGACAGTTCTTGAAAACTAAAAAGACGGGAGATGGTGGGATGAAAGACATCTAGAGATGTGGAGGCAAGGACAGTTAGGTAGGACCTTAAAGGAAATTTCAGAAAAGATCAGCTTGATATATTGGAGGAGGTGGGGTTCAAAGAGAAGACTAGCATGGCCATACCTGACAGCCATATTCTGAAAGGCCTGAAATACGCTGCAGAGCAGACTCCTTGCGAGCGCTTTTCTACGCTGCAGTAAAAATTCCCTTAACTACATGGAAGTGACTAGAAATGTTGACTGTGTGCTGCCCCAAGAAAATAGATGGAGCAAAGCAAAGCAGTCTCTTCTAGAGAGCTCATCTTGCTACAGCACTTGCCAGAGTAGTGCATGAGAGGTGTTCTGGGTGAGGTGCAAGAAGCAGCAAGAAACAGAGGGAGGAGGCAGAAGTGACACAGGTAGCACAACCCAATAAAAAGTTTTCAAAAGAAAACAGATCGCTAAGTAATACTGATTAAAAGAGGTGCTACAAAAGCGTTAAGAAGTTAAACACTTCTCTCCTCAGCGGCTGCACAGAAGAGAATGCAAAAGAACATAAAGAAATTCTACACGCATTCAACGGGAAGGTAATACAAGAGTTTACAGAAGCTCAACTGGTGATTCTTCCAACTCTACAGCTATAGATACAGCTGAGCTGTTTAAATCAACAAAGCCACATACAAAAGTCACATAATCTCAAGTGTCACCCAGCCTTAGACGACCTTCCTGAAGAGTGTACTTTCAGCCCTAAATTTAATTTCCTTTGGGGGATTTAAGGTAAGTTTTTGTTTTGATTTGGAAACCTAAAGAACCATTTTTTTAACAGGGAAAAAAGGAGCATAAAAATTAGTAAGTAATAGCGATGTGCTTTGAATTCTATGCCTTCCATTAACTTCTGTCAAGTTACTGGACTTCTTAGGAATATTACACAGAACATGGATAAATCTTAGTATGCGTTCATGTCGTACATCCTAACAGCACAGAAGGCTCCTTCTGAGCAGCTGTAGAGCATGCTGTGGCTGTGTATTAAAAAATACTGCACACTTGGCTATTATCGATCCATAATACAGTCAGTTTTGCACCAATATCAAAACACATTATAAATTCTTATTAAAATATGAAAGCAACAATGCCTACTTAAACTCCAGTAACACTAACATAATTTTATAGCTCTAGGAACGGCAACAGTGACAGAAGTATTCTAATTTTTCTTTCTTAAAATGTTTCATTATAAAGAATGAACACATTTCATGTAGTTATGAAGAATTTTGTGACCAATTCAGAAAACTGATGAACATTCCCAATTCCCAATGTAGCTGACTGGAGTTATGAGCCCTCAGAGAGTCACAAGATGTCCTTAGCACCTTGCAAGGTAAAGTCAACCTGCAATTTTTCTTCATTCTCTTCATAACTGTTAAAATTAGCAAATGACAATTTAATTGCTCTTCTGCTAAGCTCTTATTTACTAAATTTAAATTGGAGGTGATTATTTGCAGTGTATGTGTAAACTATGGAAGTCGGAGGTTGTAGCTGCAGAGCAGACCTTTACTTTAGTCGGGTTAAATAGTTCGATTGTTGCTTATACGTATAAATAAAACCCTCTTTCATAATGGCCTTACAGAAAACATGACATCCTTCTAAATTCGTCACCAGGTTGCCAGGCAGACTCCAAAACAAAAATAATTCATTCAAACTGTTTAATCTACTCAGTGCAGATTGACAGTATCTTTATATATTTTTGAAAGCTCTTTTAACATTAGCTGATACTTTAGTGTGGGAAGAAACTAAAAGCTTTCTACATATAAAAGTTCATCGTTTACCTTCTCACAGCTATCAGATAAAAGCATAAGGGCAATGAAGCCACAGCGCTCAGATATATTACTCCCAAAGGACAGAACCCAAATGCATCAGCATCAGTAAAGGCAGCAGGTGTGAGCTTTGACTAAAGAACAAATGCTATACAAGAGAAAGACGCCTGAGAAGAGGTAACCAAGCCTATTAACATCCCTGTGCCTGAAACAGGAGGGTTCTGTGCCTCCAAAGAAGTGAAACGGCTCTCACTAGAAGTGAATAAATAAATAAGCGAGAATACTACTTCAGATGTTTTAGTGAACTTTCTTATGAATGGATTGCAACACACAATGACAGAACTCCCTCAATTCCGCTTTTCAATAACTCCAAGGCACTAGGGATGTGACAGCACGATGAATACCACAACAGACAGCTCCAATATGGTACCATTTTACCAGATCAATATCTCACTGCAATATAAGAAAAAAAGAAGCTGATATTAGTCTACACAGTGTATTACAGATGAGGTACATTTCTTCTTACTGCACTCATGCTGAACCAAAGCAATAATTCATAGATGCCTTTAAAAGGTTTGCACACTACTAGCACATGCAAAAAAAAGGCTAATCTTGGCTTCAACATCTGTTTGAACATGCAATAGCTTAAAGCAATAAGTACGTAGGATCCTATGTATGTACCTATTAATCTACCTATGTGTACCACAAACGCAATGATAAACATATCTGGAGATGGAGAAGTAACAGGATTTATGTATGCTGCGTGGTTCCTTCAGGAATAGCTTTCTTCAGGAACAGATTACTTTACATATTAATCAAACATTTCTTAGCAAGTCAGTGTGTCCCTTCTCTCCCCCTTTTCTATGAAGACATACGAACATTTCTAACTGAGGCTACAGCAGGTACCATTTCAAAAGTCTTCATTTGCCAACAGCAATCACAGGTTGTTTTTTTTTCCCTGTACTTCAAATAGGAAATGAGTGGGAGATCTCAGTTACTTCTGTGTGATAAGTGCTTGCAAATTTAACCTTTTTATAGCAACTACTGTAGCTTTCAAAATAGAAAACAAATATGATGCCTTGGTAAAAATATTCAAAAAAATTCAAGGCTAGCAGAAAGAAACCATAAAATAGACATTATCAGAATATGTGTTTGCTTTCCATCTTCCCCAGTATCCTCAGAAGAAAACTAATGGGAAAAAAAATATTTTCTGGTCTGAATAATAATATTGGACTTTATAATTTCACTCTGATAATGCCATAAATGCCTGTCTTGTATATAACCTAACAGGTATAGTTGGACAGGTAAAATAATAAAGCTATTTTTACCTCTGAAAATGTGGAATATAACACAAATGATCAAATGAATTAATTCTGTTGTTTAACAGCTGTCTTTAATCTCTTTAATACCTTTAATTGATTGTTCTCCTTTCCGATATAAACTATAGAAGTAAAAATTTAGACTACTTTAAACTTCTGTTACATTCAAGAATATGTACAGATTATGTGACATTTTACATCTTTTTTCACTTTCTCTCTCTTTTCCCTTTGGCTTATTTTTTTCAAAGGTAACACTGCTTAAAGGATACAGATTGTTTGGAAATACAAGTGGAAATTACTATGTAATGTAAAATTAATTTTTTAAATTAATGATGTATATAGTTAATATCAAATCATTCCTAATGTGTAGTCAAAAGGACTTTGTGAAAATTAACTGTGGTATGGTAAGTTGAAAGAGAAGCTGAACATTTTATTACAGCAAGAAACACCAGGGCCAAACTGTTTAACTCCATCGCTGGCTTATAGATACATAACTATATACCACAGACCATCACCAGAGCAATAATTGTGACAAACAGTATCAAGTGCCAGAGTTCCCTACAGGAAGGTATCACAAATTTAGCTCTCATATGAAATTGGACCAAATCCAGCTGGACTGAGAAGTCTGTAGTTCAGAATGAATCAAAAATTTTGAGTTTTAAGACTCAAATTTTTTAGCTGTCTCTCCAGGACAGGAAGATACAAACTGTAACAGAAGTCCCTGCAAGTGAGTTTCATGGAAAAGGATTCAAAAACTCAGGAAGGAAAACTACAACAAACTAACAATAGGATTCATATGCAAAGAACCTGCCAGAACGAAAATATTTCTTGGGCTTCATTCTGGTCTCTGTTGGTGTGATTCAAAGCACAGAAGTTACCTACTAAGCAGAAGACACGAAAGCGATAACCTATTTACAGTGCTGGTCACTATTTCATTAACCTTCTGGACACACAAATGAGGGGATGAAATGATGAATTAGGCACCCAGCTTCTCAAACTCTGTGCGTACTTTGTGTATGCATTAAAGGGGGAAGAAGCAACAATATAATGCTCTAAGGGGAAGCCTTAAATAGATATGAAATGTAGAACAAAAGAAACAATCAATAGAATGTATAAAGTAACAGGTTTTGAACTCACATTAAGAAATAAACCACACATGAATGTAATACCGAAGTATACCAAAGAATAAATATACTCTTACTGAAAGACTGATTATTTGATTACGTAAGAGCAATCACCTGATGTCATACCAACTCGTGTTTGACTAGGCTAGCAACCATGGTTCAAGTCACTCACTGACTTTTCCCATGCACGCTTTTGTTGGTAGCATCCAAAAAATCTGGCCTACAAGAAAGCGTAAAAGTTACCACTGAGTCTGTTTACCAGGCTACCTAAAATTTTATCTTCCTAATTTGCAATAGAGAATCTGTACATATTTTAAGGCAACACCACCATTCATGGGACTGAAATCCTCCTTACATAGTTACTTTTTCTGTTTTACAGTACAGCGTTGCCCAGATTCTGAGTGCTACTCAAACAGCAAAGTTCTCGTCCTGAAGGGGAAAGATGGTGGGGCTGACACACAGAAGGTGAAAAGAATGCATGAAGATCAATCAAGCTGGTACTTCATACATACATGTACATATGTATAAATACGTCCACTGAACTTGACAAGACTGCTAAAAGTTACATTCACGCACGGGCATTAGTGAGTTGAGATCTAACGCATAAAATACTCTACAGTGAGGAAGGGACAATACCGATAACTGTTATGTTTTGCACAATATCGCATCAAAATTTGTCATGTGTTCAACTTCTAAACTAAACCCCTAGTAGTGAATAATTACGTAAAGAAAGGGGAATAAACTCCTAAAGAATGAGAAACTTTCAACAACAAACACGCGTTTTCCATTTAACCATTCTGAGATCAAATTCAGACATACTCAGCAAAAAGACTGAAGAAACCTGGACTGAAGAAACCAAAGGCTGAAGAAAAATCTGGAGTGGTATGATTTATCTACACAGTTACAAACCCCCCCCACTATGAGCTGAGAATTTTGTATTGCATTTAGGAAAATACCCAACTGCTTAAATGTGGATTGTGTTAGTTTTATAGATTTATGGACCCTTAGCTACTGTAACAGAACCTTTCTGGTTCCATTTTCTTTGTTCTATACTGTTCAAAATACCGTAAAACCTATTTTACAAGAAATTATAAGAACTTTCCCATAATCAGTATACACTGATTAAGTGCAGTATGTGTGCTAAGTTAACATGGATATTTTTAAGCAAGAGATACTCCATGGAAGACTTGCAAATTCTCTAAAACATATATTCAAAAGGAAAAAAAAAAAAACCTTCAATCAGTCAGGATTTTACCCTTACACTATAAGCTATTTAGGTTTTATACAGCCCTTAGGACAATGAGACCTACAACTATGGTTTTGTGGTGCTCTGATGACAAGTCAGTATTGTAATATATCTGAGTAAATATAAATGACACATGTGCAAAGTCCAAATGGCTGAAATTCTTACACAAATTTCTGTAAAACATTTCTTCCTAAAATTAACCAGCATTTCTAAAAGACCCTGAAATATAATCACACAACAAAATAACAGGAAACAAAAAAAAATCCAGTTTCTTAAATCTACTTTTTTTTCTTAAGTAGCTATAGTTTTAAAAAGTCCAACAGGTTATTAGTAACATCAACCCTGGAAGATAAGTATTATAAGATGTACATCCTAAATCGCTTAAATGAATGGGAAGACCTAAGATGTATCAGAGAAAAAAAAATGAGAAAAACAGGAGACTCCACCTTCACCAGTAGCAGTAAACCCCATTTGAGACAAAAGTCCAAGATTTGTTCAATACTATGACTGCTATTAAGTACTGTTTTGCCGTAAATCATCTTCATGCCTTTAGTGATTCCTAAATAGACAGAGGCAGATTATCTGTATGTCATGCACTAATAAAACATCACTTCTGTAGAAGAGTACAGTAAATGTTTAGGAGAGTTCATTGAATGCATCATTGCGTAATTGCATTTAAACTCAAAGTATGTTTTTCATCAAAATGTCTAATAATGCATCATCATACAGCTTAAGTTAAAACATCATTTAGCTTAAATTAGAACACAAGTTAGGAGTTCTTTAGTTACACGTAAATCTAAGGTGAAATGTATCAAAGGGCGTACTTCAGAGAAACCATGCCTAGTTCCAGCTTAAGTTTTAAAATGAATATTATCTCTGATTAGCGCGGGATTTTGGGTTTAGCCCAAATGCAACTGCTTAGAAAGAGAACTGGCTAACTACTGGGGCTTTTAGAAAGCCGGAAAGTTGACATCATTACATTTTGGGGACCCTGTCCCGAGGACAGGCTCCCGTGCACTGCCCTAAGGCAAGCCAGCGGACTGGACTCCCCCTCCCAGGCTGTTGTGGCAAGTCTTTGTCTCTTTTCCTGTAGTCCTGCTTAAATTCTCACCTTGCTCTGCCCTTGTCATCAAGTCATTCAAGCACAAAGCAGGGAGCACGGGAGTGTTTACTCATTTCCCAAGTCCATTATCTTACACATTAATCACTGGTCTGGAACTTTTGGACAATGCTGAATCTGTTACCTTTTATTTTTTTTTCTTTCTGGCTGCTTTACTCTTGGGTCCGATAGTTCACCGGTTCCAAGCTGTACTTACACTTGATGACCTTTACATCTGATTATTTAGCTCCTCTTCCTTTTTCTCTTTTTTTTTTTTAAAGACTTCAAAAATAAACAAATGCATGAAGTTAGCAACAGTGTTTTCCATCTTTAAAAGTTGCACTTGCGTGAGGAAACCACAGGTTTAACTACTGCGTGTCTAAAAGGCGTACATGAAGTGCAAAGATAAAGATAAGAGATGTTTCTAGAAAGGACTGGAGAGACTATTTTCTTTAGAGCAACCAGGTTTCTTTGGAAAACCTGAAAGAGCGCACACCCACCCAACCCCTTTTTTTTTCCCTAATTGTTAAGGAAGAAGCAGTGAAAAGTTGTTTCTGAATGCAGGAAGTTTGTTGTTGTAGAAATATGTCTTCTAAAACAGCATAAAGTTTATTTGCAATAACGATTGGGAAAAGGCAAAAGAAATAGGTGTGAAACTGGGCAGCTGGAGGCTCTTGAACTACACTTGTTAAAAGATTTGTTTGTGAAACACGCATTTTATTGCCTTGTATGCATGTTATAATGAGGCATGGACAACTGCAACATTACGCTTAATGATTGCATTTCTTGTTTCAGCCAGTTTCCTCGTCCTCTTGCAATTAACGCTTTCCCAGATCACCCAAGGCTACTTTGGGGCGGGGGGGGGGGGGGGGGAAGAAGAA
>JAVKLA010000008.1:18768059-18831909 GCA_034782735.1 Sagittarius serpentarius | reverse complement strand
TTGGTGCCAAAATCTGAAATTCACAGAAATGAGCAATGTCAATAGTTTAGAAAGAGTTACTTAGAGAACAAAGGGCCCTTATGAGGCACTAGTGAGAAGAAATGGGGAAAAAATGAGTCCTCACAATGTCGGCCTTTTCTCCCCGCGACTTGTTATCAAGCAGCCCGCGCGAGCCCCTGCGATCTGCATGAAAATACGTTTCGTTCCATTCACTCATTTGCATTAATTTCTCCCATTATATCTGCAAATGGCCGCACGTCTCCCCGGCACAAAGCGGCGGCCTATGACGGCCGGCGGCGGCGGCGGCGGCACCGGCACCAGCTGCCCCCCCTCCCCCTCCCGCCTCCTTTCAGGCGGGGCGGCGGCCGCTGAGGAGACCCGCTCGCCCCGCCGTCCCGCGGGCTCCTCAATTGGATTTGCTGGCGGTGACAAAATCGTCGCCGGCCGGAGAGGCGGGGGGGGGCTCTTTTGAGCCGGCGTCTATCACGCTGCCATGGGAAAGCGAGAGGCGAATGATTCTCAGTGGCTTCTGATTTCCAGTATTTGTTCAGCATTAGGCCCACTTATCTCCGGGAGAAAAAGCAACATGTAGAGAGAAAGTGACAGGCAGAAACACGCTCCCTCGCCCCTCCATTCTCCCCGCGCTCTGTATTCAAACAAGGGGGCCCTATTACACTGAAAGCTCCGGATCAGCCTCACTCAATTATCGCCGCTAATCCTTATAGCTCTATAAAGTAAATATTTCATTACAATTTCAAATAAACAGTCACCCAATCTAATGAAGCAAGAACTCGAAGTGGCAATGTCATGGAACTTGTTACCGTCATCAAAGGGAAGGACGCAGGCCTGTCTGCTAATAACGTTAAAAAAAAAGGTTCCCCAGCAGATCCACGAGAAGCGGGAGGGGGGGTGGGGGGGCGGTATTATTACTCACTTTGACCTTTTTGTCTTTCCAAATATTCTTCAATCGTCAAAAACACCTTCGTTTTCTTACTGGTTACTGCTTGCGCCCTGGGCTCGATCCGGGCACTTGCTGGGAATTAGCTGAGGGACAGCAAATGTCCACAACTCGCATTAACGTTTAGCATCCAGCCGGAGATGGAAGATGCCCGCACCTTTATAATCCCCCAGGATAGGCAATGATTAAGTGAACAGGGTATTCTGTGCAGCAGTTCTTTCAGGACCCCAAACCTCTTCCCAGTTCAGACAAGGCAAAGGCAAACAAACACACTTCGCAGGTACATAGCAGCACTGTTACTCCCTGCGATTTTAGGCAAGGACATCGTAAAATCCCTTCTATAAACTTTGATTAACTTGGGCTATCTTTAAAGTAGCCAGGCTTTTTTATCCACAATTTTTACAACAGGAAGAACGCTACTCCAAGTTTATGCCTTGTGTCTCTTTTCAGAAAATTTTTAAAGATCTCCTCCTCCTCCTCCTGCCCTCTTCTCCTGGAGGACTTTCCCATTCCCCTCCTCCTCTTCTTCCCCCCTCCCTTTCAACTGGGGGTGGGGGGGATATTCTTTGTCATTCCCTCTGTTTCTGACACAGATGAAATGGGCTTTTCTTCTATCAGCTGTTCACAGAGGAGAGACCCAGTGCCTCTTTGAGAAATACAAGAAATACTGAGATCTCAGAGCTGAGAGCTGTAGGTCAGCATGTAAAATTTAAACCCCCCTAGAGCAAATACTCACTGAGCAGTCTCCTTAAGTCCTGCTCACATTCCCATGTCATCCACATGTCCCAACACTATCCCAGAGTTTAATGCTAAAAATACCTCTACGAGGCACTATTTCGGGCTCTGTGCAGTCATCCTGAGAACTCGGCAAAACAGTAGGAATAAAACTAGATGATTTCTGCCTCATACATCATCACCTACCATTTTGGCTGGTACCAAAAAAAATAACCCCCAATCACCGTATTTCAGACTCTGCATTTCAAGGAGGTCAATTTTAAGTACGTAAGTTTTACTAAGCCAACTGCTTGAGAATCGTGTTGGAAAAAAGCAGTTATTATCTCCCAATAATGTTCTAGTACCCCTGTGTAACCCAGTGATCTATGCAATCACAGACGTAACTGGTTGCAACCCTGCAGTTCTACAGATAAGGAAGCAGAATATCCATCTAAAACTCTTAGAATGAAATAGTCACAGAAACACTGACAGAATAGCACAATGTATCTTTGGCCATAATGCTGGTAGGTACCACGCTGCATAAATACAGAAAAGAGAGCCACAAGTAAGAAATTACCATATGTATACAGACATCTTTCAAGCACACTTTAGCGCCTGTCATAAGCAGACCTGATAAAATTAACCCGTACAGAGAAGGCTAACATAAAAACCTATACCAATTTATGCACTTAATACAGGATTTGAGTGTTATACTGGAAGGTCTTGAGAATGTTCTTCTGCAAAGTAGTGAAGCTCACCCTCAATTAGTAGCTACCCATTACCCCAAATTACTGCCATTCAGATGTCAATCAGTAGGGATGCACTACAGGAATTAAAGGAGAGAAGTCATTTACCACAAGTATTCCCCCAAAGACTGCACTGTCTTTATTTCTTCAGTTATTCTGTATACATTTTTATCCCTTCAAAATTATTTTTCACTTCTTGATTGCTACTTTAATGCTTAACTATGATTCAGAAATATACAGCTTTTCCAATGGAAGAGAAAAAAATAAACAAAGCCAGTTCACTATTTCACATCTGTAAATCACAAGATTTACACGAAGAGTCTGATTTTAGTCCAGGCACAGTTCCCTCAACTCTTGCTAATCAATGGTGAAATAAATCTTGAATGCTTTAAAGTGCTAAACATAATTTCCTTATCTTAAATATGAATATTCAAACATAATAGTAACCATTAGGTCAAGTCTAGGTAAAAGGGCATTTTTAATAGTTTATTTGTTTTCTGACTCCTGACATATTGTTTTAAAAAAATGCTGATCTTTCAGATAAAAATAGAATTTTCACTGGAGAAAAGCATTACAGTTTGTCAACTGGAGGTAATATTTGCTCCAAAAATATGTGATAATGAGAAAGCCAAGAGTTCCTACTCTCCTTTTCCTACTGCTAACTGAAAAGGCTATGGTAGGAAAAAATGAATTTATGACCTGTAACAAAACTAAAAACTGGAATATAGCTCCTTCATTTCCAGGTGACTCCTTTGATGATCTTCAAGTTAAGGTATGATTCAAAATTTGGTTTTATATTTAGGCACTTCGATATAAATAAAAGCCTTTTTTAATTTTTTCAAATTAACAAAACTGTTTGACTTAAAATTACACAGCAAGATATTCACAAAGGTAGTTATTTTTTCATAAAATGCATGAGATGAAGATGAAGAATTCACAGTTTTCGAGTTCCAGAGTACAGAAAGCATATTTTTTAAACCAGTAAATATTCTTCCCTGGTAACTCTAAAATGCTATTTCTCTTTGAAAATAATAAATAAATTCTCATATAGAATGTATTGAGAGTCTAAAAGAGAGAACAGATTTAGTAAGCTAGATTACAAAACAAATCAGATTTCATTTTACATTTATTTTAGTTTCACAGAGCAGTAACTAGAGGGATGGAAGCGGAGAAAAGAAAGCTGTTGAGAAACACAGCTGCAACAGCTATGGATCCACCCTGTTGCAGCCCGGATTGTGGGGCAAGTGAGGGGTAAAACCCCAAAACTGTAACCACAAAGTCCGTGTAGTTGGACAGCTTATCACTTCAGGCTAGCCCCTTATTTTAAATTTGGTTACTCTTCTAGAAATGATTGCGGTTTTTTAAAAAAATCAAATAAAACTTACACAGAACAAGCAACGTGGATTATCTTTTCCACTATAATAGTTTCCATTGCCATACTCCATATATTTATAGTGCTAATATATATGTTTTTTTTGACTGACTTAACATACAAAACTATTTACCAACAAACATACATATGAAGAAACAGAATATAAAGTATTGAGAAAAAATAAATGAAAAGTAACTATAATTTCATAATACAATTTCACTGTTTTTTTTTAATTCCTTTCAAACTGGAAAAATCCAGTTCTGTTTCATGTTCTTGTAAGGTCTTTTCTTAAACATAAATTTGACTGGTTATTGCACCGCTTTTGAAAATTTTGATACACAAAACAATATATGACTGTAAACATCTCACCAAGGAATGCAAAATGTTGCATTCTATAGCTAGTAATTATTTCTTAAAATATGTAATCAATACAACTTTTCACATATTACTCCCTTTATTCTGCTCTTAGTTATAACTATGTCTCTTTAGATAATATCAGGTTTGGTTATGTCAAAGGTATTCTTTCCTTACTTGTTGACAACTTGATTTTATGTTTGCAGACAAATAAGTTTTGAAGGAAAACATTTTGAGATACACGAGAATTGACTTGAAATAAAGATATGGGTCTCCATACAGCCAAATGGTAAGAAAGTCCTTAGACCTACAGTCAGGTATTTTAAGGACAAGTGCTTGAATAAAGGTCTTCAGGGCTGGGCAAGTAATACTGGAGCTGCAGATAATCAATACAGTTAAAATAGGTGGAAAAAGGATGAGGCTTGATGTTTTAGAAGCAATTAAAACTGATTGCACTTTTGCAAAATACTTGACATAAAACATTACATTTTGAAAGTAGCATTCTCCATCTCCCCACACGCTCATCCAGTCTGTATGTCTTCCGTCTCATTAAAACCCAAGCCTCCTCGGCACCAACCCAAGAAGTTCTGAGCGGAGCTTCTCAGGACGGCCCAGCACCCCCAGTTTCATCAAAACTGAGCCCACTTTTCCCACAAGAGATAACTATTACCTTCCAAGCTCACACCCGCAGGGCTAGACCCAGACAAGGTGACGAGCAAATGTGGACCTGATGATAGCCAAAAAATGAAACTCATAGGTGGTTAGGAATAACCAAGGCCGAACAGGCACAGAAAGCCTGCTGGTACTGAGAGAAACCGTTTCTTCACCATTTCTTGCTATATTTAATCAGAAGATTTGCACTACTACAACCCAGCTGACTTTGTGCCAGTAGGTGAGAAGCAAAGTCAAGTAGGTCCTTCACCTCCATCTCAATTTTCCTAGGTGTACCAAATGCAGGTTATTCAAAGCGAAAACCTCAAGCAGTTCAGCTTGTGCAGGGAAAGCGCAGGAGAACCTAAAAAGACAAGGCACGCTATTTTCTTCCTAAGGATCTTTATTTTGACCAAAATCTCTGAAAGCTAGAGCTTACGGGCACAGTAATTTTCATTATTCTAATTCATAGTTACAAGCATGCTTTGTTTGCTTATTAATGCAAACATTTGAGCTGTTTGCATTTATCTTCTGAGAAACACAACTGAAATGAAAACGTGTAATCTTAATTTTTAAACAAATATTGTCCAATTATAAGGGAAGAGTACCTCAAAAAAATTAATGCCTTTTGATGAATCTTTGCTTCCTAAAAATGTTTTCCTCTAAAACTTTCCTACCTGTGTTGATATATAGCATAGTTTTTAAACTTAAAAAAATAATTCAATATAGAATTAAAGTAAGCATAACATTAGGCTAAGGTTGAAAGGTGGTTAAAGGGGTAAGATTTTAAATGCAAACAGAATAATAATTAATTGCTAAGGTGCTTTTGGGAAAAATCATACACTTGACCCAAGCTGAAGGCTGAAATATTAATCTGTTTCTATGACAGAGATCAAGCTTCATAGTCGCTTTTTATCCTCCTCATAATAGAAGCAACAGTTGTAAACCATAATGTTATAGTTCAAACAATGCCCCCCCTAAGACTTCAAATTTATTATAGCATTCATCTCCAAGACAAAAGACCTGGTACAGGAAAAAAGCTCTTTTTAGCAAAAAGCATGGTTGTTATTTATGGCTCAGATGCGAAGAATGAGTTTGGGGAATTTATCAGAGATGAAGGTATGAAATGTTTTAGCTTGTTCTTCTCTCTCTAATCCATAAACCATTTTCTCAGCCACCCAAGTGAATTCTAATGGAACAGGAGTGATGAAATAATATTTTCCTAGCCCTTTAACACTTTGCCTACTGTGTGCATTGTGTGACTTGTTCAGGGAAAACACAGGAGCTTATAGTTACAAATCTTTTAAATCAGAAAGTAAAACGATCTTGTTAATAAATTATGTAAAATGGCCTTGTGGGAAGATTCAACATCCCACCAAGTGCCTGTGCCCACTATCAAACCGTATTCACTCACAACCATTCTTACAGAGGACTTTTTTTTTATTAATCTTTTGTTTGATAGTAATGTGAATTTCCTGCGGATGCCTTGGAGTTATCCAGTCAGCCCATAACTATCTAATTTGCTCTGGGAAGCAGGAAGGAGAACAAAGGTTACTGACGAGCCCCTTAGTTTGCTGAAGAATAATAATAAAAAAAAAAGATGCAGTATCAGACCATGCAGCTTTTATATTCTCTGAGATGTAACCAATGCCTTGCCTGGTTAGATTTTATGGCAAGCAGTATTGCTGTGACAGAGATGTTGAAGACTGCTGCCCTCACCTCCTAATTGCCATGCTACACTGTTATGCAGATTTCTTCACAGATAAAACTTAGTCCTCCCTCCCTCTCAGTTTTTGCTGAGTCTGATGCCTCTGTAAGACCCCATCACCACCAGCGCCACCCTGGATGCTCCTTCCACACAGAACAGATTCATGGAAGAGCATTTGTTTCTCCAAAGCTACAGTGGTCCTTTACCGGACATCCCTAAAGCTTTGTTACGGTAACAAACTCGTTTTGGTCTTCTCCTCTTGAATATTTAAATAAGTCTAAATTCTGGAGCTGCAGTCTCAGGTGGTTCAGATATTTCAGCTGCAGATCTTGAACCTAAGGCCCTCAAAAGAACTTGAGGGTTAAGTTTTCCTACGGAATACATTAGGTGCGAATAGCAGCTTGGCTTCAGGAATCCCTTAGTACTTGGCACAAGAATTAAGCTATTTTTGTATTCGTATACATAGAAGTTGGGGGCCGCTGGTACAAGAGTATGTGCCATTTCATTTATGGAACAATGGACAGGATTAGACCAAGTTCAGCAAGACTTTGAGTGGAAGCAATGTCTGCCATTAGCCATTACTGGATTGTTATGCTGATAAAATTTCAACAGATCTAGCCTACTGTTCCTTTAAATCTCCTTCCATATTACCCTTCTACAACGTCTACAGCAAACGACATATTACTCTTCTGTGACACATCAACTGCTCCATTTAATAATATATGCCTAATTATATTGCCAGGTCCTGTCCTGCTGAAGTCAACTGGAGAGTTGCCAATGACTTTCCTGAATATAGAAACATACACATACACACAATGAAAGAAGACAGGGGAAATACATACTTTACAGATAAATTGTTTCTCCTCTAGCTCATTTTACATCATATTTCAAAAGAAATGTACATTGACTTCAAAACAATGAAACAAAGCTATTCATAAGAACAAGAGACTGCAGAGTAGCCAGAAAGAAAAAGAAAAAAATCCCACTTAACAAATAAAGTGAGCACAACAGAGATAATACATCATCAATCCCCCAACCTTTTTTTTACTTTCTTTCTTTGTTGGGGTGGGGTATTCACGTACCTTCTATCTGCACACATTTTTTGCCTTAGCTGAAAAATGATCAAGTTCTATGACTGTCTTTAGCTTTGCCATGATTCTCATTTATAAAAATATTTTCCCCTTTCTTCCTGTGCAAAGGAATCGACTATAGGAAAATTGCATAATTGCACATCTTCCTCTGTACTTTTTTTTCTTCTAAGTGCAATATTATCAACTCTGTTTTAAGTTCATACTCCGAGTTGGGAGAACACGCAAGAGCAAGAAGTCTTCTATTCATTGAAGTATAAATTGCGCACCCACTCCACTACAGATTTTCGTTCCTTTTCTTCCATTCCCCATCCAAGAAACGTCACCTAAAGAAAGCCATCTCTTAAAATCAAAGGCCCGTCCCTTCCCTTCAACTCATTCTTTCTATGGGCCTCCTCAGAATTGGGCTGGGGGTTGGGAGGGGAGAAGAAGGAGGGGAAAGGAGGGAGAGAGGGGGACAGATATTTTAATCTGGATCAATCACCAGTCTGCTTCACAGCGCAGCCCCGCAAACAGCGGTAGCACGTAAAACGGAGCGAACGGCACAGGAACGGGAGTGGCGTTGGCCGGCCACCGCTCCTGGAAGCCTGCGTGGGACTGCTGCTGCCCAGCCCAGCCCCACCACTCGGGTTAGGTGCGTACCGTCTTCCCCGTAAGACCAGGAGCTATTAGGAGTGAATCTGCGACGGAGGACAAGGCTTGCTACATCTCTGTTGTAAAAGCAAGCTGGCTGCTCTCTTTGCAATCTATTCGTGCCAGTAACCCACAAAGCAAAATGCTTTCCTGATTCTTTTGCAGGCTGTTTCCTCTTCCGAAGAAGGCAACGTGATAGCATAACCCCATCTTCAGCGGAGGGAAAAAAAGCTTTAGTAACACAACATTTTTCTCTTAATAAATCATTTTTAATGACTTCCAATAAATCATCTTGTAATCACATTCCTTTACCACTTAAGCCAGTCAAAGTATACTTCTCATAGTTAAAATATTAATGTATTCACATTTCACGTAAAATTATAATAACTCAGAGAAACTAACTGGAAAGAAATCAGCTTAATTCATCTGAGAAAGCAAAGATTATACTATACGTTTTTAAAGTTTTTCTAGCAGTTAGTAGTCTGTAATTGCCATTTATATTTCAGACACCATTTCTGCCCACAATTTCACTACTCCATGTGCACATATACACGCTCCCTGGACACATTTGTTTTCACATACATACACAAACATAATATACATAAACCATACTGTTTTGTCAGTTTAGTAACATTCCAGCACTTCTGAAGCAACAGATTATGCAAAAAGACCTGGTGAAATGAGGCATTTAACACTGTAACTTCCCATCACATATTTTGCATTCCCGATGTCCTGCAGGAATTCTGAAGGTTTTGATGTTTTCTTTCTCTCTAGTTCCATCGTGGTGATTGCTGAACTACAATTTACATGTGCATCACACTACTTTGCCCTGACACAGAAATGAAAGTTAATTAGTTTCTATGACAACCTGATGCATGAAAGGACCACAGGTTCTTTCACATTTGTAAATACATTCCAACTTAGTATTCAGGGTGCAGTGTGTATCAGCATTAAGTACAAATAGCATGAGTTTGTTTTTAGTAAGGCAGAAAAAAGGACTTAAGTCAGATGACGTGATTCATTGGAGCATACATTTGTCAATGAACAGATGAGGCCCAATTTATTTCCCTCGTCTTTAAAGAAGTCTCCAAACTTCCATTAGTAAAGAGTATTTAGATATGAGCTGGCATTCCCTTTAAAAAGTTTGTCAGAAACTCAGGACCTAAACCAGATGGAGTTGTTTTTTCACCTTAGTTTTGCACCACAGCACTAAGTATTTTTACTTGTGTAAAAATATATACCTTTAAAAGTATTTCAAGGTATGCAATATTATTCACGTTCAACAATCAATGCGAATAATAAGCTTAACAGAGCAGCCTTTGAGCTGATGCTGCGCTTTCACTCCCACAACCATCTATGCTAGTTTTTTTTTCAAAACAGGTCCCCAAAATAAAACCCCAAAAGAATACGTATTCCAAAATCTTCCTTTCTTTTTAAAACGCCATCGTGAAATTTAACTGTGGAGGTGTCCTGCTTTTACTCACACGTTCAACGCAACAGACAACTGTTCCTTATCCTACTGAACACCCGAGAACCTTGAGCACCAGAACTCCCGGTGAGGGTAGCCAGGCCTCCTGCTCCCCGAGAAGAGCTGTGGGAGGAGGACTCGGCAACACTTCTCACACCAAGATTGCCCTGCAACACCTTCACCAAGACAGTCCGCCCTGTCTTTTCTCTGGGAGCAAGAGGGTGTCAGGCTGAAGAGAGCAGGACCAAGAGCCAAGCCAGGGCGAGTCTGCCAAGGGACTCTAGGGGCAAGAGCCACAGACATGGTTTCCCAAGCATCTGCTCGCCCTGAACTGCACAGACATGCCAGTTGTGGCAGCTCTTGAAACATATTGTACGTTCACAGGTTTTCTTCTAGCAAGGACACAACATTGGGAGGATGCGTAAAAATTACAACTATTCTTTCCCCAAGAAAACAAGGGCCGCATCCCCTCCCCAGCACGACGACAGTCATACAAGCGGAGTCTGTTGGGCAGGGCAAAATCATATCCTGGAGATATTCAGGACAAGACAAGAGAAAGTCTTTACACATCAGTGTCAGATGATCTGCCCCATATTGCCCGTATCAGCACAAAGCAGTTGTATTATTTTTTGTTGTAGTCGTTACAAACATTTTCTAAATACTATGGACAGTATATAATTGAAGTCACACACCTAAGTACTATGACCAAATCAGGTTATTTATTCTATAACTAGAGAAGCAAAGGAAGAAAAAGGGGGATGTGTACAATAAGTACATCATTACTATTATTCTGACTTTCAAAATGAAACTAGTGTCACAAGAGCAAGCTAGAGCTGAGATATGAGTGCAGATATTCCTCCCTCTCTGCCCCCAGAGTTAGAAGAATCCCACTGAATAATTTCCCAGTAAGATGCTGATGCAAATAACGAGGAGTTATTCTACCTAATGATGGACTCAAGAACTGACCCTGCAAGCTGCCTGTTGGGTGGACCCCTGAACTTGTAAAGACTTCCAAGACTCCTTGCACAACTGAAATCTAATTGTCAATGTTGTCTCAAGATATTTTCTTCCACCCCAGCTCCAAAGCTCGTAAAACATGGGGCTCCTGCATTCTAATCAGAAACCTAGAAACCTATAAACAAGGTGTAACTTACAGATGCCCTTCAGTGCATCAGAATACTTTTTAGTACATCTCTCAAATCCTAAATCCCTCCGTATTATTTATCTCCAAACTTCCTCATATTTGAAATGTCAGGTGTCAGACTAAGTAATAAAAAGTTTAAAAGCTAATAACTGAACTTGACCAGTAACACCTGAAAACTGTATTTCAGACTGAAAATACTGATAGGATATTTACGTTTTCAAATTAAGGAATAATTGGTTTTCTTTATTTTTTTACCCATAAACCAGAATTTTGACTTAAGTCACAAAGAAAATGTGGCTACGCAATCTCCAGTACGTACAGATGCAGCTGTAAGCTAAGCATAAAACCCAGTATTTCAGATGATCACACGTTTTTCAGCTTCATCTGCTCTTTTAGAGATTTTTCTTAACTATAAATTGACCGCTGGAATTTCATTTGCTATTCACACTGAATTGCCTCCAAGATTTTTTATTCATTAAAATAAAAGCCACAAGTTGTATTTTTAGATTGTGGAATTTATCCTCATAAAATAGCATATTACAGCTAAATCCTCATGTACAGGTAAAGTATAAAGACAAATATGAGTTACGCTAGCAGATCAAGTACTTTTCCTAACATCAGGAAATAAGTGGCTCCTTTCACCTTAAGAAGTTAATATGAGAATGCTTCAACTCTCAAAAATAACAAAACCTACTTAAATACTAGCAAGTCATGCCTGACATTTGTATAAAAACAAAAATAGTCTGCTGTCAGCAAAACGTCCGAGTGCCTCTGTCACTCCTCTCGAACGTGAACCTTTCCTTGACTACAAGGGTTTTGCTGTTACACTACGCTCATTAGAATGGAATTTGTGTTAACTTCCATGTACCACGACTTACTAATAGGATTGCTAGCAATTATTATACTGAAATGAAATCAGCACAAACTATTAGATCTGTTTAAACAAGTTAAAAATAAACCTTGATTAAATGTTCTTTTTAAAGAAACTGCTCATTAGGGCTGCAGGGCCTTCCGATAAATTGGTGTTTCATTAACATCAAAGCATGAATCAAGTTTAAACTCACTTACCAAACAAGTTATACTTAAAAAACAGCTTTAAAAAATAACCTGGATTACAACCATCACATAAGATAGTCACTAAATGGGCTCCTTATTTACAGAGGTTTGGAGATTTGAAAAGGGAAAATGCTTTCCATGAGGCAGGAGGGAAAAGATATACAGCAGAACTCTTGGTATCCACGAGCACCAGATTTATCCCCCGAGCTGGGATGCACGTTGCAGTTTGCTAGTACGGAGCCAGAAAGGCACTGTGGGTACTGAACTTGCAAAAAAGGACAAAAGCACACTGTTTACTTCCAGGGTTCTTACCTATAGAGAATAAAAAAAAAAAAAAAAAAAAAAAATCAAAAAGCAAATGGAGTTGGAACTTGAATAAGGCTTAAGCTATGCATATTTGCTTGAATATTTCCCGTTTTCTGTTTCAAAACCTATTGTCTGTCCTGTAGGCTGGGGATACACATGCTATGTGAAATAAGTGTAATGAAAGGATGGAGGTTAAAAGTGACAAAAGCTTGCAAAGCTGCCTGAGAGGAAAATCTTATTTTCCCAAGCATGCTGCAATGTTGCAGTTTATGCTAAGAACTCAGACTTGACAGTTTTATCACATGTATTAAAAAAATAGTCTAATTAACAATTCTCCTGCCATCCCTCTCTAATGTGAAGAAAGACTTTACATGCTTTTTGAAAAGGGAACGCTGAGCTGGGCAGCTTCTCAATATTAAGATGATTTTATAACACTACCTTGCAGTCATAAGAATTATTAAAGAAATGGATTAACAGTAACTCAGTATAAACAAATGTACTCATTACATTATACCAAGTAGTACATATATTTTGAAAAGCGTTTTCAAAATGGCTTTTCGATATCACTATCATAACAGATCATACAGTAACTTGAACTGTAAACTTAGTCTGCCCCTTTCTGCTGGTATCTTCTAAAACATACTAGCTACCTTTCCTGCATCAGTATTGAAAAAAAATGTTCTGTTTTAAAAAGGAACAAACCTCCCAGTTTAAGTAATTAATATTCCTTAATTAAATTCACCAAGCCATAGACAATGAATTCTTTATAAAACTGTGAGCTTGCCTAAAGCAACAAAGTCACACTTTTGTTAAAGCATTTTTAGTGTGTATTTTGCACAATTTTTTAAAGTTTAACCTCTGTGGATCAATGTGCTTCCTTAAAAGACTTTAATAAATTAAAGTGCAGAGAGCTTTTTTTCACCAGGCAGAAAAAGCTGATGAGACAGGTTTAGTTTAATCTCAGGCAATAGAAGTCATTAACCATTCTCTCAGGGATTAAAATATAGCTTGCCCTTTTCTTCTCTCACTTATCATTAGCATCACTTTAATCTCCCAGCGTTTCACACTGCTATTTTAATCATTACTTACTGCCTTTTGACAAGTGCAGAACATGCTTTTTCTCATTGAGGCAATATCCTGGTTTTAGCTGACAAATGTAGGACATAATGTAAAAATATCAAAGTGACATCTCTTAAACACACCTTCATCATAAAAATCTCTAAAGTTACAATATTCCTTTGTCTAATGTTTCTATTGAAATTATCATTTGAAAGGTTTCGCTCTTCCACAGAGGCAAAAGTTTGTTCTAAATAACAACTAATTTCAGTCGACTGATAGAGAGAGTACAAACATTTCAGGGATTTTAAAAATACACACCTTAACATTTTTATATATCCAAGATATATGATCATAAACTTTCAGGCATTTCTTGTAGAGAGAAATATTCTTCTAACATAACCAGCCAGAACTCGGATACATCATGTGAAATGCTGACCTGCATTATTTGATATTTTATTGTTCACTCGCCTTGAAAAAAATAAACCAAGTATCTTTCTCTGTCACTTAGGTATTTGTCACTTACTTCCTTTCAAGATGAATTTCAGGGGGGGGAGGTAGTGAAGTAGATGTCATATATAATACTGTTTTGAGCAAAAGCAATACAAAAAGCTTCCAAATTTTCTATTGAATGTTTTACTTGAACCTCCTCAGACACATTTAAAATGCTATAATCCTTTCACTTTTAGAAAACCCTACAAAGTTTATTCACAGTTCTACAACTTTTATTCCAATTTAACACTAAATGTATCATCTAGGGTACAGAGTGTGGCCAAATGATCCGTATTACAAACGGAATCCCACAGGATTCATACATTTATTAAGTTTCCTGTCATCCTTGGCTTTAAGTAAATGGATAATTGAAAGATTTAAAACACTTTCTTTGAAATTCTATTTTGACTCAAAAAGAAAACTAACAAAAATAAATTTGTAATGACAGAACTTAAGAAATTATTTTAGTTAGTACTAACACAGTTCCTAATGTTTGGCCCCAAGCTCTTTAATCTAGTCCATCTGTAATGATCTCATAGTAATTTCAACCATTATTTAACTGTTAGAACAAAAAAAAAAAAAAAAAAAAACTATGTTGCACTATATGTTTCAACAATAAAATCCCTTCTTAAGCTTCACAAAGCAGAACAATTCATTATTTGATCTCCTTCCAGGTTCAAAGTCTGTCTTATTGCAATACTTCAAAGAAATATGTAATCAAAGACAAACAGCTGTGAAAACAATCTTTTATTGCTTTATTATCATCTAGCATATATCTTTAGGGTAAACCAATGAAAATGCTATACAAATAAAACAAATATTTCTTTTAAATTTTTACTTAGCTATAAATAGACATGTAGTTATAATCATTTCAAGGTAGGGCCCAGTCCTAGAAGGTGCAACTACAACTCCCACCCTGGTATTTCACAAGAACATGCCTTTCACTAATTAGACCTCGATTCTGCAAAAAGCCAAACATGCAAGTAATTTCGTATTTATGAACTGATTTGTATCTTACAGTTGCAATGTTAATAGGAGTAGTTTTTAGCCTGTGAAATGTATTTATAGCTGCACAGCCATACTTTAATTTCCCATACCATATATGACATTACGCAGAACAATATTCAGGTTGTCAAACGAAGCATTTTGAAATTGAGAAATATCAGAAGATGGCTTCTGATCTAATCTGAATTCTGCCTCCTTCTACATGTTACATTATGTAATAATTTTTTAATTATGTGATCACATGGCATTTTTTCTGAAGTTGCTGTGTTTTAGCCCATGCTCTGGATAGGCCGAACTCGGGAAATGGGGCAGTTACTCAGTAATTTTGTATGTATCATCCAGCTAGTAGACTACACCTTGTTCACAGTTTATCAGACAAGAAATATAGAAATAATCGGCTTCTTGCACTCTTTTGTAAGATGTTCATTATAAACTTCACAGATTCCAACTGAAACAAGAACATTCTTTTCCTAATATATACCTACACATAGTGTTTCACATATAGCATAAAATAACCATCAGTAATGCAACACAGGAGGGCTTCCCTATCTTGGCAGAGAGAATTAGTGAGAAAGATGGCATTAGGCTTCAGGAACCTTCACTTTCCCCATGTGCACATTCCTCCGCTACACTAACGAACGTGCTGAGCAGCCACTACTTCCCTTGATTTCAGTGGCTGTAAGGATAATAACTGCTGCAAGTAAGAGCCCACATATCTCAAGCTGAGCACCCTGAAAATGAATTATATGCAGTTAGTGGCCATCTGCCAAATGTTTTAATTGAGTTGCTCAGCATCATGCAGACAGCCTGTGACAGAAACAGGGACAAAACGGGGTTTGCTAGAGTGTCTTTCTCTTGACTCAATCACAAAAGCGTCCTCTCTCTTTTTGCAGTCCCTGATTTGTTCCAGTTCCTGCAGAAAATGAACCAAAGTTCCTGTAAACAACTATCCTGTGCACCAAAATAGACAGGGATGCTAAATAAAAAATAGCGTATTATACATAAATTAAAATCTGTACCTTATAACAGCTTAGTGCAAATGCTCCATGGGCAAAGTTGGGTGTTCAGGACTTCTCAGGACTTGGCTTTGTAATCTGAATCATATCTACATATACTCCAATCTTGCCTCACAGTACATCCCAGTTAATTGATTATTTAACCTTCATCATTGCATAATATTAAGTTATTGAACATCACCTTCAAATAAGCAGCAGAAGGTTGACGGAACTGAAATGAGTTATTGGGGCCACAAGTCTAGGTCTAGCTGATCCAGGCTACAAAAAGTCCTGCTCATCCTGTCCTCCTCTTATGTCCTTCCTCTGGAGATTTCCCTCAAAGCTGGCAGAACTGGACATGAGTCCACATACTTACTTTCATTTGCTATGAGGATCCTTTTCTACTTTTCTTCATTTTCCTAACCATCTACCAGCCCTACATTAGGATGGTCAAAATAAATTATTTTGGCTGGCTCACAGAATTTTATTGAGGAACACAAGCGAGAAGAGAAAAGACAAGATGTTTCAAAAACATTTGTCTTAGCTATCCCACACCAACAAGAAAAAGCATTTCTTTGATTTCCCATCCTTCTTTGCACAAAATTTTCAATTCCTGCCACAATGCTCAAAATGCAGAAGGTTCTTAATTTCATGCAAGATTTTCTTAAGAAGAGGGAATTAAGCAGTCTGTTAATACATCAAATATAGTGATAAAAATCACAATGATCTGAATAAAAACTAAACCACCTTGTTTTCAAACAAGTTTACGTTTAGGATCAGCACAGTAAGTATCATTGAGCTCTCCATAAAGAGCTTAGCTATGTTGCCAGGAACGAAACGTCAAATGCTGCTAACCTCTAAGCATCACCACACAATGAAACATTTTTGAAAACACTTTCCTGAAAATTCATATTCAACATCCAAGACTTCAAAAGAGAAGAAGATGAAAGTTATGTTCTGAGCTGCTGAGCCAACTGTATTACGATGAGTATCTCACAGGATCCTGACTTCTTCTCATGTTGAAGCCCATACCATCAGAGGTACCTATGAGTCGTCTAAAGCAATGTTATGGTACAAAATATATTTTTCACTAGTTACAGCTAATATCCTCTCAATCACATATTGTGATGTCTCTACAATAACTTAACAATTGTTGTAGCAATTTTTCTTTAGCTTCCTAAGGCTATTTGACAGCACACTCTGGAATGAACTGGTAAGGAGGACTGAAAATGGAATTTAATTTAACGAACTCCAAATTTTTCACTGCATGAGAGATTTAACTAGAAACTGTAAGATTATATTAGCATAAGGATTATTATGGATGTATTTAAAATAGCAGGACATAAACACATGGTTTTCCAAGGAGCCTGTATCAACCCAGGGTCAAGTAATTACCAAAAGTGAGCATCTCTTTTGCAACAATGATCTCTAAGTCCACAAAGCACATCTCATCAATTTTTCTTGTGTCCTACAAAAATCAGCTACACGGTAAGAATTTCACCTAATGCAAGCTTCTGCATTTTTTAGGCAGTAGATGAAGTTCATTCTGTATTATTTTTTTATAAGGCAACTTACAGGTCAGAAAAACAGGAGAAAATACTTCTTTCACTCCTACAATCTGAACTTTAAGTCAACTTAGATATTCTTCTTTTACGTATTTATATATGTGTGGGTCATTTTCTGGAGACCAACTGTGAACTTTCAGAAACCTAACATATTTAAAAATAGTCCTTCTGCATCAGTTTGTATTAAACAGGTCACACAAGCATTTCATGAATGGCCTAGGAAAGCAAATCATGTATTTGGGCAAGGGATGGACTAAAGTCATTACTCTAGGTCCTTTTAGCTATGGATTTTATGATTCTCTGTTTAAAAAAATGATACTATAATTCAGCTAGAAAGGCCTTTCACATACTTATGACAAACATTCTCCCCTCAAAGACTTGTAATCTACCTATACAAAAGCTGACTAGATGTTATATCTACTCATAATCCTTGGGAAAAACTATCCTGCTGGACATAGACAATCAACTCCAATTGCCTATTGCTGTGTGAATGTGCCATCTTTCCTTAGATAGATGCAAGGTGCCAAACCAAGCAGAAAAAGAAAAGGGTTGCAAGAATTTCTTTTACAAAAAGTTGAAGACGTTGTTTTATACAGTTCAACCAACTAATCAAATCATTGAGAGATCTGCCACTGAATTCAATTAGAACAGAACAGTGCCTTTGGTTACATGAGTTTCTGTATACATAAATTTTACAAGCTGGTAGACTGACTCAGCAGAAACAAACAGATGATATCAGCAAAGGTAGTCTTCAAAGGTTAATGCTTAAAACGAGAATCAAAATAAGGTAGCACAAGAAAAAAAAAGAGCAACAGACATTTGCCCTCAGTCTCAGTTCCACCCACCTTCATGAGGAGCGGTGTCAAGTCACGTCTTTTTTCTCTTCTTACCAAATCATAGCCCTTCCAACAAGCAATTATGTTAAGGGAGAGCGAAACTGAGATTGGGTTAGTCACTTGCTTACAAGTAAACAGGCAATAGTTACTGACTTAAGACATTACCATTATTTTAATTATTATTATAAGCACACTCTTATCAGATATCCATATTCACCCAACTGTTCAGGGATTTTTTTGTAAAACTGGGACACAAAAAAATTCAACTTGTACCATTCCCTTAGTGTCATGGGGCTTATAAAGGCCACAGGTGAGAAAGGTTTCTAGATCTACATTGCTCAAAATACATGCTTAGCGTTCCACCAGACATTAATTTTAAAGCTGTGTTTAAGTCCTCAGCTGCTCATGAAAGCTACCTTGTCTTCAATTTTAGGTGCTTCCTAAAATATTATCTATCTGAATGCCTCAGTTAATCTGGGGCATAGTTGCTTTTGCTCACAGTAAGGAACCTGAAGACTCATCTACATTTAACAAAAGAATAAAGAAACATAGAAGCTGTAAAATGTCTCAGCACACTAGGAGAGTTCTCACTGGTATATAGGCAGCTTCCTATGCAGCATTCTCCATGCCAGCACCGCAAACCTGTGGTTGACCATCCTTTTGATCCCAATATTGCTGTTCCAGTTAATAATTTCTTATCTGTATTACTGAATAAATAAAAACCTGAAATACATCTGAATGGAATAGCATTGAATGAAACTGAATGAAAGTGCAAGCGAAGTTAATAACGCCTTCTAGGATAGGTTTGCCAAGAGCACCTTTCCACAGGGAAATGGAAAAAAAAAATACTACAGGTATAGTTCAGATTTTTACATCTTGTTCAGGGAATGGGCTCTGAACAAAGAAAAAGATGGAAATCACCAGCTTAACAGAAGTAGAAGAGACTTCTGGACTCTAATCAGGTGTAATTTCCAACTGATGAACAACGAAGCATCTAAGCTACAGTGTTTGTTAATGTAACAGAAAAATTATAATTATACCATTCAGATTATTTTTATCTTCTTTAAAAAAACTAAAAGAGTTAATGCAAATACACGATTCACTTGAGGAAAAGGATTCCTTTTATGTAATACTCTTCTTTATACCTATGTAAGGCACATTTCTGGGACCTTATAAACCTTAACAATGCTTACAAAGGACACTGATACTAACAAGAAACTGATTTTCTTTTTTATTTTTATATTTCAGAATGAGTTACCTAGGAGAGGGAAAGAGAACCAAGCTGTTTGTTGTCTTCCAAAAGCATAGATGTAAAGGAACCTCTTTTTTATTTCAATATCATTAAGAAATATTCATACAACAGAAAGCTATCTTCCTTCAGTCAGACTGAACTTAAGACTATTAAAAATACTTTGGGAAGACAAAAGGTTCTACATAATAAGCTGTTTGTATGAATATCTTAGAACCGATTTAAAGCCTTGGTGAAAATGTTCAGAATCTTCAAAATCTATCAGTTTTACACGTTCACTGAGGTTTGGGATAAATACCTGGTATATTGGGAATGGATACAAGCATCATGGGGGCAGAGGAAGGCTGAAGAACTAGATGAACTACATATTCTTTCAGACCAGAGAACTGAGAGGAGAAAGACCTAAGTATATAATTCTTCTACTACATGTATATTTAGGAATGGCTGGAATTACTAAAAAAAGAAGAATTTTTTTCCTAATGTAATGGGAAGTTATTCACCTGGTCTTTCTGTACATTGTAAAAACATGTAGCAGACCATGAAGAATTCACTATTTCAGATCTATTCAATGTATTTTCAGTAAACAGAGCAGACAACTGTCTTAAGCATCCTCTGAATGCTACATGAAAAACCGCGAGTCATCAAGATGTTTATCAAGCGTTAGTATTTGCACTGAGACCTTTCTAACAACAGTTATCTATGTGAAGAAAAACATGTTTATCCACCCTCTGAGCAGGACAGTGAAGTGAAGAAAACTGCAATTATTCTGCCCCTTCCAGAACTACTTCTGAAGATAAATTCTTCTGCGATTCTTCTAGGCATCTCTGTAGCCAGATGCCTTTAAAATGCCCCTCTGTGTCAAAACAGTCTTCTGCCAAATCACAGGAGAAATCTACTTTCTCCCAGAAAAACTTAAGTAAACAGATAGATTTTTATAAGGTACCAAATAAATTCTGTGAGACTAATCACAGAAGTGAACTCCAGAGCTTGGCCCTTCTTCCCCCTCCCCAACTCAGAAACCTTTCAACAGCCTCAGGCTCGCACCCGAGTGTTGTTTATCAAAAGCATCCTGGGTGATCTCTACTGTCAAGATGTACAGTAAGTGAGATAGTGCTTTAAGATAAACCATGTTTAAGAATTAAAACATCTTGGAAAAGCAAACAGAGAAACAAAAGCCCATCACTGAAAAGTACAAAGTGAAGTGTGTCATCTGTACAACATCAGAAACCTCATTAGCAGGCAGGGATTTTTTGGGCTACCCAAAGTCCAAATTTGCTATCGAAAATCTGAGTAAGTTTTTGCTTGAAGATCTTGATGATTTCTTGTTAAGTGCAGAATAACTGGGATTAAAAATATAGTATTTATTTTAATCATTCCAGAATTTAAGTTCTGCAGACTCTAATCCCAAGGGAAGGAGGACACGGACATGCGAGGCAAAAGCTACTTCCATATAAAAAGGTTTTACAGCTGAACACTAAAGGAAAAAAATAATCTACCTATGACATCGTTGTTTCACCATTAGCAACCACGGATCAATGAAGAACATGCCAAAATTTCAGGAAAAAAAAAAAGTTGTTTTTTTTTTTCCCCTGCCATAGGAAGGTTTTTTTGCCTTCCAAAATTTTTAAGTGGGACATGAATTCGCAGATCAAAGTGCAAAAATCACCAAGCTGTCATAGACACATGCAGGCATAAGACTACTAAAAATATACAAGCTTGCTTGAACATTAGCATGCCTCCATCCAGCAGCATGTTCACACAAGTTAAAATGACATAGCCCTTAATTCTTCACATTATTTCCAGCTATTCTAGAGAGCCCTGTCCAGTGCACAGTGCAGCACAGCACAGCACACAGCATGTTAGGAAACATTCAGTGCAAATGAGTCCTAACTGCAATTTAAAATCTGTTGCAAAGCTTCTTACTTTATCAAAAGTTCTGTCACAACCATGCTCGAATATTAAATATTTATTTGCAACATCTGAAATCTCAAAGATTTTCCCAGTGTAAATGAAACAGAATTTAAAAATGAACTGGGGACTTTTGCTTTGTTTTAACTCCAGTTAAAGGTTATAAAATATGCATTAGAATGGGCTGGCACAGATTAAGAGAACACAAAGCAGTTATAATTTTCTGTTTACCACTTTTCCCAAGAAGTCTAATTTATTTGCCCTAGGGAATTATACTTTCCATAATATTTAACATTCTAAATATGATGCGATTCCTATGAAATAGGTCACACAAAACTTGTAAAGGAGTCTCAGAGGGTAGGGAGGAAGGTTAAGCAAGTCTATTGTTTGTTCTGTTTACCACACATGCTAAAGTGACAATACTTAAACATTTTTTTTTTTTTACTTTTTTTTTTTTTTTTTTAATCTGGGTCTTTTCTTCTTGGACCAAGGAATTTTCTCCGTCACAGAGTAATAGAGCTTGAAAACTCCAGCATCAGCAGGGAAGGCAGGCACTCCTTAGCCAGCCACTGTGTGAGAGAGAAAATGCAATTAAGGCTCCCACCAGGGACAGAGAACTAAACAAAACCTGCGTCTTCACACAAGAGCCTTTTTCTTCAATGTGAAGTACAAGGCCTCAAATCTTGTTGGTGAGATGCTAGCATTTAGGACAACACACTTTCAGATTTTCTCACAGCGGATCAAAGTAAATAATGCAAGGGCAGCAAACAAAAGGGAAAACTCCAGTGCGCTTACATTAAAAAGAGATTACAGGGGGCTTACAAGTGATTGAAGGAATAGATGACATTTTCAGAAACATAAAACTAAGATCTTTAAGTACAGCTAGCACAGCGATATGAGTCTAGCTCGCTGACGTTTTAGCAGGAAAGACATGCAAGCAAATGTTCAAATACACAATGCAAAAAATATGATAATTGCTATCTCACATATTTAATGTGAATGCAACTATTCCTCATCTCGCTGAAGTCAGGGGAAGTTTAGCTACTGATCTCAAGAAAGAGCAGCATTCTGGCCTACTTTCAGTCCACACCTTCAATTTTTCTTCACCCCGTCCTCATTTAAATAAACACATGTTAATGGCATGGATAATTAGGATGGTTTCAAGATGTGCACGAAAAAACCCATACCATTTTCAGTGCATCCGCTCCCCATGCAGGTCTGCACGATCCTCTATTAATCCCATCTCCCTTTTCCTTTGAGAACACCAATCACTCAGAAAAGTAGTAGCCCTTCTTTACATCATCGTCAATGTTAACAATTTTTCTATATCTCAAAATTAGCACGTATTACCCACCCTCAAACCTTCGAGGCTTTCCTAGTCTTGATACAGAACTCAGGAAAGTGATGACAAGTACGTAGCTTTGCTTGACAGTTTCTGAGGGGCTCTTTGTGACAAACATCATCAAAGTCTTATTCATTTTGCTGGGACCCATACGTATTAAACAATGACCGAATATGACCCGGAAGAAGAAAACCTCAATGTTGAGAAAAGAAAGGAAGACGAAGCTTCAGTGAAAGCACTGAAGTGAATCAAACGCACTTCAAGTAATGGAAAAAAGAGCTTTGGAAAAAGAAAAGGTTTTGTTCTGGTGAGAAATCTTGACGATGTTTGTTGGCCATAACACACACAGCAATTCTTCGCTGAGTTCTAACTCCATTAGAAACTTGAAGCAGTCGATAAACACACTCAGGGCGAGCTGTATGCCTGACGTAATATTCGTTATGTCTATTTTCAAAAACTTTTATTTTACCCCATTAATTTATCTGCCTGCACTTCCTTTCAACTCAATGGATAAGCACCCCTGGATGATGATTTATCTCTACCCAGCCAGCCAGCTTCCACTAGATGCTTAGGGCAGAATCCATGAGAATCCGAAGCATTTGGTCCAGGTTAGTCATTTAAGCTCCCTCTGTGGTCAACAAATAGAACGAGAGGGAGGAGACAGAGACAAGCTCCCCCAGAGAGCAATTCATCACAACTGTCTTACAACACCCTCTGAGACTGTCTCTCTCCATTAAAGACAGAGTCCATGACCTCAGAGAATCCAGATGACTAGCTGAGACTAGATGACTAATTTCTAGATGACCAAAGTCAGCGAGACGAATCCCACTATCAGACTATTCTGGGTCATAATGCGCAGAGTAACTCTCATAAGAACTGTACTGTCCAGGGCTCTATCCGTATCTGCTGCCTATTCTGCAGAAACTGGAAGGTAACACTGTTTTGGACATCAAAATCAGATTCCATCTAGATGTTTTCCAGTGTCGTTGGAAAACAATCCATTTAATCAAACGATTCTTTCCTCTTCCCAGTCTCATCCTCAAAATGCCTCATTCTTTTCAGCTAGAGTCCTGGTACAGCAGAATATGCCAAATTCCAATCTGTTTGTTTCCCACCAGCCTCCCTCTTTTCTACTATTTGTAATAATTTGACTTTTTATCAAGTAAAGAGTACATTGTGTTTTAAAAAAATACCAGAGGAGGGAAAAAAAGTGCCAGACAATATTGTGTTCTACATTATATCTCTCTTGTAATCAAAGTAACAATAATAATGCTATCTTACAATGACAATAAAGCAAACACTGCAGCTGTTACTTTGGAAAAAATATTTAAGTAAATGGATGGTTTATCTGCAAAAAGACTTGCAAGATCTGCAGGACTCCATCTGGCTTCATGTGAAAGACTTTGAAGGTAGACAATACTTCAGGACTGACCTTTTAGTATATAGCTTATTTGCTTTCTATTTACATGAGCATACACACAACTGGAACAAACCAGTTATGACCTAAATCATGGCAAACCAGCTATCATTATGAAAGAAAACTGAATTAGATAAAAACCAAATTAAAGCCTGTCTTATATTCATACATGCAAACTGTGTATCTTCTGCAACTTTCTCCCAGAAAGACAGCAGCAACATGTCCTGAATAGAAAAGTTGTCCAGTAACCTTTACAGTGAAAAAGTATGCTTATTCTTAGCATATGACAGTGTCCCCTCCATCTCCTCTGATGAGCTGTTGCTGCTACTGAGCACTATTTAAAAAAACACTCAAATATTGATTTTAAACATTTCACTTCAGTTAGGTAAAAACCTACTAAGTAAAGTTAATTTTCAAGGAATTAGACCGGTGCTGGAAAATGCAAGTAAATCGCACTAATTTCCGTTTAACAGCACTAATGAAACAAGATAAATATTGCATACGACTTATTATAACTTTGTTTTGAAAATCAAACAGTTCAGAAAATAATCAGTAGGCATTCAATCAAGGAGTATTTTATCATGTGCAAATACAGTGAATTAAATTCCATCCCTAACACTTCATACATTCATTGACTTTTGTGTCCTATGTATATTTTTATTCTGTTTCAAGAAGTCTGGATCTAATTTAGAAAGAAACTGAAAAACAAACTACGAAAACCAGCAAATATAAAAAGCCTATTACTCAACCATAGAGGATACTGTCAGGCTTCATTATTTAGATGAGCATGAGCATTATAAGTTATTCTATTGCGTGTTCTGTTTAAAATTAGAAATACATAAATTAAAATTCTCATTGAGATTAATTTCAGGAACTAAAATAGAATTTAAAATGTAGACTTACAGTGATGTCTGGAACGGCTGCGTGTGGTGATACTTGATACATACATTTGTATCACAAAGCAATTGAGATTTAGGATATGTTGCAAATGAGAGGAATAAAAAATATTAATAATGATAAGATTTGAATTAATTTTCGGTAGCTAGGAGAATACATTCTAATACAGCTAAGTTTTTTGTTCATTATAAAAACAGACATTAGAATATATTATTAAATGACACTTTAACCCATTATTTGAGTTCTCCTTGACATACACTCATGCATGTACATGTGAGTGATTGCTTATGCAATAAGCCTGGGAAAAATGTAAATTGTGTTTCCTCATCACAAATTGCAACTGAATTAGACTACTGGGCAGACATAAACAATGCAATCAAATTCCCTGGCTTTTTATTGAGCTTCTATTTGACTTAGTATACATTTGAAAACAAAAAAATTGTGTTTCTCAGGGTCTGTGACATTGCAGGCCATGAGAGATTCAATGTCAGTGCCGGCATACAAATTTATTAGTCTATAAAATTTGACATTCTCTTATTTATTCACAGAAAGGACAAATAAGATATTTTTTCATACTTACCAGAAATATCTGGGAGTGTTTATATGCTGCTCCATCTGGAGGATGCAAATAGTCGAGGCTGCTTTACAATTCAGCAGGCAAAGGCCTGCTGAAGGATAACAAATGACTTCATGGTGAAACAGCTATTGAAATTCTTTCAGTACGTGATATTAAAAACAACTGAACAAACAGAGATAAGGGACAAATAGGATTTGAAACAGACCTTCTTTTTTTTTTTTAACCAGTGTAAAAGAAAAACAAATGGAGCTCCTAGTTGAGGCTATACCTTTTAGTCATTTCTGAAGGTAGCTTTATTTCATACTTAAGACCTCTCTTAGAATGATAGGTGCTGACCAAGTTTAGTGTCCCAGATATGAAAGTGGTAACAGGACTCTCTCTCTGGAATCCTCAAGATGGGACAGGATGGAAAGACAACTTCATCATTCTATAGAAAATGCTTAAGACATTTTTTCCAAAGGGAAAAAAAAAATTACCTGCTCCCTATGCGTATGAGACATTCAACAAAGAAAATGTAGTAAACATTTATAAGCAATGAAAATGTAACCTAAGAAAATGTAGTAAACATTTATAAGCAATGAAAATGTAACCTAACTTTAAAAAGCCAAGGTTGTCTCAGTAGGAAGTTTGGTTGAATGACTAAGACAGCAAAACAACTGATGAAGCACGAAGGTGAAGCACAACCATGTACTTCAAAGATGGAAAAGAAGGAAGCAAGGAGGAATACATTTTTAGAAATTATGCTGTGATCTGATTATTTGGAATTTCCATTTTTCATAGCATCATTCTGTTATGTCCATTATACTATATACTGGCAAAAAAACCCAACAACACAACCCCTCAGAAACATGCAATCGTGAATTATTTATATCAGAAAAGGCTTCTAGATGTCCTCTGGTCCAGCCCCTACTGGCAGCAGTGCTAGCTTACACTGGGCCAACAAAGAACAAACAGTAGCTGACACCGATAGGCAGATGCGTAACAGTTGAAAATTCACCACAGCTTTTGGGCAGTCGGTCTGTCACATGTAGATAGACTATGAATGCAACCACACTGAGCCCAGTGAATTCCCAGAGCCCCCAAGAAACGTCAGTAAATCAGGGCGCGGTCAGTTGTGTACCTCTATGCGGGGGAGAAATTCCTTCCAGGACCTTAATCATCGTAATTTTATACCCTGAAGCACGGGATCGGATTGTCCGTATTTTAACACGCGTGACTATAAATGTTAAGGTAGTCACACAATTACTCAGACCTTTTAAAAATTCTTCCATAGTATTTGACTCAGCGATCTCCGGCATCAGGGAACGTGTGGCTTGAGGGACGACAATGGACCAAATCACAGTCCTTACCCCTGTAAGGAGTTGCCATCTCAGTGATACTACACACACGCCCACCCCCCAAAAAATCTTCACAGTCTGATCCTACATAACTGTATTTTGTTTAAGTACTTCTATACTTCTCAAGTACTACAACCTCTCTTTTCTCTTTCAGGACAAAAGGGAAAACCTGACAATCAGACCCATCTCAAGACAAACGTTCATTCATTTGTTTTAAGTCTGCGTCACACAACCAAGTGCAACCGCGTTGGTTACAGTTAGAATTTCTATTGTTCCTTACCAAGGCTCTATTAAAAGACTGCTCTACCTGGCACATGTTCACAAACTCATCAGTGATTGGGTTAGCGTTTCTCAAGAATGTATCTACACGATAGTGCAAGATAACTATTTTTACCTCAGCTTTGCACCAAAATAGGAGCATGTTCAAGATTAGACACCAATCTCAACGCGATGCAAAATTCACGCTGACAAAGGAACAGTGGTTCCTGATATAAAACTCGGATCATTTTGTCACCTTCGTACCAATGCAGTTGCATTCACACCGCACAACAGAACAGAAGCTTTGCAAAATCATCCTGAAGTAACAAAAGAAAACTTGTCTAGCCTTGGTTATCGCTATACTTCTCCTCCAGGTACCGAAACAAACTCTAACAGTACTAACAATACAACTGCATTCCACTCAGTGGGTTGCACAGCTCATCTTGCTTTAAAACATTTCAAGCAGGGCAACTGATGTATGGAAAAGTTTGGTGTTCTGCCAGAACTGTAGTGAAATATAAGGCCCAATTTTTTATTGTTTCTTTTCCTTAAAACTTCCTTTCCTATAAAAAAGGGAGAGGGACAGAAATCATAATTTGTAAAAAAAATCCCATAAACAGCTTGTGGCTCAGTATAAACAAATGGAATATCAGAACTTAAGTTCTTCAGCAAAATACAGAGAACAAGTCCATTAGCTTACTCTCTCCTAGGTTCAAAATGAAATAAAAAAAAAAATTAGACTTACACCATCTCTGTATTTTCTTAACTTGACAGGATGTGAAATACTGTTCAGATTTAAATCCACCTCTGTAAAGTAGCATTTGGGATTTTGATCAGAAATCCATCAGATGTTCCAGTTTAACAATCTTAAGGTTGCTGCAATTCCCTCAAGAGAAGATATTTCATGTTCCCCAGAGCGCAGGTATTCTAAGAAGTGTCTTGCTTAGTAAGGGGACATTCACGAAATGTTACAATTTCAACCTAATTAGAAAGAAATCTTATTAATTAGATAATCATCTAAAAGGATATTAGATTTTTTAGATGGAGGGCAAAACAGGAGCACTATAAGGCCCCATCTTTTCCTGCCATTTTAAGCAACCGCTCTTTCAAACATCAGTTTACTTCTTAAATCACTGAGAGCTTAACAAGTTAATCACACAGTGAAATAAAGTTATCTGTTGAAACAACTCTTGATGGCAAAGCAATCCTCCCTAATTATTTTATGTTTGTAGATATGTATATAATATATAGAGACATACAATTTTTGCATGCATGTATATCTGCATGCTTAAGTTCACGAAAATGTCATTTTGCAACTTTGCCGGGCAACGTCTGTAATTCTTAAAAGTACTCTTTCTTTTTGGAATAAAACGAAGATTTAACATACCACAGACTTTTTTCCAGCCAAGTGATACACTTTTAGCAAAACCACTTACCGAGCCCTATTTTACTTTACTTAACCCAGGGCCTCTTCATTTATTCTAAATGTTTCTGTTCCAAATCTCTAAAGAATAAGAGAACAAGCACTGAACCCTTCCTTTTCACTGTCTGCTTCCAGTAACTCTAATCAGTGGACAGAATACACTATTCTATACATTCAAGCTTCAGTCCACAGAAATAATGCATTTAAATGTTATTACATACAAACAGCATCTACCTGTGATCTGGATGGGACACTCCTTGTCGTACTGCCCCAGTGCAACAGGGTGGCACGTTTATTACTCTTATTGCTAGAACTTCGTAGATTCCAATTGTATTTCCAAAATAGAGCAACTAATTAAAAAGTTCAAAAGCTAACTTATCTCATTCAGGGAACTTACATATTCCCTTTGACAAAGCGGACTGTAAACTTATCTTCCCATTCGTATACCTTCCGTAAGTCAGCATACAGTTTATCTTCCCTTTTCTACTTAAGAAAGGTGTCTGAACTTCCTCAGCGCTTAAAGGGTCAAAATTTATCATTTCAGTTCATCTAATAAGTAATGTTTTTGCCGAACAAAACCAATTCCCAATAAATTCTCACTGTATTTGTGTGCTCTGATTTGATTTAGAGGCCTGTGGGGAGACACCATTTGGTAGCACAGGAACACAGAGGGGTAGGTGGTGCTGAGGAAAAGTAGAGCTCATGTGCCAGAAGTGTTATTGTGTCAGGTTGATTTATTGAGTGAGCTTCACTTCACCGAATGTTCCGAGATATTTATTTCCCTAAAGGCTCCGCAAAGATATGAACAGACCTGCATCCACAGATGTCATCATTGCTCATTTTACCGAGTCATGAAATTTTCTCAACTGCAATTTGTCCGTCTAAAATTGCTGCAACAGAACAATGTCAATAGTAGCTTCCTACTCATACTACCTCCCTCTACTACACACTCTTGCCACAGCCACCTCCTAACTTCAGAGAATTTAAAGACACAGAGCTTCTTCCATCTACATGTTAAACAGTTCCTCAAGCACTTCCTTTTCTTAATCCACCAGGTAATGGAAATAAAAAAAAAAATGCAAATAAAGGGAATAATCAGATGCCAAAAGCAAGAAACTAGTAATGCCTACAACTGAACAGGTGAAACGAAAGAATACCAACAAGTGACAAGAAAAATGTCCTACTTGAACAAGTTAGAGCTAGAATCCCATTACCTGGAATCAAGAATAGTCAACTCCTGTCATTTTCCTCGGAATTTCTGGTTTGCGCTTTGGTTTTTGACAGTAGCTGCTGCGAGAAGTGAGCAACCATCACTCTCACTCTACTCATAATAGTAAGGAAGAAACAGATTACATTTGGTCCTGATTTAATTTTACAGCTCTTGTATGGAGAGGAAGAAATAGACACGCAAATATATTTATGCTCCCACGTGTTCAAAAAAACTTTATATTTCCTAGAAATAATAAAACACTTAAGGCATTTCAAAAGCTGGAAGTAAAATAAAAAGCAAACATTGTGGGCAGTGAAAACAAAATAGTTCATTAATCAATTATAATAATTAAGATTTTTAAAAATTAACATTTCCTTAAATGTATGCAAAAAAACCCCTCTATTTAACATATGAGTTTTAACTTGTAAGTGTTCCTTTAAGGTTTCAGAACGATAATGTCCTTTTACACAAAGATAATGTTCCAGGTGTTAGTTGGATTTAAATAATACAATATATAAACAAGATATTACAAATAACATAAGCTCTTTTATGAACTTTATCCAAAATGCTTTTGCTGTGCTACAGAAGAAGATCTATTTAAATACACATGTAAAAGTGAGTGCTTGTGACCTATGTCAGAATACACTGGTTTATTTAAATATGTTAATATTTCTCATTATGCCATTAACAATAACCTTCATCCATTTGTGAAAAACATTTTGCCAAGCATGCACATAAAAAATTAGCAAGTGAAGCAAAATCACCTTAATTTGCTTTGGACCAGCAAATAACCAACTAATTTGCAGAAATCCCTGCCAAGCACTCATATTAAATGCTTCATGCTTATTTTATGACCTCTGCTGCTCCTCTCCTTCCCAGGCCCTGAATCATATGATCATTAACATATTGCAAGGTCTGAAACTTTATTTTTTACATTCTTTAATTAATGCCTGTTTATAGAAGGCCATAGGACTTCAGATCCAGTTAATGAAACTTCGCTCCCCCAGGCCCCTGGAGCCCAATAGAGAGCTTTCTCCTCTGTTGTTTTAGTAGCTTTTTTCCAACTGTTTGTTTATACACACTTAATTGATCTCTTTAGTCCCAGAAGCATTCCAGAGACACAACCTGTTCTGAGGCAAGCTAAAGTTTTTTTCCCCTTCTTTATAAAAGCCCCGATTGCCCAAGGTTATCAGTTTTAATTTGAAAGTTGAAGATTCAGCTTTATTTACACTGTCTAAAAGACAAAATTGATATGGGCCCTGAAGTGTTCATTTTTACATTCATACGCAGCAGAGTGGATTGCAAACACATACTGTATATAATTATTTTGATGTAGAACTAAGTAATTACTAAACACTGCTATGTCTTGTTTTATTGCATTTAAGAAACTCAGTCTTCATAACAAGTTGAAAATAAGAACAAATCAGCCTGCCAATGCATGAAATTTTCATGGCTCTTCAATTTACATTTTACATATTCCCTATGACAAGAATTTCTATTATGCTATTCTCTTTTTTCTGCTATAATTAAATTAAAAAAGTAATTGGCTGGTGCTGCACACTGCTGCAATGTCTTAATCACATAGACAAACAGTTTTACAATAGCTTACACCATTTGCCACATGGGGCAATGACATTATTGTACCAGGCTATAAACCAGGAGACAGATATCACATACCAGCTATCAACTACTGTGCTGAATCTCCTGGTGCCTGCTTGTGAAAACAGAAGAGAGAGGTACATTTAGTATGTTGATTGGCAACTCTACGTCTGAAATCTTAATTAACTACAAGTGACCAAGACTAACAACATGATAAAAGCAAATGTTTGTGGTTAAAATGAGTGACATTAGAAATACCTACTTTGATTTCAAGACGTAAAATTCTTTGGGCAGAGAAAATAACACAATATGCTACTGCTTTAAAAAAGGAACTAAAAATACTTTCAAGGCTGGTTTTTTTAAGTGAAAAAAAACCACAACTAGCAGCCATCAAGTAAGTTTAATTCAGCATAATCAATCTTTTTCAATAGGATAAGAAAAAAATGCTAGCATACAAGACAGTTACTCTTAATTATAATTTCCTAATCACCTGAACTGATTTAGACAATACTTCCTTTGCATTCCTGTTTAGAAGAAAAAGTACCATGAGAAAATAAAGGACTTCCAAAACTACCCTTATATCAGGAATATTTTTAATAGAACCAGGTTTCTAACATTCACTGCAGTATTCATCTTGAAAAGAAAAGAAACGCATTTAAGAACCTATCAAGTCATTTGACTCAAAACTTGTGAGGCAATTTAGACAGAATTTCAATGTAAATTTGAAAGCTTCTCTAAAACAGAAACCGGTCCTGTAAGTTCCTATGCTTTATTATTTTACTTTTTCCAGTTTCTTGAATACACATATGTTAAAGACTGATCCCAGTTACAAAGTCAACTGGGATCATGAACTGGTGGACATCTCACTGTCTAAAGAACTCAACCAAACTGGCATGCTAGGAGAGCACCTAACACACACTACATGGCTTAAACTCCTGGTGAGAGTCACCATGATCGGCCTTCGCCTCTCCCCGGCCGCCCCGCCGCCCCCCAGCCACCTTTTGTGGAATGTTTCAGAGATCTGGGAATTTGTCTACACAATGAGATGGAAAGGTTCAGGTCCTTCACCCGAGAAAGTTCAAACCCACATCAACTCACCTCTCAGGAACACACATCAGACAACTGGGAGGCGACTGGTATTACAAATGGCTTAGTCAAGCTGAGCCACCCATGTCACAGAATTATTTAACATTTTATGATCACGAATAATCTGTGACTTAGGAATTAGGCCACTCACTAGTAGCCTACAGCCCTACTCCTACATTCTTTTTTAAGGTAAAACAAACACCTTCATCTATTACATATGGAAACTATGTTCTGGGTGCTGCTCCAGAAGTCAAGCACATTTTTGTTGATAAGCCCCTTACTAAAGTTAAATCTAGGTGTATATAAGTATTTGTGGATGTGATACATGCACATCAACACGGTTACATATCTTTAGCTGTGTTTTCTTCCACTTTGAGGGAGAAAAGGGATTTTGTACAATTTCTCAGTAAACTAAGTTGTTAGAAGAAAACTTACTGTAGATACTCATTCTAAAACCCAGCTACTAAACTGCTAACACCAAATCTCATCTCAGCTACTTGATGCGCAGCGGCAGGAGACCAAATCAGAGCGGCAAATGGATTCTAATCGCGTGGAATGAAAGAGGTCTAACAACGTGTCTCAAAAACCTGGTAATATTAGTCCTTAGCATATAGTAGACTCCAACACCAATACTAACAGCTCCACAGTTCCTTTCAAAAACTTAAGCTGATAAATTAAATCCATCTTGTGTTAAGAACAATCAAGCCACCATAGGGGGCTATTCTCACACTAAATCCAAAGCACACTGTACCAGCTACTAAGAAGAAAATTAACTCTATCCCAGCTGAAACCAGGACATCCTCCTACTTAAAATCCCAGAGAATCTAATGCAGCTGATCTAAGAGAAGAAATGTGATGGGAGGACTCCAGGGAATTAGCCAAAAACCTTATAGCTGTAAGTGTAAACTCACTGAGCTGGAAACTGTCATGTATATACTTCCTACCTATAAGTCTCTCTTATCATAACTGATTAAGGCAGAATAGGCATGATCTTGTTTCCACATTTTGACAATGGCAAAACTCCAATTGACTCCTTCATTCCTGAATTTGGTAAAAGAAGAAGTCGTCAGTTCCCAATTACTGTACAGCACACAGAACTTGCATATATCCTAAGGTTTTTCTTACCTCAGCCAGAAGGTATTTTCTCACTTTTACCTACTTGGATTTTTATTGCTAAGCAGAACACAATGGACTGAAGTCACACAGAGAGTGAGGAAATCCTAGGAAACTCAGTGTGTAATGAAGCCATCTCTGTTAATGTTTTTTAATATTTCTTATGCTCCGAGTCTCAAAGTCCATTTCTATTATTTTGTATTACCTTCACTGTTTCTTCAAAAGAGCAAAGTCTATCTCTATACCATCTAACAATACAGTCCCAGTACCTGACTAGTGCTTTCAAGTGCTACTGTAGTACAAAATAGTAATGAAAAAAAAATTATGATATTCCATCACTACACTTGCTAAATACTCTGTACTAGGAAAGGCACAGTAAAATGTCTTGAAGACTTCAGTACAGGTCAAAACCAGATAAGGACATTGATTCCTTAGAGTATTTCTCAAGATTTTACTAACTCAAATCATAGAAGACTGGAAAAATGTAAGAGTTATTAAAATGGAATTTCATAATTCTCAATTTAACCCTTTAGAAATGCTCAAGGGAAGCAATGTCAGGTGCTTGTTACTCACTCCATCTCTTTGTCATGCTTTCTCTTATTTTTTATGTAAGAAAATTCAGAGCCTTTGAAGGATCACAAAATGCATTTGAGATTGCTACCAGATGCCAAAATCAGAACAGGTATCTGTAGCTCACGGACCAAATCCTGGCGTCACAAAAATCAGTAGGATTTTGCTTTTGCATTTGCCAGGGCAGTTCCCTGCCAGATGTCCCTGAGACTCTCAATAATATGCCTAGTCCCTGAAAGACGACATTTGGAGGGGCACCACTGCAACAAGGGTTCCAGGTACGACACTATTGTTTAAAAATCCTCAGGAAGATCTGCTCAAAGGAACTAGCAACACAAAGTAACTGTATCCAAACCGAGCAGCATCAGGCAGTAATCTCTATCAATACTGGCTTTGCTCTCATCTGACCTTCCAAGCTAATGGAAGAAAGTTTACCATTACAGACTTGTCCTCCTGGTGTATGAAGTTGCATATAGTAAGTTTCTACAAAATCTTCCCTTTTGCCATGATTGCCACATTTACTTTTTTTATTCTTTTCCTGCTGGAACCTGTTTAAACACATGTATAGCTTGGTTAGCATCCATAAATGCAAATAACTGATTTAAAAAGAAATGTTTTTTTCTGGTCTTCTGTTTTAAAAAAAAAATAATAGAAATTGAGGTTAGCCCTAAAATAAGTCTATTCTGCAACGCAAAGAAAGGTAAGTTAGCTCTTCCCTTTCCCTCAGACTTTGAAATTTCATCCATGGCTACAGAATTACCTCACATAACACATTTTTAATATCACAGTTGCACTGGTTCATGTAGCAACTATGGTATTTCTCACAGCCAGGAACTTAGTTCTGGAACAACCAGATTGTAGGTGCATGAAACACTCGTACTTTTGTACAAAGAAGCAAGATGAGCTTCCAGTACTCCCCATCATCATTCAGCAATCCTCGCTGCAGATGTTCAGCAAAAAATAAAATTAGAAGAACATTTACATAAACTGTGTCAGAGTATGAACCTTGGATCCCTGGCAGCAATGCAGAGTCTTCAGCCTTTGCTGAAGCTAAACTACAGATCAGTTATCATGGTTGACTCAAATTCTGAGCTCTCTGGTTCACCAGCAGAAGAGCCACAGTTCAGTATCCACCAAGCCACAGATTTATGAAAAAGAGCTCACAGACTGACAAGCAATTTTGTCAGAAAAGCATCTCCAACGTTGGCATCAAGGGAATGTATAGAACCCAAGTAAAATATTTAGTCATATTTCACACCTCGCCCAAAAGGAAGAGGTTCTCATTAGCCTCTTCAATCTGACCAACCTTCAGTCAGGAAAAAGGCAGAAAGTTTTACAATGTCGTTATTTATTTGGTAAAAATTTATCTCTAAAGCACAAAAAAATTTATAACTCCAGGCAACAGACTTCACAGTCGAGAAAAGTTTGTGATGCCTCAATAAAAACAGAAAATCAAAGCAGCTCCAACACATCTTGTTTTCTGGCCTAGCTTTTAACAATATTTCTATTTATGAATAGATACTCAATAAGAGAGCATTTACAGTGAGAAAAATTGTACTTCTCCACCCATCAATTTAAGGCTTGAAAACAGAATTCTTTGCCTTTTTTCAGCACGCCACCCTTTAGGGCAAAGAGTGGTAATGAACACCTACTAGTCACACAGAATTATAGTGCTCTTTATTTCACCCAGGGCTGAAAAAATTTCCAAAGGTTTGGAATCCTGAAACCTGTAAACAAAATCTGTGGAGCAGATAAAATTTTAAATGGCACAATGCAATTAAAGCTGAATTCAATTTGAGCGCACCCTGTCCATCTGTCAGAGGGAAACAAAAGCCGAGGAGCTCCATTATTGCTGAATCCCTGCTCTTGTTAATTTGCTTGCTGAGAGATTTCAATTTCTAGGAAGTGCACAAATTAGTGTTCAGTCAGGGCTAGATCCTCAGTAAGTATAAGCAGATGGTGGAAATCAGCCCTAATCAAGTAGCCAAAGCCTTTTTTTCTGTCTGATTAAAGCATTTTAATCCTTTCATATTGTCTGTCGTTTTTTGTAAATATCTACCATCATTTTTTCCCCCTCCCCATTCGCTATCATTTTTATTCCAAAAGAAACTGAGATTCAGTTTCTAATTCATTTACTTGTTTTTACAAGAATGTACTTTTTAACCATACTAGTATACTTTGGGCCAGGCAATGTGGCCAATTAGATTATCCCATTTATTCAGTTCACTGAACTTACTTTTTTTTTTTTCTTTTTTTTTAAATTGCAACAAAATAGTTAATATACGCTCAGCTAAAGCACCATACACTCTTTGTGTTGCTATCCACTGGAAAACTCCTCCAAACACTGAATTCATTATGATTAAGATTAAGAAGTAAAAAAACCCACATAGTAACTGCACAAAATTGTGATACTATGTTTTGTGCACATTTTCTGCCTCTGTGGAGGAAAAGAAGATGATTTTTATATTAGTACAAGCCACACAGATGTCCATTGCAGGAGGAACGCATGTTTATACCACAAAAGAAGGCCCTAATAACTCATTGATGCCACAGGCATTTGTGAATAATGAGAGCCAAGATTAACACAGAAACATTACAAATATTATTGTGAATAGAATACAATACGTAATTAACTCTTCACATTTTAATGAAAAATAGCAGAATTTGTTATTTCAAAGGTTACTTATTGTTGAATTTGCAGATAATGGTAAGTATAAGAGGGAACTGCCTAACTGAACATATATTTACAGAACCAAGATAAGAATACCAAACAAAACAGCAGTAAATTTGATTTGCATAAAATATACACAGCGAAACTTTGACTGCGATTTATATTACTTTATCTTTTGGAAAAATATATAAACAGATTTTTTGAAAAGCTGGTATCTTTAGACCAAAATCTGTTTAACGTTATTACATACGTTACACTTTCATGTGTGTATTATATAAACCAGCTGAAAAATATAAACTTTGATAGCTGGATCTACACAGAAGTGTGTAAAAAATAACCTTAGGGACACATTTTTCAAAAACAGTACACAGGATTTAGCCACACATTTACCATTAAAATTAATGGGAGTTATTTAGCTATAAATCCTGAAGAAAAGACTTTGAAAATGTACCCCTTAAAGTCAACACCATCAACATAATGCACAAGGGTGGAGGAAAATTGAATTTTGCACAATGAAGAACTTGAATATAAACCATGTGTAGTATTTTCACTGAATGATATTTTGGTATCCTGTAAAGCAACTTTATTGCCTAACTGCCATATTAAAAAACCCACACCTAATATTTTCAGAAATGCAATAAATAAGAACAGATGATTACTTCCATTTATCAGAGGTTAAAGTCACGACAATAATGAAAAATAATTCCTTGCTAAGTATCTGAAATGCTTCATCCAAGGAATATTTTTAAATCTCCTGAACGTGCTTCTAAAAATTTAGGGGTGTTAGCACTGCATTTTTTTTCAATACAGAAATCCTACACACAAACATACCTACTGGATGCTGATTCTGGATTTAATACACTTGCACTTTTCATGTTTTCCTCTACTTTTCATATTAAAGATCTTTTATTTCTTCCAATAGCCTCAAGCAAGTCTCCTTCTAGTCTCCTAAGCAAACATTAACACTTATACTAGCATAACACTTGTAAAGCAGCTTTTCTTTTAGTGAAAGAAAGAAGGCACCAGTTCATCACTGAACTCCTGGAGACGCTTGATCTATTTGTATTCCCCTTCCAACCCTGCTCTCCCAAACATCCACCTCCTTCTCCCATGCTTTGGCTAGAGAAGGAAGCAAACCAAAGCATATTCTAGTAAAAGCTGTTTTTCAGTACTAAAAGTACGCTGGAAGGTTGGGTTAGTTTATGCCAAAGGCTGGCCCATCATTTCGAGTGACATTTTGTGAAACAAAGACTGAAGTCAAGGACAATGTCAGCCTTCACAAGAAGAAGGTTCAAATCCTGCTTCTACTTTCACCAGGAAATAAAACGGAATTTAATCCCATGCCCATTCACTCCTCAGTTTACTTCTGGAACTGAGAGGCAGTCTCGGTGTCAGGACGACTACTAAATATTATGCCAAAATTACCAACTCATTTCCCATGGGCCACTGAATACCTGTAACAGAGAAGACACATCCAACTCTGCAAGACCAGAGCTGCCTCATCCTGGTAGGATTTTGAAACTTTCATGCGATGCTTGTTGCTTAAAAACAGTGTTAATGAGAGAAATGATGCGCCAAGTCATCATTCCGAGCATGTAAGCTAAGGTCGCGATGATTACCAGCTTCCTAAAAATAGCAAGCTCCTATCTGGAACACAACATGGAAAGCAACATTGTCTGTTGCTGCAGTAGGATACATTTAAACATTAAGGTAAGAGTAACCTAGATGAATGAGAAGTGAACTTTATACGCGTTCACCTTGTTTTCCACACTCACGTCACCTTCTCAGATCCAACCAGAATAAAATTTGTATATATTTAGAATTAAACATACGATGTTAGCAAATACTGCTAATATAAAACATAAGGTTTCATTAATTTATGAAACCAAAGGAATTTTTTTTACTCTAAAAATCTAAATCTTGTTTTTTCCAGGTCATACTTTGAATTCTTCAAATACTCTACTGTTTGTTTTATACATTATTTCCTTCTTAGTTTGTAGCAATCACCAAAAAATTTGAATATGGTTTCATTTTTATAACATGAAACGTGGTCATGCATACTGCAAACAGATGCACCAACACACCTGTGTTCAGTCCTTTGATTGCTAGAGTACTAGCATTTCTTTAAGAACAAAAGAACTGATGTCTTAAAATCATATACTGCTCAGACAAATATAATTTAATATTGTATTTTAAGTATACACAACAGTACACTGTATTGTTAAAAGTATATACTTTTGAGGACATCGGCAACATCTGTTTTTTTTTTTTAAATGTAAATTATTCTTGACAGCTTGGAGATCCTTTATTAACCTTTTTATTACTATTATTGCAGCTGTGACCATGAAGTATATATACTCGGTAGAAGACTTGAAATGGGAATGTGAAGGAGTTTTCTGCAAACTGTAAAAAAGGTTTACATATAGTTTAAGAGTCACAGCATGCTTATCATGTTGATCAATATTATCTCATTTGCATATACTCCATATGGCAGCATTCATCTGTTGTCTTTTGCTTATACTTAGACCAAGGACTCCTTGGGGCAGGGACTGAATGGCTGAACTAAGTAGTGCAGCGGTCCACAGTGAGGACTTCTAGAAACAAGAGTGATGTGAATAGGTCAGAAATACAGGAAAATCAAAACAGGAGATTTTTCCAGCTAGTAAACAGTTTAATACTTTTTTAAAGGAAAAAATAAACAAAACCAAAAAAAACCCCTAGAATCTAAAATTCGTATTAAAAACAAAACAAATTTTTTATTACTGACAAAATTGTCACAGTTTGGACTAATACTCTGAAAAGAACTTCTAAAATCAAAATTGGACAAGTTTCTAAAAGCTACATTCATGCAGATATAAACTAAGGGACATCCAATAGTCTCTGTTATCGTAAGCAGATAACAGTACATGAACTGAGATATATTATTTTAACGTAATTTTACAAATTTACCAATTTGAGGAGGTACCTTATTTTTTACACAACTGCAGTTAATATACAGTTCACAAAATTTAAAACCGAAGTTAACAAAGTACTCATTCCTTTGTCTTCTAATGAGAAGACATCATGTACACATCATTTACAAAACTCTGCAGTATCAACTCTAACTTAACTATCTCAAGATTTCTTGATCTTATAACCATACCTCTTAAATGTCATTTATCTGCTTTATAAATATGAAAATACCCTTAAGGTACTTTGGGTATTTTGTACATATTTGGCTTTTGAACTTATAATAAAATGAATGCTATTGACCTAACAAATTTACACAATGGAAAATTTATTAACTAAACTCTTCAAGGTGTTTTTAGTCATGGTTTTCAAGAAAACTGACTCCTTGGAGGAGACCGACAGGAAAACTCTTTGTAGCATCTTAGCATGTTCTCTGCAATACAGTAGAAAAAAATCATTAGCTATTCAAAGTAACTTTCAGCAAATGTGCCTAAGACATACTGACCTTCTTATAGTCAGGAAACGCATCTTGCATCTTTATGTGCTTTTAAATATAATTCGTCTGAACTGTCTAAAGTAAATCAAAAAACTATCACTCAATCCTCTCAGTAGAAAGGGTAAATTTTAATTGCAGAACTTAAAACCTCACAATTAAAAGCTGTGTTGCTACTTAAAGCTAGCACAAACACAAGAATGAGAGTTCATGCATACAAATCAGCTTTGCTACCACATCCAGAAGGGTTCTGCAGAATAGCCTGATGAATACAGTCTGTACCTTCTAAATTTAGTTTTAGGAAAATGAAGTGGAATATTTGCCATGTTTCAACAAAACATAAATTCTTTCCTAGTCACTTTGATTTGTGAACGACTTTATGATAATCCACATTTGATTAGTGCGAAAGCTAAAATGACGTTGATAATTCAAAAGGTAAGTATGCAAATAAAAAAAGTGATGAAAAATAAATGCAACCAAAAATTGGAGAGGGTTTTTCTGTTGTTGGGTTTTTTTCTTCCTGGAGCAAGGCATTTTGTGGAAAACCTTTTGGTAAGCAAGCTCAGAATTTATTATTTTCTAATTTAAAGAAAAACAACACTTATGGCATAGTATTTCACAGTTAGTCGAACCAACAGGTCTATGGAAGAAAATATTCACTAATACCAATTATGTACAAAAGGAAAAAGTAAGAGTGTAATTGAAAGAAAAAGTACATACTTCTCAACCCTATGGTCACGATTTTATGGCAGACTCTCAGCTTTTACCTTAAAAGGGCTCCTTTTAGTCAATGGGTCCATGTCAATGTATGCCAGCTGAAATTCTAGCCTTTTGTCTGCAAAATCCACCTCACAGCCCCTCCTAGAGAATTCAGTAGACACTTTACAGGGCTACATCAGCAGCTGTGTTTCACCCAATTATCCTTATCCACCAGCCAGAGGTGGATATGCTAGGAGGCTATCATCTATGCTAACTGGTCAATCAGGAGTCACTTTGTTTTCTCGGAAGTGTGAAGGAGAGAAGATAGAAACAGTGCACAGTGAATAAACACCCTGGCATGCCCTCACACTAATCTTCTTTGGAAAGAGGCTTAGGGCTTAAGGCAGACCTTCCCAATGGACTCTTAACCATCTTCAGATTCCCTATAAAATCAACAGAAGATTTCATCAATTTAGTATCAGAATAACTAAGCTACCATTTTCTTGCTAAAGAGCAGAAACCTGATTGGAATCACGCCTCACAATTTTGAACAAATACAAGGGTGCACTGATACTATCACACGACCTAAAAATTTTGGATTTTACATTGTCCACAGCTGGATGAACGGTCTAGCCAAATTTTTCAGCAATTATAAGGATAATTCTTTGAAATGCAGTACTAAAACCCCCATTTACCAACTTGGGTTCTATTAATGGCGGCCCAACTAACAACAGCATGAGAAAGTCCCTTCCCGATTTACAGTAAAGAGAACTGTATCTGAGATAATGGTGGCAAATAGGAAAAGGTACTGCAGTTGTCACACACAATTTATCTATTATGGCTCCCCTGGCTCGGCACTGGGTAATGGGTATCATTTAATATTTTTTCTCTTGGCATAGGGAGGAGAGGCATCTCTGCCTGAGATGATGGAGCAGAAGAGAGGATTTGGAGGGGGTGAAAGAGAATGTTAATTGCAAAATCATATATTAATTTTCTGGTGTCAAGTAAACACTGCACCAGAAGTGTCCCTGGGAAAAAGAAGTTTCAAAGGTTTCAAAAGCATCCCTGGGAAGAAGAGGTTTCAAAGACTATCTTACTGCAGGTAAATGTCCAGGAACAAGCACCAGCATCTTGGTTAGTGCCAGGTCTGACTTGAAAATTGTAACTTTTTCTTGGCAGAAGCTTTGCGGTATATCTGTTGAGGGAAAAAAAAAAAAAAAAAGCTATGCTAGCTAACTTGAATTATACAACTCAAGTTTAAGTAGTACTCAAGATCTGAAAAGCATCCTGAGATTGAAACCTAGCTTCTAGTCCTAATTAAAACTGCCAAAACTCAAGCCAGTTCTTTGTCCTCACGGCTATCTTAACTGAGGTCGGTTAATTTAAAAAGCAACTTCTTCATAATCAATAGTAATAAACCTGGATTCCCACCTGCTCCTCCTTAATGGACGTTTTCCAATGCCTGGCCCTCTGAGTTCTGCTTGATGGGGCCTCTTGGCCTCACTTTACCTTGGACCAAGGAACAGCAAACCAGTAATGAAGTCACTAGCTTTAGGGACATGAGTACATATACCCAATCCTGCTTAGTGTCAACAAGGTTACTGGTGTTTGCTTGATGCTCACGTCAAGGGACCTGAACCTGACATAAATGCACCCACTAAAGGAAGCGTTCCCCAAAGAGGCCATTTCTCTTCTGGAGAGGTCTCCTCTGCATCAGAGGTAACACGAACCAGCTCTTCTAGAAAGTACAGTAATCTAGGAAAGTGCACATCTCCTCTTTCATGTCCGCTAGCAGGATTTTCACAGTACATATTTATCAAGCAGGGACGTGATTTACTCCAAGAAGAAGGATTAATTATGTTTATTAGCCAATGGGATATGTCTTGGCCAAGTCCAGGAAGATTTTTTTCTATAATCTGCCATAATTTTAAGGATTAACGTAGAAACAGGTCACAAAGAGTTCCTCTGCCTCTTTTTTTTTTTTTTAAGTGGAAAATAATTCAAAAGGAAGGTGAAGATTTTAATTTTTTTTTTTCCCTGAACAGTTTGTAAACAAAGGTGTTTGGATTTCTGGAGTATGGATGATTTCTGGATTCATTCTGTGAAAGTGGAAATCAAAAGAAAAGCAGGTGTTGGGGAGCCAAAGTCACTCCCCTTTTTACATCCTTTTATGCGCTTTTATTTAGCCAGTGCTGAGTATTTCCACCAGAAAGAATACCCTATCCCCATGCCTTACCTAGACCAACACTTGAACAGACACCTTGTGAGAGATGAGGTCTGAGGGAGAAACAGGCAAATATACAGGTCTTACTTCTTTAAGAAACCAGGCTAAAAATACATGTAACAAACACAGCCTGAAGTGTTTAAAAAGAGATTAAGAAGTACCAACCTGAAAGCACCTACGAGTAAGTTTTCTGAATGGTATCAACCTTCACCAAAAATAAAGCAAAAAATGAAGCAAAAGTTCACGTCTCCTCTATTTTAGCATTACTAAAGGATACATAAATGCATTATTTGTTCCTTGTAAAAAAACTGTTTTCATCCAACCATATTTTTTTAATACTCAACCTTAATTTTTCCTTTCACTAGGACAGGAAGTTTCAAACACCTACTTTCAAATGCAGTCTAAAAATCTAATAATTTATTTAATGTATTTGAAATAACTAACCACAAGAAATGGTAAGTTTGTGAACAAAATGACTACAGATATAAAGGAATGAAAAACAGGGTAACATATCTGACAAAGTAAAAGTAATCACCTACAGAAAGAGGTGCTCAGCATCCCTATACAAAAAAATCAGTGCCGATTCGCAGTTGGTGCAGACTATGATAGGTCCACAGACTGCAATGAAGTAATGCTAAATTATACCAGCTACAAAACTGTCCCCAAGCATTACACTCATGCTCTGTTAAATACCGAGCCAAAATGCATTTTGAGATGCAGCTTCTCATTTAGACAAGCTTCCTCAAGGACGATCACCTTGTAAGATACAACTGCCACGCGGTTTCTGATTAAAAGGCAGTCAGTAAGGAAACCGTGTTGCTAACGTTGTGATAGCTTTTCACAGAGGTTGAACCAGCAGCAAGTGGAATAGCCTCCGTGTAGGAACCGCAGCACAGCAAATGAGAGTGGATACTCAAACTGTTTTCTTCAGCCATTCCAAACAAAACCTGGACCACAGTCTAGTCATCTGAGTATGAGTAAAATGGCACTTTTTTTTTTTTCCATACAGGCAAAATGCTAGATTTTCTATTAAATGAGTAAGTCACAATAAAAACTCATTTATGTTTAAGCACTGGATTATTTTAGTACTTACAGTATTCACGCTGCTAGAGCCTGAAACATCTTTCTGTTTAACACAATAAATAAACTGTTCTTTACTAATAAACCTGTATAAAAATACAGTCTCTGCCAAGGCCAGACGTCTTTGCTGAGTACAAAAGAGGGGCACAATTTAAAGCCATCTTAAGGAGTTCTAATTTACAGAGTCAGGTTTTTTCTAAAATTTCAAAGTTTTATAGAAAAGAAAACATAAGAACTTTAAAGAATAAACAAAGAATACCACAGTTGTTATTTGAATGAGAATGTGGCAATGAGCTATCTTCCCCACTTTAAATTACGGGAAACCTCTAAGTATGTCAAGCATGAAGGAATCAGTAAAAAGCAAGCAAGACCAACTAAACACTTTAATTTTTCTTTAGTAAAATTCTTTCAGGAAGACAATATAAAGAATGTTTTGTTCCTAATGTTCTACCCTTCTCTCTGAATTCATTGTTCACTCAGTAAGGAAAAATGCTCTACCATTCTCTGTTATTTGTGCTTCTACATATCCTTAAATTGTCAGAATACTAATATACTGTTCCTTATACAGTTTTAATAACTTTCTGTTGCAAGAATAAAAAAGAAGAAAATCAGCTCCTACCTTTAATACCACTCAGTGGCTTTACATAGGTACTGTCGTCTACTTGGGAGCAGCACCAACACAAAATACTGGCCCAAAAGAGGACAACGGGAATTTTGCTGTTGCTTTTAACATCACCAGGATCTCACATTTTGTTCATGCCAAAAAGGTGATAACTGCTCTTAATTCCTCCATGGAGAAAATTTCAGCGTTCGCCACTCAACATGTCCCTCAGCATCATGCACCACCACCAACAGCAGCGGATGAAGAATCTTTTCAGAGCACTACAAATAGAGGCGTAAGCACCAATAAACATATCCTTTTTTCCTTCTCCCTTCTCATTTATTCAAGCACTCCATACATACTATTCATTACACTGCCTTTCCACAATAATTAAAATAAAAAGTCAATTCTGTGCTATCACTGAAATATCTACTGCTTCCTCAAGTGCCTGCCATCTTTCTTTCAAGCACTGTTATCTGGAATTTCACCACAGATCATGAAATCAGGTATCTCAATTTTTGTTAAGATAAGTCTAAAAGTCTGAGAAGCTATAGTCCGCCTTATCTATGAAGACTAAAGGTCAAAAAAAAAAAAAAAAAAAAAAAGAGAGAACCTAACAGAAGCAAGATAAGAGACTGAAATCCAAAATTATTCTTGTGATTTTCAGCAAAGTCTGAAATTTTAGGATGACAAGTCTGTGTGTAATTTTTGTATGGCATGAAAATGGCATATTGATGAAAAAACAAGTGCTATTACTCACACGTGCATATGACACACAACATGAAAAGTACCATTAGCTAGCACACTTCCAGAAGCAAGTGCCAGGGACACACATCAGGACACGCGTATGAGGACTACCAGGACGGTAGACTAGAGTGTACATCACTTACCGAACTCAGCAAAGCCTTGTATCTAGCAGCATCAGTCTAAGCAAAGGTGGCAGGGTCTGAAAGAAATGTAATCCTGTCCACTTCTCATGGAGTGCGTGATCGTTCCAACATGTGAAGATTGGTAAGTAAAGGAAATCAACAAATAAGGAGTTCCTTAGTATTTCTCTCTTTAGTCATAAGCAGGAACTTTGAAAGTGCAACCAGTACAATTTGAGTAATTTGGAAAACCACATTCAGAAGTTTGTGGAAGTGCCTGAAAAAAGTCAAAACGCCTAACTACTTTGAATCAGTATTCTTTATACTACTTCCTTCATAACACACTTTCATCACCCATTATAAAAAATACACAGAAATTCCTCTCTGGATATAAGAATAGTTGCATAATATTTATTGCTGCTCATTAGCATGCTCAGTTTGTTGATAGATTGCCTTCATATCATATGGGGGGGAAAGGAAATTGGAAACAAAACCAAAAAGCACTTTAATTATTTTAATTAATTCCAGCTTTCAAAATAATGCAGAATGCTACTGAATATTTAGCAAGCTATACAAACCAAAATGCATTTATGCTGCATGGTACAAAATGGAACACAGTAGAAAGGGGCTCTTTTAGGCTCTTCAGTAAGTCACATTAGAAGATACCACATTCTAGAGCATAAGTGCGCTTTATGTAAATAGATGGGTTTGATGGTATATGTTAATGCAAGCTATAGATTACCAATAATATCAAAAGAAAAGCACATTTGTAAAACTGATTGCTAATCCAGGGAAGACAGACTAAGATAAATGCAATCGAGAAAAACTTTTGCTATGGAGTCAGGGGTCTTGGGCTCCCCATATACATTCACTCTATTTTAACATATTGGACCAACTAACTAAACTGATTAGTTAAAAGTAAAAGTGCAACCTGAGGAACCCTCATAAACTAGACGGGTGGGGAGGTCTATAGGTGTCAATCAATAACAAAATACAAACTGTCAAGCTTGCTTTGCTAACAAACTGTCACATCAACAATACGCAGTTAATGACTACAAATTAACTGTATACCAGATGCTTGACACTTTGTTATGACACTTAGCAAGCTAGTTGACATTTGGGGGATCAAAGCTTCTTTAATTACACTTTGTATAACATGTGCAACCTTTATGCTAATGTCCACATATTCCTTAGAGCAAGACTTAGTTCAAGTGGCAGAGACTGGTTTTTTTGAACTTTGAAACATTCCAGTAAATCTGGATTTCAACTGAAACAAAACTGCTGAAAGGCTTCACATCATTATTCAGTATTATCACCTTATCTAAAATAACTTTTTTACTTGATGTACTATATCATATTCACTCACTTATAGATACCCTCTGCATGAAATAATGCATTTTCAAACAGTGTTCATAGTACCTATAAAAGAAAGCACTAGACACACTGCATTTAAAAGCATCTCTGTGTTTAAACTGATGTCTAGAATCAATGCTACACATTGATATGTCTTTCCTAAACCCAATTAATTTCCTCATCACACAACCAAATGTAGGACACAGCATCAACATTTTTATTTCGCCACTTATTATACCGTTTGTCGTGCTCATGGAAAAGGTATAAACTAAAAGCAGCTCCAGGTTTGCAAATCCTTATAAATATGAGCAAATCCGTTGCCTTACTGCGTTGTTACGAAGGTGTGTTTTCAAAAATTTTAACTCTCTTTATTTCTTAAAATGGAGGTCCCCACATTACACAGCAATTAAATGCAAGCTGATGACTATGCATTTCACAGGGTTTTGTAGGAATAACATAATCCGAAATACTAAAGAATTCTCTTAGCAAGGGAAAACAGCCTTTAAAGCAAAACATAACATCAAAAGTAGTATCTACCTCCCTACTTTGGACAAAAGTGATTCTTGGAAGAAATACTATAAAGGCATAAATTCAAACGGCTTTTTTCCGTCCTAGACACCTAACTCAGATTCTTCAATACGTTTTTACTTGGATTGCATTAACATCCTTTAACATCACTCACGAATTCAGTTTTTACCATACAGCAGTTATTGCATCGGACATCAACTCTGCTGAATGTTAACTTCTATGACTACCACAGTGCATCAGTGGAGATCAACTCTACAGAGGGTTCCTTGGCATCTTTGGGAAAGCTTCCAAATTGCATGACGCACTGAAGTTGGGTTTACATGTCTCAGATGCCTGTCAGGTTTTTTATTCTCCTTTTTCTATGTGAGCTGATAACTTGATTTTCTATAAAGTCACAGCTCTAAGCAATTTCTGTCCAACTATGTAATTCTAATAAGGTAAATCCTTTACACCACTCTTTGAAGCATGCTTGCATCATAAACTGCATTGACCAGATTCACCTCACCTAACACAGAGATCTAAAGTGTTACAATCTCCATCTGAGCAAATCATTCCTCACCCTCAACTGAGAGGAACAGGAACTTTTAAGGCATAATTCATCTGATCTATTTGAGTCGTTCACATCAGGAGCAGATGAGCAGTGCTCTGGAAGTGTTTATTCCTTTTTTATATACCTCAGCGGCAGATTAATCCATTCCTCGGGGCTTCCAGTAGGATCTACCAAAGAACTATTCTATGCAGGCACCTACAGGGTCATGAAAGAAATACCTGTAGCTTGTCTACATGAGTGGCTTTGCAAAGCTACTCACTGATGCATCTACCTCTTGATCTAGATGGCAAATTTGACCACTTTAAGGTTCAGCGTATCAAGTTATTCAAAACCAGCTAGCTAACAGTTCCTATTAGCAGTCAAAGGCAACAGGAAAAACGTTAAGCCCAGATGCTTCCTAACTGAGTGTGGGATACAAAAAAGGCTAGTCAGGGCTGTAAACGAGAGCTTGACCACCCAGCAGGACACACTCTGCAAAGAAGGAGATTAGTACGCAGAATATTTTGTTTTCCAGGATTCACTTAGATCTTTAGGTTCCAAGAGTGGGAACAATGCCCTCATGACTCGTATGGTATCAAAGCCACGTAAGTGATGTTATTTATCCCCTTCTATGTGTTCTTATACCTAATTATTTCATGCCAGATACAACTTGTTTGTGTCGTATCCTAATTAATGGTAAAAAAAATTGTGTATTTATCTGCTTTCCATTACATGGCACAACACTGCACGTGGTCAAATGACCACGGATTCACATGCCTTTTATTAGAAATCCTTTTAAAGCATCGCCCATCATCTACAAAGAGCAGCACAGAAACCAAAAAGCTGCAGAGACAATCACAGAGAAACATAAAGCGAAAGTCTGTTGTGTGAATTCCCCATGCAATGCTCAAGACTTAATGGGTCTGCAGTGATACACTTCTGACTACCATTTAACCCAGCTATCAAATCCAAAAGATCTGTTAATTCAATTTAGCTTTTTCCTACATGGCAGCAGAAATACATGGTCAAAGTAAAGAGAAGTAAGATTTCATCCTCGTTCTTACTATACTTACGAGCACCACAGTGCAAAGACAGTTCTGTCTGTTGCCAATTAATCTTTAAAAGAGATTTCTTTCAAAATGAGGTTTTGAAAAAGCCCCGCAGCAGTAGGCCCACATCTTTCCTCAGTTTTCCTTTACAAACTGTATTTTGGGTAGTAGCAGTGGTGCGATTCTATTCTGTAGTCACATAAAGAGTAAGATTTAGGACAAATTTGATTTTCCAAGTTCTGCATGTTTTATCAGTTTTGGTTTTCAGATTCTTAGTATGAAAAACACTATAGTTTGGCTTGCAGAGTATGTAAGTAACAGAAAAGCATTCCTTAATAGGAATCCCAAAGTTTCACTTCAATTAATTTGGGCTAATTATTTTTAGTCCTTCTACTCTAAACAAATAAAAAAGGAAAACCATCACACTTAACAACAGCATCGTATACCTGTAAACCTTAGGGAAGTTTATTTTCTTTCATCTTTAAAAAATACTACTCAAATGAAAGGCAGATGTTTTAGACTGAGAAAGATTATGCAACTGATATAATATCGGTGGTTATCTATTAGGGAAAATAACAGAATTAGCATTTCCATTATTTCCTATCTATATGCTGCTATGAGCCATGTAGTAATAATTCTGTAAGTTTCCTAATATAATTTTAAGTGCTACATGTTTGAAAAAAAGTAAAAATTATATGAATATATCCACTTATGAAAAAAGCTTTCACTGATTAGAGCTCATTTCCCTAATATACAGATTTCTAAAGACAGCTCTATTTTAGTTATGTAAAGCATGTAAAAATTGGCATGTGCTCAATCACAGCTGAATCTGAAATTAGCCTGTCATTTTAGACACCATATTTTGGGGGTGGGAGAGGGGAAGCTCCGCCAGAAAAACTTTTTCTGGAGATTAAATGGCTAACGGTCCAGTGGTACGACAACACTTTGCAGGAAGATGATACTGGTTTATAATTTTCAACCTTATTTTCCAGGCAGAAGAAAGCAGAAGATACTATTTCTTCACAAAGGACCCCAAATGGTACTCGTTCTCTTTGCACAATGAACAAGCTACCCCAAAAATGCCCAACTCTGACTGGAGCTGCACTATATGCTAACGTCGTACCCAAGAAATGGGAAATAGCTGACCTGGTGTACACATCTATACCTACACTAGCCCCCCTTGCTGTGTTTTCCAGTTGGTGGAGAGAAACGGGCAATTCCAGGCATGAACCGTCTCATCCTTTGGCGGCCATTTCAAATATGAAAGGTGAACCGTAGTCCGAGAAGCGCCTGTTTCTTTCCTACCTACAAAGGTAGCAAGCTCAGATATTGGTGTCTGAACAGCAGATACCTAAATCTGGCCCGATGAATGCTACCTCAGGCAGTACTTGACAACAAGCGGCAAAGCCACCTATCTGTTTTGAATTTCTGCAGGACAACCGTCTAAATGAACTAGCGAGAGTAACTCAGCAAACATCTTAAAAATCAATCTCAAAATCATGAGGAAGAAAACAGAGAAGTTAATTAACCAAACAGCTGATCTTGCTATCTCATCCTGCAGCCCCTGAAGAAATACAGCAAAGTTTCTGACTCAAGTAAGAAGACGTGCAACTGTAGGGTTGCTTTAATTCACATATACGTACACATATACATACATACGTATATATAAAGTCTTATGTGTGAAAATAGTTATTTCTTTGAGTATATTCAGTTCAGAAGCAGCTAAATATCTTCTCGTTAAGTGAAATTACAAACATTAGAAGGAGCTAGCCTCATTACTGCCATGTTTAGCTTATTTTTCCCCATTTCCCGACCAGAACATAACTAGAATTTTTTGTTCCGATTAAAACAGGCACTGACTTTTTCAAGCTGTAAAAACAAAACCTATCTTTAAAAACTGCTTGAGTTTGTCACCATCACAGAATTCTTATTTGATGAGAGTTCACAAACTTTATGAGAAAAAAATATTATAGGTCACTGTATGAAAACTGAATTTGAAATAAAGCTTTTCATCAGTTAACAAAACCCCTTGATATCCAAGCAGCATGCACATAACGATACTAAAAGCTCACAATGGAACTTCGGAGGGCTATCAAGCCATGCAAGTTCTCATAAAAAGACAAGTGATTAACTTATTTAAACTGAGCAGAAACAGGAGTCAAAACCACCTCTCTTGTTACTACTTTTCATGTACACAGCATTTTGCTTTGGAATAAATGGATCTCACCGTCAATACTGGATTCATCATGTATCAGAGAATGAAACAAAATTTAGGTGATTTAGTTGGTTCATAGAATACAACTCTGCTGCTCATAAAAGTGAAAACAACTAATTCAATGAACCACAAATTCCTGATGTGAGTTCAGGCTTAGAAATGTGAAAATTCTTTTTTTCAAAAATGTCCCAAATTTACTGATTAGTAAACCACTGAGTGGTTTTACTGGTTTACATCTTTGTACGCATTTCTGTAAAACTATTTATAAAACCTCTTGATTTACCAGCTGTATATTTAACAGCATTTTTAAAATAAATATTTAAATACAACCTAAAAAAACAAGTACTCACTACAATTAAAAAGCTCTACAGCAGCTTGGTAACGTGTCCTTAATCAGGACAGAAGTAGTTTGTGGGGTGTATTACAGTTGTAATACAGTTAAGAAGATGTATCCGTAACAGACGAAAGTTTGCTCTCAATTCATTACCTCTAATAAAATCTATTAGATCAAGCACAAAAAGCCTGAGCAAGGGAATGGTAACTAAAGACATGAAGTTCAAAAGAACAGAAAGTTACTGAAGGACAATCATTGAAAGGTTTTATGTCACTTAACGGACCTATAAAAAGTTCAAAATAGTTAAGTAGGGTAAGTATTTGTTTCACAAAATGTAACCTGCTTAGGATGTTTATGTCTAAATACTAAACATTTCACAGGTTTGCAGGCTAATGCAACCATTTCGAAATACACAACACAGAGGGGCTTAGACTACGGTACCGTGTTTGTGCTTATGCCCTGGAGAAAGATTTTAATAAATCAAGAAGCTATCTACGGAATCAAAAAGAGAGCTCATATTCTCCTATCAGGCAGTATATGGACTATGGAAATACAGTCCACTATTCTGTACAGTCCTCAGTGTTCTGTAACCAGTACACGATGTTCTATACATAGAAACCAGTATTTATTCTGTTCCCAAAATTAAACGTGAAAAACAGTCAGATATCCAAGTAGCATATTTTTTACTGCTTGTTGACTTGTCACATGAAACAGGATCCTGGGACATGACTACGATAATGCAAAGGTAAATCATTCAGGCTCTATATGTCCTTGGCTGTCACACGGGTTTAGAGTTATCTTCTCAATTTCTGTTTATCCTTCCATCTCCTACAGCAGTTAACGCTAGACTATTACTTGGGGGAATACTAAGAGGGAGACTCCAGTCTGGCACTTTTAGTGATAGTCTAAGTAATTAATAAATAAATAAATTCATAATCTTCACTTTAAAAGCACGGGCAGATGAAGATTATTTGCAGAAATGTGCAGCGCTGCCCCGCCCCATATCACATAACTATTACAAACAGTACACCTTAGAGGCCTACGAATTTACTGTGCAATTTTGAAGTTTCGCGCTCACACTGTCTTTACAAACGAGGTGCCCTCCTTTCACTTAGGTTTAAATACCTGCAGTGTAGAAATACCCATGCGGCACAGCCATCCTGTCTACTTCTTTCATAACCCATGGTGCAACACAGGAACGTCTACAGTTTGCTTCATGTGACCAGTTTTGAACTTCTTTATAACGAAGTGAATAACATCTTAAAGATAGAGTTCCTTGACTGTCAAGCCAAAGATCACTGGTCATTGGTTCAGATGGAGAGATGTACACTGTAGATGTAAATTGGGATGAACCAATTCCACCACTGCAGACCAAAGTAATCTGGAGACTGCAAGTACAGGTCCTACTGGTGGGATGTTTAGGAAATGCTCTCCATCTCCAAATCACGGCTGATGCGTAAGGTACGTACTGCATTATCTAGGAAACAGCATGAGCGTACAGGGAAGTACGAGAAAAGTGCAGTTTTCTGGGATAGTGTTGGAGGACCGTGTGAAGCAGAAAGAAACAAACCTACTGCTGTCTTTTCCACAGTGCCTTTGGGAAATAGATTCCTAGAGTGGACCATCACCAGAACTACCCTTGCATTTTGTTTCAGAGGGAAGTAGCTGGCTTATCCCAGAAGAATACACAAAAAGCGATGGAGTGTGGGCGACCAGGATCCAGAAGTAAAAGGGGAGCTATTTTACGGCATAGGAATGCCCACAGAGACCAGCTCTACCTAAGGTACCATACACAGAATGAAAGAAACAACTGTCTAGGTAAGCGTTTAAGAGATGGTAAAGAAAATCTACCACAGAACACAAATATTTTAAATATATTTTGGGCTTTCCTTGTGAAATAGACTCAAATCTGACATCTATTACAACCATTTTAGTTGTGTAATACTCCAAAATACATATTTTCGTAATGAAAACATGCAGCTAATATATAAAATCAAACTTATTGTTTTAATACAAATACATAGTATACAAATACATGTATATACAAATGTATATGTTGTATATACATCAATATTTAAAACTATTGTATACATTATGGCTACACAGATAATTGATTTTTTTTCAGTGCGCACTCTAAAACACAGTATTTAAAGTGTTGCAAGTAAAGTTTGCAAGAGTGTTTTTCAGCTATGTTGTAAGTATACCATTAGCTTGTCTCGTTCATGTTAGATATCTGTTTATGCCATGAAGTTCAAACAAACATGTGACTTCTTTAAATTCAAAGCAAGCAATTTGTAGGCTGCTCATCCATTATCTCCAAGCGCGCTCTCTGTACAAGGTCTACTAAAGTAATGGTTCTTTCATCAAAGCCTAATGGTTTGTTTCAAATAATCAAAGTAGTGTTTATATCACTGTCCTCAGGTGCAACCATTTTGTTTCCAGGAGAACGGTATAGTACATGCTAATGTCACAAGTGATAAATCAAAGCAACTACATTTGTTTCTCTACCTTAACCAATCTACCCTATGTCTTGAACAACAGCAACAAAAAAATCACCCTGGCATTTGCACTCTGTAGTTTATTCTGAGAGCATGAGTAATTTTGCAAGTAGTAAAACATCGTATGTAAAACAACTCACTCATTCTGTTCTTCTAATAATAACGAGTACAGCTTGACTTATGTGGGAACTAGCGCTGTTGTTATCTGAAGCAGGATAGGAAGATGTTTTTCCCCACTACGACATCTCATGAATCCCGAGATTCTTTCTATGCAACATCCTGCTTTTGGTTAAATACAGTGTCTGATCAACTCAATTCTCCATAACACAGTGACAGAAATTCACTCTCTACTTTTTTAAATTTAGCCATCAAGGAGCAAAAAAACCCTTGCAAATCCCTTAACTGGACAAAACAAAAACTGAACTCACCTGACCGATACTTTGGAGGATCTTAAGACAATTCAATGGATATACAGAGCAGAAGTGAAGTTAGATCCATAACCACATTTTCCCTTCTTTATTTTTTGTGATGTTTTGTTGCAACATTGGTAAGAGTTTTGTGTATCTATCTAATACGGTAAGATGGGAACTTCAAATATCCTGTGCACCATGTTGGATTTGGTGCAGTAATTACTCCAGTGATGTTACTCTCTTTACCAAAAATGTGCTCAGAAAGGCAAGCAGGCAAAGCTTTCTGTCCAACGGGAAGCAGAACCTGCATAGCCATCAATCATGCCCCATTTTCAATTAAAGGAATGACACCGATAGCAGCGGTAGGAGATTCTGTCAGTCCTACTAGATACAGGGTGAGAGCTGCCTATATTAACAGCTTAAGGGGGTGAGAATCATGGAATAACACGGGAACGATGATAGACAAGTGAGCTGGAGTGGACCAAAGGTTCGCTTTATAAGTCTAAGGGCAAATCATCATCTCTAATCACCATCTTCGTCATCATCCAATATCCAAGGAAAACTAATACTCACATTTTATTCAAAAAAGCAGGCAGGAAAAGTTGCATGATTGGCTGAGGTTTCTGAACAAAGGCAGCACTTAATATACTTTGGTATCTATGGGCCTTTGGTAATGCTACCACACTGAACCCGTTTGAAAAATATCATTAAAATTGTGAACTATAGCAAAACAAACAAAAACCTTTCCATCCATTTAAGCCTGGAAATCTGAAATGCAAGATTAACTGCGAAGCAAGCAGCCACCTGTACTACAGGTCTTCTCACGATCCCAGTCTGCTTCTTAGAAAACAAAGTTCAGTGACTTGCCCAGATCTGACAGAGCGCACCTCAGGAGTTACTGTGATGCTACTGTACATCCTGACACACAGAAGAAGGGAAATAAAAATCTGAAATTAAAATACCACTAACAAATTCAAATTTGGATAATTTTGTCTTATGAAACTTCCTACCGGTTAACATTAACTGTGAAATACAAAAATATAAGGAAAAAAAACAATCAGAAAAAAAATTCAGTGATGTTATGCCACACCAATTTATTTTTTTTTTCAAAATGTCAGAAAAAAAGAAAATTTATTTCAAACATTTTTTCCTGGGTTTTGCCCCAGAAGTTGCCCTATAGGATTAGTTTTTTCCTCAAACTTAGGTCTGACTCTCAGTATTAGGACTTTTGGTTTTAACATAGCTCTGGATGTCTGCGTGAGCAAGTGAAATTAAACACCATGAAGCAAACGTGGAGCCTGAGCAGACTGCAGAGAAAACAGTTCTTGAACCCTCTTGCTTTACACTCGCAGAAGTGCTAGATCTATTCTTTTCCCAAGTCCACCTGTAGATGCAGGAGGTAATCAGAAATAAATTTGGTTTCATCTTTACTTAAAAAAAAAAAAAAAAAAAAACAAACACACACAACAAAAAAGGCATTCCAAGGAAAGAAATGGCCAAGAAGGAAAGGCTGCCCACGTTTTGGTTTAGAAAACATGGCCATCAAGAGGAATCAAGAACAGTAGCTCTTCATTGGAGGAGGGAGGTCTGGAAAGCACATGAAGGCCTGTTTGGCTTCTCATTCCTGTTCGCTTTCTCTCAACCACTTGTCCTTAGTGGCAGAAGGACAGAAGATGCCTACTCGGAACCAGCGAGGCTGCATCCCGTCTGGGCAGCGGGCACCAAAACGGGTCACTAGCTGTTAGCTTCAGTGTCCAGAGGAAGCAAGCTGGCATGCGAGCGCTAACACAGGGAAGCGTTGGAGCATTTTACTACTGGCTTCTGCACCTGTTTTCCTCTTCAGCCATCCCTAGCCTTGCTGTTCAGCTCCCTACCTCTTCGCTTCTGGAGGCACTCGCTTAACAAGGTGGCTTCAAGCATCTGAGAAGATTCTCGAGAAAAGAATAAATGGTGACAGAAGAGCTATCCAAACAACAGGAAAAGAATCAGAGGGCTAAGATGTAAAAAGTCAGAAAGGTAAGAAAAGAAATCCCATTTCTGACTGTTCTTTGTGCATATCAAGGCTATTACCCAACACGTTAAGATGTATCAAATGTGTAACCCCAAGAAGTAAATGAAGAACAAAAAATCTTCTCTGCCTACTTTTACCCAATATAAACTCCACAATGAAAGTGTGAATAAATTGATTAAATCTGACATTAAAAATACATTCCTACCGACTTGCTTTCGCAAGAGTCACCACCTAAACTAACTTTTTGAAAAATAAATGGAACCACCAGATATAAAGTCTCCTCAGTTCATTAAGGTGGGTATTTCATTCAGTGAAAAAAGCCTTGAAAACAAAGACTTACTTGGCTAGCCATCTAACACTAAATAGTGATTAATTTTCTACTACCACACTCCCTATTAGTATTAGTCCCAAATGTTCAGTTTAATTTAAGTACTTTCTGATTCATGAACAAGGGAATAACATACAGCTATAAAAAGGTAATCCAATCCTAAAATGGCCTTAACCCCCATAATCTGCACTTCAATGGCAAGGGAAACTGTATAGTTTTGAAACTGTAATCAAGATTTTTTTTTTTTTTCCCAAACACTCACGCTGGAGCTGTCCTTTGCTCCCATCACTTATTAGATTACAATAAAACGACCATGCTCTCTTTATGGTGGGAACACAGCGACCCTGGGGTGATTTATAATCTTGTGAAACCCTGTCCATGCTGCTGACCAGACTTTTTTTTTTTTTTTTTTTTTTTTTTTTTTTGAGGTCGCTATCTGTTTCTTCAACTGATGTCTTCCTGCTGTGACAACACTGTTGGATAGCTGTCAGCACAGAAGTGTTTTTCAGGCTACGTATTATCTCTGCACGCACTTCTTGTGGGTTGTTGGTTTTGTTTTTTTTTCCCTGTTGAAAGCATTTCTGTGCTTGGTGTTTAGACAGAAAAAGGACCGTTCTAAGAATTTCTCATTAGTCTGATGCCTAACCCAGAGAAGACAACTACAAAGGAAAATAATGAAGTGGATCTCTTAATGACAGAAATAATACTGTTTCTTCTAAACTTATCAAACTACTACAGACTACGTATTGTGCTGCAATGTTTTTATCAAGTATGTTTTTCCACTTCAGGAACAAAATAACTGGAGTATTCCTTGATAAAACAGAAGATATTCCATATACAAATTAAATGCAAGTTTTGAGAAATGTCCAAAGAACACTTTTAAGCAGAAGAAAAGGAAAGAAAGAAGCAGGTAACGCACAAACAGTGCACCAGAAAACATAAAGAAGGGAACTTCCACAAATACTGAAGTAAATATGCATTTTTCTTGTTTATTTAATATAAATGTACTTTGAGAAAATATTTTTCAAGTTTCCCCTCCCTCAGCATACTTGCTCTATGAAGGAAATGGCTGTCTGAGGTACGCTTATTTCACTCATTCTAATGGAATGCATTGCTAATTTTACTATCTACAAATATTTTTCGCAATACAATTAAAAAAGACCCTTAACTTGACATAGTGCTTATACCTTGCACATTTTAAACCACAGCATTTTAAAAACAAACAGCACTAAAAGTATGTATAATTTTATGCTTCTCCTAAAAGGAGTTAATACTCATTTGCTTTAAGCATTCAAAAATTAATCATTAAAGATAAGTTAATTAGAGCCAAACAGTGACTTCGTTATGACCCCTGGGCAAGACATCCTTGTATAACCTCAGGTGAAAGTTTATGATGATGATAGCCACCATCTTCCCCTCAATTGTCCATGCTATGCCAGGAATTCAGCAAATTGTCCTGGGTCCCACCCTGTACAGCACGGATTCCCTGGTACTCCTACTTTGGGCAGTACATGGATAGGTTACAGAAGCTGCCTCCTCCCGACCAGTCTGTGGGTAGAACAAAAGTTTCAATTTGGTCATAATTAGAACTTGATTCGTTAATGGCAAAATCTGCACTGAACTGGGTGTTGCAAGATTTCTCTTTTAAAGCAAATGTTTAGCTGATCCACACAGTACCTCCTGGGTCCTCTCTTTCCCTGTCTAAGCTAGTAGCATTTCAAAACAATTTTCAATGGAAGTACAAATCATGTAACTACCACCTGAAACAATATTAGAAAGCTATGAGTAAATATAATATGTAATTGAATTATGCACAAAACTTCCAACAACTTTCTTCATATGATAGACTGTAGCTAAACACATAACAATTTTTTACTGAGAATTTAACTGTTCAGTATTCTAGTAAAGACAAAAAAAAATAGCATTTCAATCAGCTGTGCCTGACAATTTCTTCACCTTTCAAATATCTGGTTTAGGAAAATAAAATTATATGCAGTCTTCACAATATTGCACTTGATATTTAAAAATTAAATAGGCTCAGGCTAGAGTTAACACCAGCTATTCTTTATTGTTTTATTCATCACTGTAAGCTGTTTCAGAAGGATAAAAAAAGTATTTCACTTCATGAAGATAAGGACAAACTGATAATTGTAGCAAATAAGTCAGGTTGTCCTTTGCTCTCAAGGAGGTAACCTACTGTTTCACTCCTCTAAGGACTTGCTTAATAAGATGAACAAAATCTCCGGGAAAAAAAAAAAAAAAAAAATCAATTAAAATGTAGAAAAGTCCCTTAGGATAAAGTTAGTTTGGCAGTCCATGCACTTCTCAATCATTCCTTCAGTTTGTTCTAAGTAATACATACTTACTGCATGTTTCTGAGTAGGACTCTTTTTGGCAACAAGGCAGTTTCAGAAGTGAACACTGAAAACTGACGCTGAATCAGCAAGGGCTGCTGGATAAAAGAGAGGTTAGGAAGTAAAATATCTGATAGATGCAGAAAACGCATTTGGAAACTAAGTGCACGTTCCTAGGATTGCAACATGAGAAGTCAGTAGGAGCTGCTAATATAAAGAAACTTACATACTGAACCATTCACTTAGTAGTCTTTCTAACCAGGTCCTTACAGGGCCTTCACGTTGCAGTCTGTCGGGGGTGGGGCAGAGAGATTATCCATTCATTCCACAAACTACAAAAAGCTTTCCCAATCTGCAGTCATGAATAGCCACCAATGAATCCCACCTTAGAAGGACAATCAAAGAACAAAACAGGAAAGCCAGAATAATTTATCCTAAGCACTCTTCACTCTACTTGCTGTTAATTTAAATTTATTAAAAAAAACCAAAACACTAAAACAAAAAAACCCTCTTCTTGCTCTTTCATATGCAAAACAGTAACAAAAATACATTATACCTACTTTTTTTTTTTAAATGTATTGGATTTATCACTGTCTCAGATTACACTGCAGGTGTATACTTCTAAATTAAAGTACTTGTCACTAAAGCCTGAATGTCAGTCCCAACAGGCTGGCCCAACGCTAATTGGCAAATTATACTGTTTTCATCCAAAATTTCCCACCCAGTGCGTTCTGGATTAAAAACCAGATAAGTTTTGTATATATTATTCCTTACACCTCAGAATGTGGCTGCATGCTGTTATGTAGATGCTGTGTTTCACTTTACTTATGACTAGTAATTTCAATGAAGGAGAAATGACCTTTGTATAGTACAATGCTTTCAAAGCATTTCAACTAAAGGGGCAATACAAACAAAATTATATTTCAGGTCAGAAGAAAATAAAAGTGACTATGCCTATCCAGAGAAGTTATTGTAAAAGAAAGAGTATGCATTTACAGCGCATTTCATATTTCGGACAAAATCTCTGTACAGACATGTGTGGTAGGATTCAGTTGCCTGAATAGGCATGTAAAGTTATTTTAGTCCCTGCGGGGTACCACGATGGCTTCTAACAAGAAACAGATCTCCTAAAAGTCACTCATCATACCTGCCAGCCCTTTACAGGTGTCTAACACTGGATGCTCTTACACACAGAGGACCTCAAGTGGCACTAGATGCCTATGTTTAGGCAATTACATGGGAAGCAGTTTAAGGTAAGATTATTTGCCCCTAACTTGAGGAATCTAGTAGCTGTCTAAATCTAAACTAGTGATCAAGACTCTTTCTGTACTCAAAGGAATAAAGACTGGCATCTCTAGAAAGCAATTCATCTTGTCTATCTTACCATATACTTTAAGGACAGAAGAATGGTTTTTCTGGAGGTGCCCATCCCTCTCCATTTGACTATAAAGGGGGTGTAGTTCAAATTAAAAAAACTTACCTATCCGGACTGAAATTCACTCCCAGTCATGCTGCTTTAAAAATACATTATGCTGCTTCGTATATACTGTATGTTAAGGAGGTGTCTAAAATTAGGTATCTAGAAAGCGGTTGTGTAAGCTCCTATTACTTTCAAAGGAGATGTAGTCGATGCAGTCAAAGAAGTCTAGAAAGCTATTCAGTGGAGCAAATGTAGGTGTCTACTTCAGAATAATGAGTCTTCCTTTGACTGTATCGACTAAACTGCCATTGACTAAATCTAGGTGTCTGACTCCAGAGTTGAGTTCTTCCCTATGAGTTTGATGGGCTGTCTGAATAGAGGAGCCTAGTGCCATCTGCAATGTCCTCAAGTACCCAGGACGTGCAGACAAGCTGGCAGACTTGACAGAGGACCTGGGAAAGACTTGCACTCCTCTGAACGGCAGCTGTAACACAGAGAACATACCCTAGAGCCTTTCAAATGCATCTAGGTGCCCGTTCTTACGCAATTGAACCATGTCCTACAATTCCAAACAGCAAGTCAATTTGGAGTAGCTAGTGCATTAAAACGGTATGTTAGCTTACTTGAGAGTAACTTCTCCACGCACAAGTCTTTCACCTTGTTGGTCTGAAATAAGTGACTGGAAGATCTTCCCTTGTCAACCTGAAGAACATTATTCCTTCAGATACTTAACTCTGGATTTCTACTGTATCATATAATAACCTCAGTCATAAATTTTTATTTACTTGTGCTCCAAAAGCAACATTTTTATTTGGACAAATACACCCACATTTTCAAAATGAATGATGGCAAATGTGTCATTCAATAGCTAAAAGAAGTGAAGAAAAAGAGATTCTGTAAGGTTTTTCATAAAATATGAAACTCTTCAGCTACGGCACATTTAATGCTTTCTCCGTCATTATCACAAAGGCTTAAAATATTAGGAGCTGTTAAGATTTTCACACTGTCTCCACCTGATGACAGCCACCCCATAATGATAAACATCGATGTGATAGTAACCACAAATTCGTTATTACTCTGAAGGTGAAGAATAAGAAAGCATGTCATAAAAATTTGTTCTGCACAGGTTCTGTGATATTTTAGACATTTAAGCTGTTGTTACATGTCATTATTCTGTCAGTAGCAGATCAACTATAAGAGGTTTTCTATATATTTCCTCACTGTTCCTTCCCTTCACCTCCAGTTCTCAGTCATCTAAAGGTTCTTGTCCCTTGCTATAAATCACGTTAATTCAACCGTTTGACCGGCTGTGTTCCAAAATCAAGTGCATGAAATGAAAGGGAAGGAAAGAAAACCTCTGAAAGTCTAAAAAGTGTTGGTTTGGTTTTGGTTTTGGGTTTTTTTGTTGTTGTTCTTTCTTTTTAAAAACAATTAATTCACTGAAGCAGTTCAGACAGCTAAAGAAAGAACTGAATCAATGCAACTCACAGAACCACTGGCAGGAATAGGGAAGGGAACCTCTTAAATAGCTGTCAGGTGAACAGTAACATGGAGCCACCGTCCTAGTTCATGTCTAAAAATTACATTTGAAAAAACTGAATCCCTGACATGAAGAACACAGCTGACTGGACAATGAAATCAAAACATGAAAATAGACAATGGCCCATTTTTTTTCTTCAAAAAAAAAAATTCTACAGTTTTGGATGGAGAAATCATTACCAGAAAATAACAGGCCAAAGAGAGGAAAAATACATGCTGAGAGAGTGCAGTGCAGAAGTTTCACAAGCTCCAGAGACTGGTGGTCCTGTTGAATCTGAAAGAGCTGACGCACTCGGGACACCAAGAGCCTCCCACTTCTCCCCAGGCCACCAGCACACGCTGGCATCAACAACGGGCTCTTGCAACTTGGCTCACTCCCAGGAGGCCGGTGGCTGCTATGCACAAAGACTACGGGATTCATACACCTGATCAAACACATGACTCGGAGATTTTCTCAGCCTGCGAGCCACTGAAGCATCAGAACCAGCTGGTACTTCTGAGTACACAGTTTGGGTTGGCCTCCCAGCTGTTGCTCCAACCAGGTAACGGTGAGCAAATAAAGAAATGCATTGTATGAACAGCGATCTTCTACTAATACCAGCAGCTTCATTCTACAGCTAGTAACAGCTTAAGAAGTAAAAAAATACTCTAAGAAATATTGGTCATGATCAGTGCCTTCGCCTGACTTGATTCCCTATTAGGGAAAAGCAAAGATTGGTGTAAAAATCAAAGATTGCGTTAAACGGAAGATACAAAATTGTATGGTGGTCCTGGAGATACCAACTTCTGGCATGCTTTGTAACTGGCATTCTCAAAACCTGACTACTCCTCCTCCTCCTACATTGTAGAAGGACCTTTAATACATTTCACGTCTTGAAGCAGTTTGCGTCATCACATGATCCTATCGCACCTCAGAAGGCTGGTTAGAGTTAAGTTGGAACTCTGCCATTATTCAAATGGGAAATAACCGGTCAGCACTGCTGGTGACTTTTTTTTTAGACCACAACCAACCTTTTTTTACCCTTAATACTACAAAATCTGAGCTCTGGAGAAGAAACACCAATTGTCTAGCCTACCTTCCCATCCTTAAAACATAGTTAGTCTTCTTGGAGGTGGAACCTCATAAGCCTAGTTGATTTTCAACAACTAATATTTTCCCATGTTGTTTGAAGACTCATTACCAGTTACCTTTTCATTTCTGAATCAAATAACAAAAGTTGTTATACATGTTAGACCTAAGAGACTATGTTCAGGATTGGTGTTCTAAGAACTCTTTTTCTTTTTTTTTTTTTTTCCCTTTTAAAAAAAGGACCCAAACCCTAACTGAAATATAGCTACCTAAAACTGTTCAAATATAAGTATGTGCTTCTATGGCAGCTTAAGTTCTTCTGCATTGAGGCCACCAAATTACAGTGTTGTCTTCCTCCTGTCCCAGGCCATGCACTGCCACCCCTTCCTCCACGAAGGCACTAGAATTTGTGCCGTGTAGCGAGACACTGCAGATGACTGGTATGACTGGAAAACCAGTCCTTCCAAAAAGGGAAAATTAAAAAAAAAAAAAGGGGG
>JAVKLA010000008.1:18739585-18767959 GCA_034782735.1 Sagittarius serpentarius | reverse complement strand
AAAAAAAAAAAAGAGGATTAATTTTCAGCTGGTCTGAGCAGGGAAACAACCTGCTTACCATACTCCTGTTTAATTAGAACACTGTTGTTCAGGGACAGCAGAGAGTTCTTAACCTTGTCTAGCAGAAATGTGTTGCAGCCTGTCTTGATCTACATAAAATGAAAATGTGGTTATATCAGAGCATTCATCTCACTTTTAATTTAGCTCGCATAGGTGAGAATATTAGTGAAGACACTGCTGCACTGCCTTCATCAGGAACTGGCAACTGTAATGCTTGGTACAGGCTTTTAAAGGGACAATATTCTAGCTGTTAGACCACGCTGCTGCATCCTCACTGCTCCTGTTACGCATGCTGGCAAAGTTACCGGCTCCTGCTACAGTCGCATCTACCGTCTGCTACGAAAACATAACCTAATAGTGGCTAACTTTTTCCTGGGTGCTATCACTAACTTACTCCACAACTCTTGCTCCCCCAATGCACATTCTTCTTGTGATGCTGTAAGCACGAAATACAAAAGCCTAAGTTTCAAAAGGACCACAAACTTACGTGTCTTTCTGTACTGGGAAAGTAGACTTGTCCTGCCTCTGACTCACCTCTCCCATTGTCTTTGGGGGACTGGCTCTTCAAGTAATTACAAGACCCTGACTTCAGAGGTAAAAAAAAACCTTCCCTCAAAACCCAAAAATTCTTTCCTCCTCTTTTTTTTTTTGAAACTGCATGTCTGATAGACCGTAAAGTTAGCCCAAAGAAGTTCGGCTTAATTTTTACCCAAAAAATGGATTTCAAGAATCTTGCCCTCAACATTAAGCTTTCAGTTGCAGAAAAGAGAATACAGCATAACCTGTAACCCCTTTTCTATGACCCTATTCAGTTTGCTTTTATTCAAATAAATGTGCCCATTTCAAGACTGAACCTGAACTACATCTCTTCTATAAACCCCACTGAGAACTTCAACACAGCATTCCTCCGAAGTGCACAACTGCCTCTAATAACTACTAACTCTGCTAGGACACTCGGTCACTGCATCAGCAACGATTATGTTTCGTTGGGGATAAGACCTCTACTACAAGAGCTGAAACAGCTACCTGGGCTAAGAACACTAGTCTCCTACAAGGTCTGGCGCTGTTCATCACCAGATACGCTGTCAGAAAGCAATATGACAGTGCAACTTAAGGTAGTGATGAGCAAATACTAAGCTAATTGAGTTTAATTATTCCAGAGTAAGTGAACAGTCCAGCTTTATATTCCACCAACAACATGGAATGAAGGAGATGATTTCCTGCTCGCACAAAACCAGGCAGGACCTACACAAACCCTAAGCTCTCTGTTTGAAAACTGTTACCTTTATGGTTTCAACTAGTCAGGTCAGGCTCTACATACCAATGCATAAACAGCCCCTCTCTCCAATGACACCATTAATGGACCAAAATTCAGAGATACAAACCTTCACGTTTTACTGCTATAATCCTTTCCCTGTTCCTACATCTCAGAAATGTCACAAGATCCTTTACTGTCCTTAATAAAAGCCAATATCTCAAAAAATAACAAATACTAGTAAGCAGCTATGTAAACAGAACAGAAATTTAATGAGAAATTCTGATTCTATAATCCATTATAAAAGTTTAAAATATTAACAAATATAATCTTAATACCTTTTAAGATAATGCTGTCATCATAAACGTATCTGAATGGCATAAATGTTTTGCTTAGCCTAAGTCTTCTCTTTCCTGCAATTTGTTTACAGACTGTATCTGGTTCGTCATTTGAGAATGCCATGCATTGGTCAGATGTTTTCTTACCTTTTTCCCATTAATTTCAGAAAAAGTTCTGTTATTGGGCTATTCCTTGAGCTTGATTCAACAATCTCAATTAATTGTTGGATTACTCTAGCTGTAGTCAATAGTCCTTAATCATGTATTCTACCTCACACTGTTTAACACTTAATAGACCTATTTGCTAGCAGACTAAAGATTAAAAGCTCTTTCCCCCCCCCCCCGCCCTTTTTTAACACTAGTCCTTCAATGCTGTTTGATCCTGAAAAGTCACAAGATATTGGACCTTAGAGTATGAGTGTAAAAGATCAGACCTGGAAAATCTGGTACTGTCTGCATTTAATGTCCCTATCTCCAATCACTTCCTTTTTGACTCTGCAAACAGGAGCTACTCAAAATACTTTTAAAACAGATTTTCATTAAAAGTGCCATTCTTATACTCATGTCATTGGACCCTGACTTTTCTGAATAGAAATCCACAAAGTCCCTTTAGACAGTACACAACATCTTAAAAGCACTCTGCCTGAACAAATACCAACTCTTAAACAACAATTTCACTCCAAGAAATAACTCAAAAAATACCATCTTCTTACCGAACAGACCTGCTTTTGGGGAGTATTAAGGCAAATGTTTGCCCACTTTAGAGTTTCGTTTTCGCCGCTCATTACTGCTGTTAACCCAGCAAAACTAACATGACTTTGATCATTCTGCAGGAGTCCCACCCCTGTTCCTGCAGCAACAGGATTATTAACGAAGTTCTCTTTGCCCCACCAAAATTTTTATTCTATTACTCTATACAGTCCCACTAAAAAAAAAAAAACCACCTCGTTTACCAAAAACAATTAGGCTGTGCAAGTATAAACAAGGGCAAAATAAATGTTACTCATGATGAGCATTTGAAAGAAAAAAGGATGGCAAAGAAAAAAAAAATGCAGTGAAAGATTTAATGAGCTCAAGCTATTTAACTTATCAAAGAGAAGGAGTGAAGATCTGAAAGTACCTACCCAGGAAACAAAATTTCAATAATGTAAGCAGTTGATAAGCATGTAGTAAGCAAATGTAGAAGGAAAAAAAAAAAAAAAAAAGATAACAGAAGGTAGAGATTAAACAAACTTAGAGTAAGATGTGAAGAATCCCTATTACTTTAAATTTGAGGAAAGTTTGATTATTCTTTGGAAGTATTTTAAGTTCAAATGATTATGGAACCTAAAGCAGAAATCCCAAACCTGTATTACACAGACAGGCCATTTATTTACTACACTTTTTTTTTTTCCTGGCATTAAAGGTGTAAGGTGCCTCAACCTGTCTTTCCCTGACTTTGCTTGTTCACTCACAAGTAATAGTGAGTCTCGGTGCTTTTCATGAACACAGAACATCCAGTGCCCTCTTTGCAGTTTCATCTTTGAAGTCGTTTCACCAGTTTCTTAAGAGGAGCCCTACCTCCACAGAAATGTCTCTAATTATCAAATTCCCGGAGCAAGACACCTGAGCTAGCTTCAGAAAGTTAGTGAAAAAGTGTCACGCTGACATGTTGTTATCGACGACGAGATGCATACACGGAAACAAAATAAGAAAACTGAACTAATGGGCTTTGAAATGTGGAAACAGCTCATGGAAGAATTTGGAAAGTGGTACAGCATAAAGAATGGCACAAAACAGTACGCGTCTGTGCGTACCTCCTATGTTACACTAAGGTCACTTGCCTACAGGCCCTAGGAACTAGCCCTAACTAAGCCCACCTGGATAAAGGAAGAGTTACAGTCATTTTAGTGTGGTGGCATAATGTGAAAAAAGGCATGAAGTAGAAGGGACATATTTAAGCCCAAAATGGTAAGAAAAAGTACATTCGATGCCCTACAAATTATCAGTTAAAAGTCTTTCATAGTTCAGAACCTTATTAGTGAAAATTATTTTTTAGCTTGCAAAAATAATGATCCTATTTTATTTTGCATTTGCAATTATCTGAATTAAGATGTGGGAAAATACGTGGAGCTCCTTGCCAAACTTTTAAGGGGAATATTTTTGTATGAATGATTACGCATGTGCATACATAAATTCCCTTTTGAACTGCTTTCATACTTGAACTCCAACATCTTTAAGAATGGGTGGAAGCAATTATTTCTGTTCTGATAATCTTGAGAAAAAATGGCAGCAGAACCACAAAAAGCAGAGTGCAGAATATTTTAAGATTCACAGGAACACTCGCTGATCTAAGGAAATTCATCGTAGCTGATCTAAACCGCATGCTCCATTTCAAATGGCTTAAAGGATAGCAGAGAATGGCGCTTGATAAGACAAAAGCATTTCAAAGTCTTACAAAAAAATAGCTACCAGAGATGCAACTGTAATAAAATTCTTTGAAACTAGTAGAAGCCTCAAATACAAGCTCATTTAGACATGAATCTATTCTTCTGGAAACTGATTTGCAAATACGAGACTTTTCCAGAGCAGTAACTAAAATACAACATAATTATGCTCAAAATAAAAACAAGCATTTGATTGTGAGTTGTTTCACGAGCAGGTCCATGGGCATGGATCTGCAGTGGTGACAGAAGATTCTATTAACAACAGCAATCAAAATGCTATCTAGATTTCTAAGAGCAATCATGAAGCTGCAGGAGTATTCACTAAACAGTAGCACAGGTTTAATATTTATTACAACATGTATTTTCAACAATGGCTACAAATACAGTCAAAAACATTATTGAAATTGGAATCTAAAATGACTATGACTCTTACAGCTTTCAGTTCTGACACCCAGATTGCCATCTCAAGTAAGAAAAACAAAAACAATTTTAACCTTCTAAGACTTTGAGAAAACTAGTTCACTGTAGAATGGTCAATAAGGAAACTTCAACATTCACATGCACTAAAATACACTTTAACCTTAGAAACTGCCCATATTGGTAGTCCATGCATTTACTATGACAGGAACATGATGTCTGAAATGCTTAATCCAAACACCCCACCTACATCATTTTTACCTCTACCATCCATGCCCCCTCAGTTCATCCATTTCAGGTTTCTACATACGTCTGAGCTCACTAGTTGTGCCAGAAACAAGCGCAGAATTACTTTTATCACATTTTAGCTCCACTGATGTAGAGATCCAATACATCTCATGAACATGCCTGTCCTCACCATCCTCTGAATTACTTCAAAGCCCAATACATTAAAAAAAATGGATAGACAACAGAACACCTTCCGGAGAAACGGAGGGAAAGAAAATGTATTCTTCACTATTGAGTCAGTCAATACCTTACGGAAGTCACTCTTTCAGAACATGAATCATCATCTCAGAATAGTGATAATAAACTAATAATCACAATAATAATGGCGAAAGACAGTGACAATAACTTTAATTACTTAAATCTCTCTCCCCCTCTATATCTACACATATAGAAAGAGAGTTTAAAGGGCTTCCTAGCAGTATAAATAAACAAAAAAACCCCAAACAACTAACTTTTATAATGAAATATACATTATAGCAGCTCAACAGGTATTCTTATGTAGTTCAGCTTGAAAATCAGAGGCCAGATCTCCATGTTTTCGGCTGAGGTCTTGCTTGCAGTCACAGCAAATGCTAAATCGGTACAGAAACTCAAAGTATTCAAAGAGAAACATAACTTTGGGAGGGGCAAGGCAGTAAAAAATATAGGTTATGTCTACAAACTTAAAATATGGCAACAATATAGATTTGGACTTCTTATTAATATAATTAATAATTTCGGTGACCAATTATCCTGATAAGGGCCTTGATAATTTTAAATACAGGATATGTTGAAATTTAACATAAAACCAGCTTCTCTTTGAAAGCTTCTAAGGAGCAGTTATTGGGGTACTGTTTTAATATTGACCTGCCAGAAAAGGAAAGCTAGAAAATGCAGACCTGGGCTGCTCAGTCACATCCATGAAGTCTCAGTTAAGTACATACACAGCAGCTAGAGAATTACAGGCATATTTCTCAAAAATACTATCCCAGAATCAGCCTCTGAACAAGAGTCATATTCAGTATACCTAAGTAAGTAACCAAAATGAAATAAGAAAAAAAATCTATAAAATAGTCTAAAAATATCTCAACTTTGCATTTGCCAATTTTTCAAGTCCCTTACAAAACAGAACCAGAACGGTTAAGCCATTTTTGGTTGAGTCTCTCCAGTCTACCCCAAAGAGCTATGAAAAATGAACTTAGACTTTTGCTGAAAATGCAGGAAGGTTAACTCCTTTAAGTTCCAGATTATCACTGTGCAGTAACGTGAGTGCTTTAGTAAGTAGGTATTGGCATCTTCATAAGGAGACTTCGTTTCAGGCAGTAGGGTAATACCTGGTCTCGATTAAGTCTATGGGCATCTTACTATTGCCTCCAAGTTCATTGCATCAAAATGATCAAAGCAATCTATATTCTAGGTGTCCCATGTAGCAGAGTGTTTAAAACTTTATTACTGTTACAACAACAATAAATATGAACCACTAAAAGCTGCTGAATATTCAGTGCTACATGAAAGACTGGCATTTGTTCCTGTTAAGAAATGTGCTGATAATTTTAAAAGACAGAGCAATGCTCAACATGTTTGGTAAAGCATTGCGTACCCAATTCTAGATTTCGCAAAACAAGACTTATCACAAACACTCCTAAACCTCCTGCCATCTTCAGAAATGCAGACAAAAGACATTCTTCTCAATTGCTCCTCCTAGTAAATCTCAGACACTAGATTTCAGTGTAGACAAATGCCAAAGGAAAAAAAAAAAAAAATCAATCAAACAATTAAAACAACCTACTAAATTTCACTATATAACAAAGGAGGAACAGTGTGTGTTACATAATTTACAAAAATGGCAAGACATTATCATAAATCCTGCTGACAAAGGAGGAGCTGTAGTTCTTTGGTATTGGGATCATTACACTAAAGAGGCAGCAGAATAAATGGCAGAAATGTGTTACTTTAAAATGCCCCATTTTTTTCATCCAGAAGTTGTGAAGTTATTTCCATAGCATGAAATTCCATATAAAATGCGTGCAAATAATGATGAAACCAGATTAGGGAAAATGCCAGAATTCACAAGCCAAATACTTGGACACCCTACAATGGCAGGGTGCTCCCAGCTTCCTGAAACTTCTGTGCCTTATGACTCCTGGCATTGAACCCAAGTTGAATCCCTATTGACATAAATACTGCCTTTTTTGCATGCACAACAGACCTGAACGAACATCACTTCCAACAACACAAAGTACCTTCTCTCCACTGTAGATGTTTGGTGGTATATGTTGTTATTGTCTTGATATAGAAAAGTTAGGCAGTTAAGCTCCTTACATTTCAAAATACCCCATAAAGTCTACAAACCATTACTGCCATCAAAAATGGACTAAATGAATTAATATTTCAGAAATTCATTAAAAATTAAGAATACTCATTTTTACAACTTCCTAGGTTTAGCAGAACATGTTCTTCCGCCAAATTGTTTTACATTTAAGGAGGAGATAGTTATTCCCAGGAAAATACTGTTAGCTTTAGAACTGAAACGCAATTTTTAACATCTTCTTTCAACAAAATGGATTGCATGTATCTTACAAATTCTTATAACAGGAACTAATCCTACCAGCACCAAGATATACTATCTCGTATTTTGAGCACCATGTAAAATACCTAAAATATTTTATTTAGTAGAAGAAAATTTTCATCGTTTATTGAACTGTTCTGGGGTAAGCCCTGGAAAATGCTATCTAAACACTGTGATACAGCTTAATTCCACAATTCATGAACTTCTGTGATTTGACTGTGAAGAAACTGCAACGCTTTTTAACCCATTTTCCAGCACTAAAACTTTTAAAGAATTTACATCTTTACTCTGAGAAAGATGGCTCTAGACCAAACACTTGACAGAAGTTATCATTTTTCATCTCAATAAAGTGACAGTGAAAATAAAACTAACAGGCTAGAAGCCAGTCTTACAACCTGATATTCTACGTCCCCCCTCCATGAAACCTTCTCTTCAGTATCATCAATACAATTCCAAATGCTGCCGCCTTCTCTAAAAGCCCCTTTTGGTTATTTTGCAGGCTCATGAGTAAGACTTCTCCGGAAGGCAGCCCTCTCCTGCCCATTATTAACTACCCTTAGCTTTTACAACATCTTAAATCCTTCTCCAGATGTGAATGCCCTCTCCCTAACTACCATTCTCCCTTTAGTTCACCTCAGCAAACCCAAAAGCAACCTCTGGAGACTTGACTGTTGACCCTTATACGTTTCTATAGAAAGGTGGCCTGAACAGGCTAAAGGCCAGGCATATAACACGTATGTGCTGGGCACGTATGTGCTGGGGACCCAAGCCTCTGGTTTCTCTGCTTACTTAAGAACGTACCTCCGTGGTACACTCAAGTGCGCACATTTGTCCCTGTACAACTAGAGTCCCCTTTTTTTCATACTCGTAACTGAAAAACAAACACAGCAGACAGAAAAGCTGAATAGATTGCCTGCTAATTACTAGATGACACTGAGGAACGTTGAGCTCATTTCCAGGCAGAAACTGAACTCACAATCTGAAAATCAAATATGGAAGAAGCATTGCCTATGGTTGCTGCATGGCATCCAGGGTGCACTGTTAGGGTAGCGGGGTTCTGCTCTGCTTTCATTGCCCATTATGTACCCGGACAACAGTTCACTGAAGATCAAGACTGCTGGAGAAAGCACTTACAGAAATAGCCACGTATGAGAGACTCTTAGGAATGGATATAAAAAGAAGGGGGGTTCAACGACATTAATCCCACCTTATCCAACAACCATGTGAAATTAATATTATCTGTGTCGTAGATAGCGCTAGTGGAAGCACAAGTTATTAGTATGTCAGTTAAAAAAAAAGGTATGTGGAAAGAGAATATGCACAAATATAGTCTTAGGATAATTTCTAATGCTCTGTCTGCAACATCAAGAAAACCATCTATTATGTTTTTAGACTGAAAAGATACCAACTTCTACAAATTGTTGAAGATCTGAAGTACTGCTACGTACTTACCTTGACAAAAGTCTCCAGATGATGAAAACATACTCCAAGGACATAGAAAACCTTGGTTTTCCTGCGGAATTTTGTCCACCTACATAACTTTTGTTTTTTATTCTAAGTCTGTTGTATTTACCTCTTTCTACAAAAGAAAGGTACTTGGGGGGTGGGAAATAAATGTCTTTAGAATTCTTAAGGACCAAACCCAAAGTAACTAGCTGTAGCAAAACCCAGCTTGCTCATCTTTTGCCAGACTGAAAGAAATCACAGAAAGAAAACAAGAGACATTTCTTCCCCCCCCTCCCTTCCCTCCCCTTTAGAAGTACTAACAACTTTTCTCTTCTTGCTTAGCCACTAAAGGAGGAAAGTGATAATCCCTTTGAAATTCAGCACTTAACACCTATATGGTAGGTGATAATTGCTGCATTCCAAGAGGATTAGCACAGTGGAACCCACTTTACAGTGAAGTCAGACCATTCTGAACAGAGTGAAGTTTTGCTAAAACCATGCCTACCCAGGGAAATTTTGAGTTTCCCACTGGCTCTGTGTAGACAAGGATCTTGTAGCTTCAGATGGTTTTCCATCGTGTCTGCAAAAAGCTGCTGAAGAAATGAACTGGTGTTTAAAACAGGTTTTCTGTTCTAAATAATAGTAACAAAGGAAGAGTATTCCTAAAGAAGTACAAACTAGTACAAAGCTACCAACATAGCTTGTGAAAAGTGCACAGGTTATCATAACCTAGCTTTTCTTACAGACAGCAGAATATTTCCATCATCATTAACATTTGGCAGGACCATTGTGAACTAGGTGCTCACAATAAAACAGCAGTCAGTAATTTTATACTGTATGAGAACCCAGAGGTCTAAGTGACACTGTCAGGATCCTGCACAGCTATAGGAGATGCTTTCTATGCTAACGTATATGCAATTACCAGGGGGAAAAAAGTCCCAAAGAAGGCAAGAGGTATGAGTGATGAAAGTCCACTCAAAAAAGCAGAATAATTTAGGGCTTTTGCTCCACCTCACTCCACCAGCAGAGACTTAGGCTCAACCTAAGTTCCAGGGTTCTTCCACTGTGCAGTACCTCCCACGGAGCAAAGGATGCTCTGGGACACGTGGGCTTCCCCTCCCTGAACAAGCCGGGATACTCAGGGCGTGGAAGAAGGTGCACACCCACATCTCATCTTTCCCTGCCACCAGAAGATGGCTAGGGAGAGCATCCAAAGGCCGAAATCATGCTGTACATCAGACACCAACTGCATTTGTTTTGCTATACACAGCAGGCCAGCTTGCCCAGATTCAGTAAAGCAGATTTCCAAGAGAGAGGAAGTGGCTTTCACTGCATGCATACATTCTTCTTTCAAAGATTTTTACTTCTCCGTTCATTAGCACTGACCCCCAACCTGTTTCCTCCTTTTAAACATAGTGTTAAAGCTGCTGTGTAGTCCACAGTTCATTTCCCGGGCTAGGCTCGGGACAGTGCAGTTAAGACACAGGACAATTTCGTGGCACACAGGACGACAACACATAAAATTGAAGGCACGGTTCCCCTGCCTCCCGCCACCACCATTCCTTTCTGTCCCTGTTGCCTGTTCACTTGTAACAGCACAACTGCTGAGGAAAACACATGGTGAACTGTTTTCCTAAAACAGATGAGGGTTAATAAAAACAATACTGAAAAAGAGGGGGCTAAGCAGGCAGCATTTTTAACCTAGACTTGATCCTGTGCAGAAAATGGTCACACAGGGTTGTACAGGCATAGCTGTACAGGAATGCGACCACAGTGCCTGGAGGAAACAGAAGAGAGGCAAAATTATCTAAACCAGCCTGCTATCAAAAAAGGCTGTAAATCACAGCCTTACTTCTACAAAAAGAATATAAACAGAGATCTTTTATCTGATTAAGGAACCATTTATCTGATTCCTTTACCTATCATATTTATGTGATACATTTATTAACACATCACCTACTAATACATGGATTTATTTCATACTTGCTTTTCATTAACTTTCAAGTTGCTGTTATTTCCTCTCTGTGCATGTACGAGCGCTACAGCTAGTGATCTCTGCAGAAGAACAACCCCTTTCAGTATCTCTAGCCAAATGCCATTTATTTTAAAGGAGAAAAAAAATATCAGGGAAGGTTTAATATGTTAAACTTGGTTTGTGTATAAACATATACGTATATTTATTTTTCACTTTTCTCTTAAATTTGTAAAGTACGCCTCAAGTTTCCTTGTTTCACTGCCACTCAGCCACTGCTAACAAAGGGAGCCTAAACTGAGAAAAGGTGGCAGCTGTAAACACCAAGACTATGCCCTCCTTATTACTGATGCTCCTTCCCACAAAGCCCTCAGATCCTCTGGTCACCATAGATGGCAAGTGAGCACTTAGGAATGATGTCAAAGAAACTACTTCAACATCCGGGCAACTTTTAAAACCAGGCAACTCTTAAAGTGAAGAGAACTCCAAACAGCCAAGTAGATTAAAAATGGTGACTGAAGACAGAATTTCCTCCCAGGCAAATTGCCAATATTTTTTTGAAAGGTAAACTCAAGCTTTTAATTAGCATGAACACTCCTCCCTATGAGCATTGCCACTGCCTGGATCGTCTTAAAAAGGAGTAAGAATGGCATCCCACGACTGTGCTGTGGAGCTTCAATTTCCAGCAAGCACAACAGAGAAATTACAAACCGTTGCCCGTAAGCAGAGCCATGGAAGTTGAACGTTGGTATAATCAAATGTGAAGAAATTCTTAAAAAGCAAACGATGCCACAGTCAAGTAAATACAAAGTCAAGTCGGGGTAAAGAAAACAATTTAAGCCTGTCAATTTCTCCACTTTTGTTATTGGTAGTTTTTATTAGTTACTCATTCTTCTGGTTCTGTAAATTAAAATCTCTCCAAGAAAGTAAGTCAAGTATGATTAGCACCTTCTGATTCAACCTCCCTTCCTCCCAGAGTTCAAAATGAAGTGAAAGGTATCCTCAGCCTGGCCTGTCATGGTGGGCAGTGGTCCAAATCAAGAAAACTGGGTCGAGCATCTTTTAAAGCCAGTATGATATGCTTACCAACCATAATTATCTATTTGTTTCTAACACAATACTGTTTCACACTTAAGATCCTGAATAATTTCTTCTAAGAGTGGAAAATTAACATGCTAATAATGTAAATAATATATATCCGCTTCTCTAAAATGATGCCCATAACACGATTATCTTTTTTTTCCAATTTATACGTCCACTGCACCATTTTATAATTATTAGAAGGTACTCCAGGGCATACGTTGTGCTGGTGTACAGCGACTTCTCTGGTGGCTGAAATCATTCAGCCCGTGGACTTGCGAATCACAAAGCACCCACGGCTTAGCAAATCCTCGTACGACGCATGTCACGTCCTATCTTACCGCTTCAACGCAACCCTTGCCCTCCTACCGCATCACCAGCAGCGAAAGGCTTCAGTACAGACGGGCCGAGCGCCGCTAACACTGCACCCGCCGGAACGCACCCCCGCACCCCTGCTCCCATCCCCGGCGCCCATTAAAAGCACGAGGCGTTCCTCTCTGAGCTCGGGATGAGCGTTTGCATTTGGTACCAAAGCGTTCGCAAGGGTGGCTGAATTTGGTTCCGGAGGGGGTGGGGGGGGGGGTGTTGCTGTGTGGATTTAGTAATTCCTGGCGGTCTTTTGCCGGTGTTTAAAAGCAGCTCGAGTTCGCCGAGCGACTCACTTGCATGGCGAGAGCGCCAATGAGTTCCGACATCAAACATTCCTGGGAAGCGCCTGCCCAATAGCAGTGGGTACAACCAGCACTCTAATCACTGCTGAAATCATTGATAGCGCTGTCTATCCACACTATGACAGACAAAAGCTGAAATGTATTAAACATAGCAATCCATCATCCCGCAGATGGGAAGCAGGAGCCAACAGAGTTCAGAGGGAGCGACTCCCGCTGCTAACAATGGCTGAAGTACTGACAGTTCACTACTCCTCCTTGCTCCTCACCGGGCTCTTCTCCCAGCTTCCCAAGAGCGATAGATGAACAAACAGCCCACTGAAAAAGAAGGATTTAAATGCTGTAGCCTTGCTGATAGCTATTATTCCAACTCCGAATGCCTATAAACAAGCCTAATGAGACATCAGTTCTCTTCTTAAAAAAACCCCAAGGTTGTTACATCAAGAAATTGTGAATTCAAATAAATAAGAACCCCCCAAAACCCTCGCCAAACTTAAAAATGTTAGGTGTGTAAATCTCATCTGAATGTATGAGAAGCTGACGAGCTAAATATCTAGCACCGGCAGCTGGCAGCTGGAGACAAGCTACTAACAACAGTGCTCCAAATTAAGAAGTAATTTATGTGGAATACATCATTATTTTAACATGAAGGATACAAAGCTTTAAAGGGGAGAGGAACTACTAGCGGAATTTTAAAGAAAAATAAGTCCGGAGCAAAGTAATGCTATTTATGAAAGTTGATTCTTCTTTCCTGACTTATTTCTTGTAGGACACATGAGTCACACAATATAGCCAAAGGAAAAACTGCAACTGCTAACACCACATTAGTAAAGTATAAAAGGGAAAGACACTTTTCTTAGCATTTCAGCCTTGTCATTTCCAATTTTCTGCTCTTTGGACATGCTTGTATTCAAATTCTGGAACATCTATTCAGCATATCAATCCTAATTAGACAATCTGGGTCTGGAAAGGATGAGAGCTGGGTCATTTGCATAATTTAATCATAAATACTCAGTGATACATATTTCCAAATGCATTTGTACAATTATCTTTTCATCCTTGGGGCAATGGTATTAATATGATTAGGCAATATTTCTGGAAAAAACAGACAAGTATGCACTCTTTTTAACTGCAGCTTAGGGCGATATGAAAAATTAATTAATTTCTGAAGAAAATCAATTTCTGTACGTGACCACATTAGACACTGCTAAACCAAGACACAGAGTCCTTTCTCAATCAGAACATTTTATCATTCTTTTCCAAATTCTGATTGTTATATGAACATTTCAGTAATAAAACTGTTAGATTATTTAAATTATCTTAATACATAGGCATGGAAAAGCGACCATTTCTTTTTCATCTTACCCTGACAGACATCATGTTTTAAAAAATGTATTGTTTGACCAGTCAATAGGAAACCTTAGCATTTGGTCTGAACTCATCTTATGTGATCTTTTATTAATGCACATTATACCGATTGAATTCAAGGACAGCAGGAAATAATTCAGCTCTGAAAACCACAGCTTAAAAAAAAAAAAAATAGAACCACGCTAACCTAAAGTATTTTAAAATTAATGTAAGGTTGCTTCCTTGTTTGTTTTGCTACGAAGAATTAGATAAGGTGTTCCTTCAACAGAAGCATACTCATTACAAAAATATTGTGACATATGTGGGATACAGCCAAGCACCCAGGTGGCTAATCTCATTTTTAGAAGAAAGATACTGCTTTGTATGTTAATTGGCGCAAAAAAAAAAAATTACATTTATGTTTTTATATGTACCATCTTTATTTCTTCTCAGTCAACAGAAAAAGTAGAAATTACTGCATGCAAATGTTCAATATTCATTTAATTTGCATGAAGGTGCTTGAACAATTTTTTTATTCTAACAAGCTCATTTTTCATGCGTTTTGTCTTTCATCCTAATCTAGCATCTGTCATTCCTTTTTGAAGTTATTATCGGCCCAATTCCCTCTTGGACATGGTTGCTGGGTGACCGGTATCTTAGCACCCACTTTGACAGGAACAGATGTGAATCTGATCAAGAGATTTCCCATGAGTACCTGAAATCACAAACAACTTTCGGGAAAAACAAACAGCATCGCTGTCACCGTCCCTCTCTCGCCCTCCTTCCTGTCCCCTCCCCCACCCCCCCCCAAACAAGAGTACGAGGAAGTTGAGGCAGAGGTATCTGGCGTCATTAGAACGCATTATTATTTGGCAGGTGAGCTCCCCAAACGTCTTTCTAGCCGGTTCTGCCTTCAAACGGCGACTCTCGGCTTTAAGTTTTAATAACCACCCTTTGACTACTTCCAAAGACGACTGTGCGTTTCTAAGGTCACCATCTTCTAAACGTTCCCGCATTGAACTTGTTTTCGTCACATGAATGCTCTCATTTAAATCAATGGGATTACTCGTGTAAGCAAATTTCACATGCATACACGCACCCACCAGTTGTTTTATAAACACCTAACTCACATTTTGATTACAAATAACGTCCTTTGATCCTTCCCACACTTGGTTGCCAGTATCTGTGAAACTCCAGCTTACAAAACGTCTGCTAGCTATGCCATGTGGGTACCAATACTGACAATATTTAAGGACCTGCATAATTTTATTCCTATAAATCGTCCGACTGAGACGCTATAGGCAACAGGACTCCTTACACAAACCAAAGTTTCCTTCCTGCTTGCAGGATTAAGTCTTTTATGTGCAACCCAGTATCATAGTGCCTATATTCGTTGCTGCACATGCAATACGGAAAAATATGAAGAAATCTGGGAATTACAGCTATATGTTTCTGAAGTAAACAGAACCATACAAATCATAGGTGAGAATTTCCAGAATGAGTGAATTTCTAAAAAAAAAAAAAAAAAAAAAAAATCATGTGTCTAACAAACTATTTCATTCTTCTGTCTCTCCCTGCTGAGGCTACGCTAAGGCATAATCAATGCCTGGTATTTGCATGTTAGGGTTTAGTGGATGAGTAATCAGCAAAACTCAGTCTTACGTTCTAACAGTAACTTCTTTTATCTACATATGGATACCAGCCCCGGAAAAGAGGCAATTAAAGGAGATGGAGGTAATTCATTCTTTCAGGTATGTAATAAAAACACAAAATACCTTCTTCCCATCTAGCATCTCTGCCACAAGAATCTCATCCCACATCAAACTCCAAAGCAAAGTTTATTTCTTCTTGCTTGCTTTCCCAGGCATTACTCTAAACACAGGCTTAATTAGAGAAGAGAAAGGAAACATTTGTGATCCAAAGGCTGAAAATTTGATCATACATATGTAAACTTGTAAGGCTGCATATAATAGTAACACTGGGTAAATTTGCTTTAACATGCTGTCAACCAGCCTTTCACTTCTTTCTCTTCACTATGCTACTCTTCAGCATGTTCCCAGCCCCATAGCCTCAGGGCTCTTGTCCCTACTGCTACTGCTAGGGTTAGCAACTGCTACTTCCAACCAAGAATCCTCTCTATTTGAAGTTTTCACAGTGCCTAATAAAATGAGGCTTCCATGAAGAATTGTAAATTTTCATCTTAATTTTCTTCAAAATCCAGAGAGCTGTGTGAGGAAGAAAACAAACAGAAGGAGAGGAAAGGGAAAGGGAGAGTTTGGATTTTCAAGGACCTGAATTTGTTCCTTCATACTGAGCTGTTGTTTTATGATTAAACAGATAACAAAGGCATTTCTTCCTCTCTAGTTTAGATGCAAAGAAAATTTAAGACAAACATTTCCATCACAATGAAGCATTCACTGCCGTTACAGCTGATCTTAAAGATTTCCGTTATTTACCACCAAAATCAGAAAGCAGCCAAAATGTTTTAATGGCAAGTCAAAAACCTTAGACTAGTCTGATCTAAACTTTTTCTGGATACAGTAAAATTACTGTACATCTTCTACCCAACTTATGAACAACAGAACTACAAAGGAAAAGCCAAGCAAGGAAGTGCTTAAGAAAAATGTTTAAGCCCCCAAATACAACTGGACCTCTACCTTCCATTAAAAATCATTTGGGAACAAAACCATTCTCTGGGAAATCCCCCTCAGAATATCAGCATCACAGCGTAGTCAAACCTGTTGATGGCATTAATGAAAAACGAATCGTTAAAAGCGTAAGGCTGGCTTAGAGAAGGACCAAAAAAGAGGCAGGGGTCAATATGATCAGTTCTTTGAGATGAATTAGAAAGGGACATTATGTACACATTTGTAATAAATACATGACAGTGATAAGTAAACACCATTTAGAAGACTTGCCCTTCACTCCGCCAGTCGAAGCAAGTGCAGGCCATGAATACTGGCCCTATGATGATGCCTCACAAAACAGTTTGGTTATCCAGACCAGCAAATTCACATATGGCTTAATACAAACTGTACTGAAAAATTCACCAGTGTGAAAAGCAAACAGAGTAAATATCTTCTTACTTGTTGTGATAACACCGCTATTCCCATTTCTCACCTTCCAATCCTTTTTGCCCAAGCCAAAAACGTGACTACAGACTCAGGACTAGGAGACAGTAGGAGCAGTAATTCCACACAAAGGCTTCCTTGGCCACATCCACATTGAAGAGTAAGAAGTCTACAGCCAGGGATCATCAGCTGAGCTGTTTAGTAGATCTGAAGTGTTAAGACGGTGTATAAAGAGAAAAGCAATCTATACTAGATGGATAGTATCCACATCTGTCACTCATCCACTAGAAACAGGGAGACTTATGGAGGCACTTAATGCCAATTTCAGCACTGAAAATGTCTTTCAAGGATGGGAAAGATTGCCTGAGAATAGGAAATGGTTTCCATGAGAAGGTGGAAGCGAAGCCTGGAAGGTTTGCAGAGCCTCTGTGGGATAGTAATTGCTGAGGCAAACTTAAGCTGAACAGAGCACTCACTTAGTTTGTTAAATAAATCAAAATGCAAGCTAATTCTCATCTTAATGTAACCCTATAAGCATATACTTCAAGATATTCAAAAGAACTAAGGAACCCTTCCCTGTCCTTAGGGCCCACTGTTTCAACTTAGCTGGCATACTCCAACCGGGCACTACACTGGCAGAAACACCTGGACACCTTAAGTACCGTACCACCTCACCAAGGGGTAAGCACTCACCGTAGGGTATTTAGGCTTCTAGCTCAAACCAAAGTACCGAGAGAGGAAAGCCATCGTAGCACCTACTCATTACTTTCATTGATTCCAAAAGGAGGTCTGAAGCTAGACTTCCCAAATCCCAAATTTTTAGTCTAATTGAGGGAAAAAGAAAGGTCGTTTTGGAGGAAGGAAGAAAGGAGTCTTGGTGCCTTCTTGTAAACTGTCCCACCAGGCAACCCTTTTTGAACCTTGAGCCACCATGTCCCACGTCCCAGGTGAGCAGCCTAATGACCCATCTGCAGAGTCACTCTCTTCTCTATAGCCCATACGTGTGCTGACTACAGTCACTGCCTGCTCTACGTTCGCACTTCACACGCAGGAAAATGAAGCCTAAGTTACTAAACCCAGAGGAGAGTTCACGGTTTCAGAATTTAGCCTATACCAAACAAGTTCTATAATTTAAACTTTTTGCAGCTTAATTATATTGAGAAACCATTAGACATTTTAAAGAATTAGAACACTGAACTGTTAAATATTAGGCACATGACCCATACCTAATGTAAAGTAAGTTTCTAAAAATGTCCTCAGAAAAATTTAGTAGAAAAACAGGTGTAGGAGAGAATTCAAATGTGACCCATAAGGCCCCAGTATTTAGAAATGAATTGGGATCAGTTCATTCCTTTCCCATGGGGTAACTTGTATAAATGTAATTCTATGGTTTCATAAAACCAGGTCAAGTTTTTGTCCCTTGAGGTCCTTTGGCAATTTGAAGCATGGCAGCACTTTTTCCTGGCTACAAGTTCAAATCTGCATGCGATCTGGATTTGTGAAAGGAAACGATTAGCCGAGCTGGAAAGATAGACCCATCCCGATTACAGCCCACCTTCCACACAGAAAACCACTTACGGGGGTGAAACACGATTTCACAAAACAGTATTTAGAACTAGCTGGCTCTTTTCATTTAAGCTGATGAAAATGCCTGCGTTTTTCACCTCTACAAAAATAAATATTTTTCTTTCATCGGCTGGCTCACCAAGTAAAAGAACAGACGACCTTATCACATAACAATGCCAGCAGTTTGAACTGACGACATCCTTCTCCTTTAATGTCAAAATGTTTTACTCATGTAGTCATACTTTGGAGTATTTGTGAATACATGTATGCTTCACAATGCATTTCATAACCACTATTTTATTACCTCTCATGATATCATTGCATTATCCTAATTTAAGTAATAAAACATGTAAAATAAGACGCAACGAGACAAAACCACGGAAGGGCTCACCAGAAAAGATGAAACCTGTACTACCTGGCAGACCCACATCAGCAAAGGCTCAGCAGCAGAGACCTAAATGCCACGGAGGCTCCACTCCTTCAGGAACCACCTGAAATTACTGTGTTAACGTAACCCACGTAACCCACGCACTGTCTACGAGGGTCTGGACTCCACTGCGGTGAGGCCAGAGGGATGACGGGCTGAGTCTGACCGCTCGGCTGAGCGACACACATCACCCCACATGGGACCATACTCCTTCCGGGTCTACTAAAGCTTCCCCAGCCACGGGCAACATGGGAATACACCCCACCCATGCAAAGGCTGTACGGCCCAGCTCCACACAAACACCACCTAACGCCTGCCATAACGTAAGCCCACGTGCAGGCCAAAGGCCAGGAGGCACCAAGTACTGCCTGGCCTCAGCCCCCAGGCAGACTCGTCTCTGCAGAGACCTCCCCACAGGGACAGACTCCCATAGGGGAGCTTTTAACAACAACGAGCGGAGGACGCCTAACAGGCACAAAAATTCCGGGCCTGTAAGCAAATTACTTTCTCAGCCTGTGAAAACCTGAGTGAGCTCTACATACTGTGGAGGTGGGCTACTTCTTCTGAAGATAAATTCCACCCTTTCCTCCACCCTACCAGGATGATGCCAGAGAAGCTCTGAACAGTAAAATCTGTTGAAAGTTTATTAATTCTTAGCCACATCCCGCCTGTTGTACCTTGAGATGGCCTCAAGCCAATCCAACAGCTGTGGCTATACCCAAACATCTCGACTAAAAACCTCACTGATGCCCGCCCCAGGAAACGTTAGGATTCCTTCCTTCCACAACTCGCCAATGTGCTCCTGAAACAGCTATATGCTGTTAAATTAGTATTTCTAATACATTTTCCTCGTAGCTTCTCAAAAATGTATTTTATACATAGCTATACTTTCAACTATAAATTACTCTAGCAGGAGCTTCATTTTCTACTGCTATATTTTTAACATGTTATTTCAGCAGCAAAATAATATTGAAGGGCATCACAAGCCATCTACAATACCCAATAATGTAAGACAAAATAATTTATTAGCATTCCATGTTCATTTTTTAACCTGGCCTGTTAAGCTTAACACAAAACAAAAAAAAAAAACAAAACCAACTGTTCCTACTCTTAATTAGAACAATATACAACAAAAGTTGCAACAGAATCACAGCATTAGTCTTTAGTGGTAGATACAGACACAGAGAAATAATAAAGTCCTATGTATCATCTACATTGTAAGAACTGTTCTAACAAGCTAAGAGAGAAATGTATTTAAAAAAAAAAAGCGAACATATGACTCTCCACTTGTATCAGTCCTTATTATACATTTAATATGACCTGAGGTATTTTCCTTCCCCCCTCCCTTTTTTTTTTAAGCTTTTAAGCAGAAACTTAAGGAAACACAAAACAACCGGAAAACAGTTACACTTCCTTCCCACCAAACTATGAGTATCGGAACTAAAATGTGAAAAGTGACAGCCATGGCACACATCTTGGAAGTGCCCATTCCCTTCGCAAAGAGATCTGCTTCTGTGCTACAAAAACGAATACTAAAAATCCCACCAGGAGGTACGAAGCCAGGGGTTATACCAAATTCTGATACTCATTCCTGCCAAGACATTTCCCTGACTTCCTAAAAATAATTAATACGAAAGAAGACAATACTCACAAAAACATTAAAAAATGCATCATGAATCTATTCCATGCAACAAGTGTTAATTTACAGGACACTAAATCTAAAGCATTTTTTCAATGCTTTCAAGCTGCCCCTACAAATGCAAGAAAATATACAGTAAGACAGCTCCCTACCAAAGATGTCAACCGATTCTTTTATAGCACTTCCAAATATATTTTGCATATGCTTGGTTTAAAAGATGTATGTAGGCTATTGAAAGCAACAGGACTATCCACATTCTTAAAGTTAAGCATATGGTTTAAAACCACAGCATTTTTATTTTAATGTAAATAGCTAAGTCCTACAGGTGACCTTCTCCAACAAAGAAAGGTTTTTACAGCAGGCCAGGAGACTGGAAACGAATTATATGCTTCGTAAAGACAGATAACGCTGGCATCCATTAAAACATGATCTAAAACCAATTAAAATATTAAGTTTATATTTTTACTACATTTGGAAAAGTGTCATTCAAAAATAATAGCTTTAGTAATGTTTTTTAAAGAATGCTCAAACTATTAATAAGCCCTGACTAGATTTATCACTGATAAAAATGTAATACATTGTTTATACGTCTCTTAAAAATACAGTACCTATAACCTGAAAGCAGCTTTTTTCTGTCCCATACATAAAACCATGATCTAGCTCTTTATTAAAAAGAAAATAATTCATTAGTAAGTATGAGAACATGAAATCAAGGTTACAAAAGACGTAATCAAATAGTAATAAACTATGTAGTTATATATTACCTGTTCGCGTTATAGTTTACTTTATATAACAACTTTCTTTCTGATCCCTTACAACTGTTTTATGTGAGATGAAAAAGCAAAGCATTTCCCAAAAGTAAGATTTAAAAAGAATTTCTATCATACAACAATTTGTAAATACAAGCTTATTCTGAGAGACATGTCCTGAACAACAGCTTTTGGTCCAAATGTAAAATACCTATTACCTGCTCTCAGTACAGTATCGTTAACAAGTACTCCAACATGAACGTTATTCACAGTTATGAACTTCAATCGTGACATCGTCACGTTATAAATATATTTTTAGCTGTCAATTAAGCTAAAATGTTTGCAGCAGTCCCAGGTACTCCCCTTCTTCCCCTTCTCCCCAGCCCCATCCACTTCCAGTATGTAACTCTCTTACTTTGTCAGCCAGGTCATCTGTATGCACACCTACGTATGGCCGTCTCAGTTAATCATACAATCTAAGGAACAAATTCAACGTAAGAAACGCATGTCTTAAGGCGCATTTTTTTCCAGTATTTTTAGTACCACATAGAAGTATAATGTGAATAAGAAAAAACTAGCCTGAAAACTTTGCTTGAACCCGAGCTTGTTTTGGATCAAAAGGAATTTAGGCAGCCATTTGGCTGATTTAGAGAATAATTCTATAAATTCTAAGGATGAATAAAATTTCATGACCAAAACATTCTCTTATTTTAATGGAAAAAGAGCATCCAGTGAGTGTGGTGAGGTGTACAGGGAAATTTGAATTGCACCTGCTCCACTGTTTCTGGACTATGGCTAATGTCAGCCTTCCAACAGACATAAAATCCCACTGTTTGACATTTGTAACAAAAAATATATTTCTTTTTTCATACTGAAATGACTTTCTTCTTCATGAGGAAGACGCAAAGTATACAGGCTGCAAAGAAAGTATCTCCAGTAAATTAGTTTTGGAGTGAACAGGGTACCTGTAAACAGAATAATAAACAGAAACTTATGTAGGTGTTACGCACACGAGTATTCTCAGGGGTGCACAATAAAAACTTTACGACTGTTTTATTACATCAAAAGCATAATACTAAGAATATTAAAAAACAGGTTTATACTATTTCAGAAAGTTTCTGTTTATTCCTAATAAACTGTTTGGATACACGCAATGTACAAGACCCTTCCAGACGATTCTGCAAATTGTATTGTATATAATCATACATTTGCCACAGGAGGATGTTGACTCTAAAAAACATAGTTTAAAGCAATGTGACCTGAAATACATTTTGTGATCCATTTCCTCAATCACAGCTCATGCAAGCAGTTTCATTAGTTTTGGTGAATGTATCCTGAACTGCCGCTCAGGGTCCTTTCAGTCCAATATCCCATCTCTAAAAGAGACCTATGGAAATTCACAGGAGAGAATGCAAGTATTCAGTATCTACGGAGTTATCCCTCCCCAGTGTAGTTTCCCAGCTCATCGCTATCAGTGACTTAAAGCATTCCAAATTGGGATATAACTGTATGGTCAAAAGCTAATCCTCCCTCTCACGAAACTCAGTGACAGCATTTTTCTACTTTATGCTATGGAAAATATATTACTACCCTTTTTCTTTTCCTTCCGTTAAAAAAAAAAAGTTTTTAAAACAGTTCACGGTTATTCACAGTTAATGCTAAAATTCCATATTTAATAGATTACACTTCAATATTCTGCACTGCTTATGAAATGAAACATCAGCACTTGTTAGGAGATGCCCCCAGCTGAGCACCGGATCAGATAAATAAGCAGAACATAGTGGGTTAAGGATAAAGTTACTCCTCGAAGCAACCTGGATTTTATCATTTCAAGTCACAGACATACCTTGATTCTAAATATAAAGATTTTTGGGTTATCTTTCAGGATTTTTGAAAATACTTTAAATGATAATGGAAAAAGAAAAATTCTTCCTTAATGCATGCTGGAAAAATTATCTATATATGAATTAACTCCCTGGATCATAATAGCTTTCTGCAGATGACTCTTCAGCTCTATCATTTAAATACGTATTTAGGCAACTAAAAATTTACTGTCAATTCATATTATGTCAGTCCACATTATGGCGCTGTTACAGTATGCACATTTAAAGATTATTGAAAAAATTACTGTTCATGTGCAGTATATAATTTGCAAAAGGTTAATAACTATTTTAAAACAATGAATGGAATTAACTCATAATGCAAAGCAGATGCCCCAAATGTTATTTTTAAAACAAAACATATTTAACTTACAAAAGAACAACAAGGACCTAAATCCAGTCCTGTTGCTTAAAAACAGACAGGCATCGTGGTTGTTTTGGACTCTCGGTTCGCCGGCTCATACAATTTTGACACAACTCGGTAGTTTCTGACTACTCCCTCTGCTATCCTGCAGCCAGAAATTAATTTTTACAACTAAACTTGTAAAGCTTCTCCATGAAGAGGCAATAATGGCAACGCTGAAAGAGATTTACCTGTACCAGACCCGCAGAGATTGCAGCAATAATTTAATATATCTACGATATAGTTCAAAAGGAAAATATTAAAATTCAGTCCAGTCTATGACAATTCTCTGCTTCGTATGCAATTCACTTTAGATGACGAATCACAGAGATAGGCAAAAACAGCCGTCTGGAACGATCTAGTAACAGGAGAAAACAGAAGAAACACTAAATGGCAGTCAAACAAAATTATCATTTCCAATGAACATTCGGAACACTCTCCCGATTACAAAATATGAGGCAGACAAGTAGTAAATAAGATTACTTTCAGTGCATTTTGGTTTACGGAGAAGAACAGGCGTGCGGGAGCAGCGGCCCCCCCAGCGCCGGCCCATGGGAGCAGGCTGCGGGGCACTCGCTCCCAGCATCCCAGGTGGGATCGGCAGCCCCACAAAGAGAGCGGAGGCCTCAAATCGAACTTGGCATTTGAACAGAGATAGCAGTGGTTCGTGGAAACAACAAAGCTATTCGCCCTCCTTTCACACAGTCCCTTCTCCTCAGTAAAGTTGATACAATACTGACAACAAAATTGTGCAATTTTATATAAACTACAGCTACCAGTAAAAGATTTCTTAAAAAAAAAAAACAAAACACCACCCACACACAACACAAAACTTTACCAATATTCACAGCTATAAAACAAAGGAGGAGTTAATCAAACAGAATACTTGAGGAAAATCATGTGAAGCAATGAGGAAAAAAACATGCCTCTGCCCACCACTAGCAGCCCCTCACATCCCCGCACAGGGAACAGCACCGGCAGCGTTGCCCAACGGGTGACGAACGTTCACTGGGGAGAAGTGTTCCCTTCCTCAAGTAGCAGACGCTGGGATACTGCCAGGGACTAAGTATCAGATTAAAGGGATAAATAGTCTGTTCTGTTGTAATAAGTGTGGTCCAAAGATCTCAGCTTCTGGTTTATAATATTTAGCAATAAACAAATACTGTAAGATGGATATTAAAGTTCTGTTATTGTGAGCGGCTGGAATCTTTTAGGTTTTTTTAAGTCTGAGGAAGCCACCTCCAAACCTTTTACGCCTTCTTTACAGTTACTACAATTTATCCTCTGGCCTTCCAGAAGTCATCTTTGCTTGTAAAACCTACCATATTTCTGCTGATTATATTTTAGTAATCTGTGGCAAAAAGGAAGGTCATCAATATAAACCACAGACACTATATATTTGACATTCCTTCCAGTTGCACTTGCTGACCTGTTCGTTTAAAATATCTATGATCTGTACTAACCCATCTGGGTGAGATACTCCTTTAATTAATACAAAGAGAAAAAAAACTATGCAAGTGTGCAGTATTCAGTAAACAAGCACATGCTAGGTCCACATAATCTGAGAGGAGCAGGAGCTAGCAAAGAGAGACTGAATAACTGCCATGTAAGACGGGCTTTGAAAAGAATGGTTTCATGTTCGGCATCTTTCCCCTTTATACTCAAAAATCAATTAGGTTGTTTTCCAAAATTTGTAAATAGCTTCCAAACAGTACAAATAATTCCCCGCCTTAAGTATGAATGTCAATGAACTCATTCAAAATCATCTTCAAATGTCAGAAAAGATTAACATATCCTGGCCACAGGAGGGAGGTCAGAAGAAGGCACACGCTTTTAGTCTTTACTCGGGTGGGCACGATCCAAAGCCAGCCTAAGTCTATGGGAAAACTCCACGAAGCGACCCAGCATGGTAAAATTCCACGACAAGTGCTCAAAACACAAGAGACCAGAAACAATCTGGGATCAATATCTTCCAGGTCATTAATCCTAGGCAGGTGACATCCAGTGCACAGTTTGCTACTCTCTTTCACGCACACATTCAAGAAACCTGACTCGACTGGCATCTAGTAGCTTTAAATATTTTCCATGTTTTGCCTTTATCCTTCCCCTATTTGTTTGGCATATGGCTTTCTAGCATCCCATTAATGTCAAACCGTTTAATCGGAATGTAAGCTAAATGCACAGTTTGCTATTTCCTGGATTTCTGTTGGGCGACCAGTGCTGTTTATGAGGAAAATAAAAGCAAAGGTCAGTATGACCAGAAAAGAAAAGTCATCTTCCATAACGGAAGCTTATTTTTCCAGTGAACTGATACAGAAGCCTAATTTAGAAAAAGGTCCTTTAGTATCATGTTATTATTAGTAGTATCACAAATAAACACAGAAACCAATTCACTTTACAGACCTCCGCATTAAGCATTCAATAGAAAACCCCTTGATGTTTTATTGATTTTTGTTTTATTGATTTTTTTAAATAGCAATATCACAGTTAAAATGTATCATTTCGGTGAAACACGTCTAAAACTTTTCCATCTCTAAATAAGTTATTACAAATTATTTCCACAGCAACTGGCAACTAATGATTCAATCCATTTAAAGAACAACAAAGTAATGGCTTTATTTGGATGCCTTTTTTGATTAAATAACGTATTAACCTTGATGAAGCTTTCCAAAAAGGGATTAGCGTATTCGAGTGCATCAGCTGATTAGGAGACAAATATAACAGTGATAAGATGCTGGTTCAAAATTTTTGAATCTGATGAGTGTAACAATTTAGCCGCGGGGATGGAGTTGGCTCTTACAGCTTCCATCTCAACAGTTAAGTGTCCACCCAGGATACAAAAGGACATCACCCAGCTAAAGTATGCAGTAACCGAGAGTCTGGAAAGGTCGCTTAAATCACTAAACTGAGCAGATCAAAATATCCTGTGTAATCACTGTAACCTCAGAAATAATTACAAGTAATTAATTTGTAAGGAAAGAAGAATCAGAATGAAATGTATTGGAAGGGAACCCCAGAAAGTAAATACGGTTTCATCTTCTGATGATATCATCCATTTTGACCAAAACTCACTGACCCACTTTGCTTTATTTGTCTATACTGTAATAATATATTTTGCATACCTATCGTATATCCTTTCCATTAAGTTATTTGCTTAATGGATGTATAAATAAGTCTACTACAATTAGGCTTTTTAAGGGTCAAATCCTATTCACTTCTGAACCCGCTACTGTAATTTCTACTACGCTGGATGGTAACACAGCAGACCTCAGAAACAGCTGAAACACGGCCGATTCCGTGCTGTTGACATAATCAACCCACGTTACAACCAGGCTCCCAGACCCTTTTATAGCCCTGTCAAGTCCAGGAACTGGTCTCCCCGTACTCTTCCCCTCCCCACCCCAAAAAAAAAGTTTATCTGGTTTTTAATTTCACATGTTCAAATTACAATTCACACAGCACGACTACACCAAAATAAAACTTCCATCAGTTTATTTTGAGGACCAAACGTCGGGAACTCGCGCAGAGTTGTTACAAGTTACGGGCTGCACACAAAAAAACGATCTTCTAAGAGCAGCTATTAATATTCATGTTGATTCCACAAGAAACAACAGCAGAGTTACCCGAGCAGCTACACTTATGTCAGCGCCTGGAAGTTATTCCAGGCTGTTTTGTCCTGCTGCCCTGAATATGCAGGAACTCCAACGACCCATCTAGCAACAGCTACTGCGGAGTAAGTGCTCTGCCTCGCCTGGCTCTATGCTAATGAGTCCCAACTACCCTCGGCTCCCTGGGGCAGGGGGGCTGGAAGGAAGGACGGACGGACGGACGGACGGCATGTCACAGCCCCCGCCACCCGGGAAGGCACGGAGCAGGGCATCGCACGGGGTTAATTCCCCACGTGTTGGCTGCTGCTGCACCTTGAAACCTGACAATAGGAAAGTGAAACGAGCCCGGTCTGTTTATCTGCCTGTACTGAAAGTAGCATCGGGACTTTGTCTGCGACCTCCTCCGTGGCGAGGCTTCGCTCCCTGGGAAGCTCCCACCGCCCCTCCAGCGCGGACAACCCACCCCCCACCCCCCCGCCCCGGGCAGGGGGAGCCCCCGGGAACTGGAGGCGCTTCCGACCGCTCTGATCTCGGGGTCACGGCAGTTATGCGATCCCTTCTCCTTATCAAGCAGATTCAGCCCTGTAACCTACAGATTGAGAGATTACAGCCCCACGCTTTCGCCCTCAGTTGCGAAGCAGGCTGCTATTGCAGCAGGAATTTCCTCTTTCGCCAGCTCCCTCCCCGCCCCCCCCCCCCGCCCCCAACACCCCTGCACGGCTGTGGCAAGTTTGGGGCTTCACCTCCCCTCCGCGGGCCACCCCCCCACCCCCCCCGCCGCCGCCCCGCGGGGTGAGCGCGACGGGGAGCGCGCCGGGACCCGCGCACCGCCCGCAGCCGGAGCGCTGCCCTCCCGCCGCCGGCGCCATCCCCGCCGCCGCGCCCGCGCTCTTCTGCGCGGTAACAGGGTTCAGCCCTGCCAGACCCCTTCCGCGCTCCCCCGCCGCCTCCTCCCCGGCTGGCGGGGGCCGGGAGCTGCTCGCACCTGCTCCTCGGCGAGCGACGGCCACTACCCACCCCCCGCCGCCCCCCACCCCGCCGGGGAGCAGGCCAGCCCGGCCGCCTGGCACCTCTCCCCGCTACCCCAAAGCAAAGCAGCCGCCGCCGCCACCACCACCTCCTCCTCCTCCTCTTTGCCGTCTACCCGCCCCCCCCCTCCCTCCCTCCCCCCCCTCGTTCGCCATGT
>JAVKLA010000008.1:18709520-18732312 GCA_034782735.1 Sagittarius serpentarius | reverse complement strand
GGGGAACGGCGGCATCACACCCCCACCCCCCCAAACCCGCGGCCCCCCGCCTCTTGCCCGGCCGCGGGTCTCGGGGCGGGGAGGGGGGCGGCGGCCGGCGGATCGGGCCCCCGCGCCCGGCGGGGCGGAGGGCCGCGGCTGGGCGGCGGATCGAGCGCTGGCGGTTTCCCTTAATAACAGTAATAAAAAAACCGCGCACGGGGTTCATTTTTGGGTAGGTGAGCGGACAGGCTGCCAGGCGCAGCCTTCGCCTCCTCAAGTCACTTGAGTGAATGAAAGGCACTGGGGGGGGAGGGGGGAGGGCGGTTACCTTTATTATCCCCATATTTCACAAAAGCCGGCAAACATTTTTTTAATTGTTCTTTGATGGGGCGGGGGGGCGGACCTTTACAAGTCCGGGCCCTTGGTTGAAAAGTTTCAGCCCCGAGCGGAATTTTATAGCGAGTTATAAACTCCCGGTAAGAGGGGGATGTTATAAATGGAAGTGCTGACACAACCTTAACTATAGCGTGTAAACGGCTATGCTATAATATCCATTAAGCAGAAAGAAAAATAAGATGGCTGATCAATAATTTATACAAAGAGTACCAACTGCAGACATAATAACTGTAATGTTTGCAAAGCAATCTCTCGCTCTCCAGGCTTAACAGTAAACTAGCGGGGCTGTTAATTTCCAACTCCTACAGGTAAGAATACAAACAAATTACTTAAACTTGTATTTTGCTCGATATTTTGCACGCCTCGGCAGGATAAAATAAAATTTAGTTTACGGTGCGACTGGGGGTGGCTGCGGAGCCTCCCTCCCCCTTCCCTCCTGCCCGCCGCCCGCTGCCCGGAGAGGACCCGGAGAGGAACAGGTTGGTTGGGCGGGCGTTGGAAATGGGTCGGCTTTTGGGTCACTGTACTTCTTCGGAGAGTTTGCTCAGAGGTGGAAACAGAGCGAAGCCATTTAACTTCAAAAGAAAGTTACAAGGTTTTCCAGTGCCACGAGCTGAAACACAATACCCCCACCGCCGCGATAAGCATCAGCTGTCAGAGGACAATGCACCGGCGCTTCACACGCGGGAGGCTACCGGGGGTGGGGGGTGGGGGGGTGGTGGTGGTGGGGAACCTGCTTTAGGGGAAACGAGTGCGTCTTCCACTACCCTAAGCGGAGGGTGGGCGAGCAACTGTTATCTTCATTTGCATTGGAGCGTTATCTCCCATTTCCGTCTACTGTATTTAGATAGCAAAGCAGAGGAACAAAGTCTGAAAGTTGCTAAGTGGGCTCGGGTAATGTGCCGAGGGTTTGTTGTTTGGTTGTTTGGTTTGGTTTTTTTTTTCCCCTGTCTCTTGCAATAGTACCAAAGAGATCCCTTCTTTGTTAAATAACAAGAGAGAACCAAGTCAATGGAGGAGATTTTTTTAAAAGTGCTGTCCCGCCCTCCTTCCCCCCAGCCTAGACAAAACAAAGTTTTTTTGCTAACCACGCCAAAAGAAGCTCAAAATTTAACGTGGCATGTACACAGCTCTTTCGACACAGCTTTCAGCTGTGCTTCTTGGGGACTTCACGGATATTTTATGTAGTATAACCGGAGCGACACCTTATTTCTGAGCCCTGAGCTGTGACGCGGGGTGCTGCCTTGCCACATCCTGCATTAAAAAAGAGGAGGGGGCGGGGGGTAAAGGCAAAAAAAAAAAAAAAAAGGAAACAAGGCAGTCATTTGCCCGCTCGTCTGGTGACTGCTTGTCCAGCCACCTCTCCCCGCTCAGCTCCAGTAACGCAAAGAAGCGTAAATGGCAACTGCCTGCAGACTGCACACGCAGACGGAGCCTTTTATACTGAAGCAATAGTTTTTGCCCCCCCGCCGCCCCCGCCATGACCAGCTGGATGCAACGTGGAATAGCGCTGCTAAGGGAAACTTAATAGAAATCGCAGCGCCCACTAGTGCCCGTGCCGGGGGGGGGGGGGGGGGGCGGCGGGAGCCGGGCTGCGCGGCCCGCGCCCCCTTCCGCGCCCCTCTGCGCCCTTCCGACCCCCTCCGCGCCCCTCCGCCCCTCTCCGCTCCCCGCGGGCCGGCCGCGGGGAGAAACGTCTTTCGGGAGGGGGGAGGGGGGTGGGAAGGCAACGCGGGCAGAACCGAGGAATGCGACCGGGGCAAACCCGAGGTTTAAGTGCATCTTCGATTACGCGGGGGCTTGTTTGCTCGTTGCCGAAGTGGGAGCCTAGAAGCAGCAGAAAGGGAAAAGCTGCCTTCTGCCTGCCGCTTCCCGGCTCGCTGACCCGCCTCGGTCCGAGGAGGTGCGGGAGTGGAGCCAGCGTTCCGCGGGCAGCATCTTCACCCCGTCGTTGCGAAAGGGGTTGGAGGGGCTGCCCGGCTGTGAAGACTTGATGGGAAAGACGAACGAGACACGTTTCTGAGATTTGGGTAGCCACCTGACACGCAAAACTGCAGAAGATGTGTGAAGTATTTCCGTCTTTCCCGTCCATCCATTTCCCCTTTCTTTTCTCAGGTGTTCGAGGTTTGTGGTTTTGAGTTTGTTTCTTTTTGTTTTTTTAACATACATCACGTTCAGAGATTGTTCACGGGCAGCATTTCGATTTTCTTGGAAACTGTCTCTTCTCCTCGCTTTGGAGATGAGGATGGACTTTGCAAGGAAGGTGACACACAGCCGTCTTGTCTGGGTAGAAGATACCGAGTAGATAAGCTCAAGATATACTTTTGCAGTGGCACTGAATGTCTCGGGTATTTGCTTATTGTTTGTGGTGCGCTAGGGTGCTGGATAACGTTCCCAGTCAGATCCAAGCACTTACAATGGTCTCCAGCATAACGCGATTTCCCATGCAGGATTCCCAAAGCTGTAAGAGGCACCTTTGAATTGTATCGCACAGACTGGGTCACAAGTAGGTGGCAATGGACTAATCCCGTCATCTTCTAACCCCGCCTTTAAAAGCTTTCAGTAAACCATTGGTTCACATTGCATAAACTTCTTGAGATTCTAAGACCTTGTTTAGCCAAGAAGGGAAACCCCAGATATTTTCTCAAATACCTTGGGCTCAACGTCTAAAATCGTCTGGTGGATGATGAAAGAAGGGCCAGAGTTAACATGTGTCTCTTCTCTACCTCTATTTGACAGTCACATCTTTTCCTTTGTTGTTCCTGTGTGTTTCTTCATCAATAATAAGCACCAAAATACACGCTCAAATAGTTCTTTATGCCAAAAATCTGTCACACAAGCCCATAAATATGGAAGGCACTGTATGCCAAAGTAGTTGAAAATAATTTGCAGGAAGTCCTGATTATTTTCACATTTCCAAAAAAGACACTAATTTTAAAACAGGATAATAGAGATAAAACATAAAAAACAGTTCCTGTATCTTTATGGTAGGTATAATGGGGGTAGTATGGCCAAAATAAGTTCCCTTAAAATATACACTGTTGATTTTTATGGATAATGGCAAAGGACTTTTATTATAACTATTCGTTTGAATTTATAAATAACATAACTTCACCGTTGTTGGTTCCTCTTCAGTGCTCAGTGATTTACATGCAATTGAATTTTATTAGTATGAGTACTGGACTTTAAGCTTATGTATTTGGGTGCTTATACAAAGTAAATTCTTGGAATATTTATCCAATAAAAATAGACTTATGAAGACAGCAATTCCTCAATCCATTCTTAGCTTTAGGCACAGCTGTAGATCTGTAAGTAGGTACTTAACACTGGAAAGCAAGAAGCTGAGTCACAAAAGTACCAAAAAGAATAAAAAAAGAAAACCACATTTGATTCTCATGTTTTGAAAAACGAAGGAAATTTTAGGGGAAAAGCAGTGAATACATTTAAGTAAGAAATTAATCTAAGAAAATTGTAAAAATATAGAAGGAGGCGAATTACAGTAATAAAATTTTACCCATACAAAATATTTTTGAGTCAAAAGCATGTACTAGCAGGTTGGTTTTATTAAAGCTTGTTCTCTTAAACGTGTGAGTATAAACTGAAAATATAAACTTCAAAGCAAGAAAAATGAACTATCACCATCTAAGTTGCTTTAATCTAGCTGGTTAAAAAGAGGTTTATTGTCGTGCTTTTGCTTAATTACACCCTTCAACCTGACGATCACTCTCAGGCAGCTGAGGATTATTCCGTTTTCACACATGAGGAGGCATAGGGCAACTAAGATCCACAAAAAAATTAGGTGCTCTACTCATACTACCAATTGTCGCATAACTTAATAGGTGCCTAAATCCCTTAGTGCATAAGCTCACGTTGACGCAATTCACCAAGTGTGTAGGTTTCCTTGGCTGGACATACAGATGAAAGCACAAATCTCAGTGTTGCTGGTTTTTCTGAAGAGAGAGCCCATGCCTAAATACAAACAGTCGTTGCCTGGGTTCACTACGTTCACACACGTGGGGCTTCAAGCAAGGTAAAGCTGAAAGGAGGCTATTTGCTTCTGCGTCCGTATTTGCATTCTGTGGTAGAGTTAATAACCAGTTCGGCAGGTCACTTTCCAGGGTGGGAAACCTGTTTTCACACACGCAGCTTCTATCATTCCCACAGGACAAGAGAACTAAGCCAGGTTTCTCACATGGTAGCGTCGAAGATGAACAATCCAATAGGACTTCTGCAACGGTGAAGGTTTCTCTGGTTCTTCCTTGGAAAATTCAGCCCGGTTGACCTAGATACACTACTACCAGGAGGAAGACCTCCAAGTAGACTCTCTTCTCCAGTAAATGTTTGCGTCACCTTGCTGAGAAAAGATTTGAAGGGCTGAATGCAGCCACACTTGCTGTTGGGCTGTACAGCCTCTTCCCTATCGGTATCATGGGGTACCCCATGCTGATAATGAAGACCTTCCGCTCTCCGCTGGTAGATTTGTCCTGTTTTGAACGTGAGGCTCCTAAGTAGCTTAGATACTTCTAAAATGTTATTCCGTGGCTTTTACTTTCTGTTTGAAACTGTTCTAGCTACAACCACAAAGCTATATTCAAAACAAACATTTTCTTAACAGCTCCAAGTTTTATTTTTTGCTATCAAGCTGAAACAATTACAAGGAAAATAATGCATCTAGCAGTATATATAATCGAGAAAATGTTTTCTTGAGTGTTTTGTTTCCTACTGGTATAAACTCAGAACTCAGCACACAGTTTACAAGTAAGGGCCCATAGCTGAATACTTTTAAATACAGTGACATATAATGGCTGCAGTAAATACAGATTCGGAGGCTACGTTTATGCTAGCAAATTAAACTTGCTTGCGAACGTTCCTGTGCAGTAAAGCCACATGGGTATTTGTAAACTCGTCTCCTGTCCAAACGAGGGTCGTGGCAGCAGCCTGCCAGCTGGGAAGGGTCTCTGGGATATGCAGCCTCCCTCTCCCTCAAACTGCACCCAGGAATTGCTGTTTAGGATGCTTGAAGTGCGCCGGAGGCCATTCAAACAGTTTTACAGTATAGACCATCTTGTTCCAGTACCTGGGAACATTCCTGGCACTGTTTAATTTACTAGTGCAAATGTAGCTTAAACTGTTTTATATTACAGTAACTCTTCAAACATATATTCACGTTGGACACTTTTATAGGTACAAGCTCTTGATCTTGCAATCTTTACATGGGCAACATTCCTATTGACTTCTAGAAATGAAATCTTAAAAAAAAAAGTTTCCTTAATTAGTGAGGAATCCAGCCTTGGCCTATAATTGGAAAAGAAAAAGGAAGTAAAATTATAACACAGGAGGAGCTTGCTAAAATACTCCCTAAAACAATTTTCCAATGGTATTAAAGTATTACTCACTAATACGGGGCCTGCTCAATTAATTTAGCAGCTTGCACTAGAGATTCAGGTTTTTGTGCTCTCTTGCTTTTGTGCTGGGTATTTGAAGCTGAAAATGTAAACATGAATGCATTTTCTATAAGAGACTTCTAGAAAAATGCTGGGGAAGGCAGGGCACATTCCTTGCTGGGATTTGTGTCAGATTCTTTACGGTCAACATCAGTCCCAGAAACCGGCCCGGGGAAGTTAGAGTCTTCTTGCAACAGGTTGTCTGCTGTTGAATTTATAAGGCTATTTGTAACTTTTGTTGGTAGGCACACCATAAACAAGCATTATGCAAAGGGACCAATGTATTAATTCATGTGGTTTTCCCCAGTTAATATGAACTAACATAGTACTGGCCTGTTTGGGAGTCACGTTTCTTTTTACAGCTGTAGCTTCTTTTGAATAGTCAGACAGATATAAAATGACAGAGGAAAGATTATTCTTTAGAATTTTCACTTTGTCATTTACAAATCAATGATGTTTGCATCTGTCTTAACACATTAGTGAAACAGCCTGTAAAGGAAGACTGTGTTACAGATTGAGCTGAAAAACAATATGGAACAGAAAAGTATTGCTAGTTTTATTCAGACCCAGCAGATACTATGAATGATATACTTGACACTTCATAAATAATAGCACTCCAAAAAATCAGGAAGAAAATTACTTTTTGGCTCAGTCTTGCAGTCAAGTGCAAGAATTTTAGGGTCAGTTTTGATAGTCTAACCCCACAAAGGAGAATAAAATCTTCCTTTCTTCCACTTGAACAGCTTTCAGATGACAGTTACTAATTGGAGGTCCGTTAGATTTATTTGGGAAATGGTTGACTTTCTTTCTACAGCTTGTTTTCCCACGGACCATGTTTTTAGTACGCAGCTCAGAAACATTTTTTAATGACAAAACCCTTAACTATTGATGGAAAGAAAAAACCCCAGACTTATGATCTTTAATTCATGTCGGTACTCATTGGCCTCACATTAATTCTAGCAATCTCCCCTTCATCTCCCCACTTCTTGGTGGAGACTGTAATAATACAGAATGTAACATTGTTACTGCTCGCTGCTGAATTATAGTACAAAACTTGGTTAATTAAAAAGACTAGGCAAACAGGGTCCTCGTATCTGTGAGAAGTCTGATCTCGCTGTAAGGCTCAGTTATTTCTCTGATAACCACTGATTATCGCTTGTGCAGAAGCAGCTCCAATAAGGCAAAGGTGCCCTCTGTAGGGGAGAGGCTGTAAATGGTGATGGGCAGCTGGAGTTCAACATTCACTGAAAGCAACAGGAAAAAACAATTTCTTAGCAGTCTGGCTCAGAGAGACACTACAGACTAAATATTATCTATAAATGAAGCAGTGCAAAAATAACAAAAAAACCTGCTTTAAAATAAAGCTGAAAATAATACTCTCAACTGCAGATAACAACTAACAGTTTTGTAAAAAGCCGCCCCAGTGCTGAATGCGTAGTGTAATGAAAACTGAGCTACACGAATCTCCTGAATAAAATGAAATACGAATTTCAGTCGAAAGAACTTTATGGAAACAAGAGAATTCAGAAAGCAACACGCTTAAAAAGTCTCTGTAGCATGTACTCCTAAAAAGTTTACTGCAAAGCAGATTCATTAACAGTCCCAGGGGGTTAGCGTATCGCTTGTGAAGAAATTGCTTCGGTTAGCATGCCCACAGACACATCTTAGCTGGTGTGCAGAATCTCTAGTGGCTATTTGCAGCTATTTGGGGAATTATTTTCTCAGTTTATAGTTGCAGCTAATGCCAGCCCAGAGCGAGGCAGGGAATCCGACACTGGTCGTAGTTCATTGCTCGTTATTAATTATTTTCTATGTTTCGCTTTTATAATCCATTAGGATGACCCACAGTGCTTGTTGTCTTGATTTTCTGTCTCTCTCCCTGTCTCCTTTTCTTTTTACATTACGTTTACATATACTTTTGGAGCAACAATGATGTTGTATGTAGTAACCTGCATTACCAGGAAGTCAGAGAAGCAGCAGAAAATAGTTCTAGTAGTTGATTTGCTACATATGTTGGGGTTACTATGAAAACCTAGACTGAACCGTAGTTTAGAAAGTGAAGTGTTGAAAATATGCAGTCTAATCTGCTTCTAGATATGACTGTAAAGAGAACAGTGGGTTTTGGTCACCTGTGGAAAAGTTAAGGATAATAAGTTTTAAAACTTATGGATTGCTAAAGGTGTTTGAGATTTTTTCCTGGTCTAGATCATTAATGAGGGTCCATTTTCCTAGGTCATAACACCCAGACTGTCTTTCAAAAGCAGTGTTGAAGGAAAGGGAGAATGTAAACCTACGACATTGCTTTTCCTAATCACAGGTTCTGGTCAAAGAGAGCTTGTTCCGTTCTTCACCCACTGTTGGAAATACTGGTATGAGGGACATATCCTGTGGTTTGAACCATGTACATTTCAGACTAGTGCTATCTTTTGTTTTAATTAATACCTGAAAGAGTAAGCTCTTTTTCTTCAGTCCATCAAAGAGCACTGAACATCCCAGTCTCTTTTTAAGAAATCTCACTGCACTACTTTTTGATCTTCAGGGCATGCTTCCAAATCTGTTTACATAAATAAATGTTTGGGGAACCACTGAGATTGTGGAGCTTTGTGGACTTTTGATGTGCCCTCTTCAGATCCTGTTGCCTACCTTATGAATCAGATCTGACATATAGCAGGGTATTCACTCTGCCCGCTCTCACAGCCAAAATTAATGCAACGTAGAGGAGAAAAGTGAGGATCCTGTCTCAATGGGGAAATGCTTGTAGGTGCTGCCATAATATGTTAATGTCCTTCACAGGTCAAACCCTCATGACAGTTTTTTTCCCTGACATAAAGCATGTTTGCCCTGTAAGATCTTTGGAGTAGACGCTGTCTTACCCTACTTAATTGTTGCATCTTTAACAAAAGTCCATGGTCATATTTGAATGCCTATCCTGAAATGTGAAAGTAACATCAGGGTAGATCTCTTTGAAGTCTTTCTTGGCACTATCCAACCCTTCAGCTAAACACAGGACAAACATCCAAGGTTATTTTTCCCTTTTGCTGGACATCTTGCCTGTGTCTAAACGTGCAAGCTGGATCCTCCTGGTTTATTGTATTGATCCTTCATGGTCCTTTTATAAGACTGTATTTGCAGTTGCAAAGGTATTATTGTACTTTTTTGAAGATATGTAATAGAATTAATTCTGGAAAAGCAATGCATTATATTCTTTTAGGTTTTTTTCCTTAGGTTTTCTTCTTCTGGATTTTTCTTTCCATCTAGAGGCTGCCAGTTCCTCAGATTTACTCTATGGCAGCTGCTTCCAGACAGTACTCACACAACCTGTCTTTAGACACTTTGTGTGTCAGAGATAGGAGCCTGGTCTCCTTGTACAGTCAATGAAAAGAAGTATGCATGTCCAGTGCAGAGATTTGGAAAACCTAAACTGTAAGCCTTAAGCTGATGTTGTGAAAAAGTCCTAGGTGACCTGAGACAAGCCTCTTTCACAAGTGGACTGTAAAATATGTCAAATTTTCCTTTTGATTTAGGTACCCAGTTTCTTTGTTTACAATTTAATCTTCTTAATTTCATCAATCATAATTTTCTTTGTAACCATTTTTGCTCTTTACTGTGCTATCTTTTAGTTGCTGTTATCATGTTAATATTTTAAATTCTTCCTCATTGACTGAGCTTTTTCTGTCTATTTTTAAACAATCATGATCAACCTTGACTTGAAAAAAACCTCTGGTAAATCTCAATACATGATTTTTTTTTTTGTGGTGTCTTTGTCCTCTTTTTTTTTTTTTTTTCCCCTTTCTTTCTTTCTTTTTTCTCTTTAAGATTATTAGAGCATTCTGTAGTATACAAATCAAATTTGACTTATTTTCTGTTACTGTAATTGGCTTGACCCTTTCTTTCCACTTTAAGATCATGCAAAATGTAAAAGCAAAGTGGCATTGTGCAAAGTCTAAAATATCTGGGGTTTTTTAATCTTTCATTCGTATAGTTTTATTTATTTTACTCAGCTATCTGCAGCTTTGATACCGCTGCCCCCAGCACTTTTCCTGAATGGCTGCCAACTGTCTTTGGGCTCTGTTGTCGAGCATTATATTGCTTGGCCCCAACCCTGAAAAATTTATACACTTGAGTAATTTTACGCATGAGAGCAGGCCCATTGACTATTGGTGCATAATGTTATTTGGGAGTGCACACATTTTCAGAGCTTGGATAATTGTTTTGATTTTGCTGGTCGATCATTGCGAAGTATTAGTAATGGGATTTTTAACCCAATTCTAGAGTCTTTTTTTTTTTTCTTTTCAGTGTCTGTAAACTGTCAGAAGTTTTGTACAGTCATATGGGTCTGGACATAGGTTAGGTGGTTTTAATGATTAAATCTACTCTTTATTTTGTATTTGTGGTGATGATGCCCACAAACATATTAGTGTCTGGCTGAGATGAACGTATTACCGCTTCTTACATATACATAGGGGTTTTTTAATTTTACACAGTAGCTGATTCCCATAGCCCATTCTCATCCCATAACCCATTCCCATGATAACAAATTAGCTATCAGGTCAGACTTTGGAGACTTTTATCACAACGTCCATAACTAACCATATAAGTATATATGTGTCTGTGATATATTTTTTCATTTAAAGGAACTCTAGCTTTTTGTTAATTTACTACATGCTTCTAATGCCTTCTGATTGCATCATTACTGGAATAGTCTTCTTGCTCGACTCTCTAGCTACAGTGGATCAAGAGTATGCAGCCCAACAAGTATTACAGAGCAATTACTATATAGTTATTTCTCTGTCTTTATGCCCATCTTTTTATTACTGCCATCCCTTTACTTGGCCCCTATTTACTAGTAACTAGTAGCCAAACTTCCTCATCCTTTATCTGATTTAAACAAAACACATCAAAATGTACAAGGGCCTGAATCCCTAGCTGCTATGAGTCTCCAGGCTTCTCCTGAGTCAACAAAGCAATGTCACTTTTTACTGGCTGAGAAACTGGTCGAATAGGTACGAAAGCCAGATTGCTACTCTCTGTCTGATGTTCAGTATTGATTTCAACTTCTTTTCTTTTTGCATTCCTTAAATACCATGTATTCCCTTCACATCCGTAATAGAGTGCTCCTGCTTAAATTGTAATCTTCTTTAAAACCTATTTTTGGCCACAGTTTTCACTCTTTGAAGGACGTCCTGTCAATCTCATACTTATGCAGATCTCAGTAATATATAGTATTGCCTTCGGAATTTTTCCCCAGTATTGTCCATTTCCTGCCAAAGGCTCAACAGTTTGAGAATAAGCAGTCTACCTATCCAGACAAAATAGGAACAAAGCTTTAGGTGATAAAGCCTACTCAATGTAAGCTTTCTTCTGCAGTTTATGCTACCTCTGAGATTTCTATCAACTTTATTTTGCTTAGATATTTAAGACATATACATGTTACAAAAATCTGCTGATTTCACGGATATATGTATATATATATGGCCCCTTGTGGAACCTAAAAAAGGGAAGAACTTTTTTCAAATTTACATTCAGCTTCACTTGCAGTGTCGCAGTGTGACTGAACACCGATGCTTAACGCATTTGTCCATGAGCTTGTTTTTAAGTATGTGACTAGCTTTAATAATTTCCATGCTGAATAAGAGCCTTCAGGCAACATATTTTAATGCCAGAACCATTTCAGTTTCTGAGATGTATTGTTCCAGAGTATTCTTAGCACTGTATTTTAAGTTGTAGTCACCAATATTTTCTAGTGGTATTGAGCACACACAAAAATTATTGAAGTCAAAGTGATGAATATTGGGTAATACAACATAGAAATCCTATTTCAGGTTATATGGGTAGTGTCGTGGCATGTTGATTTATTAGCTACAAAACATGGATCTGAACAGGTCCTTATCTACCTTTTTGATGTATTTATCAGAAAGCAACAGAAATTATATAGTTATTGAACTTCTATTTTGTAATGCAATTACATATTTGTGTTCTATCTTTTAAATACTGTAGGCATGGTTCGAGGTTGAAGTTATAAACATTAAATAGGACTGTATTTTAGGCAACTATATGGAGATTAAGAAAAGTCTTCTCCTTTGAGAAACTGGTAGAGTTTGCTGACTGGGTCTAAACTGTCCTACTTCTGGTCCTCCCAATCAGATTTCTAGGGTCAGGGTAGTCCACTATTGCAAGAGAAGGACTATTAGCCTTCCGTAAACAAACGTTGTTCTTATAGATACAGCTCCTGTACAAGTGAGAGTGAGGGTAAGTGAAGAGTTACTAGAAAATAATATGTTACAAAAACTATATGTAGAACTGTGGTCTTGGTGAGCACAAAAAGGAATTAAGAGTTTTAAGAAAGCTGATTTCATGGATGCTTCATAAAATATCCCTGTAATCCTTTGCATATTCATTCATTTCTTCACTATTATTTTCCCTTACATATCAGAATGTAATACAGGAGTAGTTCAAGGACCTAGAAGCTCTACTGTTAACTTTCAGAATTGAGGTATCAGGTTAGGAGATTAAAATAACTCATTTAATCAGAAATACCTAGGTAGTTGGCTTTTTCTCTTTCTCTGATGCTTTTGCTTACCAATGTGTTGTTACCTTTTGTCAAAAGAGTTTCAGGAAAGTTAGTTTTGGTTTAGCTGATGTTTTTTGGATCAAGCTCTTTTCTACTAGGGTTTTTTTTTTGTGAATAGTATTGATCTTTTTTTGGAAGTACTGTTGACTCATCCTGAGGACCAAGAGTACAGTTTAAGGGAAAAACAGTTGACCTACTCTTTTATTTATCAAACAGAATTTGTCTGCTTTTATAAGTTGTGTATACTTACTGATGTGTTGTATCACACAGGAAATGATTTTTGCTATGATGAAGAGCAGCACAAGTTGTCTCCGGTTGTTGAAATCAGTGAGGTCACCCTTTCACAGTGTCCTACTCATGTTTCCTTATTTCTGTTATTCAGAAAGGCTTTTCCTCTCTGCCTTCCTAGATTTCATTAAGCACATTTATCAGTTTCATCTGGGAGGCGAGTCAAATACTTCTAGTATTTCTGCTGTGATTTTATATCCTGCTGCTTTGTTGTTTTTCAGCTTCTTGCTTGTAACTTGTCCTGAAATCCTCTTAGAGGTGGGTTTAGTTGTGTGGTTTCAAATATTACATATAAAACTGTGGTTGAGATAAGAAGATTCTGTTAATGATTCCTTTTAAAGAATCTCCCCATCTCTTCTGTTTCAGCAATCGGAATTTTCCTCCTTTTCTTTTGATTGTCCCATTTTAAACATTGCTTGTTCAAAAATACTGTATGGTTTCACAGTATGTCATAGCATGCCATGTATTTCTTATCTCTTTGAATGTTCTTTTCTTGTTGAGGCACCGTATTTCCATTCTTGCTGTGAGTATACTGATACCCAGTTGTGACAGCTGAACTGAACCACATTGCGTCTGTGCACTTCCCTTTTCTTTTTCAGTTCAGCTTCCTTTGCCTGATAGACTAGTGTAAATCTATTCTTAGGGCCGGGTTGGAATTCCTCATACTACCCTTTTGTTTTCAGTTTTGTACTGTTGATCTTTGTCACTTCCTAATCGGAGGGTATCTTTCTTTGTTTTATTTTTAGTTTGGCAGAGCAATGGTTGTAGTCATCGCTGACGCCTGCTGCCTGGCATGCTGTTGCATTGTAGCCACATGGCTTGTTCTCAGATGATGCAGCTGTAGTCAAATTTTTCTTTTCCTGTCTGAAAATTTGACTTTTTTTCTGTGAAAATTTGGAGAACGGTATATCAGACACCAAACGTTATTTGGCGAGTCATCATTTTGGTCGATGAGTCCCCATCCCAGTTTTCCCTTTGCGCTGTCTTTTCCATGTTTCTCACGTTGTAATTCAATATTGAAGTAATCCATCACAAAGAAATGAGCTGTATTCTTGTGTTCTGTCAGTAACAGCTTGGAGGCAGCTGCAGAATCATCTTTGCCTTCAATGCTCTCTTCCTTTGCTAGAACATAACACTATTTGACATAACTTTGTTTAGGATTATGGTTTGGAATCTGATCTATGTGGCACACTGCTCTATAGGTTTCCAAATACTTAGTGGCTTTTTTGCTGTCTGCTGTAGTAAGAACTACTCCTTCTTGCTTTCTCATTGTCCCTGCTCTCTTCATCGGTGAAATGTTTATTCTTTTGTTCAGTATACTTCATGTGTTTACTGTAAAATGCATTTCCTGCAGTCACTCTTGGTGCCCAGACTAATAGAGTAGAGTGGCCTGTATCTATTCTGTTTAACTCCAGTCCCATCTAGAACAGACGGGCCACTTCAGCACTAAACAGCACGTGATCATGGGCGTCCTCTGAGCCTCACGTAGTTTCTCATGTAGCCCTAAGATGTAATTTATATTTTTGGGGTTGTATTTCAGTTCAAAAGACATTAAGTAATGTGAGAGTTGTGCAGTAAACCATGCATTGTCAGAAACTAAAAGTGTGTTGGGTGCCCTAAAGCACAGCGTGGAAATATGTGGCAGTCTTTGAGGGTGCAAAGCTTCTTAGGAGAGTGACAGAAGACACCAAACCAGATGCAGTTTCATCCCTGATATCTATTGAAATCACTGCTGCAACAATCCCCAGAACTACACTGGGATTTTTATTTTGGAGGGATGTGGTCAATTAGCCTTGGCTAACAGTCAAACATCCAGCCAGCTGCCTGATTATTCCCACCATTCACTGGAATGAAAGGAGGCAGAAAATAGTAAGAACAGGAATGAGAAAGCTCGTGGGTCAAGATAAAGGCAGGGAGATCACTTACTAATTACAATCATGGGAAAAAAACGACTTGACTTGGGACAATTAACTTATTTTATTGCCAATTAAAATAAAAATGCAACCACTAATTTGAGTAGTGGGAAACAACAAGATAAACATTAGAACAACACCTTTCCCAAGCTCAGCTTCACTCTTTCACTCCTGCCTCCCCTCCCCAAGAGGCACGTGAGGATGGTCAGCACGTAACAGTCCTCACACTTTCCCCTGCTCTGGCAGGGCCTCCCCACAGGCTTTGATTCCTCCAGGAGCATCCATCTGCTCCACCGTGGTCTCTTCCACAGGCTGCAGGCTCCAGCACCATGGAGCACCTCCTTCTCCTCTGACCTTGGTGTTCCCTATGCTTTTTCTCCTCTTTTTGTCTCTCCCCCTCTGCCTGTCCAGCATTTGCTGCCCTTTCTCTGGAATGTTTTTGTGGATGCGTCGCCAACTTGGCTGATGGGCTCAGCTTTGGCAGATTTGATGCAGGGCTCGTGGGAGACTTCCACTCTTCTAGAAGAGATTAAATCCAAGAAGGATACTCTAGGACACCTAAAGTGGCATGACACACCTGCGCTTAGGCAAGAGAATTGAGCCCAGCTTCCATGCAAGTGGAGGGAGGTCTTTGAAGACCTCCAGAAGTAAAGCTTCCCCACTCTGCTTACCTAAATTTAAATTGATAAGCGTAATTAATTGAGTAGCACATGACTGCTTAGAAAGTAAAACCTTTGTATGATTTACCTCTTTTCTGGAAATGCAGACAATCACGCTTCTGATATACAGCAGCTTTAATCAGACAGAAAGCAGTATGTAATCACATTAGGACATTACTTGAGCATATACTTGTCAAAATTATTGCTAGATGTTCCAGAAATCATCTATATACTATTACCTTTTCTCATTTCTTTTTATAGTATATCAGATGATCAGTGATATCTGGCCTCTAAGACAAACTGCAGCTCTCGGTCTCCAGCTTCCGTTATCTTGTTCCTGACAGAAGTCTGGGAGCAGGACGGAACACCCTCTTCAGGAAACTTCAGGAAGAGGGGTTTTTTGTATCTGCTCCATGCACCAGTTTTGAACTTCTGACTTCAGCAAGCACAACGTCTGTGTTTTCTAGAATCACAACAGAAAGCACAACCTAGTTTCCGTATTGATACCTAAATGGAGACATCATTAAGTGAGATGCTGTATGTCATCTAAGACATCTGCCTGGCATATATGACATGTGACGGTGTCCCTCCAGAGAGGCAAAAGGATGGCAGGTGGGATACCCTGTTGCAGCTAAAATAACCCTATACATCTCTGTTTGCACAGCTGAATCCTGCTGTCTGTCTCTGCTGACTATAATGGAGGTTCAGGTACCTAGGACCTCATTTTATCATTCAATTTACAGATCTGCTCCCATATTGTGTGCCTGAGGATGTTTAAGGCATTTGCTTGTAGATATGACACCAGATCCGTGGGAAACACATGCCCTCCCAATGCAGAACCTGAAGGCCAGGAGACATAAGCATTTAAAATGACACTATCTATTCTGTTCAAGCTACGGCTGTGCTCCCTAATTCCACGTATAGTTACCTACAGACAGATGCCTACATTTAGGTGTCTCCATCTCAGACTGTATCCTACCATTGCAGACAGGAAGAGAAAAGTTAGAAGACCTTTTGAAATTGCTTTCAAGTGTTATTTCCATGCCATCTCCAACTTTTCAAGGTAGCAGGTCAGCCACCATTCCCAGGTGTCTCTGTTGATTCATTAAAGGCAGTATCAACAGTAATTGCTACTCAGAGCTATGAACAGGCTTTTGCTGAAGAAACACTATAGCTGCTTCACATTAATATGGAAGTTAACGTGAAAAATTTAGAATGCTTATCTAAACCTGCGATGACTTTTTACCTTTATTATTATCATTTTTGCATAGCAACAAGTACACTATACAGTGTATGAAGAATTTAGAGTGTTTTCTCATACAGCAGCTTTTAAAGTATAATTGATTCTAAAGAAACAAACAATCTGGACGTACACATAATACAGCTTTTAAGCACTTGGTTATATAAAAAAATCCATTTCACATTATATGACCTCATTTTGAGACCCAATAGCTAAAGAAAGTACATTATGAATTTCCAATACAAGAGAAATTGTAGTTTACAATCCATAGTGTGTGAGATGTGTACTTGCATTTTAACTATAGTGTTATATATTTGTATAATTGTAAATGCAAAGGTCTTATCTTTGGTTTGGTCTTGTATTTTAGTGACTAGAATCACATAACCTTTACAGCTATAAATTAGGTAGTCTTCTGCCTCTGATGCAAGTTAATATTTAGCTAGTTTGTGCTGGGCTTAAGCATGGGAAAATAATTTCAAGAATTTTTATTTTGCTTTTACACGATGAAGAAACATTTTGCAGAAATTTGTGCTTTTTTAAAGTCTTATTTAGACAAAGGTCAAGTACAAAAATGATCTATAAAGAAATTTTCATTCATTGATATATATACATTGGTTCTCTAAACTTACAGTTCTTACAGACTTTCTTAGAAAGTCTTTTTTACCCACCAGTTCTCTGCTTTCCCTCTGTCTCTGTTTTCTCTTACCTTACTGTTTTCCTCTTGTCAAAATCATATTGCCTGTCCTCTAATATATCTCCTTTGTTGGAGATGGAAACATCTATATTATTTCTTCGTATGCAAATGTTCCATCCTAATCTTACATTACTTTCCTTTCCACTAGATCAATGGGCCTTTTCCTATGCTGTCCGCTGGCCAAGTATTTCATCCAGGTCCAGCAAGTCTCACCTATCCTAAATGAACGCACTTAGGACAGCGTTTGCAGTTTCTGTGTTCTTGGACTTGGATTCAGCTAGCCTGGCATCAACTGCAAATCTTTGAATCCCAGTCAAGTCTTAGTAATGCAAAAGCAGAAGGCAACAAAACAAAGACGTTCACCCAGTAAAAATTGTCAGGCATGCTGACAGAGTACAATGGCTAGATTTATGGTGTATTTCTCACGCGGGTCTGAGATACGCTGTTTGGATACAAGTATACTCTCTGCTTTACATAAAAAAACTTTGGGGCATGTTGTGGGGCAAAAGGCTGGATCCACACTAGTCACAGGTGGGGAAAGCCTCCAGGTATGTACTTACCAGCAGTGTAAAAGGGATAGGACATACCCACCTAATTTGACGTCCTCCCTTATGGGGACTTGTGGCTGATGTTAGGCAGGCGGTGTGACACGAGAGACGCCCAGGATCACGTAGCACGAGGGCAGGTGGAATCTGGAGGCAACTACAGCTTTAACCCGGAGCACGCACCACCCTAGGGATACGCTAAACCTGCCGTGGGGATGTGTGGGGCCAGGTGGCAGCGCACACCGGGTTCAGTCTTCTCCCTCCCAGGGCAGAATAACCATAAACCCAAGAAATCTGGTGAAAAACAGGGTGGGAAAACAAAGATAGCAGGGATAGAGGATATGAAGCTAATTGGAAGAGGGAGTTATTTGTTCCATTTGAACTAACTTGATCAAAGAAGAATTCATGTGAGCTTTGGGTAAGGTTTATAGCAGGGTTGGTTTGTTGTGTTTTTTTTTTTTTTTTTTCCCCAAACCTCCTTTGCTTATCTGGAGTATTAACTTTCCATTTCCGCTGCTGAAGCAGATGTTTTGCTTGTCGCAGACATTAAGGCACTCTTAATGTGCAGTTACTGAATTCTTTTCTAAAAGAGCATTTTAAATTTGACAATGTTTCTTACATTTTTAAAGCAGTGACCTCATTTTGGAAAGATTTTTTTCCAATACATATGTCACCACTGGAAAAATATTAATCTGCAAAACTTAGTATGAAATGTCTCCATTTATTAAACATCTACTGTACAGACATCAGCTGTCACAAAATCCAGTCATGCATCCTTGTGAGTCCTGGCATTCTGGAAAGGGTTTGTTTCAAGCAGGAAATGTATTTTCATTGTGGCTTTATTAAAATAAATATTTAAACAAATTTCAACAGTTAAAAATGTCTTTGCAAATCATACCCTAAAGAACTAGAAACTAAATATTACTATGTCAACAGAAAGATTAACTCACTAAAGTAAACTCAGTCAAGACTCATTCTCCTCCTGTCCAGACTCATCACCTATTGTATGTTATAGTGACCCCTTCTAACATTAAATTCTTAAACAAACTGTTATCTAAAAACAGCAGGATGAAAGATGAGTATTGAAAAATAATTAAAGAACTGAATACCTTATTATTCTTCCATTCCTCTTCATGTTAATTTGTAAATGCATACCTTCAATTCTTCTTTATGTTTTTGCTTTCCTAAGTTTCAACTGCCACTATACTTTGATGTTTTAAATGATCTTTTTATGACAGTTTAGGAAAATTTACAGAAAAAAAAGGAACTGTGCTTTCCAAAGGGACAAACAATACAATAGAATTTTAAAAAATATTTATCAGTTAATCAGAGACTTTTCTGATGAAGATATCTATTACAAAACACAATGGAGATTAGAAAGTCAACACAGAAGAGAACTGGGTATTTAAATATGCCAGTCACTGCATCTAGAGATTATATTTTTAAGATAAGCATATCAAACAATTTCTTGCATTCATCAGTTGCTGATGCCATCTTCAAGTCTGCCTGCTGGAGCTTTTTTTGTTTGTTTGTTTCTTTCTATCCTCTCTTCTCTCCATCTCACAAGGTGGGGTTTATTTGAATCTTTTCCTGTGAGATATTTTAAAATGCTATGCCTCTCTAATTTACACAGTAATGAGGTTGCCCTGTCTCTGACCTTGGAGAGTTAGCTTGGACTTCCTATATGATATATTTTTGGAGGAGATCTCCACCCCTGATTAGGGTTAATGGGTGCTGAAAAGCTGTGTTTCAGAGTTGTTTTAAGTTAGCTCTTTGGGAAATCTGGCTTTCAGTTCCCAGAGACTGCAGCTGTTTTGGGGAAAAGGGAAGCAGGAAAAGAAGGAAAGGAGAGGTTTTATGAACACTGGATAGGTAATATGAAGTCAAGTTCTTGCTTCGATTTGGCTTCTTGTTTAGTATAATGAATAGAGCACACATTCCCCATAATTATAGCACTTACTTTTTCCTGTCCAAACATTTTGAAACAGCTGAAGATTCAAGAAATAGTCAAGAAACCCTGTAAGACAGGGTAAGTGTATGACTTCAGTCAAAGGAGCTAATCCCTGCATGCAGTCCTCCAATTATTTTTCTTCGCCAATAAGTATTGCTACCTTATTTTATCCAGAATGAATTCTATTCAATGAGCACTCATCAAGTTCCAACCTTAATTAGACTCTAACAAAGCCAAACAAACAAATCACTGTGCTTGGATAAAGGCATGTGGGATGGAGTGTGTGAAAAGAAGAGGATATACATTTAAATTGTTTTACTTTCTTAACTGCTATAAGTGCTACAAAGCAACAGATATAATTTATTACAGCCTTTGATAGTCAAACACACTGGGTTGAATTATGATCACAAGATTTCACGCAATTCTGTACCATTGCCTATCTTTGTAGGTATCTAAAGCTCTTTTCTCATTTTGCCTTTTTTTCACCTCTTTTTTGTACATAGAGTTATATTTTATTTTAGCTATCAGATGACAGCTACTGTGTAAAAGTACTTGAGTTCCCTTACATGGTTTGTATCATCACCAGAAATCCTTGATAAAAATGCAGCCTTATTATATGTGTAGTTTATTCTCTCCATATATTTCAGAATGTATATCCTAATTTAATATTCGAATATATATAATCAGTCAGCACTTTCCTTTCATGTATTTTGACAGAAACACAGGCAGCATACCAGGCAATTAGTCTGAAGTATGATTCCAAAACCAGTCCTACTTCTACCCTCACCCCTTATATGCTTTGCTGATATGGGAAGTTTGTGGGTTTTAGTCTGTTTCTCTGTGGATTCTTTTTTTCTTCTTTTTCCTTCTAATTTTTGAACAAAAGAGTCATCCACTTACATACCTGTTGTTTGCTCCTTTGCTATTGCCTTGAAATAAACTCAGCTCTGGAAATAAAAGGGTTTTTTTTGAGAGAGACTGCCTATTTTTAGTCTTAAGAACTTTATTAATTATTAGCCATATAATGGAAGGGCTTTAGAAATGCTAATGTATTAAACTTCATTATAGTTCTGAGGCACACATGACAAAAACTCCTTATTACATCTTTACTATCCTTATGATATCTGTGCACAGGACAGAGGAATGCAATTGCAAGTTCAGGATATGTCTCCCCATCATCATTTCTGTATACATGTAAAAACTTTAACTTCAAGGTATACACTTCCTTTTCCACATTTATTTCCCAGCTGGTGACCTTTAAAAACTTACAAAACTGAGTTTTAACACAATCTTTTCATTTTCCTCCCCACCTTCCAATATAAAAAATATTTTAATATTCCAGCTATTCTGCATGCAATGATATGCATACAACAATAACTAAAAAAAGGGCTTCTTAAAACATGGTCCAGATTTGTGAAGAGCTTCATGGTTCACTGAACATTTTATTCAATATGGAGATTGTATTCAGGATTGTTTGATTTGCAGAAATAACAAGCCCAAATGCTTCAGTTTCTAATGGTAATTAGTTTTCAGCCTAGACAGTCTGTTTAGTTATATATTTACTACCTTGTAAAGAACTATCACAACAAGCCCTAAAGCATTATTTGAAAATTAATAAGCTAAAGAAAGAGGAAATTCTTCACTTTTGCATAGCAACACTCTCTGTATTCTACTTTTTGATTGCAAAATCCAGCTTTTCAATTATAGGTGTACTAAATTGTGATGCTTGAAAAACTATAAAAGGCAATTATCAATGTTTCTTAATACCATAAATGACTAATGCAAGTACATTTTGCTGTAAGGGAAACAAAGACTAGTATTGTGAACAGAATTCCTTTGCTTCCTGAGTCAGACTAGAATAAACTTTGATTCACATACTTTCGGTGTTATTTGCAATTAATATTAGTTTCTGTGGTGGTTAAAATAATGTGCTACAGATTCCATTGCAGTTTACAAATTAGAAAATAAAGGCACATTATTTCTCCATGTTTTAAAGTTCACTTGGCTTTTGTGACATCAGGCAAAGAAGCAGAAAGAAGGTTAGAGCACAATACCTTGCAGTGGTTCATATATTCCTGCCTTATTCTTATACAAGAAAACACATGAAAGAGTCACTTCACCCAGGTACCTCTTCTGTTCTATCCCTTGCTGCTTTTCAAAGTTAATGGAAGAAAAAGTCTCCTTTGCCAGATACTGTGTTGGGTTTTTTTGGGACTGGACTCTTCTTCAATGGCTCAACAATGAGTGAGCTCTCAGCGGCTGCGGAGGGTAAGAATGCCGCCATTATATCCACTCAGCGTGCTTTACCATTGATTTCTGCCTCTGAACATGGATAGAGGACACGCTTGAGCTGGCAGAAGGAATCACATCATGACATAGACACCTCAGAAGAGGTATGCATTATGGAAATCTTCTTAACAAAGAGAGTTCCTCAGTGATCATTAGCATCAGAGGTTCCCTCAACTCTCTCTCACAAATGGCAATGGAAAGGAAAGAAGGGAACATTTTCAAATCTCGGAAAGACTGACCCTCTCCCTTTGTGCTGCTGTGTCAAAAGAGCTTTAAATGCCTTTTCATTCCAAATCAGTATAATTGCTTTTGTTCAAAACCAGATCCAGCCTTCTCAGCAGTGGAGGCAAAGTAAAATGTGTACTGTTTCAAGGTCAAGGAACTATGTCACTTTACTGTTCCTCATCACTGTCAGCGGTAAAATTAAGTTTTGTGGGGGTGGCAGAAGACTTTCCGAAGAGGATAATACATAAGGTGGAGTGAAAGGCGTTGGTGGAAAGCCAGGCTGCTGGTCAATGCGCAGCCTCACCAAGAGAGGGAAGCTCTGTGTTCGTCCTCAGTGCCCCATGGAGCTGGACTCAGCGTGGAACTGAGTGGGTAGGCAGTGAAATGGTGGCCTTTTGGACATGTGCAGCAGTTACCTGAACCGCCTGATCTGCAAGGCCGTGGTTGCATACCGTAGCTAAGCCACTTTAACAGCTATGGCTTCAAAATGGGTCTGTTAGCCCCCAACAAGACTCATCTCTTCCATCATTCCTCCCCTCCCCTCCCCTCTCCTTTCCTTTCCTCCCCTTTCCTTTCCTCCCCTTTCCTTTCCTCC
>JAVKLA010000008.1:18697481-18708979 GCA_034782735.1 Sagittarius serpentarius | reverse complement strand
GCTCTTCTACCTGCCTGTTCTCCTCTCTCTTTCCTTTTCCATAGAGTTAATTTTCTTCCAGTTCAACAACTTGAACCGGATCATCAAAGTGTCAAGTAAATACTGAAAAAAAAATAGCCAGAAAAGCAGGAAAAGGGTAAGTCTCCTTGCCACCCTCACCTTCAGTGCAATCTAGCAATCAAATCAGCTTAGTTATATTGTAAAACTACACACTAAGGTAGCTCTTTTTCATTCTTCCCCAAAACCTTAAGCCAGAAAGGCCACTTCAGAACAACAACAAGAACGACATTGAAAAGGTACTGAACCTGACATCTCGGGAGTGCAGTTGTACACAAAAATGAGACGCAACTAGCCATATTACAGCTCTGTAATCGTTTTCTAAGGGCACTCTTAGTTTGAAAACATTCCCACCCAATTCTGAGAGTTACTGCTTCCTGCTAGTAAAAACTGGTCTGAACCAAACTGCCAGAGGAATGACAGAACCACCCCTAAACCTTTTCTGAGGAGGAACTTTTTTTCCTCAGTGGTATTTGGTCTGGGCATTTCCCTGACAGAATTTACCAGGATGACAAAAGTGGTCATTCGTTTCTCCAAGGCTCTTCCAGTAAAAATGTTTATTCACTGTAGACAATGTTTATTGTGTCAGAGAAACAGGAAATACAGACTTCGTATCTCAAGACTGCATATTTTAACTTAAGTGTGCTTTCTGAAAGTCTGTGATTTCTGCAAAACACAGGAAAATCTCTATAAAAACACTGAGAAAGCCCATTGCTTGGGTTCCAGGGGAAATATACCAAAACCTAAATAATTCAATACAGAATGACATCCTTTTTTTACATACGTGATGGCATTTGTTGTCTATTTGATGCTTTTAACAACGTCCATGGAAATACACAAACAAAAAGTAATTAGTCTTTTAAGAAGACTAAAGTTTTGTTGGTTTCTGTGATATAATCATGGACATGAGTATGTGATGCCTTATTTTCAATACAAGGCAAAAGATGTGGTTTTGTTAAAGCGTTAATAAGAACAATTAACCTTGTGGTACATTAATGCATATGTAAAATATAAGGTGTTCATAAACCAGATAATAAGTATGTTTAAACATCTAGTTTTCTTATAAGACTTCAGTGAAGTCAGGCTGGGTTTTTAATATACTGAAGACGTTAAAACGTGCCTGATGATGTTGTAATAAGAACAAATAAAAACAACAGTCATATAACAAGGTATGTTAGGTATTCTTTGAGGCACAAACATTGTTTACGTGTTTTGTTTACAAAATCATGCAAGAATTACAAATTCTTGCTAAGTTAGGGAAGGAATTGTTTTCCAGAGGAAAAAAGCCTCTGTTTTCTGTAATTCAACTTGAATAACTCAGCCAAATGGATTATGAGTCTGATAAAAAACTGTTGAGGTTTTCTTGTTAGACTCATATGAAGTTAGTAATAAAAACATTAAAGTAATATCTTGTTGCTTTTACCATGTAGGAACACAATATCTTCTGTAATAGCTTTAATAAGTTCCATATGACTAGTTGGAAAGATGAACTTAATTAAATAACACATCATTAGTTTATCTTTTGCTAACAGTCAACACTTTGGTTAAAACTTTAAAACTGATTGGAAGAATGACACAGGTTATATCTTTGCTATAAAATGTCACAAACCAGATTAAAATTTTAAAGAACATTTATCATTTGCTCTTATATTCTATTGCACTTTTCCTTTTTAAAATAAAACCTTTGCTCTCCTGATTTACACCATCTGAGCAGAGCGGTGGCTACAACAGTTTTAACCTCCTATATTCCTTTATCTGAAAAGAAATTATACCTGCCCTTTCCGTCACTAAAACAAGGTTAGAGAATCAAATATGGTATATGACTGCTCTGCAGTACCTTTCACTACAGAAATGTTTATTAAAGGAAGTAAGCATCTACTTGTCTTGAAATGTGTTGCTATAGCTAATATGACAAGATGAAAGCCTTCTTTTTCAAAATATGGCATTTTTAAGATTCAGAAATCTTAAGGTACTTGCATTCAAAATCATTAGCACTTGTTAGTTTTTCCTTAAGTTTTAGCAATCACAACTTTCAGAACACACACAAATATATTCTATAGCTAAAATGACCAAATTTTGCAGAACCATATCAGCATGGAGAACTGAATTACTTACAAGCAAATTGGAAGTGGGAACTCTTACAAATTCCTTCCTAAACTGAAAGAAGTCAAAGAAAATGTGTCTTCTAAAACCTTGTTTCCTTTTTCCTACTACCAGTAGGAAAAATACTAGCAAAAACTGTAGGAAAACCACTGACATGCTTGCTTTTCTTTCTGTTTGCCTATTCAGACTGTAAGTTAATGCTACAGTCATTTCTCAGTGCTACAGTAACTTCTCAGGAACATTCAAGTCAAGAAAAAGTTATCCAGAAATTAGAAAAACAATGGAGTTACCTCAATTTGTGGAATAATTTATAGCTGAAAGATAAAAAAAATACTTTTTGGAATCTAAGACCCTAATCACTCACTACTAGTAAAAGAAAGTGGAATACAGCATACCCAGTTGTCGTGGGTCCTGCCATCAAGACAGTCTTTACAATCATTCTCCCTGGAGCAACAGGAATTAGGGAACAGACAAGCTAAACAGGGCTGCCACCTCCCTATCAAAACCTGTCAAGCCAAAATACTATTACTTTTGGGATGTCAGTGTCTTACTAAACTACTTAGCATTAATTGACAACTTCTCCTGCAGCATAAGAGACTTAATTGCAAAGTTAGCACAACCCCATAGTTTGAAGCAGCAGAGCCCAAGTGTCAAAGCTGGCAGTTTTAAAAATTAGTTAGCCGAGTAGAAGACAAAATGCAGAGGGTGAGAAGTTCTTCCTGTCAGGGATGACTATACACAGGCTTGATTGAAAGTCTGTCCTGGTCTCTGATGTCACCGGCAAACATGGCCCATATTTTGCCGCTGCTATGTTGGGAAATATATTGAGGAGACTGCAGAGAAGAGTTTCGCCATTATGGCTGACAATTTCTAAGGACCATCCGAGTCCTGCATTAAATCTCCTGTTAAAACAGTTCCTGTTTCAAAGAGGAGAAAGTTTGCTGCCGGAGCAGAGAACAAAGCCTGTTGGGGTGTGTGATAAGCTGTTTGTCAGAGAGATTGTTTTTCGAGATACTCACAGACTGGTTGGGATCTTGCTTTTCTCTCCATAGTGTGAGGCTGCAACTGTACTCATATGATTTTTATTATGATGTTGTTTCACACTTCACTGCTCATGAGAATTAAGTGTATCCCAATAGAGGATCAGGGGAGTTTGAAAGAAACTTGGTCCACTGTTTCAAAGCTACTGGTTTTTCTGATTCACCAAACTGAGTTTTTCATTCTTATTTTTTTGCTCAACCCTTATGTTCAAGAACATTGGCTGACCTTAAATTCTGGAGTTATTTTAATCTCTAAATCACCTCATAACAGGTCAAATGAAAGCTGATGGTCTATGCAACTTTAAACAATCATACATAACAGTTAAATTCATTTTTCTTAAATTTTGTGTAATTTATTCATTTGAGGTTTCAGAGAAAAACTGTATCATGACACATTTAGAGGCTTGGCAGCATAATTTAATGGAACTAAAGCTGTATATGAAAATACAATGATTTTATTACAAATAATTTATTAAGAAAAGACTAGACAGTAAATAAAGTAGGCACATGCCTGCGAACTCAAATTACAAGAGATATAAACAAAGAGATTTCTAAGAGCTATTTATAAACCAACATTTATTAGCAGTTCAGACAGAATTGTAAATAAGTGCAAAACAGTCCCAATAGAGGAATGTGGGATTATTTTGGGGGGACCCTTTTCTGTTAGGCATGACTGTGGAAAGCAACTTATTCTTGAGACTGCCACCTTCATTAATAGTATGTTATGTACAGTCTTTATACAAAGTTAGTAAAGTCCAAGAGATAATGAGATTAACAGAAAAATATATAACAGATGTTTTCTATAATGTCTAATGTGATGTATAAGTAACTTCAATAAGGCTTTTTAAAACCATAGTCCCCTAAAAAGGTCCATTGAAAGTATGGGACCCTTAGCTAGCAAATTAAAGCCAGCACATGAAATGATAGGCTTGTTTTCTGTAATTACTTTTCACAGACCTTTCAGAAATAGTTTGTGGAGAAACCCCAGGGTTCTGTGCACCACAGATTGCAAACCACTGAATTAAACAGCCAGGACTGGTGGAGGAGTTAGCCAGTGGGCTAAATAGGAACAAAGGAGTAACAGTCTCTAAACACACAGAGCACCCAGACCCAGGGATTTATATAGCTCACAGTTGGTTAGGCCAGTGATGTGAGTAAAGAGCACTGGGTTCGTTTAGAATGGTCAAGGCCACTTGTATTTGTTACTAAAGTTTACAGTGGAGATGCATGTAATCAAGGAAAAAATTATACTGAATTATACCCTAGAAGATAAGTTTGTGATGAAAGGAAAGGACACAAAAGAAGTGTTTAGCTGGAGCTGCTTGGGGTATTGATGTTACCCTGTGAAAAAAGAGGTCACTGGCACTCGAAACTAAAAGAGAAAAACCAATGGAAGTTGTGTCTGAAGCTAACATTTGAAAGCCCAAGTTCTAAGGGCTTCTTTCTGAGGATCCACAGCTGTAAAAGCTGAGAGATGCTTTAGGAATTCTAGGTAAGATCAGCTAAGTAATTAGAAAGCTCTGGTATCAAGTAGGGTTGCATTTTACATGTTTTGATTGTAACCATTTAGCATAACCAAAAGCCTGACCTAAATCTCACTAAATAAGTATTTCCTTCCTTAGTTTCAGCTTTGCTGTTCTGTGAGGCAAGATGCATGAGAGCAAGAATACAGAGCCTGTGGAGGCAGCAAACAGAAGCAACACTGTACCTGGGCTGTTGGGATTCTGACGTGTTTCCTGCCAAATTTCTAGGGGCAGTTTGGTGTCAATACTACTGGTGTTGATCTTGAGGAAGGACCCACCAACAGTGGTAGCACGTACTGCGGTGTAGACAATGGAGAAACCATGTAGTGCCCATCATACTCCAAACCATCCCAGTATTTACAATCTAAGTCTGCGAATGGCAATTTCTACGTGCCAACGACGTCCTCAGACCTTCCTTATAGCAACCGTCTAACTCTGTACATACCTAGTGCCTGAGAGGTTTCATCTCTCTGCTCCATTTCAGGTAAACAGATCTCTCCTGTCCATGGTCAGTGCCTTAGCTATAAGGGAGTATCACTCCCTCCCTCCCTACAAAGCTGTATGCAAGGAAAAGTGGACCTCACAGGAACAGTCCCAAAATGAGAAGTCTCTTCCATGCCCTGAGTAAAGCACAAAGCAACTCTTTGGAAGGTGGCATTTAAACTTTACTCTCCACACTGACAATGTCTGCTCTGACTTTTGGCTTCTGAGGACATTAAACATTTAATTTTCCCCTTGTCTGTTGTGTCCAGTTTTGAGATTGATGATTCTAATGACCAGCAAAGATGTCTAGAAGATAAGCACCAACTTTACAGTTTCTGAGGAAGATTAACAGTCAGGTTTTTCTGCTTAAAAACTGTGATTCAGAAATACCTATTCACACCTATAAAGATGATAACATTTTAAATGAAGATTCTATAGCAATAATAAGACCAGAAAATACTGCTAAAATGAGGTAATCCATAGTATGTAATATAAAAGACAGTGGTACAATAATGGTAGGACAATGAGAAGCACAAAGCGATTGAACAGTTGAATCTTGAGGGGATATTTAATAACTAGAAATCTGATAAAGCCCTATTTACCATAATTACATATATAGTTAAACTTTATGTACATGTTTCAGTTACAATATCTCAAGCTAGTGAAAGAGAATCTGCTGCCAGACCATAACAGATTGTTCCCACAGGACATCTGCTTCATGTGTTTAATTTCTTTAAAAAAGTAGGCAATACTTTGTAGCTATAAAAGTATGAAAGCATAACATTTTATTTGATATTATGTCAAAATTAAATAGTTGTGCCACATTTTTTCTTTTATCCCCGATAATATTTGATACTGACACAGTTCTGATGCATCAGTAAATTATCATACAGCCTTCTGAAACTATTGTAGCATTCAGAGTAGGAAAAACACTAAAATATTTTTGATCTAGACACAGAGCGCTTCTTTGGGATTAAACATCTCACTGGAGTGGGACATATGCACTTACATCAAAGAAAACTATCTAGAAAACCTGCATGTCAGAACCCAGCATTCACAAGGGACTTTTTAGGCAACTTTAATTCCAGGCGGACCCATGGCCTTTGACTGATGAATGGGTAAATCACGGAGCAGGGCACCTGGGTTATCCACTGGGAGATGTTCGTACAAAGACTGGCATGGGATTTAGCCACATTTAAGCTGCAGGTGTCTTGTCCGTATGTTCCAGGGAGGACACTAGTGCTGAGTCCTTCGAGTGAAGGCAGCACCACTGGCAGTACAGACATTTACACCTGAGCACTGTCTTTGTGGACAAGGAATATAAGTATCTGAATACAAGAGCCTGTTCAGGGATTCGTTTGTCTCATCCTAATACAAACATCTCAAATAGGTAAGAACAATTTCTCCCCCAAAATATCTTTCCCTCATTGAGTATGAAGGGAGCCTAGACATCTCGCTCAGGTGTAGATATTTGCTTTATACATACATAAATGGAGTTCTTTCTATTTGATTTGTAAGCCCTAACTCAAACTCTGTTACTCAAAAACTGGGCCCAGCTACCCAAGCCATAAGTGTGATCAAAAGAGATCTAGTAAAAAACAGGACAATTATATTCTTATAAATCAACACAGATGAAACTCGTGGTGTTCTCCACAGTTTGCCCAATAATCTGAAGTGATTGTGAGGCAGGGATATATCTGGGATCCTGCACCCTCACCATGAAAGAAGGTTAAACGCCTGCCCCTCAATCCCAAGAAAAATGCCTTGCTCATCAGGCTCTAATTTAGGTTGGAGAAGGCTCCCTCACCCTCCCCAGAGAAGCTGGCTCACTGAAGGCAAAAGTACAAGAGCTTTGATGCCACAAGAGAGCAAACGAGGAGCAGGACGATCCATAAGCCAGGGGCAAGTACGGTCTGCTGGAAAGAGGCACATAGGCTGGTGCCTTGCAAGGGGATAAATCAATAAAAGATTTAGGAAGTGGGGCTTGTCACCAAGATTTCTGTCTATAGACCCGAAGGCCTGATTTCTAGGCTGGTGGTCAAGCTTCCTTTTGCTTCCTGACTATGTCTGCCCTTTTTACTTTTCTCTTACAGCTATCGTTTTCTGAAGGCTTCTGCTCCACGGTGGGTGATAGAGCAGACTGAGAGCAGGGAAGGGAAATAATATGATTCCCAGTCTTAAAAAAATGAGAGACATGTACCGTCATGGCTGATGGCATGTAGAGCAAGAAGGCAGGTCTAGGAAGAGTGGGGTAGGATATCAATAAAAGATCCCTTAATGGAGAGGCAGGTAATTTTTTTTTTCTTTAAATGAGGAAAACATGGAGAATTTCAAGCAAAGCAGATGCCGTCAAATTGATGCATTCAGAAGAGAGAAATTATCACAGTCCAGAAATTATGTATTTCAGGCTATTGACATTCCTGTTGGGTGCTGGAAGAGTAAGAAAATGTCATCATTACTATTTCCTTGCACAGGTGCAGGACGGGCTAGTGAGGCAGCAATGATTTACAATGCTGTCAAGGACATCCTTAGCTCCTAATCAAGGAAAAGTTCCATTTTTTCTGTGCTCAGGTCCATATTTCATTTTTTATAATCCTTTTCCACTGCTACACAGAAAACTCAGCCAAACTCCCACCTGATCCCTTCAGGAGATGTAACTAAACTGGATAAAGTGCCCACCCTCAGTGACTGGGGTACTGTTACCTAAGTAGATCACAGCAGTTACAGAAGTGAGAGCAGAACTCTATGTCTACCACCCTATCGCTGAGTTTTTCATTCACCTGTTCTCCATGTGTCAGACTGAACCCAAAAGTTTCTAAAATCAATAGGTTTTCTTTACAGAGGTTGAAAATGTAATCCTGAGTGACCCAGTCAATAAAAAATGACTCATCAAATGACAAAGTTTAAGACATCAGGTTGTTAACCTTAGCATTAACCATTTCATTAATTCTACTATTTAATCTGATTATAGAAACCCGGAGTCTGAATAAATCATATTTCCAGAAAGTCATTCTATCTTCACTTTTTAGGTGCTAAAATATGAAAAATCAATCACTTCTCTTGCTATTTTGTTCATTTGGTTAATCATTCCCAGTGGCAAACATGAGTTGTGTTCTCAAACTGACACCAAATCTGAACACAGTATTCTAGCAGAAGAGTAATCTTTCTGGACCTAAACATCACCTTACCTGTTTGTACCTCAAAGACCTGAAACAGTTCTCTTTGCCACGTTATCATGCAGGGAACGATGATATCATGACACCTCTCATTGTTTCCTGAGCTACTGATTTCCAGAATATAGTTTTCTACTGTTTAGATGTGACCTAGATGCATAATTTTGCATTTAACTTGAATGGGTTCAGCTTGCCAAGCAATCCAAATTTTTCTTTATAACTTCCTGGTGTTTGTAATTATGTACCACTCTGCCAATCTCTATGTCAGTAACATAATGTATCAACAATGTTTTGATATTTACTAAGGCATATGGAAATGTTGAATAACATCTTCTAATTCCTAGTTCTTACCACCCATATTTGAACCCATTATTTGATAAAGGGCTCTTACTGGAAAAAAACCCACATTTGAGAGTGGTGTGTTAATCAGTTCTTAATTTATTGAGTGTCTGCTTATTAATCTTGTGATGTATGCGAATTTAGGATACTTCAACGAAACATTTTTGACACTTGGGCAACCGCAGAGCTCCTTGAGGTCAAAGAAGATGCTAAATATTTCCATATGCAGAAACACAGGGAAACAATTAAACATCCTCCTCCTTATAATTAACGAAACAGTAGAAGTTTTCACCCCGTGATTACACTGAATACAAATTCAGGGGAATGTAACTGATTTGCATGTAGCTCTGCATCTATAAGAGAGAAGGAGTCAGAAAACAAGCCAAAAAATAGTACCAAGAGGAATGAAAACAGGGAAAAACAGTGTAGTCATGACAGAAACGAAAGAGGGAGAGCTTTCTGAGTGATGTGCTGGCTGGAAAGCTGGCATAGAACTGTGAGAAAGGAAATGCTCTCCTGTTGTTTAATTGTACTCTGTTTGGAGTAATGGAACCTCTGTATACATTCTTTGTAAATCAGAATGATTTCACTAAGAAAAATATTGAACTCCTATGGCATCAGGGAGGCCAGGGTTTCTTAGATGAGGGCTGTGATCACCTCAGCTTGTTGTTATGTGGAATCAGGATAAGCAAGTGTCAGAGGGACTCACCCCAGTCCAGAATTTCAACAAAATTCTCAGGAAGCATAAAGTCAGTCAATAGCTCTTCAAAGAATGTTTTTCTCAAAGACTGGTGACTCCTGAACTCTTTTGAGAATAAAGGCACCGTGATTAAGAAATTCTTTTTGCCTAAGCTTGTGTTTTTGCTTTTCTAGCATGTCATCTCCAAAGGTGTGAAACTGGAAGTGCAGGTTTTGTAGGGTTTTTGTCATGGTTTTCAACAATTTTATGACCTCCATGTAGTGATAAACCAATGTTTCTCTTATAATAAAGTTCCCTTCTTAGTTTCCCTATATAAATTTTTGTATTTTGCAACTGCTATTTTGTATAATTTATAGCCTATTACCCTCTTTTTTCCCCCTTCTGGCCAAAATTAGCCAAAATTATTCTGTCTTTGCTGTAGAAGCAAATAATAGATTATATTCTTAAATTATTAAAAATTAATAAATAGTTCTTAGTTTTAAGTAATTATTTTCTGTTTCCATGTTGTCTTCCAAATCAGCTGTGCTCATCCTCAACTTTGTGAAAACAGTTATTTCAAAAATTAGCATACATATCACTGATTGTTTTTTTCCTTGCTCACCTGTATGTATGTCAAAAAGCTTACCCACAATAAGCAATAATAAACAAGCTTAAGTCAAAATAAGAGATTCCTAAACCGTTCTAGTCATTAAGCAGTTTCTACCCATCATTCTCACATGCAAAGTAAAATTATATTTTCCTGGATGTAATGTATTTTGTGTCACAGTTATTTAGAAATTGTCTATACATTTAACTCCTGAAGGAGGTCTTGGGGTCCAGCCCCATGCTATTGGCAGCAAGTATCATCCATAATCCATCAGCTCATAAATCATCATTTGAAAACAGGTGAAATTTTTTCCTGTCACTCTCCTGCAAGTTGTTCAGGACTTCTTCTTTCTAGTAGTTACAAGTCTGCGTCATATTTCCAACCTGAATTTATGCCTGTTTTCCTTAGCTTAGGTTTCTCCCATGGTGGGGCTTATTCTTTTTATGTTTTAAATAGAAAACTTAGCCAGTTTTGGGAAAGATAATCATGTTTTAAGAGCCTTTCTCTGTACCATGCTTAATTCATCCTTCTTAAATAGAGCTGAAATGGAGGTATACATGTAAAATGATATTAATACTTTCCCATATCTACTAAAAATGCAGCCGTTGGTACACTTTAATGTATTTTTTCCCAATTTTGAAGTTGTATCATGTTGGTGTCTCACAGTTATCCTGTAACAAGATTGTGTATCCATATCCTTCTGTAATATCCACCTCTTCTACCATAGTCAGTTGTTATTTTTATTAGCAACTTTGAACTGCTGGATTTCACTGATTTTCACAGAGACGCATGGTAGTTGAGGTCAGAAGGCATCTGTGGAGATCATCTTGCCCAATCACCCTGCTCAAAGCGGCACCACCAAGAACAGGTTTCCCAGGACCATGCTTGGGTTTTAAATATCTGTGGGGATGGAGATTCCACAGCCTTTCTGGGCAACTTGTTCCAGAGTCTGAATTTCTTTTACACAGGTCTTCCAAACTGAAATTAGCCACACTGATCCTCCTTCACCCCTGCCCCCACAGGCATTACAGAAAACCCCAGAAGACAGATACTTCTATGCCTTTCAGTCACAGATTTCAGAGAACAGAGCCATGCCTCTTGTGTCCAATATCTTTCGGTTCTGGGGTGCCAACAACTCCTTCACAGCATCTTCCTCTTTTATCTCTTCTGTCCCTCACAAGCAGGTTTTAAAAAGTGATTTTAGTATTCCAATGATATGAATCATTCCGCCGGATTTCACTTGTTTCAGTTATGTAAAATTTCCTCATTTCAATGAGAATTTCCAGTTCTTGCTCATTACATAGAATCATAGAATCATAGAACCATAGAACGGCTTGGGCTGGAAGGCACCATCAAAGGTCATCAAGTTCAACCCCCCTGCGGTGAGCAGGGACACCTTCAACTAGATCAGGTTGCCCAGAGCCCCGTCCAGCCTGGCCTTGAATGTTTCCAGGGATGGGGCTTCTACCGCCTCTCTGGGCAACCTGTGCCAGT
>JAVKLA010000008.1:18678400-18694585 GCA_034782735.1 Sagittarius serpentarius | reverse complement strand
CCATGAAAATTTCTCCACATTTAAGGCAAGATTCATCTGACCTACTTTGAATACACACATTTAGTCAGTGTAATCCTGCTGTCAGTGACCCCCCCCCCAAAAAAAAAAGAGTCCATGAAAGCATGAAAGTGTTCATGCCAGTGCCTTGGCAATAGCAAAACGCCATCCTAACAATCATCAAAAGCAATCCTCATTACAACCAGGAGGGAAGGAGCAATCAATGCTGAGAAAACTGAGCTACTTAGCTACATTTTCCATTCGTAACATTGTTCTCAAAATGAAAAATGACAGATTTTGATGCCTGTATGTATAAGTAGTGAAATGACTTAAAGGAAAAACAAAGAAATGCTTGACGCTTTCTCACTCGTTCAAGGCTATAGTTCAGAAGTCATTATTAGTCAGAAAATTCACAGAAAATGCATTGTTGTTTTATGGTAAAACACATTGTACAATAGTTGGTAGCAGAACACTAATTCCAAAACATGTTTTCTTTTCTGCCTATGATCAGACTCTTCTGTCATTTACCTGAGGGAAGCAGAGTGGGAAATTAAACTCTGGTTAACTCCTTGCTCCCTCTGGATTAGGTAGTGCAGAGTGTTTTGCCATGCTATGCATCAGGTATTTGAGTCCTTCAGTGGAGACTACAGGTACTTATTACTATATACACAAATTTTCAAAGCTTTCTCATTGCCATACCCACACTTGTTCCCATCTTGTGACATTACTGCAACTACAGGAAGATTGTAGCCAACCCAAGTTGGAAAAAATTTGCAAAGTAGCAGTGGTCTCTGTGTATCTACATCAAAGTAGGACTATGTTTATTATTTTTGTTTTAAGACATTACCCAAATGCTCTAAATCCAGACTAAATTATTGCAATGCTAGACAATACACAAACATTCCCTGCCCCAAGGAACTTACACAACAGGAACACAAACACAGGAAAAATACCGATAAGGATTAGATAAGGATTACTTCTTTCTTTTTGGCCATTCAACTATGTGGTTGAAGAACTCATAAACTATGTGTTTTAAATTAAATTTATGTTCCAAGTTGCTTACAGTCGTTTTTCTTCTTCTCCATTACTCATTTATTGTAAATGCTATGATGACATTCCCAGAATTGCCAGGGAATTATCTTTGAAGCAATATTTTATGACCCCCTTCTTCAGTCCTCAAAAACATTCTCAAGAGAGATGTAATCAAACTCATAAAAATACCTTAATTGTGCATTCATTTAAATGACCTTTGAGATCTTCAAAATGAGGTTCAGGTGTTTGCATACTATTGGATCTGCTTACAACATACACCATGAAAAGCTTGTGAAGTGTATGTTGTGGGCTTTGTTTATTTTAAAGTGCTTCTCGCAAAAGTAGGTTTGTGCTTAACAAAAGACAAATTACTTGGTGTTGGAAAGAGAAGACCCAAGCAATTGGGAGTCATAGAAAAGATTTTTCTTGTTTAAAAAGGACACCCAATTGTAAATAAAACATTTATTTTCTGAAAGGAAGTGCAAACAAAGAAGTAATTTTAAAGGGCAAAATTTTCTAGAATCACAAAAAAAGAACTAATGAAAAAGCTATATTAAATACAATGAGCTTTTTGAGTCAGTGACTGTTTCCTTTGTTTCCATGATCCTTTTTTTCCTCTTTACAGAAGTACTTGTGCTGAATAGATTGGCTGGATTTCTCTGGGAACAAAAAAAAATCCTCCCAAAAACCAAAGCAAAACAGAACTTCCATAAGACTTTGTTAATTCAAAGAAATACCTTCCTGCGGCATATTTCTCTAGTCTCAGTTTCCTGGGAGTTATATCGGGGAATGTAAGCCTAATACAGTCAGTACAGCTGACAAATACTTGTCGGACGTCATGAACTTTATGCACTACTCCTCTTTACTTTTCTCAGTCATACGTGAGAGGGAATTGTCCTTCACTACATGTTAAAGGCATGACATACCCTGAGACCTGGACTTTACATGTCTACATTGCTCATCCAAGCATCCGGTAATTCAGATGTTGCAAGGCCACCGTTGCTCTGAGACTAACCGCAAGCATCCTACACCTCTCAACAGCCAATGTTTTACATGACGTCAGACCTTCTGGGAAGGACCTGTCCAACATTAATGATGTAACATTGCTGCAAGGGCTGGTAGAAGAGAGTGGAGGACTCTGCGTGATAAGCACCACCAGCCTTATTCACAGAACGGAAGCAGACCTGGGTTCGTGCTGACAGGTGAATAGGCCTAACCTTTCTCCTCAGCCAGATTTCCAAATTCAAATGCGGACCTTCACTGAAGCATTTTTGGCAAAAAATACTGCCTTGATCCCACGCCTGACCCTACACTTGCAGTCTAAGATGTATGGCCACCTTCCTAACTAAAACAGCTCTAGGACAAAAACGTGAACAATGGAAGTCTCTGCTCTGTCTCTCCGTTGTTTAGCTGTTGGCTTGCTCTCTGGCTCTGTTCTGGACTGCTCCGACCAGCTGTCCTCAAAATAACACCTGAGCAGAGATCAGTGAATATTTAGTCTCAGGGAGGTCTCTCAAAAGACAGTCCAGGACAAGTCTCTCTCATATGTGGATGTCTGTTCTTCGGTTTTATCCTGGGAAACTTTGCACCCTCAGCGACCCTCAGATCCCCTCACGCCACATCCCTCAGCGTGCAACACAGTTCCTTCAGTCTCCTGCTGTGGCAGCGCCAGCCTCTTTGCTGAGCTGCAGCAAAGCCCTTGCGCTGTTCTAAGCAGTTTAAGTTGTCAAGACATACAAAACACATGGATTAGCACCAGGCCAACAGAAACACCACGCCAGGCTCAGAGGAACTCCAGAACAGAATGCTCCACGGTGTGGACACACCACCTTTGCTCATCTATACTGTAGTTGCAAGAGCCTTCACTCTGTTTGCCTGCAGGGATAGGTACGGGTCCCTTCTCTTCTTTTATTTAGCAGTATTGATCTAACCAGACTGTCCTGTGAACCAAGCGCTTGAGTTTTGAACGTGGTTGATAAAGAATACCCTGAACTGCTGAAAAAATATAGGAAAAAAGCCCAAGCCCATGTGCCTTGTTCTATGCGGGAAGAAGAGTAAGGCAGAACCGTTGAAGAGCTGGAAAAGAGTTAAGACTGGCATTGCTTTAGGCAATGTGCACAGAATAGGAGATGGCATGTACTACTAAGCAGAAAGCACTCAGAAGAAGGTCTGCATTCCTGCTTTCGTTGTGGATTCTGTGTATTTATGTTTTCCTTTGCTTCTAATTTGAAAGAAAAGAAGGCAAACTACTTGGTAGTATCACGTAACTATTCCTGTCTAATAGAGGCACTCCACAGTTTCTTTATGGTGTTACAGAGTAATGAGTGTACCATCTCTGAGAATTATGAAATTACCACTTCAACAAAACACAACACTGCTGCCGTGAAAAGTTTTTAAGCATGATAGTTCACTCTGAAATTAATGCAAACGGCTTTTCCGTTCGTTAGGGAGATCTCTCTATGTATCTTAATTCATGTATCAACTTTGGTAGTTGATATATCCACCAGGCATCCCTCACTGCTTTCCAGACTTTCAGAGAAGTAGTCTAACTATATTCCTGAATTAAGATTTTAAAGTCATTAGGGTGGGAACATGTAAGGAAAAAACACATTTAGAACTATAATGAGAGTAAAGGAGTGTTTTAAGTCAATTATAAATAAACATAATTTATTAGAAATAACAACACTTCATACATAGCAAAAATACAGATAGTAACAACTCAGCAATTAGGAGATTACTGCTAAAACAAAAGATCTCTTTCAGCTCTTGATGGCAAAAGATAATAAAATTGAAATTGTGATTAGAAAGTGGGGAATTTCCAGACTGTCACTGTAGGGTTTTCTAGATGGATTTACACCTGCAGTTGGCCAACTGAAAGTAGTTCGTCAACAGCAACATTCAGTATTCCATAACCACTTGAAACAAAAAACAGCTCTCCATATGGGAAAGAATAATTCTGACACCACAGGTGCTGGACTGTAAATTTGTAGTTTGTGTGAGTGAAGAAGAGGCGCCTACTTTCCATACCCTAGAGGAACAATCTTGATTCTATAGGTGTGACATCTGTATCATTAATGCCACTCAGAGACATACCTAAGCAAGCTTTTAATTGACTAGCTGGTGTATAATTAGTGTATTGTCATAGTACAGAGCTCAGCTGTAAAACCTGACCAGGAGCCTGCATAAATGTGGATTTCTAGCCCATAGCCACAGACTGCGGTGTAGTCATTCTCTGTGAGCTGCAAGACAAACAAGGGAGGAACTGTAAGTTCTGTTTTACAGGTAGACGTTTTAAAATGCACATAACCATCTAAAGGTGCAATTATGTAATGCAACGAGGCAGTTAGTGGGATTTTCATAGGCATCTACATACCTAACTTTCGTTTTGTAAAATTTCTTAGAATTGTAATGTATACCCACCTGTACCACAATAGTTTTAGAATCTTGGTGTATAGAGTGTAAAGGTACACCTGTACTGGTAAATGAAGCAGTGCCTGGAAATGTTCTTATGTCTGTTAGAGCAGTTTCTGACAAGATTTTGGCTAATCCAACTAGCGCCCTACAAACAATTTGTGATTTCAGTTTGGGGGTTAGGTAAGTCCAGGGACCATTACCAATGGACATTTTACAAACATCTACCTTACCCGGGAGAAAAAAAACATCTTATTGGCATAGATATGGGTATTCCATGCCAGAGAGCCTCAGTTCCCAGGAACATGCCTGGTCACCTTTAGTTTGCTTAGATGGCCGTAACCTAGATGGACTTGTGCAAAGGGTCACCTAGGAAGTCTGCGGCAGAGCCAGTGATTCTGCCATATCTTAAAGGGCCTAACTCAAAAATATAAATTATACAATAAAATACAGTAAAACTTGTTTCAAAAAATACAGCAATATTTTGTACTAGAAAACATTCTCCTACCATTAGAATAAGAGAGAAAATGTAGGCAGTAGGAGCACCACAGAAGACATACAAAGATCTTGTGATTAACAGAGAAACATTGCTTAAAGAAGTTTCAAAATAACATTTCTACAGGGGCACTTATCACAGACAAGGACGGCAGAATGAAACTAGACAATGTTGGATCCATTTATTTAAGTGCCTGCAGTTATCAATTCAAGGCAAATGAAGCAATAATAAATACAGAGCATTTGAAAGAAAGATAATCTGTATCCACCGCATTTTAATAAACAGTAATCACAAAAATCAATTCAGGCACATTGGATCTGTTTTTCTATTAGTTTTCCTATTACTGTTCTCCCTTTCTCTTCTTTCACCTCCTTTTTCTATCTAATACTTGATGGAATGATTTGTAGTTCCTATTGTTTTGGTGTCTGAACTTTTGTCTTTATTTTTCTTTCAAAAGCTGGGTTTTAAACTTAAAAATTAATTTCCTCACTTGTAGTATCAATACTACCAGTCCTAACAGCTAGCGAACAGTATATCTCTTGATTTATTTTCTTTTTGCAATCAATAGGTCAGAACTGCTTCTTACTAATTTTAATCAGTGTTAGGGTGACTGCGAAGGATGACACTTCCCACCATGAAGTCTGGGAAGGAGAAAGTGGATCAGTAATAAAAGTCAGATAAGTTTATTTTGAAAGTATACTCTGTCTCCACCCAATTTTTAAACACTGCTAGGTAAGTATAAGATCAAATTTTACAGATACTTACCAAACCCATGATTATTTCTCCAGGCAATAAAAAAGATTTCAGCAAAGTCAAGCATTTACGGGAAAGTACAACTACTTTTCCCTCTCACAAATATGATTGTGTATCAGAGTAACCACTGGAATTTAAGCATAATAAAAATACTCAGAGAAATGATGAAAAAATAAAGATCTGAGTCTAATTTAATGCACATTTGTTACACCTATGTAGGAATGAGAAAGAAAAATTTGGCTGCTGGGTAGAAAACAGAAGTAGAGTAAAATTATTTACAGTGATTTTCAATCAAATCGGTTTCTGGTTTTAAAGAGTGAGCCAGGTGTCTCCAGAAGCAATTTGTTGCATCTTAAAAGTAAATGCCGAAGTGAGAAGGATTGAATCATTGTCCGGACATATCTGTCCCCCTGTTTGCTAAAGAGGATGCAGTTCCTGATGTTTAACCCTTATACAACTGAAGCCACATGGGTCAATCCCATTCTGCAGAACAGAGGCAGGATATTAGAATGACAAATAATAGGAAGGATGTCAGATCACCCTCTCAGCCACTGCCCCGCAAGAGGGAACTGCTGGAAATTGCACAGGGTGCCTCCCTTTGTGTCAGGTAAGTGTGTGCTTCCTAAGGCCAGTGCGCACCTGAATTTTCCTTCAGGAAATACAACTGGTTCAGCTCGGAGCTGGCCCTGAGATCATACCTAAAAAGAAGGAATTAATGTAGGTTTGGCCTTGAATCCAGCCGACACAGCAGCACAGATGAAGCCATTTTCCCTCGTAGCTTAACATATCCATTTTGGTATTATTTATTATGATGTTACCAGAGGATTAGGTAAGAATGGGAACCACATGTGCTAGACATTGTACAAAATAGCAAATGGATCTTCTCCAAAGGGCTTTCAGCCTTAGTAACAGACAGACAAAATAAGGAAAAGGGTTATGACCCACAAATGGAGGCAATAATCATGTTAATTCCTAAACTGGCTTGATGGATTTTGTTTGAAGGAGATTGCTTTAACTGAAAGAAAAGAACAGAAAAGTACAATAAGACCAGAATGGGAAAAAGAAGTTTCATGGGCAACTATGGGATGTTGATGCAATGAAAACACTGGACGGATGGACAGAAATGGTGACTTGGTGTAGAAAAGCAACTACACATGTCATGATAATCTATGAGCTGCTGGCTCATCTGTTTGATTGGTTTTTTTTTCTTTTTATTTCCTCTGGATTATGTGAGGGTAGAAAAAAAGAATCACAACATAGATTTGAGTGCCCCCAGAATACGTGTGAGATAGTTTCCTCACAAACACCTAGTTTCGAAAGGAGATCTAGAGAAGAATGACACAAATAAGCCCCACTACATAGTCATCAGTGCAAAATTTTGAGTTTCATATGTCTTTGTAGCTGCATCAGCTTCAACTTCCATATGTTAGTTTGTACTCCACGTTGATATTTCAACAAATGACCTGTATCACAGCTGTGGTAGGCAGATTCTTACATATAAATTAACACTGTTAATGCCAAGTAGTCAAGGTTCAGTGCTGACCATCATTTCATATTATGTCATGTAAAGACTTCAAATATCATGTCCCTATGTTGCCTGTTTCTACTGACAACCAAGCATCCTAAGCATTGTAGCATTTTGTCAGTTCAGCAGATCCAAAGCCATCCATCACTGCTGCTATTTCTGTCATACGCATTTAACTTCAGCATTAGCCAACAGTCTGCACTCTTGGTTACTGATCAGTATCATCACAACTGTCAGATGGGGAGCAAATTTTTTTTCTCTCCCAAAGTTGTTTAATGTAATATTTGATATAGACACATTCCTTAACAAGTTTTCTATACCATGTTTGATATTTGAGTATGGGAATGTTTCCAGCATGATCTTTCATAATACATTTACATTTTTAATGTCTTTGTGAATGCTTTAAGCATCAATATTGGGGGTTCCAAGGATGTGTCTTTTCTTCTTCCTGAGAGTCACGATCCAAAGAAAATGAGCTTCCTGAAATCAAGGGAAGGGGTTCAAGAAATCCTGCAGTCTTAAACACAACTGGTTTCAAACACACGTAAAAAAACTATGGAAATTTCACTGAAGTACTGCTATGACAATTTATTTTGGTTTCAAAGTTAAGATTCTTTTTTCATTTTTCTGTGAAGAAGAATTAAAATGATTTAGGAAAGTACCTAAAGAAAGTTTAAATCCCATTGATCTCAGATTGTGATCTAGCAACCTTCTGGAACAGGGTAGATACAGTCTTATTAACAAGCAGTTTGAACTACTGCTTATCTTATTTTTTTCAGAGGCATCTTTTCACAAAAGCCTGATTTTCACACTCTTTTGAAAACAATCAAATTAAAGGGGAGGACTGACTCAGACCACAGATCAACTGGATTTATTTAAAGAGGTAGCTCAAAATTAAAGTTCGAAAGCCTAGAATTCAAGGATTCCTGCACTGTGGAAGGATACTGGTAGTGGTAAACAAACACTGAGGGGTGTTATGCAGCTCTGCATAAAGCCAAAAACTGCCATGGACTAAGGTGGTGCTCACACAGTAGTGTGCCCATGATCTGCAGACACAAAGCCCAAATACCAGAATTCCAATATATTAAAATAAAAAATAAAAATACTGTTTAAATGACTTGTGATTTAAATAATGATTTATTAGATTTTTCTTATCGCTGACAACGTTTTTTTAACTTTTTTTTAATAGTTGCATTTTTATAAGTGAAAATTTATTTAAAGAATCTAGTAATTTAAAACTTAGAGTTGCCCATAACTGAAATTTTAAATGGAATTAGTCTCAGAGTTTCAAATTAAACAGTGTTGTTCCCCATGCTTGAAGAACCTGTGTGCATGTATGTGTGTGCATGTATGTATACACACAGACATGAACTGAATGTTGAATAAGCGTATATATTTGAAATTCAAAATAAAAAAAGAGAAAACACACATCATGAATACTGACGATCCCATTTTTTAACCAGGGCTAAGGCAAAAAAGAATAACAAAGATGACTGTTCACAAGATAGATTTATTTATTTACTGTATATATGGGTCTCTGAAATTGTTGGTGTTTTTCTTTTTTAATATAATAATAGAATTTTGTAATATAATACTAGAATTTTGAAAATTTTTATGTTCTTCATTGCAACCTTGGAGAAGTTGAGAACTATTAATTTTCATAGTAGACAGCTGTTACTTCTCAGTAGAATGATTGGACTGTGATATTTGCCATTTAAAAAAATCATTAATATAAGCTGAAAATGAAAGAAACTAGGGAAATAAAATGAAATAGCTCCAGATGCTGACTTTTTCTCTCCCTGGATTCACTTTTCTAATGTGATAAAATATAAAATTATTTTAAAAGAAAAATAATAGGAAAAAATTCCCTGAATCCTTTCTTCATAGTTACTTCTAATGCTACAATAATTAACTTTAAAATAATGGTACATTAGTTAATCGCCATATTGCAATGGAATTTCCATGGATACACATATAATGTGGGTATTAATAATACGTTAGTTCATCATGATTAATCTTTTAACAATTAATATGAAGTGAATGAATGAATGACTGATTAGTCATTTATTAGCAAAGGAAGATGTGCAATTATGTCCTTTCTGTACTAAACACTTTTTGTCAAAAGATTTTTTTTGCCTATAGTAAGAAAAAGATGATAGGTAAAGGTTAATGCTATGAATACTTTTTCAATTTCATATCATCTAGGTCTAAGGTATATTGGCACATATGAGAACACTATAAGAGTTGTCACTTGTTTTAATTAGAAAGGATGGCTATTCATAGAAAATAATATGGAATCAATAGAGGGTGAAAAACATACTTTTATACATTAAACTGAATAATTCCATCTGCGTTTATTTCCCCCCTGAATAGCTGTGAAATGGTTGGACTCTGGAAACCTGACAAATAGCTCATGGTAAGCAGTACGTGGTGGTTCTGAAATTAGTTACCCAAAACCTGAATTGCTTTAAAGTAGTTAGAAAATGAGAGTTATCTAATTAATTGTTCTAATTGTCTAATATATGCAGGGCCATAAATGGACATAGGTGACTAAAGTGGGATTGAGCCAGAACGTAGGCTTTTGCATCCCAAATTGTGATATTGAAATCCACGTTCATCCGCTGCTTAACCTAGAGGCTCCACCCAGAGCTCAGGGCAGTTGATTGTGGAAAATTTACAGTTTCGCATGAAGGATACAACCTAAGCTTCACATCAGTCCATTAATGCTAGTCTATTTATTGGAAGGAGTTGAATGCTGATATAATTGACCTTTGTGATTTACCTTAGGTGGGGGGACACTTCAGCAGAGAGGAAGCATTTCTACACCACTGCCTTCAGTGCTTTTCTGCTCTGGGAGCACCTAGCCTACTTGTCAGTAAAGTCTGAGCAGAAGTGACTCCAGTGCTCTTCTCTTCACCTCTTCCAATGTCAATTGTGTCTCACTGAGAAGAGCGCTCTTAAATTTAAATGGCTTTTTAATTTTTTTCTCCATTTCGTATGCATATGGATAAAATAATTATAAAAATCAGAATTTGTTTCTTTACTTTTAATGACTGATAATTCACACAAAAAAAAAATCTTCTGGGAACTAGCTTCAACCAGAGAAATTTCAAGTCCAATAAGAAAAAATATGTCCTGACAATCACATACATTTGAAGACCAGCTTTTATCAATGTTTCAGCTTTGCATGCTTTCTGATACTAATAACAAAGATAGTACTCCTGTGCAAGAGGCTATAATATATCCTTTATGACCACATTTATTTCCTTCAACTTTTACAGGAGACAATCTTCAGATTATTTATTAATTGATTACTAATATTTACATTAATATATTTTGGTCTTATTTAAGTAAATCAAGTGTAACAGTAACACAAGTCCCCAGTGAACAGAGGAATATATTGACATTGACCTCAGTGCTCAGAATGCCACCATACAGTCCATAAAAAGTTTTAAAAAAAAATCAACAAACCTATCAATCGTTTCTTTCTCATTTATTGTTGCTCTAGGGTATGTCCCATCTGGTCCATATTTAGATGAATGATTATGTATGTCACTCTACAGTATCAGAAAAAAAATAGTAATTTCATTAGGTGTTTACTTCCCAAAGATGAATCATGGTTCTTAGCAACGGCTAGGGAACAATGCCATGGCAGAAGAAATGTATGTGGTAGTTTATTTTCTGAAGTGTTTAATATGCTCAGTTTCGTCTCAGCAAAAGCCAGAAAAATAGCAACTAGGCGATGAGAAAAAAAGACCGTAGAAGGAAAAGGAGCCTGATATATCTGGTATGTATATTAGAATAGTACTGAATTTGCTTCAACAATATTAATCCCCTTTTGACAGATAAAACATCATGCTATCAATAAAAGTGCAATTACTATTAATAGTACCTTATATTTGTAGAGACACTTCTATCCAAAGGTCTCACATGAGCATCATTATTGCTAATTTATAAAATGACAAACTAAGCTTTACTTAGAAGCCAAATTTTCAAAAGAATTCCCTGTTTACCTGGTGTTCATTCTTATGACTCAAGTAGCACAAACCAGTGTATACCTTCTCTAGAAACCAGTCCAGAAAAGACTGCAGAATAAGCCCGGTTGCATACCAGATTCTGCCTGAAATTTCAGGACTCTGGTTTCCAGCTGAGGTTTCTGTGGGACATTTAGTTACCACGCATAATGTACTTTTCAGGAGCAAAGCCAGCTGCATCTTCACCACTGGGAGAATCCGGAATGTGCTAAGGATAACAAGAATGACTGGAAAACGGTGAGCAAACAGTAGGGTCAATAATGGTAGTTATCTTCAAGCGTCTCTGTGGAGGTGTCGTGTACTGTCCCCCTTTCACTGATAGGAACAGAAGCACAGGACGGTTCACGGTCCTGAGCCCTTCCACACACTGATCATACCTGGCCATGTCTACGACAGCATTGATCCAGAAGCAGCACAGCAGAGCTCAGAACTGGTTTTTTTCCTCTCTGCAGGCAGCATATCGAATGATTTGCCTGGCTGCAAACACTCAGGCAGTAATTTAAGGCAAGTCTCTAGTGCCTCTGAGCAGTGTCCAGCACTGTGTGTCCTTCTGCAAGCAGCTTCTTCAAATTTCCCAGGGAAATTGACAGTTAGCTCTTGGAGGTGATAAAATATGAGTTGACAAACTCATTGGTATTTGGGAGTAAAAGGTATTCAGGATAGACAGCAGTCTTACACAGACTGTTATTATTTCGGTCAAACCTCTGGAGCGCTGATTGAATGGAAAGAGCAGTGAGACAGCTCTGTCTTGAATTTGCTGTTCTTCTCTGTCATGCTCCTATTTTATGGTGCGCTGATGCCCAGTCAGGTTTACCCTAGCGGTTCTGAAGTTTTCTGTCTGCTGATACCTGAATTCTGGGGAAAACCTAAATGAGTTTTCACTGTAATCACAGCAAAACCAAGAATTTAGGATTTCAAAGCCAAGGAAAAGGACTATATTAGGAATACTTAACCAAAATCTAAGACAAACTTTTCATGTGAGTGGGATGTCCTAGTTCTATCTGTGTTACTATAGCAACTGGCTAATTATTCCATCTCTTCCTCCCCTGCCCTTGTGTGCATGGAAACTTCCCGGGGTTTTTTGTTTTATTTTTTTTTTAATATAGGATCTATTCACCATCCAAGACCTATGGAGAGGTAGCATAATTGTTTGGTGGTGCCAACTTCTTGTCCTGAACTATTTTTGCAAACTAAAGTTTCACTCAAATCTTCATCATAAAATAAATCAAAGGGTTTGCAGATAAAATAGTCAAATCAGTCTCTTTTTGGAGGACATGCCCAGAACGCTTTTTAAGACATTGCCTGAATTGGTAATGGTAATGACAGTGATGTACCTCCTGATTTTGCACAGAACTTCATTTTGCATCATATTTTGAAAATCAGCAGGATTTTGTTAGTGTAATCAGAAAAAGCATTGCTAATTTCCAACTTTCTTTCTTTAAGGCTTGAGAGTTTGCTCATTAATTTCCTTAATTTTGGGGGGAAAAAAACCCCACATCACTCCTCTTACTCCCTGTTGTGGATTTAGTGGAGGAAAGAGAAGGTGTTAGTGGACTGGTGGATTCGCTCTTCCCTGGCAATTGGCTGCTTTTTTGCTTATCTGCAGAGCAGCTCTGCCTGGGGCAGCGTAGCAGGCTACCTGTTATGGCAGCAGAATCTACATGGCACAGCTTTTGGCTTTGCACTCTTCAAAACTCTCTTGAGAAAAGAGTGCAGATGTTCTTAATGAGATATGTTTGGCATCCTGTGTATACACAAGGAAGCAGAAAACTATGCAGTTTCCTGCTATCAATCAACAAGCAGCCTTGATAAAGCTGTTGCAGAGAGATCGGTTTGCTCAGGCCTGCTTAACGTCATGGAAGTGCAAGCCATTTTATCACTGACTCATTGTCAGCCTCCCTTTAGAGGTCTTTTAGGACAAGGTTGGTTTTTTTATTTAATTTTTATTAGCAGCTAAACTTTGTGAATATGATCAGATTTCTTCTTGATCAACTGCTTGGTGGACAGTTTTAATTAGCTTTTCTTAAATATCAGACACTGCGAGATGTGATGAATAAAGTTAAGAATTACACCTACTTAGACTAAATTAGAATTTAGCTTAAAATGTAATAGTGTTCATGAAGAATTTGAAAATTATCTGACAGAAAGAAGGGACTGTTGTTCTAGTTCTTTAATTGGAAGTCCATATGCTTGACTGAGGGGTAGATGAGGAAAAAGAAAGGGAGTCTTGACTGAGAATTTCCCCTTTCTTTCCCCTTCCAGGCTCCACTGGGGGAAAGAGGAGAGGGAAAGGCAATAGATATTCTATGTCTTATTTACATATGAGACCAGTGTTTGTTGGACAACATCCCTTCTCCTGGGATATCAATGTGAAGCGAGAAACAAATGTTCAATTGATTGTTTAACAGCCTTGTCTCTGCTCAGATGCCACTACCAAAACGTGAAGTGAGAGCATAAATAGTGGCAGAAAAGGCTAAGTCATCTTCTATTTGTTGAAAATGTCTCATGTTTATATGCACTTTTTTCCAAATGAAAATATTCAGTCTTTCTATCTCTATCAGATGCCACAAAGTAATAAGGTGTCCTCTTTTACCAGGCTGACCTATGTGTTCCATGCAGGGCTCTAATTATATGTCAGGGAGGGAGAAAAAAATGCCCTCCTTAGAAATTTACATTAGATTTTTTAATTTTACTTCACAGATCTTTCTTATAATGCATTCCTGTGGTTTTGCTGGGTGAGATGATACTTAGTTTAAGAATGTCATGCTAAGTTAGTGGCATTTCCTTGAAGTTGTCTGCCTCCCTGCACAGATAATGAAACATTTCATCAGCTTCCCCACAGGAAACTGATCATAACTTTTAACCTCCCTTTTTTTTTTCTTCCCCTGCTAGGACAAAGCAAAAAAAAGAAAACATCTTTAAAGTGTTTATTCAGTCTAAACATTAGCTTGCCTTTTTGAAAAGTTTCACAGCTTTCGGCTTCACAGAATCCAGATTTGGAAGAGAAAAGTGTGTGACAACACTCGGGGAAGGACAAGACAATAACTGTCTCGTGCTGCATTTACACATGGGCAAAAAATGACTTCAGTTCTGTTGACAAATCATTTCCATGTTGAGTATATTGCTAACTCTGTAGATAGTTACAAGTACTGCTTTTGGCTAGTTCTTAAATGAAACATTTAGAAAGTTATAACAGAGGTATTGCTGTATCATTTGCAACTTCCTGATGTAAATGGATCTCCATAAACAAATGGAACAATTTGATGGGTAGGAAGCTAGTATCAGTCAGAAGGTTACAGACGTGTAATATAAGACATATCTTTGGTATATGATGACATATTTGATGACGTATAGATTCTATCAGCAAGAGTTTTCCAACCAAAGGAACATGTTTAAAAATCTGTGTCATCAGTTAAAGAGAAGCCACTAGTTCAGTGAAGAAATTGCTGATGAGATTGTGTGGATATTGGTCAGACTAGATTACCATAGTGGTTTCTTATGACCTTAAAATCTATCGATCCAAGGATTTATGCAGTCATAGGTGATTCAGAAAAATTGACAAATTGCACTCACTCAGGTGAGACGTACTCATTCCTAGATCATCTCAATTACAATTAAAAAGACTTAAATTAAAAATCCTTTAGGTCGGTTTACTTTATATCTGCCCTGAACTGAAGTTATTCCATAAAAGTGAAGGAAAGTAACTATAAGCAGACATAAAGTTCTCTTGATAGATTTCTCCTCCTCTTCCTCCCTTGATGCATTGTATTTGTTTTTGTCCAGCTGTACTCTTATTCACTGCTGAATTGATAGAAAGCTGCTGCTGGACCCATAATTCTGCACGTTGGCTCTTCCAGCATGCTGGGACAGAGAGAAAACAAACACGTGGTTTGAGAGCATTAAGACTTAGGTGTTCTTTTCCCATCTTGGTTATAATAATTCTGAGTTTATAATGCCATTCTTGTTATTCATCTGGCTTTTGCCACTATAGTCAGCTGCAACATCCTTATTGAAACCCAATGTATTCATTTAGCTAGAACTCTATAGGACACATCTTTCTTTCTGTGTTCTCATTTATGGATTTGAAGACTTATTTTGTTGTTTGTTTTAGTAACTTTTGCAGTGTCTTATTCAGTCTGATTTTTTATTTCTTGATTCTTAATTCTTGACCTCTTAGGAAGTTTTTATATTTTTTCTGTACTTTCCTCTACTTTTTGCTCTCTGCATTTTCTTGATATCCCTCTTAAAACAGATACTCATGTCAGCAGGTCAAACACATCTTTCTCCAAATTCATCACCCTTCCCAAAGTAATACCATATCCTCTCTGTTTTCATCCCTTAACTCTTCAGATCTACTGGTTTTACCAAGATTTTACTGAACTTTATTTAGCAAATATCTCCTATTGAAATCCATAACTTGTGTTACCAGTCTGGTTTTGTTTATCTTTCAGCTTAATAGACAGAATGAATTTATGATTACTCCATACAAGGTCTAGACCAGCTATTCTATCAAATACTAATTAGTTTCAAATTTGCATGTAAAATAGAATGACCTCTTGCTGATTCTGTTGCTACTTGGTGAATAAATTTGCTAGCTATCACATTAAAGAATAGCTGATATCTGCTGATATCAATAGCATTCATTCTCCAGTTTGTGTATGGGAAATAATACATTTTTCCTATAATATAGTGATGTGGTTTATCCCCAGCCAGCAACTAAGCACCACGCAGCGCTCACTTACTTTCCCCCTCCCCGACCCAGTGGGATGGGGGAGAGAATCAGAAAAAAAGTAAAACTTGTGGGCTGAGATAAGAATAGTTTAATAGAACAGAAAGGAAGAAAATAATGATGATGATAACAACAAAAACAACAACAATAATAATAATAATAATAATAATAATAATAATAATAATAATAAGAATAATAAGAATAATAA
>JAVKLA010000008.1:18659476-18675742 GCA_034782735.1 Sagittarius serpentarius | reverse complement strand
AGCTTTCTTGGGCCCCTCTTCCCTCCAGGGCTCTATCCCGTGGTACTCTACCAAGCAGATCCCTGAAGAGGCCAAAGTCTGCTCTCCTGAAGTCCATGGCAGTGAGCTTGCTGTGCGCCTTACTCGCTGCGCTATGGATCTTGGACTCCATCATGTCATGGTCACTGCAGCCAAGGCTGCCCTTGAGCTTGACGTTCTCCACCAGCCCCTCCTGTTGGTCAGAACAAGGTCCAGCACAGCACCTCTCCTCGGTGGCTCCTCTGTCACTTGGAGAAGGAAGTTGTCATCAATGCATTCCAGGAACCTCCGGGATTGCTTATGCCCTGCTGTGTTGTCCCTCCAACATATATCGGGGTGGTTGAAGTCCCCCATGAGGACAAGGGTTTGCGAATGTGGGGCTGCTCCTATCTGTCTATAGAGGGCCTCATCAGCTCGGTTTTCCTGGTCCGGTGGCCTGTAGCAGACCCCCACTATAATGTCACCTGTCCCTGCCCTCCCTTTAACCCTGACCCATAAGCTCTCAGTCAGCTCCTCATCCATCCCCAGGCAGAGCTCCATACAAGATGTTATTCTATATATTTTAGAGTTGTGGGCTGTGGAAAACAGAAAACTGTCCTAAGCTAAAGTTTCAAAGTATTCCATAGCCTGGATAAGACTTTAAGAGAGATGCTGCCTCTTGTCCTGTTAATATACGTGTAACTTCTTTGTGACAAATACAGCAGTTGTTTATTTAACATATGATCCAATATAAATAGGAAATCACCTGAAAGATCCCAATGGAGTTCAGTGCAGACTCATCAAATGTGATGGGAACATATTTAGTGTTGTCAGCATTTTTGAATGACATTTAAGTTTTCATGTGACAAACTTAGAAAACTACTGAGTCCACAGAACAGACTTTGATAACCATTGCCTTGTGCTTTCCTTACAGATTCAAACAAAATACTTCAGGTTAGCATGGATTACACAAAAGCTTTATTGTTTTCTTTTTTTTATTTAATAAAATGCACCTCTTTTTCTAAATTAATACATACCAAATAACAGAAATTTTTACAGGAATTGTCCCAGTTTCACAGAAGTTTGAATGTTTCACAACTATTAATTTAAGCCGGTTGTTTACAGACAAACTACAATCCTGCAAAAGGTCCTGCAACCTTTTTCCTTTCTCTTTCCATCTGCAGAAAATAAACTCTATGCTTAACAATTGAGTTTATTTTTTATTGCTGTGCCCAAGGCAAAATCTCAGATTGGGGTTCGCAATCTCAGAAGACAGACAGATTTAATATATTTGTCACTACCTTGACAGGGTGAAAATATTGCTTAAATTCAGGTGTAAGAGATGAGTCTTTGTGAAACAGATGTAATCCTCACAAGGAAATGTTTTTCAGGCACTCAGTTGTCCATGTTCTGATTAGAAGACATAAGAGTTCTAATTGGCCTAACTGCGGTCACTACTTTCACTCAGATGCTTCCATTTTCCTTATATTACTCAGCCCAAAGTTATGTGCATATTGTACCCTATTTACTGACTTCACTTATTTCTAAATAATTACAGCATTTTTCTCAAACATAAAAATGCACTTTCAAAGACTGGAAATGGAAAGGATAAAATTCTTAACTACAGTAAATAGCAGTAATAAAAATATAGCTGTAGGCTGATAAAAATGGAGTCTTTTTGAAGATCAAACATAGTGTCATGTTAGTAAGTATCAGGTGAGGTGTCCAGGGCTTCAATCTAGAAATACATCTGTAATTGTCTTTTGTCTTTATTTTCTAATTCATATTTAGGGGCTTTTAAGATCTGTTGTAACAGGACTCTTGTTACATTTAATAAGTGCCATGTTGATTGGCGTACTCTAAGTAGGCTTTTCAGTTTGCCTGTGGGGAAATTTAATATAAAAACATTCAACATTCTTTTATTAGTGTTTTTTACTATTCCCAGTCCCATCAGACCTTTGGTGCAAGCAGTGTATTATTGAAAAGCTTATCTGTAAGAAGTGAGCCAAGGGGAAATTCAGCCTTTATTAATATTGACATCATGTTCCTGCACAATGGCTGTCTAAAGAAACTTTTCAATTGGATTTCAACTGCTTTGATGCAGTATAAATGGAAACAACTGAATGCATGATTTAACATAGAACAGTGAAAAATGTTGCAGCCTATATGCTCTAACATAAGGCATGTGTTCAAAGATACTACGTGGCTGTATTCTGCAGTGTTTCCACTCAACATTTACTTAGGAAACCAGAAAAAAAATGTTTGTTCTTTGCTTTAAGACAGGCTCTATTTAAAATGAACTTGCATTTTTGCATTGTTAACAAGAAAGTCCTGTGGAGAGAGATTAGGTCTGGGAACTTGGTGAAAGGGTTCTGGTCCTGTCTCACTTAAAAACCGCTGTGCAGCTTTGGGCTAATTGTTTAACGGACCAGATGTCCTGGCGAGGCGAAGATTGCATAGGATTTGGAGTTGGGAAGCCACATTTTCTAGACTGGGCTGCGCTAATGGAACTCTAGCTTCAAGCAAATATCCCCGAAAAGGACAAATTTCCTGATGGTATAATACCTTTAAGAGAACTAGGGATATATATTCTTTTTAACTTTTTCATAAAGCTAAAATATATATACCACTAAAAATTATAGGTAGAGTACATACTGCACGGACTTGGTTTTAGCACTGTTTTTGTTTGAAAAGAAGAAAAGGGAGGAAGAAGAGTTGACAGCACCTGACCAGCAAAAGGGAGACCTAATCCAGTTACTTTCTCATGCTAAGGAAGAAAGGATGGAAGAGTTAAAGCTGAATTTCCTACACTGGGACAATGCATGGGCATTGTGACCTACAACCCTCCTGCTGGAGGTACGTCACCATTTAATAATGAATTTAAGATTTACTGGGCCAGAGGCAGAGGATGTAATAAAGTCTGACTCTGCAGACAGCTCACTAAAGCACTCATTCAGAAGGAGGTGCTTGGCCTCCTCAAAGCTGTAGCTACGTCTCTATTTCTGCTAGTTATCATCTAATAACTAGTGTCCCTAATAGGTGGTATTCTTCATTTCAGGCCTGGGCCATTTTAGGTTCTGAAGTGGTTTTTATTCTCTTTTCTTTCCATTTCATGAGAACAGTGGTGCTTGAAAATCTGTATTCCAAATAAGAGTTTTACATTATGCCCCACACACGGTCTTTTTTTATTTTAGGCTGATACCTCCTGACAACCTGTTTTACGTTGTAAGAGTAATCACAAATGCTTTATCTCAAATGTTTCTCAAGTTTTCCCTGTACAAGATGTATTATGTAGTCACTGAGAACTTCAGCTATGCATCATAGATGGAGATCAGGTAGATGGTGGTGTTGGGTGTTGCAAACCTGCAAGTAGGTTTTGATGGTGGAACCACGTTATAAAATGTTTTCGTTACAGTGCAAACAGACCCTTGAGGAAGGGCTGTTATTAGGCAGTGAATATATTAAAAGGAAAGATTATTCTGTATGATTCATGGAGCTGAGATTAGATGCTATTCCCTTCTCTCCTACTTTATTTTTGCTGCTTTTTCATAGCAATAGCTTTTTCAGTGGTCTTGTAAGATGGCCTCTGAGGTGTGGTTGTCTCAGAGCAGTCACATGTTTTGTGAAAAGAAGTGAGTACTTTATGTTTAGAATTTCAAAATATTTAAGGGATTATGTCATTGGGCCTAGGGGAACTGGAGAAGACCCAACATGATAGGCAATCTTTTTCTGTCTTTAAACTTTTTTTTAGTTTAGTAGGCTCAGAAGTCTCCGAGACAGTGTAACTTAAGCTACTGGAGTCTTAGAGGAGCAGCAACAACATGAATAGGGCATCAAGAAATAGCAAGAAAAAATATTAGATCAGTTTGTTCTCAAGAAGTCATAGAGCCATCATGACAACTGTAATTTCTGCAACCTATACAATATGCCAGATATAGGACATGTCATGGGGCAAATGCAAAGAAAGAACAAGAAGGGAGTAGCTGCAGTTCTGATGTCAGTTCTACCTCCCAGAAGTATTATAGTATTCTAGATGTATTACATAAATTAATGTCAGCTGAGAATGGTATTTGAGGGAGCTCTCAGCTTAGAAGACAGAAAAAAAAATAAATACAAATCAAAAGAACGATTGATCTCCTTTGTCGTCTTCTAATCTTTATTTTCACCTAGGTAATAAGAATGAAAGAGAAATAGTCATCTTCAGTTCAGAACATCGTATGGAGGACCATGAAATTCTGAATGCTGCTCCAGCTTTGAGGTCTGTTGGGCTTAAGCTGTCCATGGGGCCTGTATTCAAACAGCAGTATCTTAGGGCCTATGCAACTAAACTTTATACATCTTTGGTTTCTTGATCTGAAAAAATTAGATGCCACTTGCAAGAGGAGGTGTAGGCGTTCATCTCTTCTTGGATCTTATTTCAGGCTTCTTAAGGTAACCATCTAAAATAATTTGAATGAATCATTTTTTGCAACTCTCTCTCTCCATTGTTCATGGAGGGAGCCTAGGTAACCAGCTTAGAGTACGTGACTACACTTAGACAGTTGAGGAGATATGCCATGATAGATGCCTAATTTTTAGATGGCCAAAGATATGAGAGGAATATCTGCCTAAATGTTTACCTAATCAGCAAGCTGGTGAGAAGAGCAATCTCTTTTGCTGAAAAATAGAGACGTGTTACTTTCAAATGCAGAAGCTGATTGACACAAGAGTCTGAGCAGAGGAAGATACTGTAAACAGTAACTATGGAGACATGCATCTGAAACAATACACTGTAATGTCTAGCGATTGTACAAATACATTTGATTGTTGGACAGCAAAAATACAAATGGAATGAGGGAGAGAAAAAAATCACACAAATGTCTTCCATAAACAGCAACTGTACATAAGCGTGAAACTTGGCAGGTCTGATGCCATTATCACACAGATCGTTTTTAAAGCCAAAGAACACTTTGAAATTAGGTACTGTCTTGTTAAGCCTCCTAAGGCATTCCTTCTTTTTTCAGAAGTCATTTAATCTACAAACTCAAGACATAATATACAATATCATACCTTCTCTTTTTAAAAGTATCACCTTAGATACACATCTTCTTTCCCCGAGGACAGGGCCCCAGCAGCTAGGCTATCTGGTCTTACTGACTCTCATACTATCTCAGTGCACTATTTCAGACACCAAGACACTTTCACAGGAGTGATAAAGGGACACTCTTCTGGAAGATGAGGCTTGAATCCCTTTTATAGGAGCCAGCTCAGGTTGTCACATCTGTGCTGAACTTGAGTTAAGGGGAGTAATAAAGCAGCGTCTACTGCTAAATAAAAGTCAGCCTGGGAATGACCCAAGGACCAGGTTGAAGTTACTAGCTGTGCTCACGTTGCTGAAGGCTGACCCCCCCTAGACCACACTGTTTTTGAAAAAGCCAAGCTGAAACCCTCTGAAACAAATCCAGGGAATAAACTAGCAATTAAATGGTGTAGATGAACAGGGACCAGTACTTCAGCAGTCTCTCCAGCCTTCTTTTAATTTAGCAGTGTAGGCATACCAAATAGCCTGTCATCAACACTAGTGAACACTGCATCACTCTCTTTTCTACCTCTAATTTTGGGAACACAGTGCTGAAACATCCATTCTGGCCAGCGCAGGACCAGCTTAAATTACTAGATTTTTGTTTCATCTCTCTGCCAAATGAAAGCTACTTTACTCTTTTTGGATTTAGGCTGGCTTTGGTGGCAGTATAACCATATTTGCATCTGTGCCTGAGCTAATAAATCCAGCCGGATCCACGTCGTCGCTCAGCAGAGTCAGCCAGAGTTGTGGCAGTTCACAGCATGGCTAGTCCATAAAGCAGGTACCTGAAAACCGAATGTGACTGCGTGAAGAAATGCTTGCGCCTTCTGGCCTTACATCGCATTATTACTTCACAGGCTGCAGTTTTCACTTGCAAAGAAGCAAAAGAGCCCCACCCTGAAATGAGAACACTTGGTTTCTGAGAATAAACATAATTACTGCCGCGTATTTTAGACAACAATAAATTATAAATAGAACATTAGTATCTCACGGGAGAATTCTGTCTTTTACAGTAGCGACTATGATTATATACCACTCCAAGTATTTAGAAACACAATTCGTGTGGTGTGGAAGAAAAAATGTTTCTATACTTAACAGAGTTGACTGCACAGTACATTGAGGGGCTCTATGATTTCACTCTTGAGTTTTTGATAATCTCCAGATAAACTTATTTTATACAGTGGCAGGGTGTATTGTCATGAGGGATCTCTAAAAACTTTACAATACAGTTATTATATAAATAGTAGCTATGAGAAATCAGTCAAGTTTCTGGAGTTACACATGAGATTCAGCAGGCTCATGGTCCACAGAATTTAAATTAACGCAATTCAAAATCTGGCCTTTGTGCTCATTCCACAAAAGGATGACAGGGATTTTTATTTGTCTTGGGACTTTCCCCAGCTTTGCCTTGTGGCCAGTCAAAAACAACTTCTTCAGGTAAAATCTACCTTCATCAGATCTAAATTGAAAGCCGAGTGTTGGCATACGGGGGAACAAGCAAGAAAAGGAGCAAGGGCAGCTGAAGGGCAGTTTAAGTTTGGAACTGGCAGCAACAAGCTGATAGGGATGAATAAGAAAAGTGCCTGAACTTGCCTCCAAAGCTCAGCATAAACAGCTTCCACCTTGACCGTGTTCAAGGAAACCTTCTTCCACTGGCTGGCTCCGGCTGCAGCGTTAAGAGGCGAGTAGGTGTCGGTGCGGTCTGCTCAGAGAGGAGGGGCACCCCTCAGCAAGAGGGCGGTAATCCTGCCTCGGTGTATTTTTGTTCCGTGGTACTTCTTTCTGAAAGTCACTTCAGACCTGCTCTTTTGGCTATGGCTTTAAAAATGTCAGCAGGTCCCTGAAGTTCTTTCTTTTCCGCTGATTGTCTTCTCTGACTTCAGGGAAAAAGACAGAGCTCTCCTGGAGACCAAAACCCACAGATTTCTTAAAAGGAAAATACGTGCAATTACGTGAATCATATCGCAGGGTGTGAGAGGGAAAGACAGTACTAAAGAAGAAAACTACAGATAAAGACAAGCAGAGTTTTGTTAGTTACTTAGGAAAGCATTGGTTTTGCTCTCCTTCAGTCTCCCTTTCTGTGAAATAAGAATAGTAAGTTTAATTAACATGGTTAAAGATGAAAACAGAGAGGGAAGAATTGTGCAGGGTAATATTCAAGCTGTAGACCCCTGTACTGCAAAAAGGAAAATGGAAACTTCTTTTCAGAAGATTTTTCTGCCTTGACAGACTTTTGCAAAGCAAAAAAACCTCACACACATATTCCTAAAAGGTAATAATTGCAAACTTAAGGCATCACTTATGATTAATAAATACCAAAACATATAATGTGTCCAGTTCTGTCATGGAGTGCAGTGCATTTCTCACAATAGAACATACAATTTCATAAAAAGGAAAATTCTAATGCCAATCTGAAAATTTTCCAATTTTGTAGTGATACTTTCCCCCAAAGTTTAAACCATCTTGTTTTCTCACACCTGAACTCCAACAAAATCCCCTTAATCGGAAGTTAGGACTTGTGAACAACAAACATGTAAGATTGTTAAGCCACACACACAAAGCAACTAATGAGGGTGTTAAAGTTCCCAGCAAATTAGCCTAAAGATATTTTATTATATATGAAAGCATTCTGCTAACTTCTAATGATATCTTGGAAGAATGTTTTTTAAATCCCTGAAAACTAAACAGCAGCTGAAAAACTAGAAAGCCTAAAAACCATTACAGATCATCATAAAGCAGACTTGGATAAAATAGGTTAGCTCGTAAATCAGAGCTATAGAATCGACTGCAGGATAACTAAAACAGCGGAAGCAGTACTGTTTGCAAAGGAACTCTAACTCCAAACAATGCATCTCACCAATAGAAAACAAACACATTAAAAGAAAGGAAATTAGTGAAGTCATTACACAAACCCAGCTGGGAACCCAGCTGTTTAAAGATGAAGCAAGCTCCCTAATTCTTGATCTTTGGGAGTGTCTAATTAGAAAACAAACTAAAAAGTTGTTCTCCGAGACAGTATTAAAAGAAAAAGAAAGCTTCCTCTCAGAATCAGATTCCTCTGCTGTGGCAGAGCAGGTTTTTGGAAGGCTGAATAACCAAGCAAAAGAGAAATGTTACTGCTGCAGTGTTATGGCATCAATTGTGCTTAAATAAGGGTTGCAACGTACACAAGCATAATACTATGAAGTATGTACGAACAACTTTTGTTTTGCAACTTACCTCTTATGCTTTTACCCCACTGTTTAAAACATTAAATAGACATACTGCAAGCCTGCAGTGTTAATCACCTTCCTTGAACAAACCGATCAGGCAAGTACTGCACTGTTAAGAACATAATGGCAAATTGGACTTAGGACCACAGACCATGAACTTTCTGCCCACGGCCACCTTACCTGCAGGAGATGCAGCAAAATATGTTTGTTTAATTATAGAACTGCAATCCTAACTTTGCAATTCTTCATTTTCATGGCACTACTGCTTTGATATTGATAACTTTAATGCACGAAGGAATAAGAAGCGTATTGCAAACATAGTAATCAGACTGACAGACAGACATGAGAGGATAAAGGAGACTGGATTTCTAATAGTACAGGCAAGGATACACTGACTGGGGGATAAGCATAACATTACTTCTGACCATATGCACCTAGCAGTTTTAAGACTTTTGAGAAGATAAATGTGAAGGAAAAAAGCTTTTCTGAGACAGAGGACCTATGGAATCACTGTTCTATTTTGGGATATTTGTCACTAGACTCAGTGGGAAAGACAAAGGAGTTGGAGACCCTTTTCCCAACTGACCTCAAAACATGCTTCAAATGGATATTGGCCCCACAGTGCTCTGAAATGGAATTTGTTTGAACTTATTATTTTTGCAAAATGTTTCATCACACTATGTTCCTTACATCTTCAAGACCTCCTCACTGTTGTTGTTACTCTTTATTGTACCTCATCTACTACAAAGGCATAATTTATGTCAGTGTAATGGTCATGTTTAAACTGCAGTTGTAAAACAGTTTTCCAATATGATTCAGTTCTAGAGTGCCATCCACTGAAATACTAATACAATCACCAAGAATCCAGTAGTGGACAAGGTGAAGTTTAAACTTTTAGATGATTTAGTGGAAGGGAAGGATCTTGAAGCATCAGGAATGGTATTAAAAAGAAAAAAAGTTACATGAAGCATGATTGTGTGCTGAAATTGTTTTAATGTGCACTGACTTTTTAAGAATACTATCTGTAAGCTGGATATTAAGCCAATGCTTGAAGATATTGGAGTTAATCTTTCAAAGAGTACCTCTTTTTACATTATATGAATAAAACTTTAATTTGGTATAATATTGGAAGCATGTGGGCTCACTTTTACAAAACTGTATTATACATCACTAACCAGTTAGTCTGCAGGTTAAATTAATTGAAGGTATTTTATTAAAGATGCCTCAGCAGTATGTAATGTTTTCATCCCTCCATTGGTTCAGCCAGTCATTAAATTAAAATCTGTCTTCCGTCTGAACTTTCAGCCTACCCTCTCTCCTGGATTAAATCCACATCACAAAGCTTTAAGTGTGAGAACGTCTTCTACGATCCAAAGACCTGGCAGCCTCCTGCTCTGCTTTCCTTTTCCACCATGTATGTAATGTTTAAGCAGTTCAGCTTGTTCTCTTGCCTAATGTTCTCCCATGTCAGGAAGAGAGATACACAAGCAACCTTCCTAGCGGTTCGACAGATACCTGTGGCTATGCAGTGGCCGTTTTCCAAATTTCAGGGCCATGCTGTAGCAGATAATTATGAGCAAGAAAGAACTTTGGAACAACCCAGGCAAAACCTCTCCAGAGGTGTTCCATCACAGTACAGCCTGCCTGAAGGTCCTCCAGAAACCGTACAGCCAAGGGAGGCCTCGCTCTGAGCCTTTCCTCTAGAAATGTCTCCTGAACAACCCTGCAAAATGCACGTTTAAAAATATGTAGAGATTACAATGTAGAGAATAACTACTCAGGGATTTTAAAAAGTGTTCTTCATTAACTAACATTAATTAACATCACTTACAGTAACCAGCGATCTTAGTGGGCAACTGACAGGAGACCTACCTTGACATTGTTCTAGTAAAGGAGTATGTTTCTGCTTTTATCATCCATCCACTGACCTCTTCTTTGAGAGAATTCAATGCTCAATAGGAAAAAAAGATGGAATTTTAAAATCACATACAAACATTTGGTACCCACACAGAAAACCACTGCTCAGGATGGAGTATTTGATATTTATTTGGATGAGGATCAGCTCTCCTTGTAAGCTTTCAAAGAACTTTTTAAGAAAACTGACTCTGCCAGGAGGGAAATAAAAGAGGTCGTCTCAAAATATTTCATAAACTTAGAGAGGTTGGTAAAAAAATAAATTTCTTAATAATGATGTAGTTCAAGTGACACAAGCGCACTTGAAATTTGTGTGAAGTGTGGGAGGTTTCTGAACAATTCTGTGCAAGCAAGTGATCTTGCTTGCAACCTAACATGGCTCCTAAATTATACCTTCAACTTGTTATTTCATTTTTTCTGCCACCTATAATTTTTTTCATTTTAAAATATCTTGCTTTTTCTGTTTTCTTTCCTTCTACCTGTTTTAATTTGCCTTGTATTTGTTTGTCATGTCTTATTAAGAATGAAATCTCTCCAGGGCAGGGAACTTGTCTTATTTATTTTTATAGAATTATACCTAAATATATGCTATTATGTAAATGATTTTAATTTTAAAATAATAATACTTTCCTATCAAGACTGATTTTGAGGTTTGTACTCAATTTTTATTTATTATGCTCCTTGCGTTGTTGCCAAGTTGAGTATTGTTTTCATGCATATTCAAATACTTACCTTTCCTTCTTGAGTGACTAAATTAATTTAGTTTACTTAAGCAGCTGGTTCTCCTATGAGAAGTCCCAATTTCAGGGGGCAAAATCATAGGCCTACTGGAGGTAATTAGAATTTTACCTTTTACTTTACCAGGGACAAGATTTCACCCACAACCTCAGCAGGCAGTGGTCCCTGCTCCACGAACAGCTTTTAAGCTGATTGCAAGGCAATCTCTGATTCCAGTTGCCATCAAATGTGGAATAATCTATAAACTACTGCCTTCCTTCTTCAGTCATCTAATTGTGTCAAACACATTCCATTCTACTCGGTATCAATTTCTTCGACTTCTCTCATTTTTCTTTATGGTTTCCTCTTTTCTCGTCAGTTACGCTCATTTCTTTAACAAGAAGAATGTTTTTTCCTGACATTCTACCTTTGGCAAATGTACCTCCCTTGTTGCTCTGAGCTATGATTTTCTTATGCCTTCTTCACCCTCTGTTTTCTTTGGGTTTCTTCCCCCCCTCTCTCTTTTAGTGATCTCGATCTTCTAATTTGCAAAGTTTTCACTTTTTTTCATCTTAGTTCTTCCAGGTTGACTCTCCTCACCCCGACGTTGTCTAATAATAGCATTCTATTGCTTTACATTCATTGGTGAAAAAAAACCCATCTCCTGAAGAAGCTAAATATTATTATTACCCTTACTTTCCAAGCAGGAAAGCAAAACAGAAAGGCAAAGTGATTAGACAAAGCAAGAGGAGGAGTCAGTGTTTAGATCTGGGATTAGCACACAGAAGACAATCTGCAGCTTGTCCCGTGGCTGAGGTTTTCTCGTACTATTGGGATACCCCTCCCCTGGCTCTGTGATTATATTGCCTGCTTGGCTGAAGCAGACAACAGCCACATTGTCATTTTGCAGCAGCTTGGGCTGTTCCCACTGTTTGCAGCCTACAGAAGGGCCCCTGTGAAATCAAGGATCAAGTATAAATTACACTGAACAGGCTGAGATTAGTTTGGGGAGTCACAGCATCCAGAAACTCAAGAGGGCCCAAGACTCACAGACATCTGAATATGTCGCTGACACACAGACCTATAACACTCAGTATGCGCTGGCAAGCCCTGTGCAGACTACGCGCATATACATACATACAGATACAATAGTATCTCTGTTTGGCGGGGGGGGGAAGTGAAGCTGTCCTCCCAAGTAGTTTCTTAAGTGTGATTGTAAGAATATTTTCACCCCGTTTTGTTAACTATTGAAAGAAAGAAAAATCTAAGAATTAGTTTATGAATTCTGATGCATTTTTACTGGCAATGGGTTCACTTTATACTAGCACAAATACAGGATGCTACTTCAGGGGGAAAAAAAAAAAAGGTAAATTTCAATAAATCTGAAGAATAACCACCAAGGGCGTTTGTTTCTTTTAAACATTACACACAGCTGTTGTAAAGTTGGCAAAGATGTGTGCCAGAAAGCTACATATCTGATACTACAAACTGTTTGTTTCACCCTTTATTCAGTAACAGCTGGTAAAATGGTATTTAAGAACAGTTTTGATTTAATCTAATGAGAAACTATGTTGCAATGTACTGTACTGCCTGCAGAAAATAATTGGACAAACATTGATTTTTATGTTGCTATAATAGTTTCATTTTCGATAAATAGGAATTTATATGCATAGTTATTTGCTACCATTCCTCTCTCTGTATACAGACTAGAGATTTTCTTGCAAACGAAACAAAAAACCAAACCAAACCAGTCTTGAAATGAAGTTTAGTTATTCGAGAACTGCCAGAACTGGAAGAGATCTCCCTTAAGATTTCAGTTTTATATTCAACTGACATTAGACCAAGCTGGAGTCAAAGGGAACAAGACAGTGAGATCTACAGAGAGGCAGAAAGAAATTAGAGCACAACCAACACCAACAAAACAGGAGCACAAACAGAAGACGGAGCATGGAGGGTAGCATAAACCGACTTTACTGTTCAGTTTCATATATGCACCACGTATCATTTGAATTATTAAATATCTGATTATGTATTTTAAGAATGAAATAGTTCTTAAATACACTGAGACAAGACAGCAGACAAAATACAGTATCCCCAAGGGCTCTGACTCTGACTCAAAGCAGCTGTTTTCCTCCATTGATATGAATAAAACTCTAATTTTGTTTAATTTATGTCAGTGTAAGTCAAGGTCAGAATCAGGTCTAAAAGTATATATTTACTCAGAATTGGTAATTTACTGAATTATTGGGTGAGCTGGACACCCAGTCGTTCACACTAATTAACTGTTACTTACCTTACCATTTTGCACTACAACTAGCTCTGTCAAAGGCAAAGGCTGGGCGCCCATCTGAGAATAATTCACTCAGTGGATCTTTCCTCAATGTCCAAATCACACAACGTTATCCCTTCTCCCTCAACAGCCCTCCTACTTTGTCCCAAGAGGCTTTTCATTCTTAAGCACCCTCACTATACTCAGGCACACAACAATTCCCCTCGGCTTTATAAGTCATTAATCTTGTAGATGGCAACACAAGTCCTCACATCAGTCCAGACCCTTCAAACTGAACATACACACAGAAAAATAGAAATGTAGTGTAAGAGCCACAGGGAGTCTTTCCAGGAAAAAAAATGTGACCAACCCATAGGGCAGCATTAGAGAAGCTGGCCCAAAACAATGTGGTGGTGAATCAGTCTGTGCCACTTGGGCTGCCTGTCAGGGATCAGTCCCTAGACGTACCAGTGTAGACATAGCCGTGGGTGCCACCATGAAGACAAAGTTTTCCTTTGAGGTCTAAATGGAAGTGCAACTGCAATGAAGCAATCATGAGACAGCCAGGGTTTTGGGTATGTTGCCTTGTCTTTAACTAAAAATTTAATTCAAATTAAGCACATTTGGTCTAAAATGGTTTTAATTCTCCCCAATGTCATTATTTCTCCATCTCTTGCAATCTCTGTTCCAGGTCCAGCTTGCCATCTGTACAGCAGTGTATGCAGAAGAACAAGACTCATAATTAGCTACCAATGAAAGTCTAAAAATTGTACTGCTTATGGTGTTACTTCTGGTTATAGTCTTGAAATATTCATGTGTTGGCTGCTGTCTGATAGATCTTTCTATTTAATGTCTTTCAAAATACAAATTACTTTCAATTTCAAATCTCAGCATTAATACTAAAGTCCTCCTCAGCCTAATTTTACACCTGACCAGCAACATCTGGATCTCAAAGCCTAGAGAGACAACTGATGTACATACCATTCAAATATTTCATTATACCTTGTTTGTCTCTAAATATCCCTATTTATTCTTCTTTTTACTTAAGGCTTGAACTTTCCTTTTCTCCTAATTTTAATCATGACTTTCCACTCCTCTTTGAATAGGAATTTTATCTTCTCTCTTCTTTCCTGTGTTTTTGAAGAACTTTCTTCTTCTTGGTACTATTTCTTCTGTCTTCTGTGAACAGAATTTAATTTATTTTAATTTAATTATGATTTTGTGCAGTGGAAATGAGTGTGACTTCCATTTATGTACTTTCTGTTTTCAACTCAGTTTTATTCTGGTGAACTACAGCACTGTGTGTTGTCCCTGCTTTATCTTGCCTCCATTGTACAGAGCAAACTGACTTTCTGATGTGGGAGCATGTGATTTCATAAACAGAGGCAACTCATTTGAACTTGTTTTGGAACTACAGAAATCACTTCATTCCTTTTAATGCAGCCTAAGGAAACCATAACCTGAATCTGAATTCCTTCAGGCTTTTCTCTGCTCAATTTAGCCAGGTTTCCTATAGCTTTCCCTACCCTGCCCATTATCTGCAGCTCAGGTGCATGCACATCCTGAGTATCGGGAACCAAGAGGAGCATAAGAAACCCAAAGTTTCTTTCTTATATGATTCTTCTGTGGGTGATTCAAATCTGTCCATATTTTAGGGTTTCCTGGGAGTTATTTTGCAGAGGCTGACTTAGTAGTGCACACTATCAGCTATTTCTAAACAGTTTTACATATTTCCAAGCAGGCATTTTTTCACCTGTTAAGAATGAGCCCTGTCATGCAGTCATCCTTTGGATGGTTACAACTTCAACTTAAGTTTATTGGGACTTTTCAGAGTGACTCTAATACAGGATGAAAAGCACTCATGACATCTGGTACTCATTAATTTGGGAATTCACAATTTAATACCTTCAGCGTTATGAGTGTCTTACTTATTTGCAAATACATTTCAAAGTGTGTTTACTTGTGCTTATAATGACATTATGCTGAGAATATTTCCCCCTCAAAGGAATTTATCATATTTTGTTTGCTATTACCAACATGTTTTTTGAGCTGTTAGCCTGAAACAAATATTTAGACAAGTGAAGGAAGTAGTATTATTATTTCTCCCATTGCGCATTAGTAAAATGTAAAGTACTGTGCACCTAGATTGTTATCTGTTTCTGATGAAGCTTGTGATTATATTTTCTGGGTTTAGTTTGAAAGCTAAGACATCTGTTTATCTGGTGCATACAGAATAACTCTCATGTCTCTTCATCTCTAAAATTTTCAAAGGCTTTCATTCTGTTTTAAATCCTTTGAAGAAGCAGTAATCAAAGACAAAAATTATCAGAGGTACATTTTTGTTTTCCAAACAATGAAAATAACAACGCTCATCCTACTCCGATTTCAGGCACTTGCAATGAAACTTCAAACCTGGAGATTTGCCACACAAATCAAAAGTAATATGGGTAGCAGCAAACTCCAAAGTGCTGGCTGGATTACAGTTAACATGGGTACACCCCCCAGACTTCAATTCATCATATAAATTTAAACCAGGCATTTAAATAATAAAGACCAATAAGGCAATGCAAAGACTTCAAAAAACATATCCCATCACAGCGTGACAATGCATCAAAGTTTTTTTCTTCTCCTTCTTTTTTATTCAGATAAAGAAATCAGGGAGAATAATGGTGAAAAGCCTTTGTAGCACAAAAGCATTCTGAAAACAGAACATTGAACAAACAATATTTTGCTATTCAAAACTGATTTTCAATTTCAAAACTTAGGGTGAAGTAATATTTTGCAAGAAGGAATCAATACATTCTTGAAAAGAAATTGGCATTGCCATTGAATTAAATAAGGTTTTTTTCTGCCAAATCTCTTCAAACTACAATTTTATTTAGCACTTGAGGGGAAAATGGAAGCCTTAGTGGCTTCATGTATGAACTGTAGATTGAGCAAATGGAAGGAAGGAAAGAGGGAAGGAAGGAAAGAGGGAAGGAAGGAAGGAAGGGAGGAAGGAAGGAAGGAAGGAAGGAAGGAAGGAAGGAAGGAAGGAAGGAAGGAAGAAAAAGAAAAAAGAAAAGAAAAAAGAAACGAGAAAACAAAAGAAAACA
>JAVKLA010000008.1:18635629-18658997 GCA_034782735.1 Sagittarius serpentarius | reverse complement strand
GAAAAGAAAAGAAAAGAAAAGAAAAGAAAAGAAAAGAAAAGAAAAGAAAAGAAAAGAAAAGAAAAGAAAAGAAAAACAACCCAAAACCTTGAAGACTATTGAACTGGGCATTGCCTTCACCCTAAAGACACATTCCTCACCTCACTCATCAGTATTCCTACAGCTGCGCAGTCACTGGAATTGGGCTGAGGACGTATTGGAAGAAAAGAAAGGAAGTAATACAGTATCGTTTTGGTCCTCAGAGTTCTCTCTGGAGTGCACAGGAAACATAGCCACAATGACATGTTATGAGACTCTCATGGGTTACTGTGCCAAGACTGTGTAACCCTGTCATGCTTCTCATCACTTTGGGTACCAGTTGTACAAATAGCGTGCAAATTCTATCTTCACAGCTACATTGACCAGGAGGAGCTAGCTGAAGGTAATGGCTGCTATGCTGGAAGGCAAAGTTGCCAAGATTTTTTACCTGAGAGCTCTGCTTGGTTCATTACTCATATCTAGTACATACCTACCTAGCATGGAGAAGGAAAAAACCAGTCATCTACCGCACATAAGCAGCTAGGAAACTCTACTCCATCACTTTTTTTACAACATTATTTTGATTAGAAAAATCTCTCTCATCTTTAGATTTTCTTATTAAACAAGCATAGTTTGATTAGATCAATAATGACCAAAATAAGCTTGGGCAGAAGCAATTTTCAGTTCATTTAGTAACTATGAAGCCTGAGTGCTTTGCCCCCAAAAGAACAAAACAAAACAAAAAAAAAAAGAAAAGAAAAAGAGAGAGAGAAAGCCATGGGATTTTTCTAGCCTTAATCATTTAAAATAAGCTGCTTGTTCTCCCTTGTTTTAAAATGCTCAGTGCTGTCACAATACATCTTTGATATCGCCATGCAGTTTACATCAGTCCGATTAGTCTCATAAGAACTGCAACAACTGCCAAAAGTGGCAGCTTTCCTCCATATTACCCTAGGACCACATGTTTGCTGCCCATGAAGTGCGCTGCTGGCTCTCAGCCCCAGTGAGTCAGGGCTGCGTTCGAAGCCCTGTGGGTGACCAAGGCTGTGGTTTACCAGCGCCTTTGAGATGACCTAAGCCAAGGCTACTACTGCAAGTGGTAATTCCCTCTACCCTTCCTCTGCCTGTATATTCCACCCCCGCCACCGCCATTAGCGCTTCTGCAAAAGGAACTGATCCAACTAAAAAGTTTTAATATTTGGGAGGCTGGGTGTTGGATCAGTTCCCAGACCTAGCTTACAAGGTAGCCATACGATCTCAAGTGCTGGCACAAGGGAAAAGGTGGGAACAGACAGCTGGGGTGGGGAGGATGGAGGGATCATCTCCTTTAGCAGCGTTTCATACTTAAGTTAGATTAAAGTGTTCACGAAAGCACAGCCTAATTTAATTTATATTTCCAAGGTTCTCTGTTTCCAAGATAGATGAGCGACTGTCACACTCTCTGACTCTCACTTCTGCCTCCCTCCCCTCCATCTGGGAACAACCTCAAGATGCTATCATCACAGCAGCAAAAGAGCCCTCAAAAGCATATTTGCCTGTCAGCTGGGTAGTTGACTTCAATTAGAAGTGTGAGGAGTTTTGTCCTCTAAGTCACAGGTAGATTTTTACAGCCAGACTGGGTTGGCTAACAAATCTGTTTGTATCCCGTGCCTCTACCTGCATGATTTGCTTTTTGGGGAAGGGAAATAACAGTAGGATTAGCTATGCATATCTTATGACCTTGCTGTAAATGGAAAATATAACATTAAAGTAAAAACCAAAGCAATTATTATGAGGAAACTTGAGATCTTCAGGTTACAGTTACAAAAAATGAGAAATGGAAAAGGTGAGGGGAATAAAAAGTTAAGAAGGAAAGAAAATGAAGAAAACAAAATAAATTTTATTTTTAATATACTAGCATAGTGAAAATGGTGTAATGAAACATCTGAAATGTATGGGTAGCCCTTCTGCCTCAAATGGACAGATAATCTTTTAGAACCCATGAATAATTATGTCTTCATAAAATTCATTTCAGTGTTAACCTCAAAAATATTGAATATTGAAAACATATCTGCTGTAAACCAATATGCTAGTAAGTATTCCAGAGAGAGAGAGAAAAACAACTGATGCCTTTGTTGAATGTAAGTCTAAAATAGTAGCTGGCTTAATGATGGCTTTTTTCCACAGAAAATAATCATTTTGCCTTTTTGCTTTCAGCAGGTCTTGCTTCCTCCTTTGCCCTGGTCATCTGCTTCCCCCTCCACTTGGAATCACATCCCACTGCTCAGTTACAATGTACGTGTACAAATCATTGACGCAAATACCAAGTCAGGTGTGTTTGGCCACTCTTTAAGGAACAGAATGCCTGGGCCCGTGAGCTCAGAAAAAACAGCTATTTTTTTAATAATTATAAAAATAGTGGTTGTGTTTAGAAGACAGAGTTAACAAGTAATATCTAAAATAGATTTTGGACCGTACACTTGGAAGTATTTTTAAGTGTAATCTATCCCATCCCTTATCCCCTTCACTATTCCTAGATGAGCCCTCTCAGAAGAAGGGAAAGTCTGATTTGTTTAACTGGCCCCCACTGTCAAGCATTCAGTGTTAATAAAACGCCCCATTGCAGCAAATGGCTGTCAGCAGCAAGCTTTCCTGAAATGCTACTGAACGACACTGAGCTGCACGTGAAGATGAGAAAAAGGCACTTTCAGCAATGGACTTGCACATATATGGGGTTAAATCCTATTCTGAAACAGGCACATGAAAATGGCAGAAGGAATTCGAGTGCTTAATGTGTCTGGTGTCATTTTAAACGCCTTAGGCTATGTCTACATCAGGAGGTAGTGAAAAGCAAGAGGAGCACTCCTACAGCGCTCAAGGCCTGGTGTCCACACCGCGCGCATCTCACGTTTTTTCACTTCAGGTTGTCTCTAGTCTGGTCCCAGAGGATAGATGTTCACTCGGTGTGCTCACGGGGAGAGCATCTTCCAGTTTCGTTTTGTCCCCGAAAAGCCTGGATCACATGCTCCGGAACTGCTTTGCGATGGGAACCACAGGGTAGAAAAGGGGACCAGGAGGAGATTTGTTTCAGAAATGGACTCCTGACCCAAACGCCCCCAGGGTACCTGAGGCATTTAGGCAGGCAGGTAAGTCAGAGACTTTCTGGAGGAACATTTAGAGGGTAGGCAAGACACTCCAGCATGTCTACGATAGCAGTAAACACCTCTGCAGGCAAAGGGAATTGGATGAATATATCTGATGGCAAAATTAAAGCAACTCTGAGCCTTGTGAGTATGCTGCCCAAAATGAACAATCCCCTTAATGTTCCTGTCTGCGAAAGCAGAACTCCGTGACAGTAAATGAGATATTTATATATATATTTACACAGAATCTCTTTCTTTTATCTTCTCTGTTTGTATAGGCCTATGAACCTCTGAGAATTATCTGTATCTATCTGCCTGAGTCCTCCCATTTGGTTTTGTATCTCTTCAGTTCTATCTTTTCTTTATTTCCAGAAGTCCACATGGCAGCTTTCCAATTGTATTTATCCACTCCAACTAATTGAGTCACATAAATGCAAGTAATTTGAAGCATTATTGTGAGAGATTTCTGTTTGCCTCTTTAATTAAGCAGTTGTTCACAGGTGCATACAGTTACAACAAAATTAATTGATAGCTTTATATTGCAGTTCTTGAGTCTGCTGCTATTTGGTGTTTGCAAACAGTGCCATTAGATACAGTATGTCTTATCTTGTTCGTAGGGAACATTTCTCATTTTCCTTCAGAAAAGTTTAGGACAGATTGACCTATATATTGGAAAATCTATCCAAGCAGTAAAGGTAATTTTCCTAAGAAGGAAACAAAGCAAATGTTTATTTATGGAATAGTTTATTACCAATGGGAAGAGCTGCAACCCTGCTTTATTTTTCTGCATCCATGGCAAGTATCTTGAATGTCAAAAATCATTGCTAGGTGAAGCTAATAGCTTCTTGTGGAGATTGTGGGCACTTCATTTATTGCTGTCAGGGACTTCATTACCTTAACCATACAGGATTGTTATAGGATTATTAATAAAATTTCTTTTAAATGATCCTTTTTTTTTTTTGTGTTAAACTAAAACATTAAAAATAGTACACACAAATGGATTTTAGCAACAACCTGGGAAAACTTTAGAAGTGTAAACATGTAAGTCTGATTTCATCCTATATGATTCTGCATACCTAACTTCATGCTACTGGTAGTCTAAATAGAAAAAGATAGGCATAATCCAGAGGGGAATTCAGCTGCTCTAAAGTTGGAGTTTCCACCTGGAAGTGACTACTACTTTCTCTTTATGTGTTAGGTATCAAGTTATGTGGAATGAATTTAGGCTACAGGAATGTTTTTATAACATACAGTATTCCTGAAATATCTTTATTTTCTATTTTCTATCAAGGTCTTAATTTAAGACCAAAATACATGTTCAAATTGCTAGACAAATACCCTTGTTTAGTGTGAATAAGTAAGCAGATCAGAGTCTGGCTCTCTGTTTAAACTCTTCTTGGCAGGATTCTTATTCCTTGCAACAAAAGTAAGAGGAAGTAATAAAATAGTAATAAATAAATAGATAATAATTTGCCATTAACTGAGATGCAAGCAATAAAAGGTGTATGTTCTGCCATATGCTTTTCCTATTGACTATACCAGTGACAGCAATAATATAAGCACTGTCCTAAAATTATTTCGTATATTAATCATTTCCTACAGAGCAAACTCTGCTTAGTAGAGTCAAATTCAAACTTATGCCATCTAGAAACAGAGTAGAAAGGTCACACTTAAATGAAAACAAACTGTGTCCTGTGACTGAAAAAAGATTTAGGGATTAAAGAGTAAAATCTCTGTATGAAATTTAGCAAGTGCAAGTGCTGGCTTCTCCACCTGGGATGGTTATACATCTTGGTTATACATACAAATTGGGGGACGAGAGGCTGGAGAGCGGCTCCACATAAAGAGGTCTGGGAGTTTGGGTTGATGGCAAGTTGAATATGAGACAACAGTCTGCCCTGGCAGCCAAAAGGGCCAACCACGCCGTGGGTCGCATCGAGCACAGCACCGCTAGCTGTGGAGGGAGGGGACTGTCCCACTCTACACCGTACTGGTGCGGCCCCACCTCGAGTACTGTGTGCAGTTTGGGGCGCCTCAATACAAGACAGACCTCAAACTGTTAGAGTGTGTCCAGAGGGCAGCCAAGATGGTGAAAGGCTTCGAGGGCAAGACTTAGGAGGAGCGGCTGAGGTCACTTGGCTTGTTCAGCTTGGAGAAGGCTGAGGGGTGACCTCATGGCAGTCCACGGCTTCCTCAAGGCGGGCAGCGGAGGGGGAGGTGGAGATCTCCTCTCTCTGGTGGCCAGCGACAGGACATGAGGAAATGGAATGAAGCTTCATCAGGGGAAATTCAGATTGGACATTAAGAAAAGGTTCTTCAGTGGGAGGGTGGTTGGCCACTGGAACAGGCTCCCCAGGGAACGGTCATGGCACCAGGCCTGTCAGAGTCCAAGGCGCATCTGGACGATACTCTTAGTCATATGGTTTAGTTTCAGGTAGCCCTGCAGGGAGCAGGGAGTTGGACTCGGGGATCCTTATGGGTCCCTTCTAAGTCAAGATATTCTATGATTTTATGAATTGCTGCCTTCCAGTGTGGTGTTTTGTCTGAGAGCTAATCCAGAGAGTTCTCATATAATTTTCATGACTTTGTTGGAACAGCTGATGTATTGCGTTGCCTGGGCCAGAAGACAGTAACTGGCAGTCCACATGAACTTATTTTACTCCATATTGCAACAAAACAGGTTCACGTGCACAGTGAGCCGCCATGGTTCAGGAACAGGAGGCAGTAACTTCCAGCTGAGGGATAGAGGATGTTGTGAGCTTCATATGAGCATGCAGTCCCCAAACATTTCAGCAGGAGGGTGCTGAGAAGGAAGTGTCAATCTTTTAGCTTCGTTAGAAAAAGATGTAACAGAGGGATACCATGTCCAGTTTTGCTGTCACATTTTACAGTTGCACTAGCAATCTGAGAGAAGATCTGAAGGGAGCTACAGAAGAGATCAAGTTGTTTTATTTCCCTGGAAGGGTAATACTCAACATGACTGTAATGAGCATGTACCTCATTTGGAGAGAAGACTTCTGCAAGTAGAGAGGATTCTTAGTACAGCAGGAAAGAAAGAAAAGAGAGACAGAAAAAAGATCTAATAGCAGAAACCTGAATGTAGACTAACTCAGTTTTAAAACAAAGTGTACTTTTCAAGTACCCTGGGAGAACTTCAAAAGGATCTTTTATATTTCCACTATCACTTTAGTTCTCTGTAATAGTTTTGGGTCACCTTACTAAAATCTATTCTGCAGCTCACCCAGAAGTTATGAAATTACCCCGAGTGGTTGACTGAAAATTTGTGTCTGTAGTATTCTAGATACTAGGCATTTACAACAGTTGAGGTGTGAGTGTATTATGAGTGAACATGTAGGTAACTGACTGAATAGTATATAAACCAGGAGATGGCATGATTTGTTTTCCCCTCACAACCCCAAATATAGTTCAAATATAACCATATTAACTGTCCATATCACTCTTCACTCTCCTTAGGATGAACCTGAACACGGGTGGCCACCGTTTAGTTGGGGCATCCTTTGGAGGTTATCAGGCTTTCTCTTTTAAAGTCACTGTGAGTGTCTGCCCAACCCCTGGCACTTATGCAAAACTGCACATGAAATCCTGTTCAGTGTGGTCTAAACTGTTAGGTAGAAGAATCCCATGCAGAAATTAGTGCTGTTGGTGTTCTTGCTCTCTTGAATGTTTACATAGCATCCATCGCTGCAGTATGTATGGAATTCTGGCAGAGCTGGATAATAAAAAACTGAGGAGGTAATCTTTATTCAAGAGAAAATCTTCTTTAATTTGTTACCATAATCATCTACAGAATAGAACATTATGAATGTTTTCTCATCTGTTATTATGCTTAGATTTGCTCAGTGGGCAAAGATAATTTCCTGGGTGCAAATACAGCAGCACATTCCATAGTTTTCTTCAGACTTGTTAGAAAGTCTACTTAAATCCATTACAAAACATAAAGATTTACAAAGCGCCATGTGGCAAATGGTCATCCTGAGATGATTTATACAGCAGCTTTTGTTGAGGAGGAGGAAGCTGCAGTTCTGAAATGAAGCACTGCAAAACTGCATGGTAGAGTTCTGTATTTGCCCTCTCTCTGTGAACTTGTATCAGTTTTACTCAGACTGGGCATAAAAATATTTTTCGTTTTAACTGCCAGCAGTGAAAACCTTGTACTGGGATCTGAAAGTCACTGCCAACAGTAAAGTATTCGCAGGCCAAATTATTACAATTGAGTAGACACCTCGTCTCCAGTGGGGTTGTGAAGGTGCAAATAAGGGCAGCATTTGGCATTCCAGTGGGAAACTTGGAAATAGAATAGCTTCGCTGATGACATACGAGAATGACTAGAATCCAGCTTACTCCCCCAGAGCTGTTGGGTCTGGTAAGCAAAAAAAATAGTTATGAATCAGAGTGAAAACATACAATTATTTCTGAAGCAGACATATATGACTCACAGGGAACTTATCAGGTGAGAAGGGAGCTGCCTTTCCTTTGAGCCACCTTAAACGTGTCCATTTGACATGGTCTAGCATTTGTAACCCAACAAAACAGAAAATTAAGTATATGCAGCCAGGTACAACAAGACATTTGGAAATTTACAGTGCTGGTGAGTCACAATTAGGAGCCTGCTTGCAGATGGATGTCTGCTTCCTAACCCGCTTGCTTAGGCACCTGTGTGGCTTTTGGGTCAGGATTCACAGAGGCACTTGGCGTGGGACTTAGTTGGCTGAGCACGCCAGCCGTTGTGAATCCCAGTTTAGGCACCTATCTCCTTTGGATGCCTAAATCAACCTCATAAACTTTGTCCTTTGGCCCTTCAGTCCCTGCCCTTTGGTCTTTCCTGTTCCAAACTTCTCCATACCTGAGGCTGGATGATAGTCTTCCAGCAACCATTTTCCATTTGTTACTACTCTAGCTACTACTGTTCCAGCTGAGCTTATTCCTTGTTCTGAGAGAGAAACAATAACTGCAGCACCTCATGGACCATGACACTGAGAAATGCGTGAGGGCTGTCGGGTTTTAGTGGCAAAAACTGAGTAACATGAATTTGTTTCCAGATGGAGCTGGGATAAAAAAACCCTCTTGAATTACTGTCCTCTTTAAAGCCCAGTGCTACCTTCAGTATTGGCCATGCAAAATGGGCTCATCACTTGTAGAATGAGGTACAGCAAGCAAGAAATTATGGTCAGCTTCCCCAGGGAGGTACAGAATCAAGTGCAGGGGTGAAAAGATTTATTTTTAATCAAGTGGATAATCCTCTTCACTGTGCAATGGGAATTACCTCAGGTATAAACATTAACCATTGTAACTATTAAATATGAGGGGATATTAGATTAATTATTGTGTAGATGTGAAATAAACTGCTGCAGATTTTGCAGCATGTAAAAAGGACAACGAGTAGAGAGTCTAAATTGGGTATTTAGCTCAATACACAGAAAGATACTTTGATTTAGGGATCACATGATTTAGTGATGATAGTTACAAATTCAGGGTGTATGGTATTGAATCATGTTGAATAATACTCACTTGTTCCATTTAACAATATTTAATGCAGTGATTGGAAATTCCACAGGAGGCAAAGGGAGCTGGGCTAACACCTCATACTGATTTTCATTAAGGTTTGGCTACCTAACTCCTCTAGATTAATTTGAGAATACAAATACCATTGCTATGTTTTTATTAGTGATAATTATGTAAACCTGCTGTTTAACATTTTTATTTTTATAAAGTTGTTTGGGTTTTTTGAATCAAAATCAGTGAATACAAGTACTTGCCTGGGAAAAAAATACTCATTTTATTAAAACTCGTTGTATATGAACAGAGAGATACACAGTTATGAAGTCATCCTTTGTCAGATGCAATACATTTCTTATACTATTTATTTTTTTTTCTTACTTTACAAAATAATCATTCTTTGCCTTATAATTTCTGTTTTCCTTGTGGCCGTACTTAAGGGTCTCATTGATTTCATTTAAAATATTGTCAGTGACCCAAGACTCTTTGAGCTGATATTTAGGTGACTTTTATAATGATACAATAATTTTAATAGCTTTTAAAAGAACTTTCTATTCTAGTGATAAAATACTTTCATAAACATTTTTAACCTAAACACAGAAACCCTGTGAAATTTTTAGGCTGTGTTCAATGAAAATTTCTAATATAATAATTTAATTTGACTTAGAACACCAGCACTGCACAAGGGCAATAGTTTTAAAACACACACCTGTATTAACGTTGCAAATTCTCCACAGTACATATTGCGGTGATATCTCTGTGTGACAAGTTAACAAGATAAGACTATACATAATACTTGACTGAATTTAGTTGCAGTATTTTGGAACAAAATCCTGGTTTTACACCGTGACTACATCAACTGGTTTCCATGGGAGTTCCACAAACTGCAAAGAGATCAGGACAACACATTTCCTACACAGTTTAAGCATTTTTTAGGAACCTATAAATATTATTTTGTGTCTCTAGATAACTTTAGATTAAGGTTAATATTGTCGAAATATCTACATCTGCTTTTCTTCTCACTGTGATGTTTATCACCTAATAAAAATGCTAAAGTTACCAAGGAAAGATGTTTAATTTGTTCTTGCTGCTCAGTTGCATGTTGCATCCTATTTTGTAGTAAATGGCACAATGTCCCAAGTGAGCTGCCATACTGTCAGATACATTATTTATACATAACATTACTGGTTAATCAATGAACAAAAACGCAGGAGTCTTTTTTTCCCTTTTTTCTGTGACATCTTTAAAGCTACAGTAAAGAAGAACAATTTTGCAATGTATTATACTGTTACTCACTTTTGAAAATAGCTTCAGGTGTTTCCTAGCACAGTTTGCACCATGCATCTGATTAAATTGAATGTGATTGTTAGACAAATGCAGTAACGATTTGTGCAGTGCAGAAGTGTAATTTAGTTAACTATGTAAGATATTCTTTCCAGTTAAAAGTGAGCAAAATGGATTCCAGCAAATGTGTCTAACAGACCATTTTTTAAAAAAATCTAACATGAAAACTGAATAGGCCATCATGATTTTTCATATGTGTTTACAGATAGCCAGAATTTAAAAAGTGACTTGAATGCTCAGCAATTTTAGAAGTTCACCCTGCACCAAAAGGAAAATGAAATTTCTAAGTGAATGAAGAACTGAAATAAGAAAATACATGTGTGCAAACAAGAGAAATGCAGCTGTACTATGTCACAGAACTACAAGGGATTTTTGTTTGTACTTCAGCTTATTCTGTCATATTTTGTTCATAGACATTTCAGATCAATACAAAATATTCAGCTCTGTTCCAGTGATTGACTATGAATACATTACGTGCATACAAAAATAGTGATAATCTATGTTGATACAATAGTTCATTTTGCATTAGTGTCCTAGATGGGACAATGTTAAGAAGCAATTTAAATGAAATTCATTTAAATGTCAGCTCTCATGCTTGCGATTTTTCTATAATTGGTTATTTAATTAAAATAATTCTCATAGTCATTAATTTAGACTAAAACTTGCTGTGCACTGACATGTTTTAATTACATGGTATTAACAAAATTGATATGCTTTAAAAAAGCATGGTTAAATTTTAAACAAGAATAAATTAGAAATCTCATAGATCATCCTACTTAGGGTATTTATGAGAAAAAATCAGTCATTTAAAATGTTTATTATAAACAAAGTCCCAGCATTATTGTGCATGCATCATATTTGGTTCCTGCTTCAGTGTAAGGAGACTTTTATGTTAACACAGCACCTCCATCTTCGAATTCCTTTAACCAACACACAATAAATAAGGTAATGAACCAAATTAAATATTAATAGAAATCCACATAAACCACAGAAGACAGACATAGAACTGACGTTTGAATTACACTATACCTTTGATATCATTAGGACAACATATTAATGAAGTTTTAAAGGGTTGAATCTTTATTTACTGTTAGTGAAGACAAAAAGGATTATATGAGCCTCCTTGTAAGATGCAGATAAGGAATGAAAAAAATTAAATATTTTAGTAAAACTACCTGAACAGGATAGAAGAACTAAAGTCTTAGGCACTGATCCTGCAAGGTAATCCATAAGCAAGGATCCACATGCCCCTATGAAGTACCCTGAAGTCAAAGGAACTACTTTCATAAATAAAGTAGGTACTTTGTTTTCAGGACTGGGCTTATATTCAAGAGTGTGAGAATCAGAATTTTATTTCATTGTCTATTAATTAGACTAGCTCTATATTACTTTGACCTTTTTAATATTCTATGATTTAATTGGATGATCAGTCTACCTCAGCCTATGATTGCCAATCATTCTGCATAATATGCTTCTACTCTTTTGTACTTCGATGTGTGCAGGATCAAACTCTTATTAACATGAAATGATGATTTTATTGTGAATGGCAGGGGCCAAAAAGGATGCATACCAGCATCTAGACCTTCATTAATTCCATAATAACTTACCAGTGTTGCTTTTTCTGGCAGCCAACATACGAAAGGTATTATACCTCTCCCAAGCTCTTCTCTTTTGATCCTCAAATTCAACACTGCACAGCCCAGAGTTTAAAACGCTGCTCAAGACTGAGGCCTTATCAGGTCTCACACTACTCACCAAGCTGACTTACAAAATACACTGCAGTAACAAAATGCTGCAGAAAGGCAACTCTTGCATGTGGACTGTGCTCCATCTCCTCTTACAGACTGAGGACTGGATGCATCTAAGTGTAGATGTCTAGATGTGAGCTAATGATTGTAGGCTCTTTATAGTCAGTGGAGAGCAATAGAGCAGAACATCTCATTCCAAAGGAGACACTGTATTTGGTTAGATGAATTGTGCTCTAAAAGCAACTATAGCTCTCCATTTACTATAAAGAAAGGCTAGGACTAGGTCAGAGATTTAAGGTTCAGCTAGCTGAATTCCACCCATTCTGTCTGGATAGATTTGTGTGCTTTATCTCTAATCTTTTTGTTTGGTTCTGATTTATGCATGGTTACGATGCCTTGATTATTCTTTCTATTTTATGAATATCCAGGGTCTGCAGTATTGTGACTTCTATGTGTCTCACAGTTTTTAAAATCTTTATTCTCCATACCTATGTGAAGAAGGGAAGACCTGCTATTTCTGTGAGAGAACAGGGAAACTACTAGTTTTCCAAGATAGCACAGGAAGTCTGTAGCAGAGCCAGGAACAAAGCCTAGTGCAGTTAACCTCCATTTAAGCTCTTAGTGCTAGCTGAGTGACCCATACTTCATATTTTCTCCAGTATTTCTTCCTTTCTGCTTTGGTGCTGTACTGACACAGTTTTTCATGCAGTAGTAGCACAGTTGTCTTACCTTGCGAGCTGATGGGGATTCTGACTTCTCCTGTCCTACAGCTGCTGCAATGAGGCTCTCTGTAGGATACCTCTCTATAACAAATTAAAGTGGGATTGTAGTATGTGTTAGCTAAGCCTGACTAGCACAATTAACACCATCAGCAAAAAACAGGAGACTAATTTATGGTATGCCAGCAATCTAAATGTTAGTGTGTATCATGGTGATCCTCAGTGAGTTGTATTCCAACTTCCATGTAAAAATGCTACCTTGACTTCACTGCTGTTCTCTGCAGGAACCAGATCAGCTAGCAAGATTATACTAGTTATCTCCAATAATCAGGTTTTCATTTTGCACTGTCAACATACCTTCTGAACTGTAAGTAACCCATATTTATGTTGTAGAAAATGTGGAAGGAGAAAACATTAACTAGAATAGATTCAGTAACATATTGTCATCCCTCTTTAGCAATGAAGTTCATGGGTTATAGGATCCAGGTGTGTACTTATTAACTCATTTCCATGGTAAATGAAGCTTGTGACAGAAAATTTTACTGATGCTGGAGCTGGACCTCATTTACCCTCAGACTTTTTTCCAGGACTCCTGCAGTGTACAAGTATCTTCAAGTGTATGTAAATATAATTTATTGGTAGCCTGCCTGCAAAGTTTCCATCAGAGAAATCTTCAAGACTGACAACAGTACACTTTCAGTTTAAAATCTATATGCAACTGTAACAGTGAAGCTTGCAATTCAAGCTTAACAAGAACTCCTCTGTCAGTCTTCTTGCCTACTTTATTGCTTAATGTGTTGCTTCAGTTGAGAATATTCAGAAGTCACCTTGAAGAGTACAGGGTGGTCACTTGCCATAGGAACTGTGGTTCTTTAAACAAAACATCTTTTTCTAGGTCCCCTAAGTATTTAACTTTTCCCCGTTGTTCCAGTCTCGTTAGACTTTCAGCCTAATCTCAAGGAATCACATCAGCTGGTACCCTCATCCCAGCAAAGAATGGTTTTCAAGCTTCCTGAAGCTCACTGTTACTAGGACCTGGTTATCATGGTTCAACCCCAGCTGGCAGCTCGGCCCCACGCAGCCGCTCGCTCACTCCCCCCGCCTGGTGGGATGGGGGAAGGAATCGGAACGGTAAAAGTGAGAAAACTCCTGGGTTGAGATAAAGACAGTTTAATAGGTAAAGCAAAAACCGTGCACGCAAGCAGGGCAAAACAAGGAATTTGTTCACTGCTTCCCACGGGCAGGCAGGTGTTCAGCCACCTCCAGGAAAGCCGGGCTCCATCACGCCTAACGGTGACTTGGGAAGACAAACGCCACCGCTCCAAATGTCCCTCCCCTTCCTCCTTCTTCCCCCAGCTCTATATGCTGAGCATGACGACATACAGCCTGGGATGTCCCTTGGGTCAGTGGGGGTCAGCTGTCCCGGCTGTGACCCCTCCCAACTCCTTGTGCCCCCCCCCAACTCCTTGTGCCCCCCCAGCCTCCTCGCTGGTGGGGCGGGGTGAGGTGAGAAGCAGCAAAGGCTTTGGCTCTGTGTAAGCCCTGCTCAGAATAACAAACACACTGGTGTGTAATCAGCACTGTTTTCAACAAAAATCCAAAACATAGCCCCGTACTAGCTACTATGAAGAAAAGTAACTATCCCAGCCAAAACCAGCAGATTGGTCTTCAGCCCACAAACCAAGTGTACAAGGTGATGTGCTATAAATCTGGCTGGATGTTTAAAAGGAAAAAAAAAAAAAGAAAAAAGAAAGGAAGCAATATCTTGAGGCTTTGTGGGATAAAATGTTAAAATTGAAAATCTTTCTCCTGAGACAGCAAATAGTCCCTGCCTTTACAATAGGACACAATACAATCTGCAGCACTTACAAAACAGTCTAACTTGTAGCATCACAGCCGTGCATCAGACCTACACCCAGGCTTAGTAATTTGTTCCTAATTATGACACAAAAAGCTGGCTTTCTGAGAGTTGTCACCAAAAAAAAAAAAAAAAAAAGCCTTAGCTACTGAGGATTTGAAAATATGTACAGGCTTATAGCTCAGAGAAGAAAAGAATAAATCTGTTATTTAAGTTATCATCTCTTTTTTTCTTCTTTACAGACGATTAAGAATGGGATTTAACTTTAGACTAAGCATCTCTATGAGAGACAGGTGTGTTTAAGCTCTCCTAGTAGTCAGTGGAAATTTAGCCAATGCAGTCCAGCAAGACTAGAGAGTTATTCAGCTCTCCTTGAAGTTGATGCCTACGTTTCGGCAGCTGAATAGCTCTCTAAACTCTGGTATCAAATGGATGTCAGTGATTGAAACAAGTATTCAGACACAAAAGCTGGCATTCTACTGCCTTAACATAGGTGTCTAGTGCCATTCAAGATGTCCTAAGGTACGTATCCCACATGGCCACTCCAGTAGCTGTGAATTCGTTATGGGTCTTGTGTCACAACTGCCAGGCTTGTATGGAATCTCAGATGGTACTAGATGCCTATATTTAAGCTACTGAGTCCCATATATATGTCATACATGAAGACTCATGTATATGAGCTTAAATTTAGTTATCTGACTGGAATCAGATCCCATCTCAAAAATATATATTTTTATTTAGTTTAAGCACAGGTGAAGATTTTGACACAGACAGTGAAGGGAACTTGGTATGCTGTTAACTATAGAGCAATTAACTAAAAAACCCCCATTGATAATTAAAGCTACAAAAACTTTGGAGGTTTGGTTTTTTTCCCTCTTTTTTTCTTTCTCTTTGTATCTCATCATGCTGCCTATGTCGATATCCAAGTCATAAATAAGATCTATCATTTTCCAGACTGTAGTCTACGGAGATGCTAAACACAGTGGTGTATTCCAGGAAATGCATAAATGTAAAGGTAAGATATGTGATATCACATATCCTGTAATTCCATCAGAATTTGTTGATGTGTTGCCCACAAATCTGTTTTGATTTCAGGTTCAGAACTGATGTTTTCTCTTGGAAGCTGGTCACTGCTATACAAACGTGTTAGCCCCACTTCAAGCTTCATGCTGAAAAGAATTCAGAAATAGCCCTGGGAACATTTAGTATTTCCTTGAAAAAGCTGTGGATTGTCATTAACTGACAAACAGTCCGCTGCCAAGTTCTTGCAAGAATTGTATTTGTTGTCTGATGCCAAACAGCCTCTTTAAATGCTAATGAACAAAGTATGGCATGCATTCTGTTCTTGATGGATTATGCCTATACCTTCTGTGGTCAACAGAAGGGGAATTCCCGGCCCATATGATTTCCATTCTGGCACGCTACTCTTTTCTCTGCTTACAAGGCAGTAAGCACTCAAATAGATTAGTCAATCTTATTTTTAAATTAAGTATAGCCTCCGCACCCTAACTCACATGTATAAAATCTGAAGGAACTATGCCAGGCTGCCTACGCACTGTATGTGTTTTGTTTTCTTTAGAGAATTAAGCTCCTGACTTTAATATCATTGATGCTCCCTGTATACTGATATGCCTTTTAAATTCAAACATGAATGTTTCATAAACAGCTGATTTACATGTTTGTCTTTACCTCTTTGGAGACAGATTTAAGGAGTTACATTTTTAAATTGTCTTCTTTAGTGGTTTTCATAATTTCCTGCTACTGAAAGAGCTGGCTTGATACAGAAATACATTAAAGAACCGTATCTTGCTACCACGTGTACGTGTAGTTTTATAGCCAGTAGGAGGTCCAGATTGGTATATATCAATACCTTTGATTACACCTTCAATGCCAGCTTTCCAAGAAGCATAAATTATGCAGCAAATGGCAAGCTCAGGAGTTGTACGCTGAAAAGTTTTTCTGTGATGTGATATTTTAATTTGGTTTAATTGTCATTCAATAACTGCTGTTAGTCAGATAATCAGACTCCTACTAGTCTATGGTATGCTGAAAAGGAAGGAAAAGTTGTTCTAGGGCAACAGCAAGCTACAAACTACAGGGACAATACAATCCATCTTTAGTTAAGACGCACAACTACAAGATATAAAGTGTGCTATTAATAGTAATAAAGAACCATGAGAGCTGACAGGAAAAAATTAGAAGAACATTTTTTCAAAACACAGGGATGGAATTTTTCGTTTTAGGCAAGCTGCAATTCATTTCTCTGAAACCTACAGCTGAGGCTGAGCCTGCAGTGGATCCCCACATGGATACCTCCAACTGAACTGGTGAAAACGCACTCCTGTTTCTGGTCTTCATGCAACTTTACAAACAGCTTTGCTAGCTAATGTGAAATAAAAAATCAGTTAGTTCATTCAGGGAAGCTGAGCTTTCAATAAAATGTGAGTTTGTGAGGGGGAAAAAACCGCATTTTGCCCTCTACCTACCTACCTACACAGGCAGGATTGTTTTTCTCTTTTACACTGACCCATCTCTGGAGATTGTGCTTCTGCATGGAGAAAGCACGTTTCTAAGTTAATGAGGAGTTTGGTCAAAGCTTGTCCTTCTCTGTGGAGAAAAAAAGAAATCCTCAATGCCTTTTGAATGAAATTCCCATAAGGAAAAGGGAGAAAAAAAAAAGAACAAGAAGAAAAGTAAAAAGGTATCCTGTGTCTCTAATTCGCTGGAAGTGCTGGACATGATTATCTAAACATCCTGGATAAATCAAGATATCCTGTCATCTTCCATTCAGCAGTCGCAAATGAAACGGATAAGCATACTTAGAGGTATTAGTATTACAAAAAACCAAATTTTTTTGACAGCCTCACTCTCATTTGAAATGAGCAATCTCTTCTAGTCTCCTAGCTATTTATAGTAAGACCTTTATAAGTTCAAACTAATTAATAAACGAGATCAATTTCAAGAATTCTTTTCTTGTTCAAAACCACATAATCATTCATTTTAGTAACATTTTAAAGGCCATGCCTAAAATAGATTTGCACCCATGTCCCCAATGCGAATTTTTCACTCTTTGGCAGTATGCAATAGGTAGTGTATAATGACCTTTTCTCTGTTTGGAACAGGGATTAGAATAATATATTTGACCCTTTTTACTCACCTGGGAGTGATGCTAGTCTCCATGTTCAATAAAGTAAAATATGTCTCTAGTGTCCCAAGGTTAAGGCCATGACTTTAAACTATTTAACACAAGCTATCAGGCTGATTCACCTCAGTCAGACTCTACAGAGGTGTTGTTTTTACTTTTTCTCTTTTTTATTAGGCTGAATTATATATACTTCATCACAACAATTTCTCATCCACAGTACAATTAAGGGAAATATTTTGCATTACAAACAAAGCAAGTTAACCTGGTCACATTGTGCATTATAACAAAATTTATGGCTGCATAAATAGCAGTGTAAACTTACAGAAAGACTGGTAATTATAGTGCCATTGATGCTCTTTGTTGCTTTAATTCTGAAGCAGCCAGAATGATTAAACTGAATCTTAATCGACTTCTCCATTAAAAATGCTGGCAGAGAAGCTCCCTTAACCTTTCTCATTGATTGAACACAACAATCACCATTCAATTATAATGCAAAAGGACATTTGTTATAATGTACGAAAGATGCATGAGCCATTTCCTTTTACTCAAGACAATCAATGAGATGACTCCTACCTCAAGGAAGGTAAGGTGAAGCTAGTGTACCTGGAAGAGCATTAAAGTCACAGCAGAACTCGGATAACTGCAAACACTACAGTTTTCAGGGGACGGAAGATTATTCAGTGAAAATAAAACAAGCAGTTCCTCACTTTATGAAGAATTAATATCCTCTTTAAAAGATGGATAAGAATACAGAATTGGAAGTAAGTTCACTAAAATTAATAGTAAATTCTTATTTTATAAAACTGAATGAAACCCGCTCATGTGTAAGAGTCCAGGTACATTGTAACTGGAACTAAAAGTCAGATCCGGATTTTTAATTTTAATGATTTTTTTATGCCTTCACTTTGTGTTTGGGAGGAATATATTGTATATTTAAGGGGTCACAATTCAGAATGAATAGAGAGTGCTGATGTCACGTGCTGAATATGAACACTGCATTCACTAACAAACAGCACCACTTCTGGACTTGAAAAACTAACAGGACATATTTCTGAACCACAGAAAGCATGGGATTTTCACAAAAGCAATTGCCTTAATTATATCTGTCTTTCCTCAAGTAAACTGCAGGGAAAAGGACACAAGGTAGTTAACACATCACACACATTTGGGAAGATTGCTCCGTAAGAGCTAGCTTTCACAAGCTTTCCAGTGAGATCTATTTTTTAAAGCTGGCATATCCTACCCTGAAAAAGTCATTCACTTCCGTCCAAAAAAAAGTGTGCTTTTATAGTTGGTATGGAAGCTCTTATGCCACTCTTGCTCTCCATTGCTAGAATCAAGAGACTGGAAAGTCCCGGCGGTGAGGAGGAGCAGCCAGGCTGCTCAGGTTGCTGATACTGTTCATGCCACTTGCAGGCGTGGAGCTTGCCTCTGCGTCCGTTTGCACCAAGTCACATCAGCCCCGGAGCCGCTGTAACTTGGCGGAGCGAGCTCTACTGCCAAAGCAAACCAGACAGGAGCTGGAGACTCCGTAGGACGTTTTCCGCTCCGATCCCTGATTTGTTTGTGCTGAGTTTCCACCACCAGAGTTTGAGTAGTACAAATCCATTCAAATTTTCTCTTTTAGCCTCTTGACCATTTCGCAGCAGTTCTTTGCCTTCTCCAGTAAGTCTTTGGGTTCAGCGTGGATGATGGACAGGATGAGTACTAATTCAAAGTTATCCATATACTGCTCGTTGTTTCCAATTTAGCTGTTCTGTCTCTGTTAAAACATTGAGATACATTTCAACATCCGTTTTCTGAAAGATGTTAGTGCTGCCATCAGATTTTAAAAGCCCCATAATACCGTACTTGTTTTCTGAATCTTTGCATGCATTTCCCAGTAGAAATCACCATCTGCTGCTGCTATCTGCCTGAGTAATTATTTCTTCTCCTGCTTAGCCTCTTTCTCGTATTACTTCAACTTCTTCTTTCACGTAAAACTCATCCTTTTTATGCTGTTAATTCAATTGACAAATATCTGTAATGTTTACCAGTATCAAGAGTAGCCAAAAGGATTGGAGGGCTGAGAAAATTATCCTAGATAAACTAAAATTCTGAGGAGTTACTCCAAAGCTTCTGACAGTCACTCTTCTAATCTAAAATCAGTAACAAACCAACCAAAATCACAAGAGGAAGTGAAGGCAGGGGAAATATACTGTAATGGTTATCTGCTACTGGATTACCCAGGGAATGCTGTTTTTCCTGTATCTTTTTCAAACTGTAAACCTTACAGGACAGATCCCATATCCTACTCTCTCCTGTAGGTTGATAAGCAGTTTTCTGACACCGCTTCAATAAATTATTAATAACAACCAGGAGACCAGTATTTTCTCCCTGAATATAATAATTCTGCTTATAAGAAATACACTCTTCCAAATTTTCTGTGATGTTGTGATGACCACAGTTACTGTATAAACAGCTATGTAAAATACGAATGTGGTCTTGATAATTCATGTAGCAAGAAACTTTAATTTTGAAATTTTCTGAATTTCTGTCACCTTCTGTAAAATGTTATTTTAAAGGACACAGTTTTCTCAGTGTTTTTGACTATGTTGGTAGATTCAAAGTATAATGAAAAATAAGCTTGGATATTTTTCTGAATGGTGGAAAGTCTGAATACTGGTTCCCAGCATGAAGTATTGTAAAACAATACAATGTATTGTAATTACATTGTCATTTACAATACAAGATATTCTAAAACATCGGCCTCGTGAGTCAAACGCATGAATGGCACTGAAAGCAGAGCCCAGAATTTTGGTCTTTACCCGCATCAAGGGGGTTTCCTCAATCATATTCCTCTCCCTGCCCCGGCGCCCAAGCCATACATGCTCTTGCATACTAGGTGAGAAAAATGAGATCTGAACTCCACTTCTCCACTGTGGAATATCTAATCCCTTTGGAAGAGTGAGCAGCAGGTTCAAATACTGTTGTTCACGCTGAGGGAGACTAGAACTCTGTGTCCTTCAGGGCTGCAGGAACTGGCTCAGGTTTCTGACTTGCCACTTTCCAGAACAACCACCATGGTCTTTTCCCCTACCCCAGCCTCTCTGTTCCTTTTCTTCCCAGCTTCTTCCTCTTGCTCTTTTAATTTGATCATAGTCAAATAGGGAATTGAATCATCATTTCTCACATTTGGTAATCCACAGCAAAGGTGAGGGAAGAAAAGAGGTACAAACACATTCAAACATATCAGCCCCCAGCAGCACAGCCCGCTGTTTTGACGGAGGCATGTCAGCTTTAGAGCAATCCTGCTGACAGCTGCTTGTTCCTGTACCTGCTGCTTTTGCCCACGCAGTTGTACAGAACCAGCTGTTTGTGTGCCGTGCTTTGCTGGGAAAGAAATCTCCGGCTTTAGGGCAGAAATGGGGATCTTTCTTACTTTTCAAATACCGATTACTGATTTTATTTGCGAGACAATAACTAGCAAGCTTGCTGCTAACCGGCAGGCAACAGCGCAGAAGGAGGTGGGCGACCACCCTGCTTGTCCATCTTCACAAGCGGAGATGAAGGCCCATGAAGAGGGAGCCTGGATTTGTGGGCATCGGCACAGGCAGGGCTTGGAAATAAAGCTACTGGTACAAGACTGCATTTTTGTCTAAAGGCGCAATGATTTTGCTTCCCCTGCCATAGGCAACAGCCTACTTCACTTGTATTGAATGGCAGACCTGTTCCAATGGAATTAGACCTCCCAAAGAAAATGTAACTCTGGGGAAAAAAGAAATATATTATTTTAGGGATCAGATGACAAATCAGAAATAAATATACAGCATAAATTTTATGTTGGCCAAAATTGTCACGTTCTTGCATGAACTCTGTAGATTTTTAGTTTCCTTCTGTTGTCCAGAATGAGCATCTGTTAGTTTGATCGGTCCTGCCCAGCATTACTGACAACTGCATGTACAGCTTTATTAATTTTTAAGTGGAGTCAGACATACTAGAGAGAACTCAGCTGGTGTGTCCCACACAAGCACAATTTCTTGACACTGCAAAGGGAAAAGAAAAAGCTAAATGTTTGTTTTCATAAGCTGGATAACAGAAGTAATCTAAAATGCACAATGTGGAAGGTATCTCGTTAGAACTATTTCCAGGTTTAAGGTGAGATGCTTTATAAATATAACCTGTCCTAAACTGTAAAAACTGTTACTAAGAATGTAAGTTATTCCTAGTAAATCTGTCAGGTTTTATATGTGTCCAGTGGCTTCACCTCATCCTCAATGTTATACAAGCCTTTTTTGGGCAAGTAGATTGCTCTTGTTCATTATAAAAGAAGGTAAACACACTGAAAAGTGCTGCCACAGTGAACTAGCGTTAATATAGCGGTGACTAAATTCAAGTGTTCAAGCAGTTCAACAGTTCTCACAGACAGACAGACAAATTTTAGGATATTGATGTGAATACATTTGGAACAAGAACACTGACCTGGAAGTCTTCTTAGAACAGACACTTTTAAGATATTTCGGGGGTCTACATTCTATCTGGACCAAAAAATCTCAAGATAGATGTACTTACGGTATGTTGGCACTCCTGTCTTCTTTCCTGGTGGGCTGTAAATATTCATGTGGAAAAGAAAAAAACAGCCAAGCCGCTGTGAATCTCACACGTTTCAACTACTGAATATAACTTTTGGAAAATTTTATGACTCCCAAGTCTGTTCTCCCCAGCCTACTTTTAGACCCAGCAATAAAGTAAAAATAAAATTAAACCCTTAATAAAATGATTGTGTATTTAATGTCTATAACACACCATTAAAATGCATTTGAGAGCTTCCAGTTTGTTGCATTTAGTACTAGATTGTGACTACTAGTAAACTGCTGAAAATGTCTGAATGAAGCTGAAGAAGTGACCAGGAGGGGAATCATATGACACAATTTTTTAAAATTGGAGAAAAAGAACAGAAAGCTGTTTAAGTTTTTACTATAAAGACAGATTTCATATGCAAATAATATTTCTTTGAATTACTGCTGGTCAATCCATAAATATTGTGCTCTTGCCTTCATATCACAAGAAACAAGGAAGAAGAATATAGTTCCCGAATTTTCCTGTTATTTATTTGGGCACAGCCTTATCTCTTCTGAGCTTCCCGGCTGTCACTGACTAACACGTGGAAGCAAATTAGTTATTAGCCAGTGAAAAAAAGAAACAAGTATACAAATACTTGATAGAGTTTAAGGAAACAGTGCAATGAAATGAATTACAAAGAATGTAATACTAAAACAAGCAAATATTGCCTGCACTTAGAGTATTTTGTCACTCAGCCGCATGAGTGACTGAAGTATAATGTAGAAATATGTGAGTTAACTTTAAACAATAAGCTTACTGGATAAAGGTAACAGCACACAATTTACTGAAGAGTAAGAAGGAGGGTAAATTAAACGTCAAGATTTGTGGTTTATCGTGATTAACTGCTGTTGGTACTCAGCGTAGTAGTGTGGGGCAGCTGGAACACCTCTACACTACGCTAGTCTCACCTGTTAGCTGATGTGAAATTACCAAGAGAAAGACCACTGGTGCTACGCCATTTAATCTGCTTATGTGTGAAGGTGGAAAACGAGACGGACTAGGGCCTCCAAAGCAGAACAGAAAGCAATGATCCATAGTAGCTCAAAAAGAAAAGAAGAGAAGGAAAGTGAGATGAGATCCTCAGTTATGACCATGCTGATTTTAAACTGAAATCTGGTGTCAAAGAACACTGGTAAGGAATACCACGTTGTTAGTTTGGCTGAAGAAACCAACATCACGTATTAGAAGTACCTCCATGGAAAGGCTATGTAGAGAAGAAAGCTGCATTTGTCATCTGCAGGTAGGAACAACCGTAAGAAGAATGTGAGCGAGTCTGAAAGTCATCTAGAGCTCCC
>JAVKLA010000008.1:18598416-18635538 GCA_034782735.1 Sagittarius serpentarius | reverse complement strand
CCTTAACTATTGCTTTGAAACATAGAAATGATTTTATCATGCTTACAGGCAGAAAATGTTTCGTCACTTGAGATAAAGTTGTTAGCCTTCAGTGGGGCAGCCCTTCTGTATAGAGCTGACAATGCAAGCTAGTTATACTGTTTCAATGCACTGTAATCTAACTAGTGAGAGATCATTATTTGTTTATTGACTAGAAACAGACAAAGAAAGCATATATATATTCTTAGAAGTCCTTAACTATTGCTTTGAAACATAGAAATGATTTTATCATGCTTACAGGCAGAAAATGTTTCGTCACTTGAGATAAATTAGGATGAAAATTGGTTGAGATAAAGTAGAGTGCAATAAAATAAAATGTATTAAATCCATGTACAAGCTCCTTTATTATAGTATGTGTTAAATCATTATTGAAGAGCTGTTCAAGAGAAGCGCATTAGAAACACCTCCACTGCACTTATTAAAACATACTTTCACCTGTAACTCACAAAATTATATGATACAACCAACCTGAGACTTTGCAGTTGGCTTAGTAGACTTTTAAGTCCTGCTGCAGCCTCTAAACTCCATTTATAGAAGTTTCTTTTTCTTTAGTAAGCCAGTTGTTCCCACTAACCACTAATTATTTTTCATAAGCGCAGGGGTATGTGTGTCAAAGTGTGTGACATTCTGTGGAGAAAATGTCTTGGTGGTAATTGAGAAATATTATACCAGACGAGTCACAGATGACTTAAAGTTATCTGGCAAATTAAAAGGAGTCTATGTATCATCTTTACCTCTCCTTGCTAGAAAAAAACCTCAATAATTAAATTGTTTATAAATAAATTACCAAATATTTTATAATATGTATGCTGATAAATGATATCCTATTTTAATTTGTTCATGCATGAAGCTACTAATACAGGCACCGAATGCAGAATACCTCCTAAAGTTAGCTTATGACACAAAGTTAACTTCTTGGTACTATTTATGAGCTATGCTCATACTACATTTAAGTTCTTTTAGGAACTGTATTGTCATTAACATGAAGAAGCAGTTCTTTGCAGAAATTTCGTGCTCCTGGAAGATAGATCAGATATTTCTCTGCAGTGGAGGTACAGGAACACTGTCAGTTTATGAGTGATGCAAACATATGTTCAAATCCAAAAAAGTGTCTATTCTAACTTACACTGCAATAGAAAGCTAGTTACATTACATTTCTGATTAAATGTATCTCAACATGATATATAGTCCATTAAAAGTCACACAGAAAGGAAGTTTATGGAAGTAGAGGAACCTTAGTAATTGCGTGTGGCTTAATCAGATAGTCGTCAGGGTCAGGTTGGTAATGTTGAAGCACTGAATAGAAAAGTTGTTGCATTTCTGTCATATCAGATTATACTTTAAAAGTACCAAGCAAGAAAAGTCTTAGTTTTTTTCTTAGTACCTACTTCCTCAAATAAACAACTCAAGCAATGCCATAAATTATACAGTCAGTTTTGCTCATGCTTCCTTATACTGAAGAGCACTACATTCCCATTTTCTCCTAAAGGTTTCCAGGTCCTGGTACTCTACAGCCACTCCCTTTGTTGCTAAAGGTCTCTGATTTGTGCATGCCCTTATTTCTGATTTATGGGGAAACGATGAGATCTGAATTATCACAAGATAAGGTTTTCTCTAAATTTGTGTTTATCTTCTTGTTTTGAAAGGAACAGGGACTTTAGGTTATATGACTGAAAACAAGATATTTGACTTCTTGAACTGTCCTAGAGATAAGAAATGTTACTTACAGAGTAACTAGCTTGTCAACCTGTGGAAGAACAGAAAATTGTAAAGAGACCTTTGATACTGCATGGTTAATACTTAAGCAGCAAAATGCTGAAGATCAAACTGCACGCTCAGTAGCAACCGTCCCTGTATACACGTGCATTGTAGAACAGTCTGCAGTTGTATAACAATTGAACTTTATATAATTCTTATTCTGTTATTTGCTTAATTTCTTTCTTCTTCTATTATAACTAACTTCTAAGTATGGATAAAATGCCTCACTACAAGCTACTACTTTAACTGAACACGTAGTACATATGTGCGTGATAGCACTCTGAGGAACTTACTGGTTAAATTCTGAAAAGTTGCTATGTCTATGGACTCTTTCTGTTTAACACTAAGCACTTTCATTAAAAAAAAATTGGTCAAGAATTTTATTTGCTTCCACCTTTGAGCCAAACTTTAGCTTTAATCAAATTCCAACATATTTTTCCTATCATTAGAATTTGTTCCTTACAACATTCCACTTGTCCTTCTCTTTGAATTCTATCAGTAACGTTCCTCTGTCTTTCTATCCTGAGATCTCACCTAACTGTGTTTCCCAGAAACATTTCAAGAAAGTTAAGCGAAGGCTTCGAAATGGCATTTTTAAAAATATGATCCTGAATCCGTAGATTTTCTGTAGGGTATTTCATCCTGAAAAACTGTATTTTAAATGTATCATTATTTTATACAAAAAGTATAGAATCATAGAATCATAGACTGGCTTGGGTTGGAAGGGACCTTGAAGATCATCTAGTCCAACCCCCCTGCCGTGGGCAGGGTTGCCACCCACTAGATCAGGCTGCCCAGGGCCCCATCCAACCTGGCCTTGAACACCTCCAGGGATGGGGCATCCACAGCCTCTCTGGGCAACCTGTTCCAGCGCCTCACCACCCTCTGAGTAAAGAATTTCCTCCTAATGTCTGACCTAAACCTCCCCTCTTTTAGTTTAAAACCATTCCCCCTCGTCCTATCACTATCTGCCCATGTAAAATTCGCTCCCCCTCCCGTTTATAGGCTCCCTGTAAGTACTGGAAGGCTGCAAGGAGGTCTCCCTGGAGCCTTCTCTTCTCCAAGCCGAACAAACCCAGTTGCCTCAACCTTTCTTCATCAGAGAGGTGCTCCGGTCCTCTGATCATCTTTGTGTATACCAAGTTTAAGCTTTGTGCCATCAATCCATCGAAAGCCAGCCAGTGCTAGTGTTTATATTCATATGTGTTTTGATAAAAGTATCTTATGTATGTACCATTTATTATGTTCAGTTGCAGACTTTTGTTTCTTGGACTTCAGTTTTGCTAATTTCCTCCTTTTTTTTCCTAGACATTTTCATTACTGCAGCCATCTGGCAAAACTTCCTTTTCTGTAAATGTACATAACCTCCATGAAGAAACTGATATTAACCAAGGACCTTATCTATACTTTTAAAATAAATGCCTGCTTTACTCAAGGAAGTCCAAAATAGCAACAAGTGACTTTGGCAGGAAAGAAAAACCAACGAAGAGTTTTGGTAAATGGTTGGAAAATGAGTACAGTCACTGCAAATAAGTAGCAGATTTTATGCCATGCCACTTCTAGAATGGAAAGCATATGCAGGGCATAAGCTGTGATGTATAGAACTAGATAAATTCTTGATTGGGTAAATTGAATCAAGAGATTAAACTAGGATATATCTGGAAGAGATTAAATTAGGACATATAACATTAAACAAAGTTACGTGATATCATGCATTAATGACTAATCATAGTTTAAATAGATCTTTTTTAACATTGGATATATTGTTTTCAATTATACCAAGACCAGATGACAGTGCTTCGTAAAAAAAAAAATCTGGAGAAAATTTGCATGATACTTAATAATTAACAGGAAAGTAAGAAGAAGAAGAACTGATATGGTAGTCACCATACATGTTTAAGATATTCTGGCCAAAAAAAGTCTTGATATTTAATTTTTGTAGGATTTTTTTTCACTTAAGACTTAACCATTAAGATGTCCTATATCCAACCAATCTTGAAAAAGAGATTTGCCAGATCTTAGAAAACCTCAGTATATGTTCAAATACACACAGACTTGGTGAATCCCAGTTTTAGGAGTCCTTTATCGAACTCCAGCAGGTTAAGTGAGGCAGTGTTTCCCTTTGCAGCCTTTGACGAGATTTCACACAAAGCAGAGCTAAGACACTGGTTTGCAGGGACCAGGGGGTCAGCAGTCCCTCTGTAGTACCCAAAACCAGACACCTAAACATCGGGAGCACCAAAAGGTAACTACTCTGCAATGTCCACAGAGGCAATGGCGCTTAAGATACAATGCTAGAACAGCCATGAATTTAAAGGCAAGACCCCCCACACATGAAATTATAATGACGTCTGTCTTTTATCCATCCCTAACAATCACGCAAATTTACAATTTACTAATCCCACTTCCTTCATTTGCGGTGATGAAAATGAATAGCTGCTTGTAAACAAATAAAGAGGAGAGCATCCCAACCCTGGAGAATGTGACAGGTTAAATCAACAGCACTCGATACCACCCTCAGCAGGTGACTATTTCATTCCAATTTCTTTCCAAATTCTTCTTTCTGCTTCCACACGAAGACTGTAAGGCAGTAGCTAGGCTACTAGGGTATAAGCTACTATTAGGCTCCTAAGTCAGGGTAGATGAATCTCTGTGAAACTCTGTTGTGGTTAGAGTTGGCGAGTGTATTTGTTGATCATTGTATTTAGAGCCTTACCAGGAAGGAAAGCACACAGAACTGAGTGCTGCTGAAACTGTAAATGCCAGATTAGTGATAGATTCAGTAACACTTAAAATTTCTTTCTGAATTGTTATTTATCATTATTAACATAACAAAAATGAAAACAAAAGCAAATTTTCCTGAACATTTTCCCTTCCTGTGTAGTACCAGACCCCAAATATTCTCCAGCCAGGCCAGCTGAATTTTACCACTAAAATCATATGGAACCTTTCTTAGACACATACTTACTCTATGTGACTACATCTACCAGAATCAAACCCACATTACTTATCTTCAGAAAAGCTCGGAAGATAACCTCTGAACTACATGTAAAAACTCATTTATCTCACCCTCTTTTAAAACTTTGTAGTAGTTCATCACTTTTCTGGTGATCTTTATTCATTAGTTAAAGAAATTGAAGGTGCTGTTAGCTGACATCACACCCTGAGTTCAATAACTGAGAGAGAAAATATTTGCTCTGCAAGTAAAACATTGGGAAGGACTCACTAAATTCGATATTATTAACATGAAAGACAAGACACTTAAAGGTTACTTTTCTTTCCTATTTCAGCTACCGAATACTTGGCCTTCCCTCTGATGCACTCTGCACAGTGTTTTAACAACTTCTAATTTATATGGAGTTTATTGGAGGAAGGCGATTTTCACTCTTTCAGTTCTGAATGTCTCATCAGACAGTGTAAATAAGGAGAAATAATCTGGATTGCATCATGTTAACAGAGCAGACTTGGTTACAGCTGCGGTGCATCTTAAGCTGCATCCTTAATGTCTGAACCTTTCCAAACGCAATGAAAACACGTTCAGTCTCAGATTGTTTTAATAGTAATTTTTTTTTAACATGAGGAAAGATTTCAAGTGTCCCTCTTGAGACACCTAACCTGACACACTGAGACTGATTTGTTAATAGGCCCTGGTCACTAATCCAAGCTGGTTAGTTGAAATGAAGGTTCCTAATCTCAACATGTATTTTTAATAGTATTAGATACTGCAATTATCAAAAAGTCATTAAAAGTAAAATTTTATTCCTTTTTTCCAATCCAAACATTTGGTGCTTTTTACATCTTAAAGCTGATGAATAACCAGCAGTAACAGCATTAGTGTCTTCTTCCTGAAGATGGCTGTTATTCTGTGCATCCATGTATATTTGTGGCAGAGATTTTCTTTCCTTATTCCAAAACACATAGAGATTAGAAGGCATTTTTAATTAAAATGATTACTGTTGCGGTTATGTTATTGAGCAATATTATGGGATAAATATGTTCACTGTCAGAAGTGCAATTCTACTTTTCATCTTCATGCTAGAGTAATATTTATACAGCTCGCCCTTAAATTGTGTAAAATTGGATTTGATCCCAGCTGCTAGAAGGTGTTTTTTTTTAAAACAAGGCTAAGCAAGCACAAAAGTTTATATGAAGATACAGATTTGATTAGCATTCAGACAAAACAAGTTCAGCCAGGTTGGCTTGTGCAGTTATTCCAGTCTGACTCCAGTGACTTTCCATTGCATTGACCTTTTAAAGAGGGACTATATTTTGTTGCAACCTATAGTGCTTTTGAAAGGAAGAAATACTTAGGGTGATATGATACAGTGCAGGTCATAATGGTTGGTAACACACATTGAGCAATCTCTTACAGACATTTACATTAGAGCCAATTCATTAACCATCACAACAGAGTTTATGAGAGATAAAGAAAAATGTTAACAAGCCCCCACCCTGTGAGATTCTCTCTTCTGCAACACCGGTCCCTAGAAATATTCAGAATACTCAATTTAGTATTTCCCTTTTTGAAAGCCAGTACGCTGAAGCAATGTTATAGGAATTCATATATAAATCTCCACTGGATCAAAGATAATGCAGTGAGTCTTATTTATAGTATTATTCCGGCATTTTCATAATAGTCTGAAATCTCTGTTTCATCCATGAGAGAAGCAGCTTCATGCAGAATACTACAGATTCTACTATTAATATGTCAACATACAGAAAAATTATGCAAACACAAGCAACTGGGTAAACAAAATATAGGCAACTCAGTGGTTACTGAAAAAAACTTAACAATGTGCTGTTCAAATATAATGAAGACATTCCCAAAATGCACCACTGGGGAAAAAAAACAACCAACCCAAAAAACCCCCCAAAAATTTAAAACCAAGAACCTTAAGTTGCCTGTCAGCGGTGCAGAAAGCCTCCCGTGCCAGCTTCTCGTCTGTTTGAGATTAATCACTACAAATGTCAGAGTCTAATCCTACCAGATACTGCAATGGAGCATCCGACAGGACGTACTTACCTCAGCGTGGTTCAAAAGGACTTCTGTGCCAGGTAAGAGCCAATCTGATTTAAACCAATGACTGTTGTTTTTCTCAGAGCCCAAGTGAAAACTACAGAGAATTATGCCACTGTACTCTTTGATAAGTTCAAACTGGCAGAATGAAAGACAAATTTCAGTGATGATTACTGCAAGGGTCTCACCCAGACGTAAAAAGACATAGTCAAGATTAATCCGTGCTTTTTTTTTCCACGCCTTGACTACTGAGTTTTTCTCCCACCCGGCCTTTCAGAAGTCCGTGGCAAACAATGCTTTCCTAACTCATTGCCTTGACCTTACCATTGGTTTTGTTTGCCTGGTGGATGCTGCTCATTTAGATGTATTTCAGGAGGCCTAGAAGCCCTAAGAAAACATCAGAACTGCACTGTTAGTGCTAAAAAAATACAAACCAGGGACTTCGGTGGGTTTTATCTTTCTACTTTAGGCAATTAAGATCTAAATATGTTATGTCTGACGTGGTCATCTGTCACTCATCAAAAGAAAGAAAGTACGCTGAGACATGATTCTCATTGTGTATCTAAACTGTTTTAGATGTTACTTTAGAATAAGATAATTTGTTGGTTACATTTGCTTATTTCTCACCACTGACTGTAAACCAGAGCACATATCTATATTGTAGGTGTTTATACCTAGTTCTCCTTGTCTCAAAGAGCTCATAACGTATGCACCATCCCCTCCAAAAAACAAACAGGATACTACAAGGGGAAAAAATGAAGCAACATAAAGTGACATTCTGGACTGAAAATCTGTTCTATTGCACATTACCTGCTCGTGAAACCTTTTAATTTTTTTCTGCTAGTAATATTTTGTCTAGAGATGGTAGCCTGTTCAGGAAGTTATGTAATAACATTTCTTTCCAATGACTAACTAAGCAGGTGGGGTGATGGTTTTATAGGTTCTTTTTCCTGGAATTTGGGATCATAATAATTACTGTCCATATGTCTTTGTGAATAGTTGCTATTGCATAATTTACAGTACAGTACAGGGTATACAGTAGATGATATCTACCCATTTTTGGTAATTGTTTCTTTCTGATTCTACAGGCTTGTGACTTTCAAAGCTTTCTATCTGTTCTTCCACTTTATTCCTAAGCAAAGCCTACTCCCATCCCACTCACTAATATTTTGATATTTACTGTTTGACATTTAGAGCATACTGCTTCCATCACTGGCCTACAACTGCCTTAGCCTCTGACTGAAAGGGACCATTTCTGGTCTCTGTCATGCTGGTTTTAGTAGCATATATAGCTTTTTAATACTTGTTCTTTCCCCTGCAAGTTGATTTTGATGTGTTAACACTACCATTCTCTAAGTTTATTTTCTACCGATGCTTGCCTCTCTGTAATCCTTTGCTTCTCTTCCTGCATTGTCTATGCCTGGTTTGTTTTGATACCTGCTAGAAAATCCACTTGTATTTCTCCATCAGCTTTCTTCAGCTTTGTGTAATTTTTTCTCTTTCATTATCAAGAAAGGTGCAACTTTCTGCTCTAAGATTGACTTGAAAGTTTGTTCAGGTAGATCGTATGATCTGGTAGATTGTATGAAATAGGATTTCTGGCTTTAAGTTACCTCTTTAAAACCTTTTTTTTTCTTCTTTATGGTTATCAGACTTTACTATGTTGTTTCCTATGCCAGTTTCTGGCAAATCTCATGTAAGTAGGTCAGATGGGGCCTGCTGAGTTGTTCTAGACACTTGTGACACTTCTTATGTGTATCAGCCTTTACTTGCACACTTAGAGCTGTACATTGCATCGCATCGAATTTGGTTGCTCCTGGTTGAAGGTGGTGCTCTCACTGCCGTGACTTGCTGTGGGTGCACAGATATTTGCACATCTAGAAGCAGAGAGCAACTAAAACTTTATACCCTCCCAGATCCCTCTAATGAAATCCTCGTGTTTCCTGTCTTCTGAGTTTTTTGTAAGCTTATAAGCTACCATCTCTCCATGGCATCAGAGGAAAAATCTGAATTGTTCCTTGAGGGCAAATCATGAATATCAATAAAAAATCCATGGTAAACTCTAGATCATTGGATCTATGGTTCAGCAACAAACAGTCATTCCGGCCCAGAACAGCACAGCACAAGACAGCACTAGTAGCAACAACCCGTATACTGCCTCTTTGACTCGGTATGGGCAAGAAACAAATTTAGAACAATACCCACAGTTTGGCATCCATATCCCAATTTCTGTCAAGCCATCAGCAGTAAGAATCTTCTTGTGCAGAGTATTGAAAATATTCTCTCCAAATACACTATTGACAAAAGAGCAGGACATAACAAGAAATTAAATGAACCTGAATAAATACTTGCATTGCATGTTAGATGTCAAGAATACGTTAGTTGAAAACAGTAAGCAAAAGAAACAAAAATGTATTTCAGCAACCATCTCAGCATGCTTTATAGTTGCATCGTTAATCTGTGTGCCTTGTGTGCTGCAATGCAAAACATGGAGAAAGGCACTAGGTCTCATACCTGTGAAAACTGGAGGGGGGTTGATACCCAACTTGCGTCATCATTAGACAGTCTAATTTTTGCATGGACTTTTGTGTCTGTTTAGAGCTACAACAAACTCATCACACCCATTATGACTAGAATTTTCTAGATTTTGTGTGTTCTACTCCTCGCTGTTTTAAAAAAGAAATCATTCCAGACTCTGGAGAGAAAAAGAAAAGGTCACGGACTTTGGGAATTCCAGAGGAAGAGATTAAATGAGCTAAGAACAGAATAGCATCAGGGAATTAATATTTCTCCTAGAACAACACGTGGACTTCAGCTACTGTTTGAGTTTCACAGTTATCCAGTAGCATAAGCTGAAGATACTGGTTATTTTGAGCATGCAGATGAACTAGATTTTTAAATAATTTACTGAGGTACATGTGCTGAGATAAATACCTTTTGTTACTGTAGAAATGCAAATTAAAATGAAGAAATACAATTCTATAAAGGCTTGTGCAATTGCAAATTGCTGTCATTAATTGAACTCCTTTCCTTTGTGCTTCCTTGTTCTAAGATTTCTTATGATCAACATTATTTAAATTTGTTCAGTGCTAAAGGGCATCACTTTGCAACAATTGTAACTGTAAATATCAGCTATTACATGGTTTAAGATATCTTTGAACCTGAAAGTTTTCCCACATCATAGTGAAAAGCTACAGGTGTGTGAAATGTTGTAAGAATGGGAAAAAAGCAGAGTTGTAACAGGGTTGGCTGTATCACCATACCACCGTTCTGAGGTTATCATATATTAATTTTAATGTCCACTTCTAAAGTTAGGATTTCTTTACCTTGATTTCTTCTATATGGGAGTGTTCTCTGTTTAAAAACCAAAGGAGAGACGTCAACAGTGTACAGTCAGATGGTAAAAAGCTGAAGCCTGCATGTTACAGGCCTGATTCATTTGTACTGTTCCAACCCATGCTCCAGGGTCCCAACAAGAGCAATAACCACAATTGACCTTGTGAGAGTAAAAGCATTTAAATTGCAATCCTTTGGCAGGCAGGTGTGCATCTGTGGGGTAGCTATACAAACAATGACTCAAATTTCCCAGTTTGGTGGTTGTATTAGGATCACTTAGTAAGATTGCTTCAACTCCTGGTGTCTCCTCGTAGGCTTGGATCTTTTTGGCAAAAGCAGTATTTTTTTTCATGGCAGTGTCTCTGCATTTGTGCATTACCTTAGTCTATCCACAGTATAGACACACACCCCAGTTCCCTAATCGTTTTCTCTGTCGCTCAGAAAAATGAAGCACGGTGACTGACAGAGCATGTTCCCTAGCCTGTGCCTGTGTGAGCTGGACCAGCACAGTGGATTTGGAAACGCTTATTTAAAATGTAATGTTTGTAGAAAAATGCCTTTAAGTAGATGGGGGAAAGACACTGGAGACCAGAAGAGGATGAACTGCTAAATTAAATAAAGCTTCTGGGTTTAGAGAATGAAAATCAACAGCTTGTTGCAAGAACAGTCCCCAAGCCAGCAATTCTGTGCTTGTCTGCATCTCTTATTCCCCACCTGTTGCTTCTAAGCCATTTTTAAACTTTTTACTAATTATGTAATTCTTCTAATCTTAAATGTATTTTTTAATTCCCAAAGTTTATTGTATACTTATTGAGGTGCATACTGCTTATATTGTCATGATTTACACTGACGCATTTACACCTTAGGCATTTACAGGTTAACTGCTTAAGTCTAAACTGGTCAGCTCACAGTCTGTCGAGGACAACAGAAGCCAGAGTTAGTAACTTAGACCAGAGCTATATGGACTCCTAACAACATCTGTGTCCGCTCCTGAGGACTCTTAGTAAACATACTTATTCAGGCCAAGTGGTACAAGAGCTCCACTTTCATGAGGTTCACTTTCACACTGCTCATGGGTAGACTCAGTTGAAGCACTTTGTCTCCATCCACAGTGCACGTGATAACAGGTGACCCCTATCTCTGTGCGTTACCCCCGCGAACCTAAAAAATTGTTTTTATTTTTTTGTTTCATCTATTTCAAAGAGTTTGAAGTGATGTGAAACCTGTGTTGCAGGTTACCATGATGGTGTGTTTATAACACGAAACTGAGGGTACATTTCATACCCTGAGGCCTGGCTGAAGGGTGTAAAGCAGTGTTTGAGGAAAAGTTTTGAAACTGTATGTGGCAGAGAAAGTCAAGGCTGGCTCAGTCTTGCCCAGTCTATCTTTTGGGAATGACTACTGGCACAAACTATCACCAAAACCAAGCCTCTCTTGTTTTGGAGGGAATTAAATAGCAAAAACCCCAAAGCAAACAGTTTAGGCGTGAAGTAATGTGAGAAACTAGGGAAATGAGACCCAACAATGAACTAAGAAGCTAAGTTACTTGATTGTGTACATGTACCTTGAGAAAATGATTTTTAAATGTCTAAGGTAGAGTGAGGTTAATCCCAGTCTTGATTTCTTACCTACTTTCACAGGATGAACAGACATGAACTTCCTTTTGTCTAGAATACCCTGTAACAGTAGGAGCACCTACAAAGGGGTTTCAATGTTGGTTTATGCTGTTAATTTGGGGGGTTGATTCCACTTTTTGCATTGTGATGCACATCCGTACATTGTGAAAAACCTTGGCTGGATGCAAATATTCTCATGGGGAACATCCTCTGGAAAACTTCAGAAAAATAAGTTGAAGTAGCATTTCAGGGATTGTGAGGACCAAACTGGTCACCTATGTCCAAAAAATTTACTGTCTTAAATTGTTCTTTATTTTTCATGCCATTTTCTCCCTCCGTAAAACCCAACAGAAAACCTTAGACTTCTTAGGAAATGTTGAATGTCGTAGAACTTGAACTATTTAGCACTTTAAAAAATGGTATTGTTCTTAAGTCATCTAGGTGTTTTTAAAATTCCCATGGTCTTTGACCCAGAGATTACACACAAAACCCCTAAACATTAAAAAACTATAAGAGCTGCTTCTCTGAAAACCACACCAGCATTGTTAACATTTTTTTTTTCCATTTGCATCCAAGCATATAGAAAAATATATCCCCTGTATATAAAGGAAAAATTCAGACTGTATCTTAACAACCTGAGCTGCTATTCTGTTTCTTTGCTATTTGAATAGCTGTTATTTATTTTCTGGTGCCCTACTTCTGACAAATTTCTGCTTGATGAGAGCCTCTGGGGTATAGATTTATAGTTTTCACTCGCTTGATGAAAATAATATTCTTTTACTGAATGAGATTGCGAGTCCTTTATTTTTCTAAATATTTCCTCTCAAAAGAGGTATCTCACATGGTTTGGCACATAAATGCTAACCATATATTTATTGCTATTTCTATATATATATTTTTGTTAGATTGCAAGCTCCTTGAGATGAGATTCTGAGATCTTATTCAGAAGTTAGCAGTTAGAATGATCCCAGTTAGTCCTCTTAGCCATGAATGTACCATGCATATATTGTAATAATAATAACAGTAGATGCTGAAAAATAGATGGTGTATCCAGTGTTTTGAAGTAAAACTGCATAAAGACCTGAATTTGACCCAGTTTGACCTCATCACAGCTGACCCTGTTTTGAGAAGAAGATTGGACTAAATGACCTCCTGAGTTCCCCGGCAACATGAATTATCCTATGATCTTTTGAACCTCAACTGCTGGATTTCATTGTTGCTTTGCCTCTTCTGGAAACAAAATATCAGAAAAACATAATTTCTGCTTTAAAATTTTTTTATACATAGATGCGTATAAGAGATGTGTGTATACACAAATATACAAATAATGGCCTCTTCTATCCTTAAAGGTTTCCAAAATGAAATCTTACCTTTTTCAGACTTATTCAGTGTTTCTAGTCCCATGGAAATAAATTTACTGTGTATGACTAAGGGAAAGCAAAATGAAACTCACTGAAAAGGTTGCTTTAAGAAGCCAGTCAATGCATTCACCAGAAACTATTATACACCCCTCACCAGAATATTCTTAACCTACTATTGTTGTTAATGCTTTTTAGAGAGGTTCAGTTCTTCTAGGTTATATATTTTTTCAGTGCTAACAAAGGCTGCAAGTTGTACTTTCAGTTTAGAGTCACATTCTTACTGTGGTATCATTGAAAACATTCAAACTCCCCCTTTTGTTTCCATTCTTTTCTTCTCTGTGTCAAAACTAGATCATATTTTGTGTATATTTTCTGGCAGGATTGAAAAGAACTATTTTATGTTTGAAATATAAAATCAATCTTAATGTTAAAATTGAGCTGTATGGGCTTTTTTAATATTTGAGAGCAATCACACTCTCTGAGGAATCTGTGTACAAACTCAGATCTGAAAGAAAATGGTGGTGTTTTTACAGTATGTGAACACAACCATCTGATTTATAGTTCAATCTGTTAATGCACTCTGTTATTAGGCCACCTGGCAGTTTTATGCATTGTGAATTTAAAGAGGAGCTCAATGTAACATAAGCTTTACAAGCTGGGGAAATATTATTGAAATGAAACATGAATGAGAACCATTTAAACAATAAAATAATGTGTGTAGACTATATATTTTTTCATTTTAGTAAATGCACAGCCTCGGTTTTATTTGCTGAAGTTACACAAGGTTCTGCGAGACTCCAATGATGAAACTTTAAACAAGCTTCTTTTTATAATACTGGCAGTCCTACAGTTTTTGATGTTCACATCAGTATAACCAAAATAACCCAAACCATATCTCTTTATTACATCGGGAAACTTCAATTTGGAGAATGACTTTCACAGTTTTGTTAAGGTATTATTTAATTATTGTATGGATTGAAGTTCATTCATCAACAACCTAAATATACATACGTAAGTCTGTACCAAAAATTGATAGACACAGGTTTGCCAAACCTGTAAAAGGTCATGATCTATGGCCTTAAAGAAAACAAAGACTATCTTAATAACCAGAGTTAGTTATACATATGTGTATATATATGTATAAGTAATGTACACACATATACAAATATTAATTCTATGTCTCTTTTTGTTTTGGTTTTAGGTCTTTAAAGTTCTTGTTTTCAAGCTTTCTATTCAACTATGATGCTAGAAACTTCCTTTTTCTATTTAAAATGAAATCTGACACATATACATGACCTCAGGGCTGGGGTTTTAAGTACAAGAAGAGTTGGCGGAGCTGCAGATATAAAATAAGCATTCTATTATTCTATATAATAATAGGATAACCCCTCCTCACCTGGCACAGAACCCTGGAGGCACCTAAATTTTCCTAGGTGTTTATGGGCATGTCTACATCCTGAGCTGTCTTCCAGTTAAATGTTTGCTAATTTGTCCAATACCCACAGGAGACCATTTTCACTGGAGTTAAGAATCAAAATGAAACCTTATCTGTCATTTGTTGCTTTTTTAACAATGCTAAAAATAAAGAGAGATTTTCCATGCAGTGGAAACACACAGTGAATAAAATGGGCAGAGTGCCTTATTATCTTGCCTGGGTAATTACTTAAGACTCTTCAGAAATCCTGCTTTTTCCTTTGCCCACAACTACAGGGACAGGGTTGGAACAAATTGGGAATGGGTGGAGAAGCTGCTGTGTCTTCTCAGGATTTTATTGATCATGAGCTACGAAGGCTGGTCTGCACTGTAAAAACACGTAACAAAAGAGAGATTCAAGGGAACGATTACAAACTTCTGAGTCACTGTTCTTTCCCCTTGGCAGTGCAGATAAGCACCTCCCTTTATTCAAAGCAAGAAGTGAAGTTAAGCACTTTATACAGGAAATCTTGCAAGTATGTTTATTAATATAAATTTCTTAGCACCTACAAGCATACTCCAAAAGGCACGGAGTAAAGAGGATTGATTCAACGGGGAATTAGTGCACTGTTAAAAGACCTATGTTTATCTCCCTGCAGCGCTGGCCATAGTATTTATAGCATATACAAGGCTTTATAACTAATCCTGAAGTACAGAACTGCAAAGTCTTGCCTAGGTAGCAGTTTATTCTCATCCGGAAGATCTAGGTTTGTTATTTGAAATCAGACAGAGGAAAGCTTGTATCCAAGACATTCACATCTTTGATAAATGCTCTAATCACAGAATCACAGAATGATTGAGGTTGGAAGGGACCTCTGGGTGTCATGTGGTCCAACCCTCCTGCTCAAGCAGGGCCACCTAGAGCCAGTTGCCCAGGAATATGTTCAGATGGCTTTTGAGTATCTCCAAAGATGGAGACTCAACAACCTCTCTGGGCAACCTGTGCCAGGGTTCAGTAACCCTCAGAGTAAAAAAGTGTTTCCTGATGATCAGATGGAATCTCCTGTGCTTCCGTTTGTGCCCCATTGCCTCTTGTCCTGTCACTAGGCACCATTGAAAAGAGCCTGGCTTTGTCCTCTTTGTACCTTCCCTTCGGGTATTTATATACATTGATAAAATCCCCCCCCTTAAGCCTTCTCTTCTCCAGGCTAAACAGTCCTAGCTCTCAGCCATTCCTCATAGATGAGACGTTCCATCTCAGTGGACCTTCGCTAGACTCTGTCCAGTGTCCATTTATCTCCTGCAGTGAGGAGCCCAGAACTGGACACAGTACTCCGGTTGTGGCCTCACCACCGCTGAGTAAAGGGGAAGGATCACCTCCCTCAACATGCCGGCAATACTTTGTCTCATGCAGCCCAGGATACAATTCACCTTCTTTGCCCCAAGGGCACACTGCTAGTTCATGTTAGACTTGATGTCCACCAGGACCCCCCAGGTCCTTTTCTGCCAAGCTGCTTTCCAGCTGGGTGGCGCCCAGCATGTGCTGATGCATAGGGTTGTTTCTCCCCAGGAGCAGGACTTTGTACTTGTCCTTGCTGAACTGCATAAGGTTCCTGTCAGCCCATTTCTCCACCCAGTTGAGGTCCCTCCGGATGGCAGCATGACCCTCTTGTGTAACAGCCACTCCTCAGTTTTGTGTCATTTGCAAACTTGCTGAGGGTACGTTCTGCCCCATCATCCAGATCATTAGTGATCATGATGCTGAAGAAGATTGGACCCACTATTGACCACTGGCGTACACTGCTAGTTACTGGCCTCCAACTGGACTTTACGCCTCTGATCACCACCCTCTGGGCCCAGTTGTTCAGGCACTTTCAGCTTACCTCACTGCTCATCCAGCCTGTACATCAACAGCTTGTCTATGAGGAACTTATGGGAGTCAGTGTCAAAGGCCTTACTGGAGTCCAGGTATCGCTGAACCATAAGGTATTAGGCAAAGATACTACTACTAATTCTCTAAATTTTTCATAAGATGGGGAGATGCAGACAACACCAGACAGGAGTTCAACCCTTCTACAAAAAGAATAATTTTTGACAGTACCCAGAGCACCTCCACTGACTACAGATGGTGTATGGGATAACTCAGTGTGATACAGAGAGTAAACAAAGGGCAGAAGTGTCACTTCTGTGAGTCCTTAGGTGAGATGGAAATCTTACTTTATGCCACGGTCAGGGAGCTAAGGTGAGAGACTGTCTCTCTCACATTTCATTTTATCTACTGCAAGAAAGCCTATTTGCTAACTGGGCCCATACATGGTTCTAAACTGCTTGTAGACCATCCAGTATATCAGAATTAGACATTTCCACCTAAACTTCAGAGACCCAATATGGACTTTAGCTTCAGATAGTGGATATATGAATTTATCTGTCTAAATGTAGGTGTCATTATTTGAGGGATTTGTCTGAATTCACCTTGTAGGCAATGGGGAGCTACTTAAAAAGACCTAGAGCTCTCCCAAAAATGACTCAATTCTGTTACCAAACCAGAAACAACTAGTACCATTTGAAGTGACGACTTCTCTATGCAGTGTCCATTTGACACTCCAGGAAAGTATACGTTTTCCATAGATTCTGTGCCTTAAATAACAGCACGAGACTGTCTCAGATACTCTGAGGCATCTTAAATAGTACTAGACACTTATGTTTGGCCAGCATTTGCTTTTGGCCACTTTTTAGATTCCATCAATTGCTTTGGCAGACACTTAGCTTACACATAACCATCTATCTTTGCACACCTAAATGCAGGTGTACAGTCTGGACCTAAATCCAATTTCCAGTGAAAGAGTTCTACTTTAGTAAATGTTCATAAAACATATACTTTGAGAAGAAATACAGAGTTCATCACCACTGCTCACAAACTGTCTAGTGCACTTTGAAGGGCAATACTACACTATACGGTTGCAAATAGCCAGTGGTGAAAACTCAGGTTCTTAATCGACAAGTTTCACAAGTATTTGAGTGCCAGCTGGATCCAAAGTGTCAGGCCATGTAATCCATCACAGTTTGACCTTATTTCAGTCTCTGCAGTTTTCAGCCAGTCACCTTTCACAAGCAGAAAGTATGAGAAGTACTCTGAGGCTGTCACATCTCCATAGGCACTGATTCCAAAGTTATTTAGGGGTTAAGACAACAATTGAAATGTCAAGGTTTAACTCTTTTTCATTAATGTATTCTGACTAGGAAAAAAATTAATACCTGTATCTTTTATCTTCATGTGTGTTAGGTAGCAACAAAGTACACGTAAGTCACTCCTAAACATGGGTCTAGTTTCAGCAAATGAGGAGTAATCCATTCCTCTGATGCCGTATGGCTTATAAATATTACTAAGTGCATACAGAAATCAGTTAATGAATATTTGCCAGACAGTCTTATTAATGGCTGAAGTATAACTGACATATTTTGTTACTGGTTTTTGGCATCAGAGAAACTGTTTCTGTTTCAGTCTCTTTCTTACTTAACAAGCAGAATTTTATACTGCGCGAATTCAAGGACCTTTCCTGGCTTGGAGGGCAGTAGGAGACTCATTTGTTCGAGTGTGTTAGTTCTGAGAATTGTTTACACAGATGGAAGGCTTGACTGCATCATTTCTATCCTATTTCTGTTTCTATTCTACTTAATTTTTGTTAATCATGATGATCACAACAAGAAAACTATATTCTTATTTCTTTAAAATAAGCAGTATTGAAAAATCTTTTAACAATCTGGGCAAATGTTGTTAATTGGGGCCTTTTTTATAAGTCTCTGGAATTAGTCTAAGGCACAGAAACATTCAGCCTAGGAATGACCCCACAATATCAAGGTTGAAGTACGTATGTAAACATGAGGAAGTGGACACTGAATTGACAGTGTAATACTGAAAGAAAGAATGCAAAAGTACACCACCTCCTCCGTGAAAACAGAGCATTTCAGTCTCTGCAGTTTTCAGCCACTCACCTTTCACAAGCAGAAAATTCACTCAACAAAGCTCTTTAAAATCCTCTTTCCTTGTATCAAAGCTGAGCTTAGAAGTTTGAAATCAATGCCTTGTAAAAAGAAACCAAGTGGGTGGCATTTTCCAACCATGAGACATGTCATTATCATTGACCTCACTACTCTCCTTAAATAGCCAGAGAAGGGCAACAAAATTGTCAATTAGATTTGCAGTGAGCAGGAGTCAGCCTTACTTAACTTGTGCTTGCCTGCATAATCATGCATATCTCTCCTCTATATCAGGAGTTGTTCAAGCCTATAATAACTAGGGTTCAACAAGTCTGAACCACCTTCCTTTGCTGATGATATGGAAGTTGTTGATTTGCTACAGATTATTCAGGATTTTTGTAGCCCTGACAGAGTGTCATATTTTAAATTCCACCTCTGAGAGTTTGTACTGTGGCTACCAAATAGGAAATAGTGGAAGGAAGTACAGTATTAAGCAAAATGCGATTGTGGTTTTACTTTTTTAAAGACCATAGCAAGTTTCTTTGTTATTCTGCACGTCATAAAGTAACCACGCTGTATTTGGCATGACCTGCAGTCTCATCATAGGACAGGGTAAGGGATGGACAGGGTGCTGAAGGTGAGAGCTAAGCACCATTTGCAGAGCTATATGCAGACAGTGCTGTGAAATGTGACAGCATTATGAGTTCCTTAGCCACACAATCCTACTGTCATAAAAGCACTATATTTACTCAAAGGTTTTTAAAAGGTTTAAGCAGTTTAGATTTAAAGCTTATGGATATGCTTATCAACTGTCATAGCTGTGCAATATTTCTTCAATATGCAGAGTCCACTGTAGGAAAAGTGTTTTTTCAAAATTAGTAATTCCTCCTGCAAAGTTGGTATCTAGTTGTTTCCCAGAAGAGAAGCCCTCTTTCAATGTTATATCCTTCTAAGTCTTCCTTTGCATAATAGTAGCCTGTCTCTTCACCTAATCATGGCACTGAACTTCCCTGTTTTACAAATGCAGCATATGGCTGAGCTGCTCTAACAAAAACCCACTGACTCACATTTGAGTCTATGGTTCCACATCCCAAGTCACGCTCTGGATACCAAGGCTAGAAAGTTTTGGTGTGCTGAATACAGGTGCACAGTAGTCCTGTTAAGCATTAACAGTCACGCTCCTCAACCATTTGTACAATGATAATAATCTCACCTACCTTTTCAACATGCATGTACTTTGTAGTGTAGGTGATGGGGCCTTTCATGCAGATCAAATACACGGTTCATTAGCAATTCCATACAGCCGCTAGATTAGGTACCCATGAGGGACACATTGCATTCCACTTTATTTCCATGATGTGGTTAAAGATGTGACTAGTCTTGAGTAGGATTTGGATGCCTTTCTTGCATACTGTGTCTCTCTTTAACATCCATCCTGGAGATTTTCTACCCTATCTATTATTTAGGTGGTTGATCCCCTTTCTATTGAATAGCTACATGTTAAACGTGTTGCTTCCTGCTTTCTTTCATGACACACCTTATATATGAGAGGATCTTGTCATGAACATCCACAAAGACACCTCAGAGACCTCTTCTGCTGCCCTCCACAATATGTACATGGGGGATGTTCTGTATCTGCTGCTTTTTGTGCTGACTCCTATGGCCCTGTTGTTAGGTTGCACTCCTTGTTTGTTTGCTGCTCCATCTTTTGACACTCAAAGGTTCAGAAGCACTGATCTAGATTCAAAACTGAATTCTGGAGCCCTCTTCCACTAAAATTACTTGTTTTAGAGGTTTCACAGAAAAACACCCCTACAGGACAAGCTTTGCATTTCCTCTAACACTATTTTCAGTTAACACATTTCTAGCATATCTCCTTCTGGTTTGCCCCCGATAGATTTTTTAATGCTATAAGGCCTTGTTTGCTACAGAGAGTAACATTTTTCAAGTGTTATTCCATGCAATTCAACACATTTACTTAAAATACATTTAGTAAAACATAAAACATAACAGAATTAGTCTCAGTTATTTAAAAGTGTACAGCTGTAAACTACTACATCACTGGAAGAAATCTCAATTAAGCAGAATTGCCATCCCCATTAAGCAGTAGTCATTGCCATTAAGTATCATTGGACTTAAATTGTTCCCAGGGAGACGTCCTGATTAAGCGGACTTCCTAGTTTAAGTGTATCTCAATTAAATAGAATGTGCTGCATCAGCATTTCATTTTATGAATGCACTGAGAAGGCATTTGATTAGGATTTTGAAATGGTTTGTGTGATTGCTATCATTATTGAAAATTTAGATGGGAATGCAAAAAGAACTTTTGGGAATTAGTATTTATGGCAATTAGGCACCTACCTCTTGGGCCTTTTAACAGTGACCACCTCAAGTTTTTGGTCTGGTTTGTACGTACTAGTTTGGTTCTGTGCGGACATGATTAGTTGTACTTTAAAAGATCTTTTAGAAGTAAATCTAGAAGTTAGTATGTGCCTAGTCTTGAAATCAGTTCAGGCTTAAAAAATTTGATTTGCCTTTTAAAATTTCCACATGGCTCCAAAGAGCTGGTTTTCTGCACGTGAAGTTTAATGTTCTAATGCTTGTTCAGAAATTCTCAGTGTCTGTGTGTCTGATCTCACTTATTTTTATACATCAGATGGAAGCATTCTGTATTTTAAACCTGATCTGAAATAAAGTTAAGTCATAAAGTAGAAAGTTTTATTGTGGGACTCCATTTGCTTCCAATCAATCTGTATTTCCAGAATAGGACTAGATTTCTTTTATGCATTTCTTATACACACTTCTTAAAAATATCTAAGTTCTTATTGAAATAATTCTCATCTACTTGAGCCAACTAAATATGGGATCCAGCATAACACAAAGAGCAAATGAGGGCACCAGAATTATTCTTTCGGGAAAGAAAAATGATGATATGGATATTTCAGTGGTATAAATGACTCATTCTAGAACTTCTATTTCATGAGATTTTATTCTGATGTACTTATTTTATGACAATAGAAGTGAAAAGAAAGCCATTTTTGAATAATGTTGTTAATATGAGAAAGAAATGAGAGACTACTGATTGTCCTAAGTATCTCTTTGTATATCATCCAGCCAAGAGTGGAAAAAGACTATGCAACTTAACAATGTTTCCCTGTGAGTTTCTGTAAGCCTAACCATCCTTTGAAAGCTATTGACAGTTTATTCTGATGAGATAATCAGAATAAAAGGATAAATACATTGCAGATATTTTATTTTTCCCGTCTGTATCTAGGCACTGCTCTGGTCTTGTCAGGTATAACCATGTTCGGGTTGCACAGATGAAGTCTGTGTCACCTTAGAAAATGGGAGTCCACTTATCCACTAATGCAAGGAGGTATTTATCTGCTTAATTCCCATTAGCATTAATGGGAGTTACATGCCTAATACCGCTCAGCATTGGTGAGAAATGCACCTTAAATTTTCAGCTGCTTGAAATAGCAACCTCTGCAACCACACATGAGAGATTATAAATAAAGAAACAATAGAAACAAAGCAGGCTCCTAAGAGGTACCAGCAGTGTATAGATAGAAGCAGACAATTTTCCCCTCAGCAAGCTTTTCTGCTTAAATCATTTTAGTAAATAAATATTTAACAAGTGACAGAACTTAATTGATGTTTATATTTACACGGCAGTTAATTTATATTCTGCTAAAGCTGAATCCTCCATCCACAATAATGCTTTATATCCCTCCATGGTGGCAGACACCCAAACAGCACAGTTGTGTTTTTGAAGAAAACCATAACAACAAAAAAATGCACTACTCCAAATACTATATAAGTCATTACATTTTTTTCCTCTCTTCAGCTGTCAGACGTATTGCATTATATTATCAGATTGATAGATCTAGTGTTATTTCAACATTTACCATTTTACAACAACAAATAGAAAACATATAAGGAAGCTTTGGTAACAAATCTTTCTTAATATGTATGTGAAGTAGACAGTCTAAGAGAAAATATAACTGATGACAGATTTCATTTCAATCTGCTGGTGCTTATTAAGATGTCTACAAAGAAAAAAGCCATATCTGAATACATCTCTTTCTGCAAACAAAGGAAAGTTTTAATTGCTTTAATCAGCATTTGCTTTGTCTTTGCAGTGACATAGAAAAACAAGTCAGGTATAATCAGTAAATGTTTTCTAAAGGAAATTTGTAAGCAGAGACTTTAGATGATTTCTATTATTTGTGTCTAGAACATGGTTAAAGTCTACATTACAGGTGCAACATCATTCAAAAATTCTTAAATCTGCCTTATAAAAGAGATTTGTACATGATTGTATTTTATATCATTTCGGCATGTAGAGAAAGAAGCCAGAATAAATCTGACCAAACCCCTCTCCCACAAAACCCTACAACAAGTGCTGTAGAAGCTGTATCAGATTTTAGAAATCAGAGCACAGCCCAAGGAAACAAGCTGCATGTTGACAAAGATGTGTAGCTAAAAAGATAATAATTCAACACAATCCATGTCAGCCAACAGGGTTTGGAGAAAGTGGTGGAAAAATCCATTATTTCTTTCAGCTCATAGGCTCTTGATTTTTTATCTTGATGATGCATGTAGCTCACTCCTTAGCATCAGAAAGAAGGGCCAAAAAAGACCCTTCCTACTATCAAAAAAAAAAAAAAAGGGCATAAAAGAAATCACTACACCCAAATCTTTCTTGAGCAGGCAAAAGGAGTTAGTGCTCACATGCAGGAAATATTCAGCACCTTCTAGATCAAGTCCCACAAGTGAATCTGTTTTTCAGATTTCTAAACCTGTTAGACAAAGGCATGGTCCCACTGATGGGAAGGACCATTCGCCCATTCAGAGCAAGTATGATTTCACCCAGTGTCTCTGCATTTATTTGCTCTTGTAAATACATAACTCTTGTCCAGCGCAGAGGAAGGTAGGAGAGAGATGAGACTCACACCTTTGTCTCTTTCTGCAACTAAAATAGGATTGCTTAGTGTTAAGACCCTTATGAGTGGTTCTTAAGTGTGGTCCTGTAGAGCATTCGTAGATGTTTCAAGCACGGTCAGTAGATGAAAGCCTCTGTCAGGAGGTTATGCCTCCTGCTGCACACAGATTGCATTTGCAGAAACATATGTTTTAAGTGAATACTGATTTTAAATGCCTCTGGGCACTGAATTCTTTGAATAGCCCTCACGATGTGCAGCAACTATTACACTGTCATCGTGTACTCTGTGTTAGACCAGTAGCAGGCTAGGTGAACACTTGGTTTCTGTGTAATCAGTCGAACTGTCTTCCTGTAATGTAAATCCATACACCAAAATCCTTTTACTAGTATGTCTTCACTGTACAGTAGAACAAGAGGCCTCACCACCCTCACCAGCTTACTCCCAGTGTATTGCTGAGCTTAATGTCATGGCTTGCCTCAGACTGCCAAGTAAAGAAATGGGGTTGAGAAGAAGACACCGACTTTCGTTTAGCTCTTCCAGGTCTTCCTCTCTCTGGATGCAATAAATTTCTCATCCTTAGGTGAGAAAATTGACTAATCCTACTTTCAAGCTGCAGCAAGGGCCATGGAATTCCTGCTCACCCCTTCACAGACACCGAGGATTGCTCTTTGCCTGCCATGGACATCCCTCACTATACAGCCAAAATGCCCTGGCTGACCACACTCTTTCTATGGTCCAACCTCAGCATCTAACTGAGGTCTGTGATCTTCCCAGGCTTGCTGTGTGTTCAACAAACACGAATAGAAATACGCTTCTTCAGAGGAGACTTTGAAGCAAGAGGTTAACGTAGGTGCTCTGAAACACCCTCTCACGAGGACTGTGGATCCCACCTCTCTCCGTGACCTACACAGAACTCAGGGAGCCCAGCCTGGGCATGTCTCTTTGGTGCTTAAAGTTAGGAAAAGTGCATTGCTCCCTCATGGAACAGCTTGCTCCCCAGAAAAAGCACCTGACTATTATAATACAGGTCTTCAGTAGATACAGCTAATCAACAGAAATAATTTAGGTTGAAAATCAATGAAAAAACTCCCATTGACTTCAATAAGGCCAGTATTTCATCCTATGTGATTTCAAACTAGACACAAAATGGACAGTGCTGTGCTACTGTCATTGGAGTTACCATTTTATCCCTAATTCAGACAGTAAACCTTTCACATGCTAGGTATGAGATGGACAGATTCATACAGAAATAACCCTTCAAGGATAAATACCCTTTTTAAATCACTGAAGAATTTGAGTGGGACCTTAATGACTAGCACAGACTGGCAGGTCATTTTTTTGACACTCGCACACAATTTTGAAAATCAGCCAGAACTGACAGGTGCAAAGTTTCCGTACTCCTGTTATACACAATAATTCAGTAGTGAATGGTTATATGGGCCTTATTATATACATATATATCTATATCCATATCTATATCTATCTCCAGAGATGTTTTGGCAGTAACTGGTGCCCAGTAATGAAGGAAGACAGTACACAGCTGTGCTCAAATAAAGCAGTAAAAGAAAACTTAACATATCTAGATTTTTATTAAGATTAGTATGTTTTCTCATTAATCTTTCCTGTAATACTACATGTTTTAGCACCATTGTTAGATCTAAAAAATGAAGAAAAAGAAAAAGTAATGAAGGTCTCATTCTTTCCATGATAAAGTCATCCTTCAGAAGGCTTAATCCTGAAAACCCTTGCAAGCAAGGTGAATTTATGAAATTCAGTCAAATTTTTCCAATAAATGAAGGGAAGCATGTGAATATTTGTTGGATCAGCAGCATATAACATAGAGGTCATCCAGGAAGGAGCAGTTCTGAGCAAAGACCTTCCAGGCAAATTCTCTGGTTCTCCAACCTTCACCTCCTCCTCACACTCTTATCCCCTGCAGAGTTACGGGGGTACCATGAATGACACCACCCCACCCCACCCCCCGTGCAATTTAATAAAGCACTGAAATGATGTATTTTTATTTATTGACTTTTAAACTTTTACATAAAATCATAATTGCATGATTAATATTTTGCATGATTAATGAGAGAAACCAAAAACATCGATGAATGTTTGATTTTTTTAGTACAAGCTACTGACCAAATTCCCTACACATATCTGAACATACTTGTTAAATAACAGAATTAATAATCAGGAAAGCAATTCAATTGAAAAATCCCCTCACTGATACCAGTATTTCTCACAAACACTGAGTTTGTGGCTGCATCTAAAACAAAGTCTAGGCAAAAGCCCTCGCAAAAGCCTGACAAAGAGATCATGGGAAAAGGAAGGATGTTGGAAGATGCTGCTGAACTCACTGTAGAGCTGTTGAATGCAAGTTCCCTTGCTGAAAATGTCATGTTATCAAAACTAGCTCCTCACTGCCTTTGGGCAGTTCTCTTGGGACAACAACTGACACATTTTTTCTCTAATATTCTACCTCAGTTTTTCAACCATTAAAATGGGTGAAATGAAAATGCTTTATGATGGTATTCAGAGTACTTTTTGAAGGAAAATCAAGTCCATTCATTTCAAATAATGTGTAGTGGTTACTGTTTCACACAGGGTGCATTGTACCAGACCTTGGGGGCAGAATTTCAAGTCTCTGTTCCTAGATGTGACACTGAAAGTATGTTTATATGCTTTAATAAAACATGATTTTTGTTGCACGGATGCCCTGTAGCATGTGCAATATGAAATCATGAAAACTACTACCTTAGTCTTTTAATAAGTTGGCAAAATAGAGAAAATAATAGAAAAAGCTTTCACAGTCGTCATAAACATGCCACGAACTCTATTCTATTTAACAGAAATACATATTAGCTTCAACTGGATTAAAAATATTTACTACATACCTAATCACAGGTTTTTAATCTTTTTTTTGGTTCTAATCTTATAACTACTGTAATCATTATCCAAGCAACCATTGTAGTTCCTCTGAGAGAATAAGTCTTACAAAAGGTGGACAGGTTATATTGTTTCATGCGTTGTTCCACTGAATACTTGATCATTTTTATCAGAATATTAAAGACACTTGCATATTTGTGTATGAGGTCCAGAAATGCAATTGTTGAATTGATGTTAAATGTCCAAAATTCCATAAAAGAAGATTAAATATTTTCATTAGATAAGACTTTTTGGCAATAAATACTAGTAACAAAGGGGAAACCAATCATTTTTCTAATTCCATATTTTAAGATAAAACTGAAGGATTAAAATAAGATCAATAAGCATGTTATCATCCTATTATTATGAAGTGTATCTCAGTTACACTGAACTATAATAAATAAATGAAAGGAAAAATAATCAACTTAGTTGGAGTAGGTGTCATACAATACCTGGTATAAAAATAAAAAACATTCAGGACAGAAATCCCCAAATTATTATTATGCTAAATACCTAACAAATATCAGTTGAAAAATGCAAGCTATTCATTAAATAAACCAAAATATACGAAGAAAAACAAAGGAGGATACCATTTCATAGCGCACTTAATTTTATTTATTTAATCTTGTCTCAGGTGCCTATAATATTTAAGTGTTATACAATTACCACAGTACAAAGCAGTAAAAACATTGAAACGAAATTCAGAAAGTTCAGATATCTAGCCAAGACAACATCAATCAAACCTCCTATCAAAAGAAATCAATTGCTCACAGGTACAAAGAATAGGAAAAAAGGGAATAGTAGGAATGAGTTACACACTGGAGAGGGCAAAGAGTGGTCAAGAATAAGCCATCCCAAATCATGATGACTGTTTTTACAGTGTTGTAGGTGTTCACGGTACTTTAGATACAAAACCCTGTGTAACTCTATAGCAGCAGATTTCAAGCATAAATACTGTCAACTCTCCAAGAACAGTGAGAGAAGAGGAGACAGGATAACGAAATAAAGTTAAGCATGGATAAAACAAAACACACATACGGTAAACACTAGCACATTCTGTTTAGTATATTTAACTTTTAAGAATGAGACTATAAGCATGGAATGAGGTCAGAAAAGGATTTCCTTTTTTTTTTTGAAGTATGACACATATAATCCATAACCCAGATAATCTTCTCACAGACGTTTGAGAACTGACCATAAAGTGAATAAGCCTTGCAGCATACCAGAAGTGAATAGCTCGTTCTTCTCCAGAGGTGCAAATGAGAGGCAGGTTCTGTACGAGCTGCAGCTTCCAGGTCAAGGAGGCCTGTTCAAAGTTAAACTGTGACAACTTTGGGTTTGGTAAAGGAGAGACACAGATATCACAGTTCCTAACCTTTAGCAGTGTCTCTAGAACAGAATTCGTACCAGCACATTAGGTACCTGCGAGACTCGCATGAGGTACCTGAGAGAGTCTCCTCTCTCGGAGGGAGACACCCAGAACAGCTAAAGATGGTTAAGTGAGAAACAGCAGCGACAAAAGTTAGCTGAAGCCCCACGCCTTCCTTACGTTGAGATGTCTCACTGGGGGCTTTGAAAAGGCATGCTGTCACCAAAGAACCCACACTGCAAAACTGATTTTTGAAGAAAAGCTCCCCCATCTTTTTTTTTTTTCCCAAATAATTTAATAGTGTCTTTCCATCCTATTAAAAGAAAAAGATAACTCTGTGTAGCTACCGACATAGCACACTCTCAAACCTATTTCTCACAGTAGAGCACTGCAGCCAGTTTGGGTAACCAGTAAATAAAAAGAGGGCCAAGGACCAGTCTCTGGCTTTGAGGCCACAAGGCTCTGACTGACAGATTTTATACTCCTTAGGACTAGTCTCCTCTAGAGCAGATTCACCCTGCAGGCAGCATAAGTAGGGTATGAACTGCGAGTTAAGCAGTGTGGGCAGCAAGGATTCAGAGCTGAAGCCTGCTCTGCTGTTATCTTTTATTTAGGAGAACAGATCTACTCTGGGGAAGGAGCATTGTTCACCCTCTCTAAGAAATTATGCAAGAAAAAAACAGGGTTTGTAGGAAGGGATAACAGAATGTATCACACCAGCTGACTGATATTGGGAAAAACGATAAGCTTCTGGGACACAAACTTTTTTTTACGTTTTTCTTGTAGAAGCTTCAGTCTTGAAAGCTAAATACATGTTGGAAGAAATTGCCCCCATTTTAACCTGGTTATAAGATATGCCTTACTGTGCCAAGGTTGATTTGAGATTTTTTGGGCCAGAAAGGAAAAGCAAGCTGGGAATATGGCTTTCTAGCCTGGTGAGTAGGGCTGCTTAGTGATTCTAGGTTCTGTCCCCAAAAATATCTGGCATTTTGGCATATAAGCCAATGATTATTGAATGCAAAACTCAGCAACATGACTACAAGTAGGGACAAGAAACACAGGGCTCTCCCACTGAAATAGGTGCCCTAAACATTCACACTCAGCAGAGGCGTTAGCAAATGCTACAGTCTTAGTGACTAGAACCTTCTCCCAGGAGGATGGGAAGGAACAGGGACTGCCTGTATGGATGCTCTAGCCAGTAGACGTGGGGAAAAAAGAATACTGTTATTTTTCAGGGAGAGCAAGATTTGCATTGTATTTTGTGGGGAACTTGGTAGTGCTAGGACAAAATCAGCATGCAAACCCTCTGAGCAGAGTCCCAAGGAAGCTTAAATAGGAAAAGGCTCCATTTCTGAAATGAAAAGGAATATTAGGCAGGAGCTAGGCCATCATAGTGTGCCTCCTGCTGTTCTTGCAAAGTGATAAATCAAGGTGCCCAGTGAGCAACAAATATTTCCAAGAGTGCTCTTTTGATCTTATTTCCTCCTAAGTCTCAATGTAGATGCCTAGCTCTATTCTTAGAACTGGTACTGCTCCAAAAGTATAGTCACCCAGGGCGAAACATGTCTGTGCATCTGCAGTGGCACACACGTATCTGCGTTCTACTGTAATCTCTGCTATCAGCTTAGACAAAATCAATGAGCAAATCACATTAATATTGTCTCCTATCATTACCTAGTTTAGGTGTTATGACTACTCATCGCCACTGAGAGGACAGAAAAAGTGAACATTTGGCAGCCTTGGATGGCAGGCAGGCTTTCTTGAATTTAGATGCTGTAGTCACAGTGACTAAGAATAATGTCTGGCTTAATTCATCATTTACAAAATAGGGAAATGTTACCAAGCTCTGCAGAGAGGTGTCTGTTGATAAAGCAGACAAAAAGAACTAAATCCTTGCCAAATGCTACTATCATTTCCTGAATGGCAGGTAGGTACTGACCATTATGCACCTGTTTCTCACAGCCTTTTCTTCACCACCCCAGGGGACGATAGTTTCTGATGAGTTTCATCTAGCTTTCACTCTGTTTTGGGTCAAGTTTCAGGCTCTGAAGCCTGACAACAATACCAGAGCCAGTATCTTTGTATGATGCCATTCCTCTAGCAGATGCAACAAAGGAGACAGTTTCCTCATCACTGAATAATTAAAATTGTGCAATAAGAAAGTATGGTCCATCTCAGCAGTGAGCAATTAAGTTTAGTCATGAGGGTGCACAACAATTGCATCAGTGTTAAACAGAGGAAGAGGTGAGAAAAAACTGTGTAATCTGTGTGTACTCAAATAAGTTCAACTCTAGACCCTGAATTCCTAATTAATTCCTAAAAGTTTGCTGCTATTTTTACTTTGACCTCCTGTCTAAATGCATCATCACACAAGCAAAGAGATAAATAGTGAAGAAATGTAAATAACTCCACAGAAACATGGTAAAAGAAAAAAAAATAACAACCTTCAAAATCAGAACTTTGTTCTAGCTCTTTCTTGGAACTGACCTGAGTAAGTATCACGTTAGAAACAGTATCTACAACAATGCTATGCATGTGAAGACTGCTTAGATTGAGCTAAGACACGGCTACAGTTGTGAAAATGATGTTCTAACCACCCAGGAGTTTCATGCACAAAGTATGACCATATTCTTGGCAAGTTCCTACACAAGGTTAGGACGAGGTGAATACACATGTTAACGCTCACCAGATCCTTCATATAGATAATCTGTACCCAGTACTTCTCTTGATATGAACAATACACCTCTTTACTGTTTTTGTGATCTTCTGAGTAATGCAACTGTGTTATGAAAAGATACAACCTTAAATTCGTATTTGTACACTTTTTTTTTGCTAGAGGATTCTCACTTTGTTTAGTATAGAGCACTATGCATGATGTTCAATTGCAAGATCCTTGACTTCTTTAATCCTGAAAAGGGCTTGTTGTGTGATTCTATGTTGTACCATGAGATTGTTCCATTTGTTAAATGGGATAGTATTATTTTTGCCCATCTGGTAAGTGGCTTTGGGGTTTGCAGAAGAAACAGGCGTATTTATTTTAACTGTTCGATGTTAGTCTCCGTATGAAGTCACAGTAATTGTATCTTTCACTGTGCCCCTATCCAAGCACACAATATATATGTATATAAATAAAAAGGAATGTAAATTTGGCCTTTAAGTCTTGGCTAAGGCATGTTGTTATTACTTACTTTATGTCAGCCCTGTGTAACATGATACAGATCTGCATTCTGGTATCACTAGTTCGGTCAGAATCAGTGTTTGTTTTACCATCTTGCAAAAGCAATAACTCTTACAGCTGTCCGGATAGATACAAATCTCACTTGAAATATTCAGAACGAATCCTAAGATGGTTTGCTGGCACCCAGAGGAGAAACTGTAGTGCTCTTGCTCCATTCTTCTACCAGGGCCTGAACACTGAGAAAAACAACATTTACAATTGAGTGAGTTTCCAAACTGCCTAACTTTTCAGTTGTGTGTTTTTTATATGTTAAATATGGTTCAGAAGATTAAAGTCTTCGTTTTAGGCAAAGAAAGGAAATAATGTTTCCTGTCCCATTTGCCAAGCTAAGTGAACAACTGTTCCAGCACAATTAGAATTGTTAATTGATTTGAAAACATAGGGCTTTGAAGGTGGAAAACTGCTGACATTATTTCAATGGGGAAATGCACTCCTGAGAGAGAGCACTGCAGTACAATTTCTCTCCTTGTTTTGTTGAATATACATCTATAAAAACACTGTGAATCATGCAGTAAAAACTGCTGTGCTGATATCATAAATCTCTGATAATAAAAATTTCATTGTTGAAACAATAAAATAGACTTTTATTATAACACAGAGTATCCACCTAAACATTGTCCTTTTAGCTTCTTTGAGTTAAATGTATGCACAGTTTTACAGTCTATAAACAGATCTGGAATAAAAGTTAATAAATGTCAAAATTTGCATTTCAAAAAATTCTTGCTGCATTTTAGGGAAGATCAATCTATGAACCTTTCAACATTATGTCAAATGAAATGCTAATTGTACCTTTAGGAATTTCAGAGACAGTGACAAGAAACTAAATGCTCTGTTCCTTTGCATCAGCAAGTCGAGGATAATTGTATATCTACTCTTGTGAACTTCTAAGAAAAAAAGAAAAATGCTAAGAAAAAAGGGTTTTCTATTCTTTAACTCAGGAGGGTAAACTCCTTCAGCCACCCTTCATCAATCTACCTTCAAATAAAGTGTGTTAACATGTTGACAATGGACAAATCACACAGAGCTACATTTATTCATTTTATAATAGGTTTGTCAAATGAGCTTCAGCTAGAGATTTAAGAGTGAGAAACATTTCCATCCAGGAATAACTGACTTACTCAGTTCAAGTTGCTAGAAGGGTTTGCAGCGTAAATTCCTTTTTTGGGAACAACTATCTGCCTCCTCCCTCCCCAAATATTAGCAAAGTACTGCTTCTTTGAAAGGTAAAACATTAAAATATATAAAGAAGAGGCATAAGAGGTTTTTTATATCCTCTCTAGACAAATGTGTAATGCATCCCTTGTTTTGTTTAGTAATCAATCTTAGCAGTTTATCTCTAAGCAATACAAATTATATGCCACAGTGGTAAGTGCAAGAACACACTCGTGCAATCAGGAAAGCTAGCTGGAAAGTAGCACCTAATTCAGGTTTGCAACGTTTTCCCTGGTATTATCCTACCCTGACTATATTGAATATATTTCCTACAGCTACACTGAGACTGTTCAAACATTCACTTACTGTGCAGAGATTGAGAGACAGAATAAAGTCGGGGAAATGTTTATGCTCATGTTAACCTATTCAGTCAGCTTTATCCTGCTCAGGCCTGGACCAGGCATCTTCTAACTCTCTAAATGCTTTTATAGCAAACAGTCTGTGGTTTTGAAAACACAGACGACTCTCAGCCTGCCTTTCTGGCTTATGGTCTATAGGCCTACATTTGTAAATTTTAGGTCGTTCAGTAGAAAACCATTCCAAACTGTATTTCATTTAGAAGTTCTGTGACTCAGACATACTTCAGAGCTAGAACTTGTACTGGAGAATCTACTATTTGTGTTGCCGCTAAGTATCTGAAAAGGAAGCTGCAGATCCTCTAGTTAAGTATTTAAGCCCAATCCTGCTGTCATTAAAGTCGAAGGCAATTTTGTCTTTGGAGTGAACAGGAATTACGTTGGGTCCTTGTATTCATAGGTCCACCAGAATATGTAATGACTACGATATTTTTAATTTACACTAAGTAGACGTAAAATTATACACTCAGAAGTGATGTATTTAAGTAATTTCAGCCCTATGTAACCTCTCACTGCTAGAACACAAACTAGTCACTGGTTCAAATGTTCTGGAATATTTAAAATTGCTATCCATCAATTTTCTTTCAAAAACGTTAAACTCTATGCCATCTCCATACTATATAATAGCTAGATAATCAGAAAATGCGGTAGGCATGGACTTTACCTACCTGGTACTTTTTTTATAGCAACTATTTCCAAATGTATGATTGCTTTGTTTTTCAGTAAAATCAGTTCCTGACCCTCCATTCCAACAAAATATTATTCAGTTTCATATTCACCATACAGTGCAAAGGTATATTGGAACAAGAAACAATACACATTAGAAAGAAAAGGATAAAAGAAAAAACTCAGCATAATCTGCATAATTCATTACATACTCCTTGCAATGAATAACTGTCCCATGTAGTAAACAGCACTGTACTACAACATTTTAGGATAAGTGAATTTCAGCATGCCAGTCAAACTTTTAACCATGATTTCAACATAAATTGAATAGATTCAGCCAATTCCCTGGGGCCCTTTCTCCACCAATATATCTTTCACAACTATAAAGTTTGTAATCAGGTGGATTTTTATTTCCATTTCACTTCATGCCTACATGAAAAAGAACAGATATGAAATAGACAGAACTTTCTTAAGCACAATGTTCAGCTTTTTTTTTTTTAAGAGTCAAAACTGCAGGCTAATAAAGACCATTTAAAATAAAAGGGACCATTACTCCTCAGTTTTATATGAGCTTACATGCTTTCATTGTGCAAAGTGTGTTATTAATTTAACATGCCAGATTCATAGGTTTCTGCAATATCAGGTTTGATGTATTCATTATCGGCACTCAGTACATTAATTCACGCTGAAGTCCGGTAAATCAAAATTATACCATCTGGCTTCCTGTTCTTAATGATGAATTTGATGTAGGGGTGATTAAGATTGTTAGGCTTTTGAATTTTAATGTAAAAATTAGGGGATTAAAAAGGCATTTAGAAATGACCAATAGTTAGAATAAACTTACTGACAGGATCTAATTTGTGTACTTGCTAGTAAAGCTCCATTTTAATTAGCAGCCACAGTCTTTCAGCACAAGCTCAAAGAGACAGAAGTTTAGTGATTAAGAAGATGAAGCTGTTAAATTGATAAATTGACCTTGAAATACTTGTAACTGTGGGGGATGGCCTAGTAGCTGTATGGTTGGTATGTTGTGCTGCCACATGGGGGAAAGAGTTTTGGGATTGACCCTAGTAATTCTGCCTTTTTAGATGACTGACCAGCTGGGGATGGGAAAAATCACAGAGGTGACCTGCTCAATGGCTAAATTCATTTGCTCAATTTGTAAGCAAACAAATTCCATTATTATTTAGCACTTGCTGGCAGACAGCCTGAAATACCATCTCGGTTCTTCAACATCTTACTCACTCCCTTTGCCAGAGAGAGGTGCTAAAACAAGGTAGAAAAGATAATGGGGTTGAAACGACATCATAAGGTGGATGATGACCTTTCAGCTTCCATTGGGAGCAGAACAGTCAGGGACAAATTTGCTCTCACTTGTCAAGTGTTCTTAACAATGGCCAAGCAGTCAAATCTTTGACAAGATGATTCCATTGTACCTATGATATTTTATTAATCTAAAACAAAGACATTGCATATTGTTGCATGGAAACTGCCAGAAATCTTTAACGGGACAGATAAGATATGTAAGAGCTATAGCATGAGAAGGGAAGATTGTTCTGCCTAGGGTGTTTGAGCTTGTTAGAGCTGCATGATACCGCGTGGAATCAGAGCCAACAAGCTAAGGCAACTCAAATTCATACATATAGCAAAACTGAAATAAAAAAAAGCTATTGCTCCCATGTTTTGGCAAGGTTCCAGTTATTTGTATCATCTCAGAGAAATGTAATAGTATGTTAGATCTCACCTCCCCTTTAAAATTCCTACAGATAGTCACTAATATTGGTACACTGCGGCGGGTATAACTTACAAGGGAAAACGAGTACATTTGTACATATCAACAGTTTGAAGGATTCTTATTCCTTGGCAAGTCAGGGAATATTTTAAGTCTTATATTTTAGAGGAAATCGAATCTTGACTAACCACTGCAATTTATGTCATTTTAAATAAGATATATTTGAATAAGTATATTTTTCATGCCCTAAAAAGACTGATGTCTTCTTTTATAAGCTCATCCTGTGACACACTTGAGTAGGTAGGTATATTGATTTTTTTCTTTTTCTGATGGCAATGAAGTGTAAATGGAAAATATCAGACTTGGCAATCACTTAAACCATGTGAAAATTTCAGAGTGAAGGCTATTAGAGTCACTTTGTGATCTCCCTAGATGACCAAGGAAAAAAACATTTCTACATTTCTTCAGATCCTTTGTGTGACAGCTAAGGAGAATAACATTTTTTCTAATATGCCAGTTTTAGTCTCTAGTTGAGAATAACCTCAGTGCTTTCTTATGTCACTAGCTGAGAGAAGATGAAAGACCCAGCCTTGTGTAAATGGCTTTGTCTAACCATCAGTCTTTAGCTCTGCATGGCAGCTGTACTATTGACATTAGCTTGTGCACTGGGTGAAATTGAAGTGAGTTAAATGTGACCTTGGCTTAGTTGTTGAAGTAGAAATGAACTCTACTGGGAGTGAAAAAAAATAAGACCAGTTTCTCTAACTTCATTTTTTCTTTAATGAGTTTAACAGCACTCTTAGGATTTGATACATTTTATAAAAAAGCTTTTATTTCCTTTTCTATTATACAATGAGTAATCACCATTAGTAAGGTTAGCTTGCCCTTTTAGTATAAAATCCTGATTTTAGGTGTTTATATCCCAATTACTATAAAAAGCGGATCTCTGTCAAAAAAAAAAAATCCACTGTCATTTCTCTATGTTGTCCATTGTACCATTTCACAAAAACCTGTTAACCACACTTATTAATTATAGCTAAAGCACTAAAAATATTGCAAAGTGTTCAGTGTGTCTAATGACTTTGCTTTGTCTGTTAGGTTACATTGAAATTCACTGAACTACCTGCTGGTAAATCATATGCTCATGTAAGAGACATGCAGGTAAGTGAGGATGGTTTAGAGTCAACCCAGGATTTTTATCTTGTTTATATTCTGCATTTCTTCCATGTGTACATGACAACATGAGATACCTGACGATGGGCAGAAGAACCAGGAGCAACTAGTCACATTCTCATCCAGGTCTGCAGCTCATTGTGTACAGGGGTTCAAACTGGGAGTGTGCTGGGCTACATACACCAGATACTCCCACCAGTTCACAAGACAATCTCAGTGAAGTAAAACAGAAGAGTAAACCTCCCATTCACTGCTGGGATAATAAACTAGATATATTTTGTAGAAAACGACTTCAGAAGAAGCTGCGTGGATGACTAGGGAATGGGAAAATGAGCCATTCTGGGGCTCTGGGGCCCCAGGACCGTTGCAGGAGAAAGGAGGCAAGAAACTTTCAGAGGAAGAACCAGCCACTGAGAAACAAATCTTTCCCAGCCTTCAGGGACACATGTTTTCTGACTGCTGCTGAGATATCTCAGCTCTGCTGTTCAAACTGAAGGCAGAACACTCAGATCTCGGATAACCTAGTCCTCGGTGCAGCAGTCCCAAAACCGAGCATACCTCTGGATAAAGGGCAACTTGTTCTTGGGGGGGAGACCTTCAGCAAAAGTACAATGGTAATAGCTTGGGGATATTAGGCATGGGGTTGGATGCAGCCAAAAGCCGTTATCAAAAGACTACCCATTTCTTCTGGGCACGGGGACAAGCATTTTTTTCCCCAAAAGTGAACTTCAGCAAACTTACATTCACTGAACTGATAAACTACCTGAGGTATTGGTTAAAGTAATCAGAATGCTAGCTGAAAACAAGTGAAAGCTACCGGGGTTATGCCAGCTTTATTTTTTGTGGACATATATGCAGAAGCCTGTTTATTTGTCCTGGTTTCATCTGGGATAGAGTTAATTGTCTTCCCAGTAGCTGGTACAGCGCTGTGTTTTGGGTTTAGGATGAGAAGAATGTTGGTAACACCCTGATGGTTTCAGTTGTTGC
>JAVKLA010000008.1:18584318-18598316 GCA_034782735.1 Sagittarius serpentarius | reverse complement strand
TCTCCCCCATCCCACTGGGTGGGGAGGAAGTGAGTGAGCGGCTGCGTGGTGCTGAGTTGCTGGCTGGGGTTAAACCATGACATCATTTCAGTAAAATTTCTTCTGAGACAGAATTTAGTCCTTATCAGAATTTCCTTATTTGATATTTGTAACCCATTATTTGTGGGGTTTATGCCAATAAAACACTATCTCCCTGGTCCCATTTCTACGTAAGTCAGATAATTCCCACTCAATTACATTTCCCAGGCCTTCTTATGCTGCCCTAGTTTCACTTTTTTACAATTTACTGCTTATAAGCAATGGGTCAAAGGTTTACATGATATATTCCACCACCCCTAGATTTTCTGTATTGCTGTTTGAAAATTGAAAATCTTTCTTTTCATCGTCAGTGTCTTTCTCTTACATTTTTCTGTATTATTTCATAACCATATATCTGTCCTTGGTCTTAGCCTTTCCAACTGCTCTTTATTTTAGTGTCCACCTCATTCATTTTGACTTATTTTCCAGTTTTGTGCAGTCATCAAATTTCAGCCTGTTACTGCACATTCTGTGTTTCAGGTTACTTTTATATAAGGTGAATAAAATCTGTCTTAATAGTGATACTTTGGCCTTATACTTGTCTGATATTTCCCTCTTTCACAACTGTTAGAACTTATAACTACCCTTTATAATATACATGTCAATTCTTAGGACATTAACGTAACATACTGCCAGTACCATACATCACCAGGCCTGCAGCAAACTTCTCTTGGGTTGTCTCTGAAAAACCTTTACTAGGGACTCAAGAAAGAATTCTTCTATACCTTTGGTCTGTTTTAATCCATTTGAATGTCTTTAAACCCTTTTTTGCAAACTAAGCAAAATATTTCAATTCTGTAGTTGTCATAGTCTCTTTTTGTTGAATTTAATTAAGGTCATAAGACTTCTGGATTAGAGGCTTATATCACAGGAAATGCCTTTGATAAAATCAGGGATAAGTGAAAATTTCAGTAAGCTGGTATTTTCAGAGGTTTAACAAATCATACACAGGGCCAGATTTATGTTTTTACATAAAAGATGGCAAGCAACAGAAGTTGTGGACTGGAAATCGCAGCCATTTCAAGCATCCTGCAGGTGCATGGTGCCAGGCTAGGAGATTCTGGACCACAGACAAAATGCCTGGTAATGTCAGATTCAGTCCTAAAAAAGGACACGGCCAGAAGCAGAGACACAGATAACTCCTTGAATACCAAAAGCATCTCCAGCACAAAAAATTGAGAATCTATGGCTACATGTATTAGTGGAGCATTTTCTTACTATTGCCAAAAGACTATACTTTTCTATAGCTCACTGAAGGATACGGCAAATAAACAAATTCATCATAGAATAGAATCGTAGAACTGTCCAGTTTGGCAGGAACCTCAAAAGGTCATCTGGTCCAACCTTTCACAGAAAAGGGAGCCTAGATGAGATTAGCTAGCACCCTGTCTAATTGCATCTTGAAAACCTCCAGGGATGGTGACTCTACCATGCCCCTGGGGAGGTTGTTCCAGCAATTGATTGTTCTCACTATAAAAAAATTCTTTCTTGTATCGAGATGAAATCTCTCCCAGTGCAACTTGTACCTGTTGCCCCTTGTCTTCTCCTTGTGGCTCCTTGTGAAGAGAGAGCCTCCATCTTCTTTGTAGCTGCTCTTTAAGTACTGGAATACTGTGATGAGGTCACCCTGAGCCTTCTCTTCACCAGGGAGAAAAGAACTCCTTCAATCTTTCCTCATAGGGCAGGTTCTCCAGCCCTTTGATCATCTTCGTGGCCCTCCTTTGGACCCTCTCCAGTCTGTCCACCTCTTTCTTGAACTGTGGGGACTCAGTCCTGCTAGAGTCACAAAATCACAAACACATGATAGGACTTCAGCAGGGGATGAGCAAAGCTTACAATTTAGGCTCCTTTTTTTTTTGGTATTTTTGGGTTCAATTTAATTGTTAATTCTGTTTGACATCTTACAGATTTTTTACTCTCAGAGGACATGATCCAATGCTTTCAATGTCTTCTTACTGTTAGAACTGTACAGAGTAAAGTCTGCAGTGTTTACGTATGCTAATAGTGATCACCTGTCATTTTATAGAGCTCATTAACAGAGAAAGAGTACAGAACTTTGGAAACACAGAACTTAAAAGTGTTATTAGATAAATAGCCATTCATATGGTTTTAAGATAGAAACGCACTTCTGAGTAATTGTGAAATGCACACATGTGGTCTTGTACAGCTTTAGAAAATCCATGTAAGTAATTATGTCTTTACCTTTGAAAGTATTTGGTTCACCTTTCATCTTACCAGTCAAGCTTTCTAGATTTTAGCTAGATCACTTCTTAAATATGTGCTACTTTGCCCTTTTCAATTCCAAAGAGATTATAAATAAACTTGCTAAAGGTTTCCCTATCTCTTCTGGGACGCTTCATCAAATGTGTACCTTCTGGTCCTTTAGTTTTGTCAGTCTTTAAATGTTCTAATTTCTAGGTCACCTCTTCTGGCATGATCTTGAGTTTCTTCAGTATGCCTTCCACCTCTGCTGTTAAATTTATGTCTGTTTCTGGCATCTGTTCCCAATCCTCCTTTGTGAACACCGAGGCTCAGAATTCATTAAAATTTTTAGCAATGCCTACCTAGGCTGTCAATAAATTACTTTCACTATCTTTTTGAGGCCTTATTGTTTCTTTCACTGATGTCTTGTTCTTACTAGTCAATTTATCCTAACTTAATCCTGGTTTCTCCTTTCTTTTACAACAACATAACTCAGCAGTCATCCTGTTAAAAATTATTATAGGAACCGTGCAAGAAAGCAAAGCCACCAATTTTTTTTCATCTTACTCCTCTTTTTCCTCCATGTTGTTGCCTACTTTGTGTTCATTTTGCAATTTTCCCCGGCCCCTAACCCGCTGCAAATAAGGGAATTTCCTGTAGCCAGCTCATTTCTCTAATGCTACCCAAAGATGTTATGCCTTCCAAAGACATAGTAGATTGGAGTCTCACATACTCCATACTTGGTCAATTATTTTAATTCATGCAAATGAGATGTAAACCATAGAAAAAGCTCTTGAAACACTCATCTTGCCTGAGTATCAACATTTATCAGACACAGATCAAGTCCCTTGTATCAATGAAGATGTTCTAGGCTGGTATCCTTTCCCTTCCTCCCAGCTTCTGTTGAGATTTTTTGAAGAAAATACCTAAATCATAAATCAATTAAAAAATGTGCAGTTTTGTGGGTGGAACCTTGGGGTCCTCTGAAAACTGAATACAGCTATTGTCAACTAGTAACAGCTGCAAATCAACTTAACTAGGGTTTATCGATACAATACTTTTGTATGATGTGAACTAAATGTTAAAGATAACATTAATGTTTGTATAATGTCAGCAAAATCAGTACAGCTTTGTGCATGGATGCTTTTATGCCTTTTTAAACAAGCTATAGATCAATTAAGATTGCACCAATATAGTTGTATAACTCTTTTTAAAATGTCTATATACTTTAAATTTCCAAATAGTTCCTAAAAAGACCTAGGTATTTGTACCTTTCATTTTGCAGCCATATGTAACTCTAGATAGTGATACACCAAAGTCATTAACCTGTTCAAGACTCTGATAAATTCAGAGCTATAACTATTATTACTATTGATGTTATCTTTGCTATGCTTCTTGAATTTGCATACACACATCTTAGAAAAACACATGCATACCTCATTATTTTAAAATATTTTCATATTTACCTATATTTATCTCTTCAAGTATTGTGAATTTTTCTCTCCCCTCCCCCCCCCCGGCATTTTGTTGTCTATTTTGTTGTTTGATATTATTGTCACCTTGTCCGCCCATCTGCTTCTTCAGGCTATTACTTTTCTCATTTTTGACAGTGCTTGTATAATGTTTCTCACACATCTGGTTTCTCTCTATATGCTGGCTTAAGCCCTCCCTCATGTTTCTGTGTATCCTCTTAGCATCTGGTAGATCACTGCCTGTTTGAGTAGCTGCCTATTCAGAAACCAACTTTCTGCTGCAATGTTGTGAAACTCCAGGTAGGCTGGGGTGAAGCTACAGTAGACAATAATTATTATTCAGTGACTGATGCAAAAATCCTGCACATAATGAAAGAACCTATCGTTATGCGTATACTCATGGGGACAGTATGAGGGTTTCTGAAGAAACTTTTGGTTTAAATCTTTCAGTTAAAAGATCATTCTTAATGTTACATCAGTATAACTTTTCCATTTAATAAAAAATGGATTAAGCTTTGAGAGTACATTTTTTATAATAACTATCCTGTTTATTTGTTTGCAGTACTCCTAGAATGCTTTTATTTACATACTTTAAGAACTTCGACTGCCTAGAACTGGTTAATAAAGACATAAGACCATGTAGTCTTATCCAGATCAACACGTCTGCCCTGTGGTCTTTTTTCATCGATATTTTTTCCTCCACAAACAGACATACCTGTTTCTTGAACTCACAGATGCTCTTTGCTCTTTCCCCATCGTTGTTCCACATACAGCCATTTGGTTACACTGTGCTACCAGAATTACTTTAATGCAACTCTTCTTACTGGTGGAGCGCTAGTGTAATACCATATTGACTCACATTTACTCCTAATATGCATTACATTTTTGTATTTATGCTTGGCTTCAAGAGTTTACTTAACGTCTTACAGGAAAATACTTGCCACACATAGTGTAGAAGTGAACCCCCCCCCAACACGAAATGGAAGAGCTTTGCAGAGTAGAATCTGGAGGAAGGGAGTAGTACAACCTTTCATCTACGCTACAGACACTGTCTCCCCCTGCTCTATACACTAGTAACCGTGCACAGTTTGCATTTCAGTTTACTCACAGACCCATTGCTTGCCTCGTGGCTTTGGTGGCTCAGCTTTCCCTGGCCTCAGACCCACTCCTTCTTCCTCATTCCTTGCTCTGGCGAAGAACATTGATTGCTATCATTGCTTTGTGGTACACAAGAGGAGCTGGAAGCGCCCTCTGTTAGTCATTGCTTGCCTGACGTTAAAATCACTGACAGCTTAGAAGGCTTGTTTGTCTTTGTTTAAATAACTGTTTATCATCATAAATGCTACCTTGGTCCAATAATGACAGGCACAACAGATCTAAATTCCATCTGCATGACCATCCTTGGCAGGTCTGTACACCTCTTGTCTTGTGAGGAGTGGAGTAAGCACAAAAACGGATTCATTCAATGTTTGGTTTCCCTTTTCTAGTCATGCACACCATCCTGTCTGGGAGATCTAGATGACTAGTTTTCAAATTTATTCTTAGTTTTTATATTTAATCTACTTCTTTCTTCTTTAGTAGCATGAAACGTCCATCTGCAGGTATCTTTTTGTGCTCTGCTGTTATACCAGTGTTTTGCCCATCACCCTATTATTCTTGCTGCTCCATGACTTTACCTAAGCAATTTATCTCTGGTATAGAACCTTGTCAGCTGCCTTTTTAAAATCTAATACATGCACTGAATTTCTCTTATCTATCATGGCTTAAAAAAATTCCATAAGTTAGTTAAGTGTGACCTCTCTAGCCCAAGTCCACATTGATCATGACTGTTTCAAGGAGTCTCTCATTAAAAAACAGAAGGTGGTTTTGAATATTTTGATTAAAGAAGTCAGTTAAATTCTAATTTCTTAGGTTGCCTCTTCATGCTTTTTAATAATTAATAGTTTTATAGCTCTTTAATATCTAAGAATTATTTAAAAAACTTCAGCAAATTTCTTTGGATAGAAAACAATGATTTCAGTGAGATCACAGTGACAAATTTAGTTGGACAGAGCATCTAAAAATATTTTACTAGTGTTATGTAAATAGCAAATGTTGTTGGAAATACTTTGACACAAACCTAGCAAGAATCCTCCTATCTGGCTCACTTTTCATGCTCAAGCTAATGCCTCTATATCATGTAACTTGTGAATTAACGCCAGGAATTTTCTTGCTCTCCTGTGCTTCTAAACTACTCCCCACGGAAAGAAGCTGCAGGAACTATGTTGTATTAGCAGTACCCATATTTGTTAAAACAGAAATGTTTTGCCAGTAAGTAGGCTCTTACACTATTCCCTGAAAATGGCAAATTCTTCTTGCCCAAATTTGAAAAATTAATACCTGCGCTGTAGGCTTTATCTTTAGTGCTTATGTGCTTTCCCTAGGCCTTTGGAGGCTGGGGAGTTCCAGAGAGACTTCATTGTTTTGGCTGGTAATGATGAAAATGTGCAGTGGTACACACTTGATCTGCTATGGACACTTAAAAAATCTCAGCTATATTTATTCCATTACTACTCATTTAGAATCAGCTGAATGCTGCTGGAGGCAATGGAGTTACACGGGGGTAAGTCTGACACGAGTGAAAGGAATCAGGCCCATCGTCAGCTATTCTACTGAATATTCTATTGAACTATTGCGAATGACATCCAGAGCTGAACCAAAGATAACTGCATTTTATAGTGATTTAATATTATTATGTTTCTGAGTGGGGCATGCTCCTTATGCCCAAATGCCAGAACTATTACTGTGAAAGGCTCCTTGATGTGGAAGGAAAGATGAGGTGATAGGAGGGAGCAAGGAGAAGAATATAACGCAATTGTAAGGAGAGACAGAAGAGCATACTGTGGTAAAATTGGAGCCAAGAGGTGTCATGATGAAGAGAAGAGAAACAATAATAATTTGCATTTTGTGCAGCACCTTTTGGTCAAGAATATCTAAACGTTTTGCAGCTTAGCTTAGCTCTATTTGTTGCTATAAATAAGTACTAGTCACCTGTCTGATGAGTGGAATGTGCGGAAAACTAAGTGGCTTCCCTAAAGAGCAAGACCACAAGAAAGCTGGACGTACTGTTCTGACTCCTCTAACACTTAGCCAATAAAACATGCTCCTCTGAAGGACGTGGAAACATAAAGTAACAAAAAATGGAAGAAACAAAACGATGTGATGAGGCAGGAATACAGCCTTCACCCTAGAATTTCATGAAAGTCTGAGTTTGTTCTGTCTCTGCTGCTCTTACAGCACAGCCATAACTCCCAGCACTAATGGCATTTAACTTCCAATGCTCACTTTGGTATTTCACTCCAGAATGTAGTGACTAAAGGAAAAGACAAGCAAGACAATTATTCCTAACCTGCATTCTTACTTTACTAGCACAGTGACTATCCATGAGCGAGTCATTTAATCTTAACAGTCAGGTCCTTGAATTCTAACTCAAAATAATGGCTACCAACATAGCTACTTGGGAGAAAGTGCATTACACAGAACTCCAGAAAAGCATTTATGTTCACTGGGGATCCACAGTTAGAACTTGCTTCAGAAAGTAAGTGTCACTGTCCTTTCTTTCAAGGAAGTGAGGATAGCTCACCATTTTCTTCCTGGAAACAACTGGTAGCAAGTACCATTTCATCTTACAGCCTAGTGGCTAGAGGATTCACCAGGGAGGCAACAGAAAATTCGATCACCATTTCAGTTTGAGGAGGTTCAGAATAATGATGCCAGAACTGCTATTTTGCCTTGTAAGCACAACTGGCAGTCCATTTCAAACAAATCAAGAAAAATACATTCTTTTAACCTTCTCTACAGGATTTCGTTCTTACTTAGAGAACTGCCACACAAACAGTTCATCTGGTGGCCTAAATAGTAGATTAAAGCCTGACCCGACAGGAAAGGAACAAGAAGCTGGAGGAGTGACAAAATGTCCTGAGGTGGGTCTGCTACTTATGGAAACATTTAGCCTATCATCTGCCAAAATACCTGAGGAGCCCTCCTCCTTCCTCTTCCACCTAGTGCTTTTCCTTGTCCCATGACTCCTTCAAGTTTCTTGCTGCCACAGTTGCATGAAATGCTGAGTCTGCTGGCTTTGAGGGGAAAGAAATGCTGACGGGGGGGAGTGGGAACAAGCATCTGTGAATGGGTGTAGGGGTGTGAGCCTGTTACACAAAAACAAAAGGGTAACTTGATTAACATTTAACAAGCTTAGTTCAAAGTTGTATCGCCCACTTTCCCAGAAAGAGCCCTAACCAGGAGGTTTGAGGCTGCTGTGGGTGGGAATGTTCTCTGCCTTCCAGTTTAAGATTTTCTTTGGTGTTCCAAATGGTTCAGTAACTGAAATACAGAGAGACAGACATAAAAAAAGCGTATTTGTGAATGCTCTCATTAATGGCAGCGTGCCACTTAAACATACCTTAAGTTACTCGTGATTATAATTGTCTGCAGCATCGGTGTCAGAATAATAACCTAATCAATGTATTGCCTTAAAATACATACATACAAAGTATTCTTTCGTTCCTGGTGAACCAGGAAACCTCAGAAACTTATTACTCTTGGGTATAAGTCATTCATATTTTGTTGTAAACCAACATAATTTTCCATGATGCCACGGAGGTTCTGTCCCATGGATTACAGGATATTTTGGACTCACATATGGTTCCTGGTGTTTTTTTCTGACTCTGTACACAGCAAAGCGCTCACTGAAATGTCTAAAATCGACCTTAGATCCGCATTTAAATTGGCAGGCAAGAGTATTATATTGGGGGCAAGACAGCCAAACACATTTTTGTGTTTTTGTGTGGGTAGAGCATTTTGGCCCATCCAGAACTCTGACTCAAAACTTCATTGGTAGCAAAGGTGACAGGGAAAAAAGCAAAGGAATTGGGAAATGAAACCTGAAGGAAGAAGAAGAGAATTGGAAAATGTCAGTATCAGCATCTGGATACTTTTAGATGCAGTTCAAGGCATTCATCTCTTTAATCTGATTTACCTCAAGCTGGACATATACCTCTTATCTATAAGGCTTTTTATAAGGAAAAAACCAGTAGAATCTCTAGGAAACAGACTAATATGATATCTGGAAAAATATGCTGCCGTAACAACAGAGGAGAACAGAAAATGACACTTGCTTCTGCAGTGATGTACAGATAAAAGAAGGGTTATTGGGTGTCAATGTGAACTGCTAAATTTTCCTTCCAAAAATAAAAACAAACAGTAGAAGTCGGAATCTGAACTCATTTGCACAAAAGTAAATATATTGACTTTCGTTGATGGAATTGCTCTGAATGCAACTGAGATTAAAATCTAACTTAATGCTCTCTTCCTACGATCAGACCTAATTTAACTGTAGAAGCTACACAGGACTTTAACAAGATCAGAAATTAAAGAGTGCAGTAAACTTTAAAAGTGAAAGAATAGAGTGACCTGACTAGCATATCCGTCTCTGCTGCTCTAGCTTTGACGAGTATTACAGAAACAACAAACTCGAGCCTTAGTTCCAGTGAGGATAGTAGGTATGAAATCTGACTTGCCACATCTTACAGAAGATTTTCTGCATAGTGACCTTTTGCCAAAACAAATTGTATGAAGTTGCTAGCGTTTGCAGGTAGTTGGCAGTTTGCTGTCCAAAGCAAATATAAGAAACTCAGTGTGCAGTGGCAGTTATGAGAACTGTTGTGTCTAAACAAACTAATCAGAACACAGTTCCTGAGACACAGTGCTTTATAAATTGTTTAAGGGGTGAGCTTATGGAAAGAAGCATTGCATAACTCAGTCATAAAAATGAAAGAATCTGTGCTTAAATAAGATAACATAGTTGTTCTAAATATGTCTTGAAAAAATTATATATTCACGTATGTAAATACACATGTATACAGTAATGCCTTATGAAACATTGTCTCTTCTTGTTGGGATGATACCATGGACAAAATCATGTCCCTGCTTCAGTCAAAGTAACATTTCACATTAACAAGGACAAGATTTTTTGAAATTTTTGATGACTTTTAGTGCTTTTGGGTAGTACTAGTATTTTAATTAAAAAGAATGATGTATTGTACTGGCAGAAGTCCCAGGAAGACCTAAGTGACTTATAGACCATTTAGTAGTATAACAAGTGAAGATCTCCCCAATATCCCATTTGTTTTCAGCAAAAAGCTTACAATGGATTCTCAATATTTTACTTTTCCCAAAAGTCCATCCTTAATTTTTCACAGGGAAACAACAAGGTATAGCAATCGGGTATAAATCAGTATTTCCCATTATATTCACAACTTCAAACACAGGCGTTCAGCCTTAGTGTGTCATCCAGACTCCATTTACAATTTTAAACTTTTTCCAGCTTGAGGATCTCACAGAATTTCCAAAAGCAGTATGAATCCTCCTGTCAGCAATTCTGCTGGCAATAGTCTTGGGTTTTTTACTTGCCTTTTCGAGATCAGAAGTTGAGAACCACCTATCTTTTCATTAGTCTGTGAAGAGATAGACACTACTAAAGGATAATTCATCCAGCCTGTTTTGGACACCTTTCTTAGGCTGGAATGAATCACTCTCCAGAGACACCCATCCTTTTCCTTTCGCTGTAACTATAGGTGAGGCTACTAACAAACATAAGTGGAGAAGAATCCCACTAGTAGCATCAAAACCGTAAAAAGAAGCCAGATGATTTTTAAGTACCTGGCGGTTTAAGTTGCTAAATTTTGGTTTCATTTACACATGAAGTAATCTCATCTGACATTATTCATTGTTTATCCCAGTTTAAATTACAGTAAAATTTGATCATAACCATATAAGCAGGCATGCTAATAGTAAAAGACTCAGAAAAAGATCACTTTTAAATATTTTTGGGGGAATGTAGTAAAACAATCATTAATATGATAGCTTAAAATTTTGCTCTTTCTGGAAAATTCTTTTATAAAAGTAAATGTGTGTGTAAAGCAACAATGCAATCCTGCAGCCTCTGTGTCTCACAAGCAAGCCATTGGGTCAATGTGATCATTTGTGTAACTAAGCACTTTGCATGAATAAAACTTAAAAGATTGAGCCCTATATTCTTGCCATTATTTTTTTAGACCGATGTTCTAAAACTATGGTCTCTTAATAAACATGGAAAAAATGGGTAATCTCCCCCATACTTTCAAGATTTGTTGGCAAACAGAGCTTCCACTCAATGAGAATTTTTTTTAAATTTGAATTTAAAGAGCACCAAAAGTGCAAATTTTCCATATTCCACATGAATGAGAAATACTGATAAAAATATTGTTGCAGAGGCATCAGAACATGCTGTTTCCAAAAATAATGTATCTTACAGGCTTTGCACTGATTGACCTCAAGGGCATGGAGCATACAGTTCACAGGCTGCAATATTTGGGCTTCTTCAGAGTGTCAAGCTGAAGGGAATATTTATATTTCAAAATAAAAGATGAGAAGGAAAATAATTTGAGCACTAGGCCACTCACCAACTACTCGATTTAATTGTTAGCTCTCCGCCGTGGCTCTGCACAGCTTCACTAGCTCTTGCAGACAAAGCCCAGGTACTGTCTGGGGACAGGTCAACAGTGACTGCTCCTGAAATGCAGAATGGGCAAATCTGTGTCAGGTCCACATCCCTCCATCTTATGTAGTCCTCCAGCACGATCCCAATAGGCCTTTCCCATTGAAAGACAATACATGATCTCATTTCAAACACCTTTTTTTTTTTTTTTTTGGATTAAAATATTCTTGTAGAGAGCCATAACAAAGATGTAACGTTATTTTAGATGCTCTGAACTGAGACACACCCCCACACCCTTGCTATGTAGTGTAGGCACACCAGTCTGTTTGAGAGGGAGCTAGCATTGTGGATGTCAGGCGACCTGCACAATTTGGCAAAGGATCCCTCCTGGCCTTTCTTATTCAGAAATACAGATGCATCTCCCAGTGTCCATCTCAGGGTCTGAATGATCCATGGTAGAGAAAGGCCAGGAGTCCTGAGGGTCCCCATCCCACCTGGAAGCCTGTCAGGCAATCTAGAAAAAAATTTCAAATAAAATTTAGAAATAGATTAACCAACTGAGAAACCAGGAAATCAGGGATAGCAGTTTTAGGCCTATTTCTGTAAATCTCAGCTGTTAGATATCTACACAAGTAGGCAGCAGCTTGCGGGTTGAACCACAATTTTCCATTTGGGGAAAAAAGAGAAAGTAATTCTTCTTATAATAGGGAGAACTACAGGACACTTCCTGCTTTGAAGAAAAGAAGCTTGAGAAATAGCTGCCAGAATGGCCACATTCAAATATTCAGGCAACTCTTGCTTTGGAAATCAAAGCTGTTCCTTTCGTTCACTTAAAATCAGTAGTTCTACCTTAAAGTCAGCAGACACATCCACTCCATTGATATTTGTTGTATTTTATAACTCTTAGCAGAGAATTTCTCTTGGTAAAAGCATTGGTGTTGTACTAACATAACTCAAAGATTACGGGCAGGTACCTCTCAGTTTACTTGTGTAGGTCAGGGACAAATCAGCACTCGTATCAGTACATCATATCTTCTCTATTCGGTCATATATTTATACCAAACCAACTTAATCAGCAGATATCATATATAGATGTTATCTTTAAAATTGTCCTGTATATAATGTAAACCTCTAGTCCACGTACAGAAGGTACTTTTCAGAGCACTTTCTATTAATCTCTTCATTGATGTAGATAACCTTTAAAAGGCCTGCTTAGTATTAAAACAAGCAAAAAAAATTTTCTACTGAGCTTCTAACACAGTATCTCAGTAAGCAGATGACTCCTACCACACAAAACCCAAGGATATCCAGGGCTTATATAATGCAAGAGAAATAATAGAGTTGAATCTAGTGGAGAACTTAGCAATGCAATGTAATCGTTTTATGTAAGTGTCTTGTAGCCCCATCAAAATGAATTTTCAAGCTTTAAATATTTAAGACAAAAAAACCTGTAGGGAGAAATCAGTCTTAACAGTTCTTGTTTCTGTGAAACAGAAAGGAACCCAGATATCCGTATTACTCTAAAGTGGTACTTCAAGATGTCTCATGGAAAAAAAACAGTCTGATTTCTTAATGTCAGAGAAAAGCTATTTCAATTGCTTTTCTACGGAAAAATGGTGGCACTCAGTAACCAGTTAGGTTGATCGCAGCTGGTTATTTCCTATGGATATATCAGGAGATATTGTATTGATCTACTGTCAGCTTTTCTAATTTGAAGAAATTGTTTGACTTCAGGGGAGCACTACATATTTCTTGAACTCCACACTTTTTGGTGTGGGGGGCTCTTGTTTATTTGTGTTTAACACCAGTAACCTCCATTAATCAGCTGCAGAATACAAGCAGAATTCCAGCTGGCCTTGGCAAGAGATTCTGCTGGGAAGTAACCCCAGACAGCTTCACTGTGACAATTAAGCACTCATTTATTAGTAGTGTGAAAATATAAAGGCTGCCGGAGGAAAACAGACATATATCACATCCAAACTTTTGAAGGAAGTAATTTTGTGTTAATTTCACACATTGCCTTTGCCCCAAATCAATTTATTCCAACCCTGCAAGAAGGTGGCTTGAACTGCATATAGTGGTTTGTGAAATCTAGTTTCAGTTTTCTTAATGAAAAATTTCACCAAGTAACTCTCAGGAACAAATCAGGCCCACACTTCTGATCTATATGCAGTCTTCCAGTTCACAATTTCCGTGAACATTTTGTGAAGGGAATTAATCCAGTATCTTAGACGCACTGGACCAGCTGCTGTTGCAAATTGCTCATGCTGTGATTCTGAATTAAGCTACAACTTAGAGAAATCTACAATTTTTGGTGGCATTTGTTTGTACAGCTCAAACACTTATGGTTAGCCCTCTAAGCCTAAGTAGGAAAGCATCATTTACAGAGAGAGGAATTAGGGATAGGGGTATGACCAACGTCCTGGAGTGAATCAGTGTCACTGAGTGCAGTTTTGTTGCCAGCCATCCTTCAATAAGGTGTCTGACCTTATTCTTATGAAGAGCCTGATGGTAACCAAATGGGCTGCATTTGTAGTCACTTTTATGCTTTGATTCAGGAGATGATTAATGTTGTAGACTTTAAAGAGAAGTTAAATGCAACCTCTGCCAAATGTTCAACCACTGGAGACATTCATGAATTCAGGTATTTTCTGGCAGGTATCTTATATCTATTCAGAAGGAAGGGAAGGGAAGGGAAGGGAAGGGAAGGGAAGGGAAGGGAAGGGAAGG
>JAVKLA010000008.1:18556465-18584218 GCA_034782735.1 Sagittarius serpentarius | reverse complement strand
AGGGAAGGGAAGGGAAGGGAAGGGAAGGGAAGGGAAGGGAAGGGAAGGGAAGGGAAGGGAAGGGAAGGGAAGGGAATCCTACCAAGGTTGAAGTATTTTCCGTTGCATCTATTACTGATAGATAGAGAATAGTGGAAGGGCAATAACTAAGACCTGGTTAAGACCCTTTTGTTCTGAAAATCATCTTGCAGTGATCTGAAATACTTTAAAGTAAGCTATGGTTACACTGTTTGGCGTATAGAGCCAAAAGCCCATTAGCCAGATGAAAATTCCTGCGATGTGACAGATGTTTGACTTCATTTCTGCCTGGAGGCTAGTGTAAACCAGTAACATTAGTTCTTTGCTGGCTGGATAATATTCCTACACTAGATATTATCTCTTGCTCAGGTAATTCAGTGACTGTCCATTCTTTGTTAACCACTGGAATGAAGGAAAGAATCAGCCTGGGCAAAGGATAATTAATCTTATTAAAACATACCAAAACACAACAACTGGAACTCATTACACTAAAACAGGATTGAGCTTCTAGTTTCAGTTTAATTCCTTGAAGATAAGTGTCCAGAAGCACTTTTATCCCTGTGGCACATTTATTAGAAGTCTTAAAAGAGAATCAACAATTGAGAATCAGCAAAAAGTCCAAACAACTAATTTGAACCATGCAGAAGTATTCCAGGTCAGCACTAATGAGTCTGACAAAGTAGGGTGGAGAAAATTGTGCTAAAGTGTATTTGTTCTGTAGTAAATAAACAAGCCATTCAGTAACAATTATTTGGGAATATTTCCTAAGTCAAACAAATGTTACATGAAATAGTGAAATAAAACTAATAGCATACAAATGTTTTGTTTTATACATGTGGATTTCCTGAGCAAAACCCTGTATTTGTATCTTGCATCTCAGTATCTTAGTGATCAAGTATGTTTGATAGTTACATTAGAAGGTAGAATTCTTATTATTCACTGTAGCTACCCACTTCTCTCTGTAAAATCAGTAATTATTTATGATAGATTTCAAACTCTTCCTTTAGTATGTGGCTAGTATAAGAAAATCTTATGTGTAACACAAACATATTCCAGCCACTCAGTTCAAACAAAATGTTGGAAACTTTTTTTTATTCAAACCTGCTGTAACCAACCAACAGAAGAAAAACCTCCTCTCCCTCCCCCAGCGGCCATATAAACAGAATACTTTATAAGCCTTATTCTAGGTAATATTGGTCTCAAGTTACCAAAAAAATTAACTACCCATTTACAGTCAAAAGTAGCTTGTGTTCACTGGTACAGAACCACAGTCATTTTCAGACTACTAGGCACATGTGCAACTACATAAGCTATACAATTATAAGACTGTTCTTTGGAAAGTAATATTTGAAGAGTAAGAAAACTCATAGTTTATTCGACCTGCATATAAAACCATTGAAGTATAATACATTTATCATATTAAAAATGCATCATTAAAATTTAAAAGCAGGTGCAGTTACTCAATAAGCTAATGGTATAGTCTGAAGACTCCACTCAAGATTGTATTGTTGAATTCCCATTGGGATAAAACAGAAAGAGAAAAACAGAGGGAGGGAATTGGAGTGACCTTGCACCAAGGTGCTAGTGCCTGATCCTGCGTTTCTGGTAGGCTGTGGTTGAGCTCCACTCTGAGGATCTTTAAAGCACTGCATTTTCAGTGCTGTGAGTGGATGCATGCTACAAGTGAGCAGGAGAAAAAGCAACAGCCACTACAGAGAGATACATGTGGGTGACTCCGCATGTGTGCCAGGGCACAGCTCTTCATGACAGCAAGCCTAAGGCGGTCTGATGAAGGAAAGAAGTTAATACATATTAACAGGAAAAATATTAAGAAATGGAGCAAGTCAAAATTTCCCCCATCCTTTAGAAGGACTTGTGTATATACATAATATGAACTTGTGTGATTCCTAAAGAAGGTGAATGAGTGGGGAGATTTCCAATTTACCTAGTGTAGAAATCAGTGGCCGTCTCAAAGCAGCATCTATGTTTTCAAGCAGTTCTGTCTTTTTTAAGAGCTCCAAAAGAAATTTATTTCATATAACTAATCAGTTGAGTTTCAAATCTATTCTAATTTCTTGAAATGACCGTTTGGTTTCACAGATATAAGACTGTTGTCAGATGAACCGCATCAAAACTCCCTTTGACTATGTCTGTTTTAGCCAGGGGTTTGGCACACTGGCTGTGGATAAGTTGACTAGAGCTGGTTTTGCTGGGAGCTTTACATCTGCCCTGTCTGAAGTTCAGGATTTTCTCCTTTGGGCTGGACTTAATCTGGAAAGGAATGTGTCTTGTTCATATCGCACCATGGTGCAAATGGACCCAAGCACAGTCAGTGGAGAAATTTGGGGTATCTACCTCCAAACTGCCCCAGGAGGACAATGCTAACATACCCAAGGCTCCTGACCTCCGTGGGAACCACTGTTGGGTGAGTTTCCATTGCAGGCAAAACACAAGTTAATGGATTTAGGTGACTGCAAAACCTTTGGTGGCTTGAACCGCGGGAATCAGAGGGAATTCCTCTGTTCTTGTCATATTTTTGAAGGTAATAGAAGTAGATTTGGGCTGGGGGGAGAGAAATGGCACAAGACTGATAGTGGTAGGATAGCTGGCAGGCAGCTGGATTCTTTTCAGAAAAAAAGATGGAGCTGAAAAACTGCATGGAGTTGAAAGCTGCATTTCAGTTCAGCCTGCACTCAGCGTATGGGTATTTAAATGCCCATGGGTTTTCAAGGTCTACTTTATTTAAGAGAGAACTGCAAGGATGTAGGCCACTTAGTACCAGGTAACATTAATGGTTTTATTCACAGATAAAGTTTATAAATAATGAAGTGGCCAGTTCTAAAAAAAAAAAACAACCAAAAAAAGGAGAAATGTGTTTATCTCCTGTTCTTATTTTTAGTTGACATCTGATAAAAATAATGAAAACTAAATGCCATTTTTGACAAAAAGGAAGTGAAGAGGAGAGAGGAAAAAGCGAAGAGTTTTAAAATACTACTTCAGTCCTTCTGCTGAAGATTACTGGGCACCTGGTCAGAGATCAATGAGGTTTTAGCTGACACCCTAATATTGGTTCAAAAAGCTTTGCAATGTCTGTACGGCATTATGAAACGTGAAAGTTTTATGAAACACCAAGCTCCCACAGCTTCCAGACATACTCGCATACTGGGACATTGCGGTGGAAGTCAGAAGCCTCAATGGGAAACGTAAAAGGAGCTTTTGACAAAAAATTACACTGGACCGTCCACTGGGTGATGGCAAAATATGCGTCCCTCTCCTTCCTCTTCTGAAACCACCGTCCTCTGTGAGACGAAGAGTTTTTTGGGTCCTTTTTCTTCAAACACACCTAAACAGGAGGGTGCAGAAGTAGTAAATTAAGAGCAGAAATACATTATTCATGTATAGGTCTCTATATATGTATTACGGAAATTGTCTCCTTCACTGAGCAAAGCTTTGTCTTGGAATGGATATGGATATACACTTTTGGAATGTAGGCCACATATCATCAGGTTATATCACTTACAGCACCATCACACTGTGTAAGGAGACAAAACAGAGGCGGGCTTCGCAGACTAAAATCATACTGCTGAAAAGCAGTGTGTTGACTGCTGTTTAACCAAAACATAACCTACAGGCATGCAAAGAAAAATATTTTAGGGGTTTAAATTCCTTAAACATAGTTGGCACATGTGCCCCAAACATGAGAACATCTGAGGTATACACACCTGAAGTATATACAGCCTTACAGTGTATTGACACGTGCATATTCATAGTCTTACATTCCCTTGGTTTTCCTAGCTCTTTCTTCATATGAAAGTATTATTCAAGCTTCAAACTAAATGATGCAATACGTTTGAATTTCCCAATAAATTTGTACTTTTAAAAGAATACAGCTAACATATCTAGAAGCAGATAGAGTCCCAGTCCAATTATAAGTTCAGAAAAATCACTAGAATATTCAATATGATATACGTTTCTTGAATTTCACTGACAAAGTACACTGCAAATTAACCCAGAACTCATTATTATTTTGGAGGCTGAAACTGTCATTCATTTTCTGCCGTTCAAACAAGGAACCTTAGTTTGGTATGCTCTTAAGTTTTTCTATCAACATAAAATGAAATGGTTAATTTTTCAGCATTTGTTGTTCATTATTCACTAAGGAAAATTATCTGTTTTATAATTTATCATTGATGTTCTATTTACGTACCATGAGTGGTTGTCATGGTTTGTTTTTCATCTTTCAAAAATTAAAGATGAACTAGTTCTTTTTTTGTTATCCACAAATGAAAGAAATGAAAACTTGTTCTTCAGGTTCTAACTCCAAATGTTTGCCCTCACAATATATTTCACTCTCCAGAGAAGTCACCTTCATTGTGAACTTTGCCTAGTTCCTGGTTTATTTGGTAATACATTAGATAGTACATTTGGGGGAACACTACATAACTTACTGTTTAATCCAGAAAATTTGCATTATATTCTCAATATGTTTTCAATAAAGTAACATATACAATAGTTTTAAAATACTTTCATGATTTTCCAAAGTAGAAACAAAGATTTATAGACAGATACCTGTATTCACAGCTCAGTTTTTGTAATTGCTATTCCTTTTGACTTCTGAGTCTTGTCCTTACAATAGTTTGTTGGGAAAAAAATAATCTACCAGGTATTCAATTTGTAAACACAGCTAAATTTTGCAGTGCATACAGAAAAAAGTTGATGAATGCTCTACCACAAATTGCTGTCCATATGTTCAGGCACCCTCTCACTATAGTACTTTATGTATAGAAAGCTCAAGTTTGAGAATAGTCTCTCCTACAGATGATATTGCAGTGCTTATTCAGGGGCCTAGACAATACATGGCCAGAGAAATCTTAGATGTCTTAAATGACAGATGTCCACACAAAGCTGGCAGGCGTGGCACAGAAAGTGCGGAAGACCACATCCTTTCTGAGCAGTAGCCAAAGGAAGGGAAGCCCTGAGGAATCTAAAAGGCACCATTTGCAGCTGTCGTTAGGAAACCAAATCTTTCCTCTCATATTTGTCACTGCTGGTACAGAGTATTCTCTCTACCAATTCCACTTCTACTTCCTAACACTGTACTGAAGAGCAGTTTTGAAAAGATGTGCAAAGATTTTAGGTGCTAAAAAAAATCCCAAACCTGAGTTCAGTCAAGAACAAAAAAAGGCCAAGATCAGCTCCGAATGTCTTCCAGTGACCTACTTTAAACGCATGTCAAAGTTCTAAATTACATAACATTTGATTTATATGTGGACGTTAGGAGCACTGAATCCCAAGGGTAAGGTCAGTGGTGCCTACCATGATCGTGTCTGCCACAGCCCACCTGTCTGATCACCTGTGGGGTGGTCAGGGAGGAGGGCCTGGGCTGATCCGTGTCTGGATTCCTGTACGAAAAGTTACTGGGAGATCCATTGAAACAAGAAGCCAGCCCATTAGATTATATGGCTTTTAGGTGTCTTAAATTGCTGCGTTCATTGATGAGGTGTGAGACTGGGCAGTGATTGACAAGCAATTGCAGCAGCAAGTCGGTATTTTGGGAACAGCATTTAGAGAATGATTTAAAAGTGTTTGATATTGTATTTGAGTATGGTTGATAATTGGTGATAACACTACCAACATGCCTCTTTTCTTTAAGCACTCAAGATGTATAGGAGTTAGGCATATAAGTGACTTGTTTCAGGAAATACAGACAAAAGTGGACGTCTCAAGCAGAAAGTGAGTCAACCCCACTGGGAAAAACAATCTGTTAAGAACCTAAAACTCTTGGCAGGCAGCCCAGACCCATATCTTTTCTTAGACACAATTCTTCACAATGAGTAACTGAAGGGAATGTTAATGGAAATGAAAAAAATCTGGATTGTGATACTAAAGCTTTTTATTTGAGACCCCAACTAATTGCTTACAGACATCTTAGTAACAAGTTGGGGCATTTACCTGTGCTTCAGTAAACAGTAAAACAACCACAAAAATAGCATATCCATTAGATGCTGGGGTAGTAAAATATTATTATCTTCAATTTCAGTGTATATGTACAGTATTGTTTGCAAAACAATTGTGTAGCACACATACAAGGCTCATTTTGGAACGCACAGAATTCCTTCTGGAAAATCACAGTATTAACTCCCCCATGCTTAAGGAACTAGTTTAACTGGGTGTGCAGCAAAGATTTCACAACATGGGCATTATAAAAATTAAATTTAAAAGCTCAAGGACATCAAATTCCATACCACAAGTGTCAAATAAGTTTTAGAATGTCACAACAAAAATTCCAGGGTGAGTTCAGCACAAATTCTGTGCAATACACCAATATCATAATCATCTTTCCCGTAAAAATAATTGGCAACAAATGCGTCCAAGCAGGTCTCACAATCCCCATGCAACACCACACATTATTTGGATAGCAAGCATTGTGTAGTAACTGTGGCACACCCTGTGTATTTATCTGAGATTTCTGCATTTACTCACACAATAGATTTTTCTCTTCATATTTATTCAGTATTATTTACTTCAAGGGTGGCTTTTCCCTGCCTTTCAAACAGTTTTGGTGGGCTACATATTAGTACATAGTAATGTTCTGAAATATAATAACTCCTCTGAAGTGATGCAGTTACAGACTATAATGAAATACAGTTACAGACTGTACTCAGCCCCCGATGGGCTGAACATGGATTCTCCTGTCTTGTTTTACAGTTAAATAATGACTGGACTCTGCTAATGAGGTTTTAGAACTCTTAGTTTGTTTTCAATATTGTTTGCATTCTATAGATTTGTAGTTTTGGTGATTACTACAGGGTTTTTTTATTGAAAAATACATTTTCACTGTTTAGGGTGGGTTTTTTTTTAATGTTTGCAAATTTATCAGTGGTGGCAAATTCTTCTGCAGTTCAGTTTTGATAAATGGTGTCTACAGTGGCTTTTAAACAACAAAGAAGAAAACTTCTTCATTCATTCTTACGTTGATTTAAACCTGCTTAATATATGGCCATTTTTAATAAAATTATTGGTAACATCTAATTCTACAACTGAGAGGAACTGATGTACTTCCTAACTCTCCTGTTCCTAAAATTTTGGAGATGAGAAGGGAGGAAGGGAGGGAGGAAGGAATATACTTGAAATTTAAGTCGCTCTTTTGCAAATACTTGCTGCTCGGATACTCTATTTTGTTTTATTTGAAGCTTTATAATGTGTTTGTACTTATCCTTACAGTGACAAGTAAAGACAAATCATTGTCACTGTTATATAAATGGGGAATTTAGGCAAAGAGAGGGATAGAGGGATTTGTTCAAGGTCAACTGAGCAGTCTAAAATAACGCTGGAAAATGCATTTTTCTAGTCCCAAGTTAACAAGTTATTAAATCACATTTCCTCTCAGAGCGGTATTATACTCCAATTTGAATTTGGGGAGTCTGTAGACTATTTTTGTTACATGCATTAAGAAGGCATGCAGAAGGATGGAAAGGAATGAAAGAAAGAAGTTAACAATGAGAAAAAGGTCTTCTGTTACTGCTAAGGTGAAAAAAAGTGCCACAAACCTCTTTCATTTCATATGACAGAAAAGGCAAGACCACCTGGTAACACCTCAGGGTGTAAAGTTTCTCTATGCAACAGAAAAACATTAATGCCCATTCTCTCGAGGATGCTACCAATGTGTATCAGTTTACTACCATGCACAAGGCACAAATTCCCTTTCAGTCTGAAGTTCGGTTATCAGCGTTAGTCTAAGCATGTCAGAGATCCGTGTTCAAAACAAGGAAGTAAATTACGGCAAACAGATAATATTATTGCTACCTAATAATGAGGCCTTATTTAAACATAACAGAGCAGATGAAAGCACGTGGGTGTGAATTCCCCTCCAAGAAGAAGGGCAGGTCAACTTTCATTCCCCACCTCTTCCCTCCCTTCACAGGAATGAGTAGTCACCACCAGGCTGACAGTATGTAGAGACAATGATCCCAAACCCCAAATCCTTTTCCTCTTCAGAGCACCCAAAGTCTAATCAAACCACGCACGAACTTTTCTTGGGATACTTAATTATGCACTTGTATCTGGGAAGTGCTGGATTTGGGAGGGGGAGCAAAGATGCGCAGCCTTCTACATTAAACATTAAATATTTGAACACGTTTGCCTTTCCTTTGTCCTCTTACCTTTTATATGTCATTTGTTTTCTGACAATGTGAACTGTATTTGAGGTCTTGTCAAGCCCTGGCTGTGTTTTTTCAGAACCATGTGGACACAGATGGGGCCTGTGGATGCTTCTCAAGGAGTTGGGAGGGAGATTATTTTTCCTCTTTTTCTTAGAGGAGGATGTATACCCATATTGTCTTACATACTTCAGGTTTAGTTTTGTGATGTAGAGTTGACTTCCATATTTCAAGAAAAGAAAAAAAAAAGGAAAGAAAAAGAATTTAGTTCAGTTCTATGAATAACTGGGCCCATAATTTAACAGCCCAGTTCTGATCCCAGTAAAAGAGTAATTCCCTTGAAGTAAGTGAAATGGTGCTGGATTTACCTCAGGGCAGAATTTGGCCCCCCACTAGTGATCCAGCTATTAATAGCTTTGCATTGAGAAAAATCATTGAATAAAATAATTACCTGTCTTGTCAGTGGAACTGTGGTTTTTTTTTTTAATGTCCTACATAAAATCCTTAGACCAAAATTCAAAGCTATGTAGAATAAATTAATTAATTGGGGAATTAATTGGGCCGTGTTGCCTTTTTTAAAACTAAGCTGTGTTTTAGTTATATTTTGTTATGTGCCCAGAGGCTCCTGGGCATGGATGGCCTATAAATACAAATGGATAACACGTTATCATTGACAATAAAGGTACCACAAAATAGTTTTGCTGCTTTTTCCATACAGCTCTTAGCGCAATCACAGTGGAGCAGTAGTGAAGAAACAGCTGGGGCTGTGAGAAGATGCTATGGAGAAGATTGTTTTGCCAACAGAGAGGACTATGTTTCAACTCACTGTTTTTCCCTCCTCCTCCTCCTCATTCAGCCTCCTCCCCAGTCCTTCACAGACTTTTCATCTTCGTTCGTGCTTGGCAGCATATGGTAGCTTGATTTCCATTCTGCTTGCATTCTCTCTGATGTGAATCCTGCAGGAGCTGATCTCAGGCAGCTCCTCCTTCCAGGTTCTTCTCTTCTCTCGGGCCCGAAAATCCTCCTGTCTACTTTGCTTAACCCCAGCCCCAACACACACGCACACGCCGCATGGAGCGAAATCCCATGGAGCTGCAAGCCCAATCTTTATCTTTCATTCTTCCCTCTCTTTTTAAAGCTATATGTTTTATTGTTTTTCCAGCCCCTATGAAAATATATCTTACATATATCTTTTTAAATACTTAAAAAGAATCTTTTGACTTTACCGATTCTTGATGTAAAAACCCGCCTGGCATTTTGACAGCAAATGATTAAAAGCCTTTCTCAGTATTTTACAAGCAAATATGAATTTTAACAAGATAAGTAAACTTACAGAAATGAAATATTCTATTGTTGTCTAATGCTAAACTAGCTGTCAAGTTTGAGACACTTGCAGTTAGTGTAAGGAATGATTAGAATGAAGGTATGTTAAAAAGAAATACAGGCCAGGTTTTACTTCTGTGTTGCAGATATAAAATACAGATTTATAGATTCTTTGAATGACACCAGCAATAAAGTGGCAATTTCATTCTGGTGTTTTACATTCTGCTCCGCAGATTAGTATATATCATGTGCCGACATACGTGTCTCGAACATACCAGTTCTCAAGGTACTTCTAAGTCAAGGTATGGGAGGAACTTTGTTAAAAGCAGTTGTCATATATACTGGAGTAAGTAACTGAAAAAGATTTTTCACAATCTTACGAGAGGGGACAGTGAGAGAAGAGCAAACGGACTCGAAGTGCCAATGGAGAGAGAAGCTGAGAGGCCAGGAACCTAAACACCTTTCTGAGGGGGGTGTGGGAAAGGAGTGAGAGGGGTGGGTCACTGCTTAAAAATGCAGATGAAAGGACTAAAGCCAATGATTAAATGGAAGGACCTGGATGATCTTTCAGAGGTACACAGTGAAGTAGTAAAAGCCAGTGAGACCTCTTCACCTAAGCACAGGGAACAATGACAGAACATGGTTGAAATAGCATTGGTATCCTTCCCTTGCAATCCTTCCCTTTTTATCTGCTTTCTAATCACTGTGAAGAATACTGGCATCCTGTCTGTCACTCAGGCCCATAATCCCAATGTCACTGATGACTAAAGTATCATTAACCTTCTAGCAATGTCTTCAACAAGTCTCGCAGTTTCTTGTTGCATAATATCTCTCACACACACATTTTCCACTCTCTCGTGTAGCCAGATACACGCTCCTGAGGAGCGGCTGGGGGAACTGGGGCTGTTTAGCCTGGAGAAAAGGAGGCTGAGGGGAGACCTTACCGCTCTCTACCACTACCTGAAAGGAGGTTGTAGCAAGGTGGGGGTCGGCCTCTTCTCCCAAGTAACAAGTGATAGGACAAGAGGAAAGGGCCTCAAGTTGCACCAGGGAAGGTTTAGATTGGATATTAGCAAGAATTTCTTCATCAAAAGGGTCATTAGACATTGGAACAGGCTGCCAGGGGAAGTGGTTGTGTTGACTATCCCTGGAGGTATTTAAAAGATGTGTAGACATGGCGCTTAGTGGTGGACTTGGCAGTGTTAGTCTAACTGCTGGACTCGATGATCCTAAAAGTCTTTTCCAACATAAACAATTCTAAGATTCTAAACCAGAACCTACTCAAAGACAGATTGTTCTCAGGATGCGTCAGCTTTTCTGTAGTGCTTTTTTAGCACCACTTCTCTAATTTTGGTGTTGTCTTTTTGGCTTATGAATAGCACTATCTAAGCCTGTGAAGGAAGCATGATGTGGACCAGAAGATTACTTAGATTCATTAATATTAAAGTTATTTTACAACAGTTTGATTGAACCAAAGTTTGCATGCAGATATTCAGCACTTTCAACTCTAGATACGTTAGTCTTGATTGTTCTGAATGTACCTTTATACCAGGTGATGTTTTGAATCATGTTGTTTTCACGTAAGTCTCATCTTAATATTCCAGTCTTGAATAATCTAAGGAGTTTGATGATAACATTGGATTTCCCTAGCTGTGATGTTAATATCTAAGACAGAGCAGCTCTGAATTTGCTTACTCCTTTTAAATAAGTTTTTCTGTACAGTCATATAAGCTCATCCTCCCAGCCAAGTTCAGAAACTGGACCAAAGGAAAAGCTGGGAGTAAAACACTGTTCCATGTGCATGGATATGGGGGGATCTGATCTCTGAAGTTCAGTGTTGTTCTTTTTGTAAGCAAGGAAAATCCATTTCTATATTATGACCAAAAATATCAAAACACTTTATACATTAGACTTCTAGTTTTCCTTGTGAGGTGTTGGAATTCACATTCTGAAGACAGCAAAATGAAGAGATTGGGATGCTGAATGAGTGCATGGCTCAAATACACAGAAGTCTTGGGGGGGGGGTCAGTCTCTCATATAGGCAATTAAAGTCTGAGCCAATGCCACAGACCATGTTCACAGACCTGTATCCAAAATATCTCTAAAAGTTAGGCTGAGTTCACAAATCTCAGGGAAACATTTACAAGTTTTACCCTAAGAACAGCTGGAATCTGATACCTCTCTACAGCACCCTGCCCCAAGATTAATTCTCTGTCTCTAACTTGAGAGCTGCTGGTACTATACCATATCAAAAGAGGCGAAAATGAAAAAAAAAAAAAGAGGTCAAATGTCTCAGTGCTCTTGTCATTATTGGAATGTGTACATCAAGCCACTAGTATATATTCCTTTCCCTGACCTCGTTCTGCGTCACAGCTCTACACATCTTTTCAAAATCTGTGATTTATTTTTTTCTGTTTGGGAAACACTAAAACCTGTGTGAAGAGGAATGTGAGGCACTGTCTTCAGACTAGGTTTAAATTCGTGATTGGCCTAATTTTAGTTTATAACATTCCTTTGAGAAACTAAAATTTAGTATGGGAAGGTGTGTATAATGTAACTACTGTAAAGAAATTCAGACTTTACTTCGATATCCTGGAAGACAGGTTTTGAATTAAGCAGAATGCATGCAATAGAAATGTTACCAAAATGATTAGCATAAGTAACTGAAAAAATCTGATTATAAGAAGGCAAAGTAGTTTAACACATGACCACATTCATAAGTATGAAATATTATAATTCTATTGTCTATTCTTTCTGTGAAAAGTTAGCTCCTTCAGGAATGTCTTAATGAATAATAAAACTGACTTGATTTTCCCACTGCAGTCAACTTTGCTGTCAGGCTATTAATGATTCATAATGACTGTATGCTTAATAGTTTTATGCCAGATAAAAGCCGTCCAACAGAAGCAAGTAGCCAGTGTCACTTCTGCAACTGCTCTCTTGATATTTTCAGTAATATTGGTAAAAACAATCTCTAAAAATGCAGAACAGCTGAGTTACAATGGGAAAATGGTTTTAAATCACTCAATAACATCAGTGCTGAGGTCATATAAAATTCTTTATTACATTACCTCTGCTGCAGAAGAAAACACAGAGGACTAGATTGCATGCTGTTCATAAAAAATGGCATATTTTCCTATTCATATCATTTCATATTCTTGGATATTTTATTTTCATAATGCAGTGATTTGGATAACACAACTAGCCAATGCTTAAATGAGAATACAATGTGTACTCTGAGAATAGCTGAGCAGAATAACACTCAAATCAGTTCTGCACAAGATGATAAACACCCAGACTGCTCTGAAGCTGTAGGAGTTTATCTACTGTATATGTAAATGTTTTTCTTTGCTTTGAGGAAAGCCTTCGCAAGAACAATGTCCTTTAACAAAGGTCTAAAAATGCATGTGAAAGCCAAACATAATAACATTGTTATTCTGCCACTTATTAACAGAACAACGGGTCTTACAACAATTAGATATGAATATTGCAAGCTGAATTTAATATTAAGCTGTCTTTGAAATGCCACTTTGCAGCAGGTTTTCAAATGCTTAAAGCACAGCAGGAGGCTAACTCCATCTTCAAATATTAAATCAAAACCTTTTTTTAACCTGATAAATCTTTCTGAAAGCAAGTTCTCCTATTCAGGAGAGAATTATTAAACTATCAGGCAAGAAAACTAAACCTCACAGCCTATTAAAAACAATAATGGAAAGGATTAATAACATTTTAGAATAGTGTCTGAGAACATTCTTAACCAAACACAGGGTATAAACTGCTAGTAAGTCCAGTGAATTGGAAACAGCACATACTCAAACATGGTCCCACTCTCTCGGCTAGAAATCTCATGTTAAATACAAGTCAGTCAGAAACATTGCGTTCGCTGATCCCTACAGCCAGTTACATGCCATTGAAAAGATCAAAGATCTCTAGGAAATGGCAAATGCAAGGGCGCCTCGCCGAAGAACACCACAGAAGACTCGCAGAGACACATTCTGTGCTTGAATACCTGCTCCTAATAGCAGCAGGAACTGTATGCAGTCTTGATATATTTGGCCCATATTAGTGACAGAAACCACTTATTAAGCTATATAAAACAATACATCTCACAGAATTCTGTCCAATCCACTTTTTAACGTCCCAAGTGAAAAAGCTTCCCTTGGAAGATAGCCTGATAGAGACAATTGGCAGGAAATACACCTGGTTATTTTGTCTGCATTTATCTTTTTTTTTTTTTTTTGCAGCCTTAGCTCAGCTGTGCCAGGATTTTTATCAGCCAATTCTTTTCCATCCCTGGCAGTTCCAGGACATGTTTAATGTGTTGCGTTCTTCCTTTAAACTTTCGCTACCTAAGACTCCACTTTTAACTTACTAATTTCCACCCCCGCCACCCAGTGTCAACAATTTCTTGTTTCCTAATTTCTTTGGCTCTTTCCAAACTGTAATTCTGATAATGATATCCCCAGGAAGGAATGCAGTACCGTGGATGGGATCACACCAGAGTCCTGCTGAAAAGGAGTACTATCTTCATACTCTGTGGTGAGGTGCTTCATTCCAACATGGATGGCATTTTGTGGCTATCACATCACAGTTCAATTTCACATTTAATGTGCTTCTTCACCCCACATAAAAGCCTTTCCGTTTCTGTCTTCTGTACCGTATTGGTATTTCAGATTATTTTGCTCGTGTTAATTCACACCAGCTCAGCATGTAACTGACTGCTGTTTTCTATCCTAATCTCTCTAGGATGTCTTTTACTGCTCTTCTGTCCTTGTCATTAATCCTCTCAATGAATTTACTGTGTCTTCCAAATTATTAATGTAAAGGTTAGATAGAACACTGAACCTAAAACCTACCAATATTCCATAAGATATTTCCCCATATCAGAAAAAAAATGACATCAATTCATTGTCACATACATAATTTTCACACAGCTCATAATTCACATGGTAATGGTCCTGGCTGAAAATATTTTCTCTGCTGGTTTTTGTATATGAAACCAAAATTTGCATGCATTTCACCTACTGTTCTCTTTTCTTTCCCTTGGACTATTTCCATAGCACCACAATATTTCTCTGTGATTACTCTGCATGTGTGACCTGGAGCAACCTACCACTGTTGTTTCTAAATCAGGATACAGGCAGGCACATGTCTTGGAGGAGGGCAGCAGGCTCTGGATTTGCCTCTCAGCTGGTAGCTGCTGCCTCCCAGGTGAGAATGGTGCCAACCGAGAGGTTTTTGTTTTCTTCCAGAGAAGTTTTCTGTGCAGGGAGGCATAGTCTCAGTTGCACAGCTGTGCTTTTGGTGGTCACATACTGGCTGAGCCTGCTGTGCGGTTGCGCGAGGGCTTCTCCACGTCTGCTCCAGGTTTAAGCTCACCTGCCTGATTTTAGGCTGGGGCACAGGAGACGCTCAGGCAGCCAACGGTGATCTCATCTGGGGGAAGTGGAAATAACAGCGGCATGTTTTATAACCCTGTTCACAGTGAATAAATATCAATATACAATTCAGCTCACTGTCACATGATAGAGATCTTTTGAGTGTAGGGGTCCACGAGCACTCAAGATCCTAGGAGAGGGACATTATGCTCAGGATTTAGGGCTCCACTTGGTGCTCCTATGCACAAATACAGACTTATGCAGTGCCTGTACCCTAATAATGTTTGGAATTCATAAACTTCAGCAAGCTGCCTCCACTCCCAGTGTTAGTACTAACAGGAATATCTGGCTGTATAAATATTTAATCCCATTAGATTACAGTATTGCATGCTCATGAATAGGTACAGGAGGCTGTTAGGATGCAAGTAACTTCCCCTCAAGTATTCCCCGACTTTCTCTATAGTGTCTCTCATCTTAACATACTTTATAAACCCATTGTATTGCCTTTGAAATTCCCTGACTCGTATAAACATATTGTGTGTATTTGTTTTCACCTCTCCTTTTTACATTCTTGTAAGTGTCATGGGCTGTCTCTCAAGAGCTAAGCTAGCAGTTTTAAGTTCTTTGTCTCCTCCTGTGTGGTGGTCTGCAGCAGAAGTTCATTGCCATTATTTCATTTGTTCTAATAACTTTATGCAAAAAAGTGTTGCTGTCACAGCAGTCTTCCCATCTGAAATTGTGGTATTGGCACTGCATTTGGACATATGATGCTACTCTCCAGTGTCTTGTCTTTTCACCTCTCCACTTGAGGGGACACCTTCGATTTTATTTCACTTACAAGGATCACTTCAGTCTCTTTCACCTGTGCCCACCATTTCAGAATTAATAAATGCACTTCATTTGTCTTGTCTGGTTTTTTACAGACATTTATAAACAGTTCACTGATACTTCATGTGTCTCGGTGTAATTCCATCTTCCTCCATACTTTCTTCTGTGAGAGTCTTACAGTGGGTGCAATATGACTCCTTGCAAATGTCAGATCTGATTTTAGGACTACCATCCCACTTTCTTCCTACAATCAAACCAAGCAAAACCAAACCAAACCAAAGAGCGTTCTTAGAAACTCTGAATTTGAATGAGTTTATTTATTTATTTTTCATTTAAATTGAAGCTTAAATAAAGCAAACAAGTTTCTTACTGATCCATAAATTTGTTGTCGACCTTTTATAGTCTTCAGGGCTGACCTCCCCTTTTTTTTACCTGCTTCTAATACAGGAAGGAGAGCTTGCCATCATTAGTACCAGTCTATTTTCAGTTCTCTTCTAAAACTCCTGAACTTATTTTGGTTATGCTCTGCAAAGTACAGTCATGTGTGTCTGAGTTGTTCTGGAAGTTCCCTGGCATTATTTTGGAAACCTGTCATTTTTATTATAACAACATTAGCTGGGTATCTGGAGGTGGATGATGCTACCCTTTCCTGCCCGAACCCCAAGCTATTTTTAATTTTCTGAAGGGCCAATGAAAGGATTGGATGTCCCTTTTCTCCTTCAGTATTTGTCTTTTGTTTTGGGGGCTTCTGTTGTCTCGCAAGGTTGTCTCAATGTGATTACCTTTTCAAAGACAAAATATCTATTGGAGTTACCAAGTTTAAAATGTTCTATATGTGACCTCTTAATTTTCCTTTTTTTTGATCTACCATCTCTTATTTCTTGACTCACTACTTGTCAATGCTTTTTGGTCATCATCATGCCATTTGCCTGGTTTGGCTTCCTTTGCCTTTCCCACATTCTTCAACAGTCTTGTAAGTCTCTGAACCACTCTCTCTCAAAGGAAACCGAACAGCAGACACAGGTGGGGTTGGCATTCATGCCGTGTAACTTTATCTCATCAAAAAGTTAGATGTTTAGCCTAACTGAACTGTCTTAACTTCCTCTGTTGTTAACTCAGAGAGAATGGCACTTCCAGTCTGCAATATAATCCATACAAGTTTCTAAACTAGGTGGAATAAATCAGCTTCTGAGATTTTCTCTGGACATCTCCAGCTCTTTCCATTACTCTTGAGAGAGAACGGATACTGACTTTAACTAGATGCCTGCCATACAGATAGCTGAATTTAGAAGAGGCAAATTTTATGCTTCCCATTTTCCCTAAAATCTGACATTCAGCAAAACTTACCCTGTATAGCAAGACACAAATATGTTCTGTCATGCGTTTGAAATCTACTGTCTGTTATTTGACAAAGGTTCTAAAAAAAGGTAGACGGCTGTGGTACTATCTGCCAGGTGAACATCAGCATTCATTAATTCACCTTTGGAGTTCTCATCCTTTTCCTCACTTCCAGCCTTCCCTGCCGGTCTCCTGGAACCAGGGCATCTGGCAACAAAGTGGAAATATTAAATCCTGAAGAAGTCGCAATATAACACAATGGGTGAACCAAAGTATGAAATAGAAATGTAGGTAATAAATATTTTGCTTTCTTCTGTTAGGGATAAATGGCAGTTAGTGTGTTTTGTGCCGTTTGTGGTTATCGTATGATGTAGACTTGGATAAATAATGGGTTTAGGCTGTTAGGTGGTAGCTGTTAAGTGTCAGCTGGGATGGATTTGATACGGGCAGTTGTGGTGGAATCTACCTGAGTTGGAGATGTGAGTTCCAGCACCTTGGAATAGAGGGGTCTTAAAGCACTGATCCTCTATATCCTGTCTTAACAGTCTGATTATCATACTTTTTTTAAGTGATATCAAACTTTTAAAAAATGAAAATAGTAATTCATTTGTCCGTAGGTGCTTTTCATGGTGTATAACTTTAACCATTTAGGAGTTAGAGCCTACATGACTAGATTAGTCTAGGTGTCCTTTTATAGTGAATAGAAAAAAGCATCGAAAACATAATTCACTGCAGATGCCACACATGCAAAGAGAGATGAATCATGTTCCAGGGATGCTCTCCCCACCAAACACAGAAAACCCCAACTTTTAAATATTCAAAGTTAGAGGGAATAAACACCATGCTGTAAAAAAAGAACTCAGATGTCTGAGCAGGGAACGGAGTTTTGCGCCTAGTATTTGTTTTATGTACACACGCTTTTCAAGGCTGTGAAAAGGCCCCTTAAACTAGAAGAAAGACAAGATTTCATGTATCTTTCCCATGTTGCCTGTTGGCGGCCCTGGCAGTCGTCCTTCACAGTGGTTTCATTGCGGGACTGTTCCAGCACCATCTCCATCAAGGCTCTGTTCCCGACTAGGAGCAGACACTGAAGCTTTGGACCTTGCAGAACTCAAGAGGAAAGACACGCAATGCAGTCGGTGCTCCAAACAGGCAAACGAAAAGGTTAAACAGTCATTAGATAGAGAGGCAAGCCTGTTACAAAGCTTGTGAATATTTCAACAGTACCGCTATACCTAAGTGGATCCTCCATTTCAGTCCAGGTCAGTTGCCAGCAACCACAAACCACGTGAAGGGAGGAATGCACAGTGTCACACAAGGACAGCCACTGGGAAAGAAAGTCCTCACTTGTCATGATCACAAGCCTTACTGAGGTTAGAGGCAGAACAGCACCAGTGATTGACACAAATTCTTCTCTCCTTCTCTTTTATCATGGATCTCCTCTGGTTTGACAGCTGCTCCGAACACTGGGCTGCTGGTAGAGAAATGCAGGTGCTTAAGAAAGCAGCGAGCAGTAATACAGACATCTGTTTGGTTGGGTCTCATGGAAGATCTATATAAGCCGCTTGGAACGCACAGCCAAGCCTTGAGCAAACATTTCACTGATGCGGCCAAGTGACACCTAGAGATTCAGTACATTGGACTGAGAAATATCCTTACCTCAGCAGCATTTGTTTATAACTTAGGCATAATGTATGATGCAGGTTCTGAGCTGTGTGATTTATCCAAACATCTAAAAGAAAGACATAACATTGCCAGAAGCTTATTCTGGGGTGTCAAAGCAGATTCAGGTTTTTGCATCAATGGCTGACAATCCTGGCTCTTTCAGTGAAGAGGCTGTCAGTGCTTTTCAGAACATGTTCCTAAAAAAAAAAAAAATATCTCTGCACTAGGGGAAATGTCTTAAAAGCAGTTAGAGAGAATTTTCTGGGAGTCTTGAAAATAACATATATTGCTAAACACTGTTCACAAGAGCATCGAAAATGAGCACTGCTCTGTATCGTGTTTCTTGCAGAAAATCACGCAATGTGATTACATACCTCTTGAGAGGAGGTGTCAGCTCCTGTGTTACGGCCAAATTCTAACCTGGATAATTACCTTCTGCTTATCTAAATTCCCCTCACAATTTCAGCTGAATAAGATCTATTGTTTTGCTTCACACCCTAAAATGCTGAGAAGTGCAGTGTTACCGTACTTCTAACCTGGGATGGCTGCATTTTGGTCATTACTTTTTGTGACAATTTTCACGTTCAGAGAATATCGGGCAAATTATCGCTTCATAGAAACTTGATGCAGAATTTTTTCTAACATCAGAAATGGGAAAATTTGTAGCTAGAGGAAGTCACTATTAGGTAGAAAGCCTAAAAGGTTTGATGTCTGTCAGGGAAATGAGAGTTATGTATACACGTGCACACATATAATTCATAATCCAAATAATATATGATATATAAAAACATATATTCTATATGCATTCAGAACAGAATTGAACTTTTTTTTTTTTAATCTTCTTGTCGGAAGCAGACTAAAAAGTAGGAAAGAAACTTCTATGATTTTTCACTCTCCCAAAATTTACAGTTTATGTTTGCAAAATTTGCAAAGCCTTTCAGGGCCTTCTACAATTTGCTAAATCAGAGATGAACAGATGAAACAGGTAAGACCTGTGCTTTACCAGCAGTCATGTCAATTAAATCTTATATACTGCTGGGCTTAATCTAGAACTTCCTAAACTCAGCAAACATTTATATATATTAACATGAATGCCAAGGCTACTGATAGATGTTTGTTGCCCTCCGGCCTTTTTTTGGAGAAAATATATTTCACAGTACCTTAATATGTGGTAGTGACTTGAAGTAAGCATACATAAGTGCAAATCCTTCAGATAAACTAGAAATTTGGCTTCTGAATGCAACTATTTTACTCTCATTTAAAAAAAAAAAAAAGAGACAGAATCCAATAGAAAACAACAAACAAACTTATTTTTGTAGTCACATCATGTGCCCTGGGTTAGGTCTTTTTCCTTCAGTCAGTCCGGTCTTCTGACATCTGGCAACAAATTCCCATTTATACATACCTTTGTGCTTCATCACCCTATCTTACAAAATCAGGGTTAGTTTTCCTGTTCCACTTCAGAAAGGCCAGAGGTTATCAGATGGAAAAGATATAGGGGAAAAAAGGCCATCAATCATGTAAATAAAAATCCTTATGGAAAAGGACAGACTTTGGGATGCAGGAATAGCCTTTGTTTTGGCATTTCAGCACTCAACTTGAGTCTTAGCCATTGCTTTCAAGTATTTTTTGACTATGGCCCATGTTATATTGAATCCCAACTCAGCCATGTTTATACATAAACCCCCCCCTAAGTTTTCCTTTAAGGAAAGCAATCTCAGATATAGTCACCAAAAATTTTGGAAACTGAAGTCATGTTCTAACTGCTAGAAGGTACCAATTATAAACCATCTACCTCAATACACTTAACACAATAGGAACAAACCTCAGAATTATGAGCTTAACCTGCAAAAGGACTGCTTCAAAGTTCAAAATACATGAACTTTCATCCTCACGTAAGTTGTGGACACCACTGTTCTGGGACAGAACTTACATTATATGAACTTCATTTAGCCTAAACACATTACCCAAATCAAATTAAGTCAAGTCTCCAAAGACAAATTTAAAACTTTACACATATTCCTCACTCGACTTTGTTACACAGTTGAGCTTGTTAGTAATTAAATGCTGACAGGAACATCCAGTTTAAACGCAAAGGACCAGAGTGTAAGTAGCTACTGAATATGCAAAAAGAGTCAAAGAAAGGAAAAAAAATTAGATACATTTAAAGATATTCATTTAATAACAAATGAGCTAGTTTATGAAGGCCATTGCCCTTTGACTCTTGCATAAATTAATAAATCTGTAATATTGTTTTGTGATCTTATGTCACAGCACAACCCCTCCCATTTCTTCCCAGAACAGCCAATGGTAAGTGGTAGGTTTGGTTTCCTGGATGCACCTTCCTGAGACAACGTGGCAATGCAGCCACGGAAGGGAAGTTCTTATCCATTCGTAGCTTATTCTTAAAGGCTTATGCAGAGAGAGAAAGCCCAGTGACTTTCCAAAATATACACCTGCTGAGATTGTTCACAATCTGGATCTGGACCTTTTCAGATTTTCCAGTATAGAAGCTCTTTTGTGCATTCTCTGCCCCACACTCTACATTTTGACAATGGAGTAGTTTTCCTCAAATCCTTTAAAAATAACAAAAATAACCCTGCCTGCTAGTTCCCATGTTCCTAACTGGCCATTGCGTAGGCCCTGACTTTTGCTTCACTCTCCTGACTGTGTGTAAAGAGACAAAAAGTTAATGATATAGCTACTAGGCCAAGTCAGGCGAGTAATTTTATCTACATTCAGTTCACCAGCTGTAACATATTTCTTTACCTTACTGGGAATATTATAAGGATAAATTAATTTAAAATCTGTGAGATGCTGAGAATGCATGGCGGTGAGTTCCAAAGAAAAACCGATTAAATAAAAAAGCTGAGTGTATGAACCACTGCTGACCAGTGTTTCTTATACCATTCAACTACCACCCCAGGAGAGAAAAAAAACCTGGACAACAGGTAAAGAATGATATGTGCTATATACCCTTTGCTAAGACTTACAACAAAGTTCTTAGGCTACAGTGAGTGTTCTCATTCCCACAGTCTCCATAAGGTCAAAGTGGTTTTGCACAATTCTTAATGACAGAATTTGCTAACCAAAGCAGCCTACTTAAATCTCTCAGAATGATGGGTGGGTTGTGATTTAGTAGTTACGGGTTTCAGCAGCACCTAAGTAAAACACTGTTTGTTGTTTATAGTTACTTTTCTGTTAAATGAAAAATTATACTCTCCCCAAAAGACTAAGTTATTGGCATTATTCCAGCACGGTACTGACTGACATATGCCAATTTACTTGTCATCATATTCAACATGCCAGTATTAACATTTTCCTAACCAATTTTGAATTTTTCTCACAAGCCAAGTTTTATTAGCACCTCCTTAGGGCTATGAACATGTATTTACTACATGATAAGATGAAAAAAAAGAGAAGATCCACTATTACCCATTATCATATATATAATTTACGCTGGGTAAACTGGAAAATGCTTTCAAGAATCAACTAACATGAAAAGCATATTTGATAAACATGAATCCTTTTTATAATTTATATTCTGTTTTTCCAGGTATCTGCAATATGTTCTGACTTACATCATCAGACTACGTTACGATTTAAAGGGTTTTTTTTAAGCTAATCATACAAAACTTTATCAAGTGAGATCTTCTAAAAGGATAATAAATACATAACTGCAAATGTTCAGAATTTTAGCTGTAATCACAGAGAATTGAAAGTGGATATACCCTATTTCTGGGTTTCAACAGTGGAAAACAGGGATTGTATGTGCACTCATTTATTAAGCTTTATAATCTGTCAGCCACACGCTCAGTGCATCAGATCTGACACATAGTTAAAGTCCTAACTTCCAGCTTCTTTCAATTTAAAAACAATAGAAATTTAGAAGCCTTGATTTTTTTAATATGGAGCAATACACAATAGTTTTTAAAACTGCAGAAAACATAAAAGCAAAGGAAGAACAAAAGGACTTGCAAAAAGTGTATACACTTGCGTATTATCATTCTTGTAAGTGCTTCATAATTTGTGGAACCTGAAATATTGACATTTGATTCATACCTGGGAAGGGAATGAACATTTTCTTGTGTTGGACTGTCTGCAGCAGCAGTAACACATTCAGGTGCCTGGGCTTTACTTCAGGTTAGTGGAACACTTTGAATCAGCCACTGTCAAAACCACTTGATTGGCTGCTCAGTGTAACCTCACAGGCAGCAGTGTGCAGCCAGCCAATCACCATGCAAAATATTAACAAGGTCATAGTAGTGTAACACACTCCTATAACTCAGAGATTACAAAAGACATTAAAATTCTGATGCCCCATTCATAAGGAAAAGATTGTAATGAGAACAGAGAATGGCACAACATTAATTCATTGTGTGACAAAGAATATAATGAGAATGGGAAATAGTACAAACATAACTCATTCTTGTTACAGCTTTAAGATTGTAATGTCATGGTTCATATCACATACTTAGGAAGAAAGGTATGGTAGAAGAAGAGTTGCAATATTAAACATAGTTAATCTGAATGCAGTACATATTATTATATATGCAATATAATAAAAAAATGAAACATTACTTAGAAATGGTTTGTTAAAAGTGTTATAATTTCTCCATACATTTTTGTTAACATTTTGTTAATACTGTTGATATGAAGGGTTGCAGTGTGTGTATACTCATTAACAGAGCTGTCCTCAAAATCTTTTTACTCATGTATATCTTTAGAAATCAATTACAATTAAAAATAAAAGTATTGAGGACAGTATCTGTGTCTTTCGTGACACACATTACGAATCTGCCAAGACAGAGGCAGTCATGTTTAGTCATTTTGTCTGATACAGTGAAATGAAATAAAGTCATGATAGAAGGGATGTATTTACCTCCTGAAATTATTGAATAATTTTCGTTATTGCTCATCTACCACTCACTCAGTGATGTGCAATATCCTACCTAATGTAGCAGACTTTATTGAACCATTTAACTAATACATTAAAAATCTTTGACCATCCGAGAGTTTGCCAAAGTCCAAAAGCAACTTGTTTCATTCATTAGGCTCTATGCAAGATCACCAAATAAATATATTTTATTTTGGTTTTAAAAGTAAATCATTAACTTTGTGGTCATTTCTATTAAATAAAAAAAGGAAATGTTCCCAAAGACGTACCCAGTGTATTAAAATGCAGTGTCAAAAGGCAATTTCAATAGAGCAAAGATACTACCAGATGTTATCATCTGCTTACTTGCCTTGAAACTTTGTTCTCTGCCTCTATGTATTGTCCCTGAATGGGCACATCCAACACCTTCAGCTAGGACTCTAGCACAACTTCTGTAAAGTTTGTTTGCTCCACATTCAGCTCCAGACTTCTATAGGGTGAACACTTACAAAGCTTCCAGTTCAGTGCGGAGAACTGAGGACATCCTGTCACCACTGTAGCTTTTGCAATGCACCAGTCGTATTAAGCACGTTCAAAATTAAAAAAAAAAAATAATCTTGATCAGCTTTATATAAAGGTTTCTCAGACAAGAAGTAGCCCATAGGTTGTAGAGTAGATACTGTACTTCTGGTATCACCAGGTAATCACCACCATCTGAATGATCTTGGGACCAGATCCAAAAAACCAGCCTTGAAAGTATAGCTTCTGTAGAAATTCAGAACCTTGATCCAAGAGTATGGTTCATAAAACCTGTGAGAAGTCTTTAATAATCTAAGATCTCTTAAAATTTCCATCTCCGCCCTTGCACACAAGTATGTTGCTCTAGCTTTGGTTCCCTTTATTTCCACAGAAGATGTAACTCCTCGCACACTTGCTGAGACTGCATTTCACCATTTCTTTTTTATCAGCATCCATACTCCATACGTCTTTGTTCTGCATTCATGTGCAGTTTTGACCTTTTTAATATTCAATGGAAACTTCCAATCCATTCATTTATATGTGAATGCACAACGTCAAGGGAAAGATATGTGATCATTAGTTTTACCAAATAAAATCAACTTCCAACAGGCAACTGAAAAGCAGACTGGTAACTTAAAGATTATATTGATGTCAAATGTCAGACAGGCAGCATTTTTTAAGTGGTTCTAGAAGTGTTCTAGAACTGCTTCACCTTTTTTCCTTAACAGAGAAACTCCATTTCCCTACTGCTTCTATACAGGCAAATGTAACTTTCTAACAGAATATCAAAGAATTAGAGAATATTTGAGGTTGGAAGGGACCTCTGGGTGTCATCTGGTCCAACTCCCCAGCTCAGGCAGGGCCACCTAGAGCCAGTTGCCCAGGACCATGTCCAGACGGCTTCTGAATACCTCCAAAGATGGAGACTCCGCAAGTTCTCTGGGCAACCTGTGCCAGGGCTCAGTCACCCTCACAGTAAAAAAGTGTTTCCTGATGTTCAAACAGAACCTCCTGTGTTTCAGTTTGTGCCCATTGCCTCTGGTCCTGTCACTGGGCACCACTGAAAAGAGCCTGGCTCCCTCCTCTTTGCACCCTCCCTTCAGGTTGTTATACACATTGACAAGATCTCCCTGAGCCTTCTCTTCTCCAGGCCAAACAGTCTCCACTCTCTCACCCTTTCCTCATAGGAGAGATGCTCCAGTCCCTTCACCGTCTTCATGACCTTCACTGGACTCTCTCCAGTAGCTCTGTATCTCTAAACACAGTACTCCATGTGTGGCCTTACCAGTGTTGAGTAGAGGTTACCAGTGCCAAGTAGAGGAAATATCAAAAATAATTTGCTTTTGAATTAGAAAAAAAAAAGATTTGCTCTTGAACTGGAAGAAAACCTACCCAATTTCAGCTAAAAATGTTGAGACTTTGAAACAGAACAACATCTGAATATGACCCCTTACAATATTACTGGCAAACTTAGAGAGATTTACTGTGATAAAAATAAAACCTCATTTCTTTTTCTCTCCTCTAAAATGAAAACTAAGGTATTAACAAAACTGTAAAATTGTACCACATAGATTAGACTTAGTCAATTCATTTGTCCAGAAGACAATTGTTTCTCAAGAATCATAGTTCTATTTTCAGTAAATTGGTTAAAAAGTAAAAGAAATGCTTTTATGTGGTTACTGCTTTTTCTAATCTAAGTAGATTTATTTGATTCTATATTTGTATAAAGAAGTACATTCCAAAAAGTGGCAGATTTGTTTTTACAGTGTTAGTCACATTTTAGTATCCACATTACATCCAGGTGCATTCTCAAAATGAGATAGGTGTAAAGACCACGAGCAGAGGAAAAAATGTGATTGTGTGAGGGATGTTATGACAGTTCTGTATGCATAATAGATGCATCCCAGGAGGCAATTCTGCATCTGTTACATATATTTATGCATTTTTACTTGTACTTTTAGAGATACTTAAGATTTATGGTGATAGATTCCTTCCCCTTAAAGACAATAAAAGGAAAACATGCAACAAGGGTACGCTTTTGTTAGTGAGTGAAGTGAGCTGGGTGTGAAAGTTGTGCACATGGTAGGCTCTGTGAAGGTTAAGAATTTTCTGTTCTCAACACTTAGTAGCCTTTCTGCAGCGGCTTTCAAAATACTTTCAAAACAAACCTCTAATAGATTTGATCTATGTGCAGCTAAAGTATGTTTCTGTTCATTATAATGACTGAAAGAGGGTAAGAAAACAATTGCTAGGTGTTAAAGACTAACACAGAAATGATGAAGACATTTTGTGAGTGAAAAAAAAAATCCTGAAGTCTCAGGGAATGAAGGAAGTGATGATAAATGAAGACAACAACACAAGGGTAAAGAGACAGAAAAGATAAAATGGCTAAAGAGACAGACAGTTTTACACAACTAACTGTTTGAAGAAACAACACATTGTGTTGTACTGTAATGACATCTCCCGACCATTGAATTTTCTATGAAGAGATAGATGAGCCTTCTACTAGCTTCCATTACACATCAGGTATTTTTTAGTCTGCTATACAGGAGATTTGAAAAACCACCTTCTTCAGAAAATTCTTGGATACACATGGAGGGCAAAGGATAGTATTTCTGTTTAATTTTGACTCTTTGAAACAGTGACTTCTCTACAGCCTTCTTTGAGCACTAGAAGACCATCTACAGAAAGAAACGAACAGAAAAGTGTGCCTCAAGGCACAAACCAGAAAGAAGCTCCAACTTGCAGATGTATGCAATTCTACAATTGTCTCTTACATGGTTTTTGAAGTTTCTTTGAAGACATCTTATATCAGTCACTGTCGGAGACAGGTTATTACACCAGATGAACGGCTTATTTTATCTGGTACATCAATTATTATATATAAAGTTAAAAAGAAAAAACCAAAATTTAAAGATAGAGTATGGAGCAAACCCTGAAACTGAAAATATAAATTTGATGGACAATATATTCTTCTTGCATCCTTATTATTTCGAAGCAATTTTCATTTACCTGAAGAGCAGAAGAAATGGAAATTCTTTAAGGAATTTAAGATATTCCACAGAAGTTAGTAAAAAAGTTGTTGCTACTAATGAGGTGATAAAAGTATATTTTCATATACTATCAATAAAAAATCCTCTAACAACTCATATTTCCCTCAGCTGGAAGGGAGAAGTCAAACAGTTACCAAATTGTACTCTGTTGACTAAATATTGTTCGTAAATGAGACCTATATTAAAATATAGCATAATTCTTGTCAATAATGACACACTGAATTGAAAAATTACATTTACAAACCATGCATGAATATAATGTTGTATTTATCGAGCTTGAGGAGCTCGAGAAGTGGGCCCATGTGAACCTCATGAGATTCAACAAGGCCAAGTGCAAGGTCCTGCACCTGGGTTGGGGCAACTGCCAGTATCAATACAGGCTGGGGGATGAAGGAATTGAGAGTAGCCCTGTGGACAAGGATTTGGGGATACTGGTGGATGAAAAGCTGGACATAAGCCGGCAATGTGCACTCACAGCCCAGAAAGCCAACCATATCCTGGGCTGCACCAAAAGCAGCATGGCCAGCAGGTCGAGGGAAGTGATTCTGCCCCTCTACTCTGCTCTGGTGAGACCCCACCTGGAGTGCTGTGTCCAG
>JAVKLA010000008.1:18511817-18544227 GCA_034782735.1 Sagittarius serpentarius | reverse complement strand
GGGGGGGAAATGGGGAAGTAGGGGGAAAAAAGGGGGAAAGGGGAAAACAAGGGGGAAAAGAAAAAAAGAAAGAGGAAAGAAGAAATAATAGATTAAGAAAAAAGAAAAGACAAACAGAAGCAAAAGCAAGCTGGGAACTACCCTGTCACAGTCATAGTACTGAGAACCCCAAATGAATGGAGGTGTGCTGGGAAATGGCACATGTTCCAAAGAGCAGCAAGCGCCTGAACATGCCTATGGCTTTCTTCAAGAGATCTTTGTTAAGGGTTTCCTAGAACTCATAGGGTGCCCAAACAAATCATTTATCAGCATCTAAGGCTTTTAAAAGGTTAGAGCTTTGGTGCTCTGATTCAGTCAGATGGGGCTAGGTACGTATAGTTAAAGTACAGAAGTATCTGTTGGGAATCACACAGCATATGCCTGAGTCTCTCCTTTACCGTAATTTAAACTAGCCTTTATCTTTCTACATTCAGGCAACCTAGTCTTTCAGAAGTGGTGAGTCTCCGTAAGTTGAAACCAAAATGAGCTGCAAATACTCAGCAATCTACAAAATGTGCTCAAATATTTGTACATCTCAGTACAGGTTAAGGAGCCCATTTTGAAACACTGTCCAAATTATCAACACTGGATATAGACAGACTGTATAACTGCAAATATCTTCCTTTTGCACACACACAGGAAAAACAAGTAAAAAACCCAAACATGCAAACACAAACCTTAGAGGAGCAATACAGGTGTTTAAATACATGTTTCTAGGGGCAACTATGTCTAAATTAGTGGGGGGAGACAGTGACAGACACTTGACTATTCCAGTGAAAAAGATACTAGCACGTAAGTCGCAAAGCACTTACACTGCTGCTCTTCCAGACCTGCAAAGGCAGAAGCTGACCCATAACCAAAGACTTGCAGGACACCTTCTGTCCATTACCTTGCTTTTTGAGCTGATAATTTGGAAAATCAGGTTAGAAATCTTCTGTCTAATTAAGTCTTCTGCTGTTAATACTTCGTAATACTAGACTTTAACTTCAACCAAACTAAATGCTATGATTTAATATACTGAAAATAAATGCAATTAATGAAAAAAATTTGTAAATACAGCTGTGTTGTAAACCACACCAAAATAAAGAGAATGCTGCGCTTCATGTCAATAAATCCCCTGCTGCAAAAGCAACGCATGTGACTGTAAGGCTGGACTCACCTCTTGCTGCTTCTAGTGCCCTGTGGGCACCCTCAGCATGGTGCTTTGGAAGCTGCCTTTGGGAGCCACAATAATAACAGCTATACTGCGGGAGCCAAATGTGGCAGCACTTGCAGGCCCCTTGAGGAGATGTTTTTGTACTCTCCCCGATACAGATATAACAGAACCATTTCCCTGATAGAGCATCTTTGGGAAATCTTTAGTTCCGATGGTGTTTCATGTAACAAAAGGGAGATTTCTGGGTTTTGAATAGAAGAGGATAGAAATTAGAAAGACGCCGGATTAGATAGAAAGAAAACCTACACTGCTTCTAATTTTACTTCTCACATCAGGGTCACACACCTCCAGCAGTCTGCATGCAAGAGCTTCGTTGGTTCCTTTTCTCCCAGGGGCACTTGTATCTTGGCACCCACCTGCCCTCCAACACAGGTTTGGCTCAGCCTTCTCACCCTTGGCTAAAAAGGAACTGAAAACTTCTCTGCATATCCAGTGCACATTTTTTAAAAAGCAAGACCAAGGAAAAATGCAGCAACTATGTTTAACGTTAGAATAAAATACCAGAATATATTTCAAGAAAAGAAAAATTTCAGCTTTTCACAACAGACAGAGCATTTCTGCCAACTGGGTAAATGCCTCCTTGGAATTACCTGACTTCTGACATCTGTATGGAGAGACTGAATGAAAAAAGGAGTTATATATTTTCTTGCATGTCGGTGAGAAGAATAGTTTTTAATGCAGTATCTGTTGCTAATGGTCTGTTTCCATATGAACGCCTTACTGCACAAATGACAAAATAAAATTACATAGTACTGTGTTCAAGAGCAAGACAAGCCATGTGGTTTCTAAAAAGAGAACTTTTCTACGTGGAAAGAATAGGTGACTTATGGGACAGTTTCAAAGGAACAAGATTCCCAGCAAAGAATTTTCTTTTCCTTTTGAAGATACTGAAATAAATACAAACCCATTTAAGACACAGAAAACAGTTAAAAAAACAGTTCAAAGCACACTGCTAAATAAATAAAAAATAAAAATTCTTCTGTCCTATAAAAGCCATTCTGGGTTTGGGATTTTAAGAGGAGATCTTATTAAAATATATCTGAAAATATCTCAAGTACTCCCACAGACTCCACAGGATATTCTAGGCCCAAAATGAGAGACAGGATGATGACTTTAGAAAAAGCATTGTGTAGTGTAATGGTGTCCTCACTCCTTTAGCCTATGTTATTATTCATTTCTTCTTCTAAATGTATATAATTACATTTTAAGATGTTCTTTAGAAGAAGCTTAGTGTAATTGCTGTGATCCTGCTTAATAATGCCTTGAGAAACAAAACAACAGATCCAAATAAAATATCCCTCCTTAAAGTATAAGTCAAAGGCTATCCACATGGAAGACTGAAAAATAATCAGATTTTGCATTCCATCCTTTCAACAATACAACTGCACTTTCAAATATGCTTTGTTGTTTTCTTTTAATTCACGAAAATTAATCTTATAGATGTAGATGCCAGATTTGCATTAATTAAAACTCCACTGTAGAAGCCAGGCTTAATTGCAATCAAATTTGCTTAATTATGCATGGCGAGAGATTCCCAATTGAGAAAGGTTTTAGTAAGGATTTTTGTTTTTTATACTGACAAAATAAATTGAAATTGTCATTTTTTGTGTTTTATGTAACACTTGTAAATAATTTGTGGAGCACCTTAAGTCTTCTATGTAAAGCAATGTTATTGCTTAAGTAATTATAACAATCTGCATTTTTCATTGTTAATTGTGGGTGTCAGCCTCATTAATTTTAATTTACAGCCTGTAATGAAATTAAGAAAATTTTGTGCTGATCTGCTGAAACTTGTCTCATAGAAAGTTACTTAATAAAACTGAAGTTCAGAAAAGTAAGGAATGTATTCGTACATCGTCAAGACAAGTAACAAATGTTCACTTTTCTCACAAGTTTTGCTTCTAATTTTAAATCAGTATCTAGTAAAGCAATTTGTATCAGAAAGTTTGAGAAAGTTCAGTCTGCAAATTTTTCACTTCAAAGAGTAATTACATAGAATGTAGACATAATATGTAGTTTTATTGCCAAGAGATAGTATGTCTCTGCACTCAAAAAATTTGTTGCAACTCTATTCTATTGTTCATACACTTTTATTCTGTCTGTACGTTGCTTGATTAGCCAGATGATTTAACTCACTGTACTGAACATTTAAAAAGGCAAATATTAATAACTTCAGAAATCACAAAATAGCACATCAGGAACTGTATCAGAAACATGTAAACTCAGTTGTGCAAATGGAAGTAAGCAGCTGAATGTATTTCTGTAAAGCCACAAGGGAAAAAACCAAACCAAAATAAAATACAACATGATTTTATGAGTTTGAAGTGTAATGTCCTGTAGCTGCTGCTGTCAGATCCAGAGAAGGATGTGCTATGCTGCAGCTCTGATCTTTCCAGTGCTTGTGGACATGATCATGACTGCTGCTGTGGCCCCACTTTGGCAAGACCTTGCACACAAACCCTGCTCTAAGCATGAGATGTCTTACCGAAGTCAGTGGGACTGAAAATCATATTCAAGCCTGCACTACTTCTTGCATTAAGATGTATTACATTTTTAAAAAGACTAAAAATGTTACTTTTAGATTTATTTCTTACTGCACTTGACGATGGCAGTTATCCTTAGCTCAGTTACATCTTCATCCCTGTGTTTAGCAGAGAGTTTTAGTTTTAAACCTAAGACTAAAGGTTTAAACTGTCCAGGAGAATGTTAGAAATTTTAACATTGTTCATGGAGGGCACTGAAAGCTGGTCAGATCTTGTTACTGCTTGTTTTCAGGGAAAGTTCCACATTCAAGATGCATAAAAACCAGAATTCTAGGTCTGCAAATCCCATTAGTTTCCTGTGATCAGGAATTACTTTACAAAGCCAGTTCCACTTTCCTATTTAAACAAATACTCTTCTATTTCATAAGGATAGTCTTAAAGAGAATAAAAATTCCTCACCATTCATTTTAAAGTGTTAAAATAGAAATTACTTTTTGTGACAAGTATCACAGTTTAGCTAATGAATACAAGATTATAATGTAGTATTAATAATTATTTTGTCTCTGAATAATCTAATACATTTTCCATCTCAATTGAGTGGTTTTGAATGTTGGAATTATTGTAACTTTTTAAAGTTAACATTTTGAAGATGTGAAAATATATTAGAAATGTAATGAAGGGGTCACACAAAATACAACATATTTATGTAGTATGACATTCAGGATAACTGAAAAAGTCTGTAGAAACCTCAAACAGAAAGAAAATCTCAGTGTGATAAAAGCTTCCAGTCAACTCTATCTGGACGCTTCCAGTAAAATAACCGAACAAAACCCCAAAGTCAGTTCTATAATTCTGAATTCTATATAACTCCATGCTTTATTTCTGTATTATTTTACCTTTTTGATTATATTTGAAAGACAAATTCTAAACGTACAGCAGATTTGTTTTTTTAAAGTTCAAATACAATATAAAAAAATTGTTTTGTTATTTGTTTTCCAGGACCTAAAAATCTGTAATCTCATTCACTTTCTTCCAAAATGCACTCACCTATTTCACTCAATAGAAAAGTATCTCACAGGACCAATTCCTTTTTCTTTCTTCATCGCAAAAATGTTTTTTCTGCACAGTTCTGAAACTTCTGTAAGCTGTAATGTTCTGAAAATTTAGCATAATAACATAGCCAAAAATGTCTGTTGTCTATGGCCCCTTTATTTAGTTTCTTTTTAATATACTCTGTCTTCTGCTTTTCAAACCTCAGCCCTTCAAAACTCTATCCTTCCCTTCCTCTGTTCTGCTGAGTTTGCATCATTGCCCCAGCCATGCAAGAAAACAGAAAGATATGGCTTAATTAGGCTGCAACTTTATTAATTTAATTTATCTGGGGACTATCCAGCAGCAATTTCTATAATACAGGTCATAAATTTTTCATTAATTATTTTCACTTGCAGGAGGGCTGCCATTAGCTTTCATTCCCTCTGGCAGCAGGTCCTCAGCCCTCAGTGGGTGATCTACCACCATCTTTAAGTGATGGTTAGGAAGGACAGGTTCTCTTCTTGTCACACTAGACTAAGAGCCCTGCTTCCAGTATCCAGCTCCTTTTGAGGAGGCTTTGTCCTTTTCTGATACTGGTTTACCAAGCAAGCAGATCCTCTATGCTAGTTCAAGTATCTGAGCTGGATTTTACTTTCTTGGAGTGGCAGATGACAGGAGGACTAGGCCAGACAGTCTAAGTTTTATGCCCTCCACAGATTAACAAAGTCAGTTTGTTGGCCTGAGCTCCACTGACCTGCCAAGCTATTCACAGAGCTTTCTTCCACTTCTTTTTGACTCCCAAAACCTGTGAAGGAAGACAATGCTTAAGAGAGTTAGAACTCTATTTCCTAGCTAGTCTACTAAAACAAAAAAGGATCCAATTTTTGCGTTGTAAATCTCACCTCAGAACCTCTGCTTTGCTCATCTTAATGTTCCCGGAGCTCTTTCCTTTTTTCATTTTTACTGGAAACTATCCATTGTGGATTTGCTTGTCTTGCGTTTTAATTGGTGTTGAGAGGCATTTATTTTTATGATCCTGCATACACTTACACAAGTGTGAGAGGAACCCCTGAGCTTGTGTTCCGCCCTCTGCTGTAACTTTGCCTGTGTACAGCTTGCTACTCTAACTGAACATGAAAATGGAAAGCGTAGTCTTGGAAAACAGATGAGTCCCAGAACACGCTGTGTGATCTAGCGTATGCTTGATCCACCACGACTGTACAGGTGAGAGAGAAAACCACTGAAGCATAGAACTATTTTAATATATCAGGAGAAAATATTTTGAAATTTGGAGGCCATACTTACTTTACTACTGCAAACAGGGGTTTTTTTGTGAGTTTTTTTTAGTATTTCCTATTGGCCTGTAGTGAAACCATTTTCAATGTGCTTTTCAATATGAACTAAAAATGCGTAGCACAGACTTCCTAGGATTTGCCAAAGATCGTAGATGATGTCCAAAGCAGATTCCCAGTCTTATGTTTGAACTAAGTGTTGATGGTTATAACGGATGATGGTCTTTTCAGTGTGCAATAAAACTAAGAATGTAATTAATCTGATATGTTATAAAACCAGACAGAATTAAAACCAAGCAGTAATAATCTAAGCTTCTAATACCCAGCACCTAAGCAGATTTTCCTTCTTAAATGGATAGCAACTGGTACTTACGCACCTCAGTGGTCTACTGAATTTTGACATTGCTTCCGAGGGACGTATACAGAAGAATACCAATAGGAAGAAGAACACCCCTAGGAAGTCAGTTCCAAAATACATGCAGCATGCAAGATATTTTTGCAGTGCTACTTACGACTTTTTATGTTGTCTTCTGGTAATAACTGTTACTTCTTCCAAGAGCAAGACCAACAGTGAAGGACAGAATAAGCTGGGTTCTTTAAAAGGCTGAAAACTATTATGTGTTCTAAGGATATCTGCAGATCTGAGTCTTCTTCCGATCATGAACATCCCCTGCTACTCCCCAGTGTTCTAGTGAGCTGCCAAAACGCAGAGAGGATGAGGTTTTTTCCTATAGGAAGGGTGTAGTAATAACAGTAAAAACGAAGCACGTTTTGTCATTTTTAAACAGTGGGGCATTTAGAATGACACTGAATGTAATTTTAAATGTTAAAGCCAGGGTGGGAGGAAAGCAGGATGGCCGCTAGCAGCTGCTGGGCTGGTGGGGCTGGGTCCTCCCCCAGGCACCACCTCAGCCTTCCACTCCTGCCATCCACCCAGCGGCAGCAGTTTTTCTCTGGGGCTCCGTCTCTCACGCTTTTTCTCCTTGGTGGCTTTCCACCCTATCACCGTCCTTTCTCCATTCTCCTCCACCCCTCTCTGTTTCCCTGAGGAAGCCCAGGACAGGTTCAGCCTCTCATTTCTGACATAGCCACACTTCATTTTGCCCGCCTGGCTAAGACAAATCATATCAGCTCTGCATGGAGGGGCTGTATTTAATCCTTATGAAACAGATCTTTAATCTTTTTCAAGTACACCCAGATGCTTACCTAATAATGTTCATGTTCTGCTGAGGCACACATGTCAGCACTATGCATAACAAATTACAAAGGAATATTTTTGAAACCCTGGGTATAGGGTTCTCCTTACATTTTGACAGGTACCACAATAGGGAAAAAAACCCCATTCTTTGCTAATAATTGTGACATTTTCATATAGCCTGTATGAACCAGCATAGCAGAGTATCAGTTTGTCCTGGAAATGTAAACAAAGGTGTCAACAGCTTTCTTAACAGTTCAGCTAGCATTTAAACATATTTTACTGTTCTTTTTCTTTCTATTCTCAAGGCAGGAGGACATTAATGACTGTGAAAAGTGAATGAATAACAGGAATAAAAAAAGAATAAAAAAGAAAGAGGAAAAGAAAATGTAAAAGAACAAAAATTTAAAACAAAGAAAAGATAAAGAAAGAGAAGAAGGAGAAAAAAAAATCTTGTTTGGAAAGGAAGGACTCTGGCATTCTTATTTCATTATCAGTGGATACACAGGATAAAGAGATCTATTTCAAAACTGTGACTTAATGACAAGTTGATGTGTAATACTTTGCCTGAAGACCCAGACAACATCGTTAAGAGAGAGACAAGTAAATTGTAGGTAAGAAATAAAAATAAATGTTTCCACACCTCTGACATAACTGTAAAAGTTAAAAGGCTACTGATAAATTGGAGACAAATGACTACTGTTCTGGCAAAATAAGGAATCTTAATTCATTTTTGGATAACAATATTGTCAGCTCTTTCAATTTTATTATTAGCCTCATGATAGTTGATGCTTTTCTTAAAGACCTAACTCCTAGATTTATACTCATTAGGAGGCTATTAACTTTCATAAAAAAATATCATGTTTCCAGTTCTGATACCTAAGCAGAAAAAATTAGAACATTTCCTAAAAGTGTGAAAAATAGAAGTCAAACAAGGAGAACCCCAAACAGGTCATTAAAAAAACCCAACCCAAACCTATGAATTCTGGAAGCCTTACTCATGATTTCTGAATATTTGGCAACACTGTATTAACTATAATTAAGTTAGAGATTTATTAGGTAATAAAACCACCAAAGCTGATAAGAAGCTTCTGCACTGAAAAAGTAGAACATGCTGAAAAACAGCCAAAAGAAGGTGAAATTCCAAAAGATTTCGGTTTACAATGGAAACTTTTACATTTTTGTTGCTTTCAACAAATGATTCTGCATAGTTTTCCATCAAAAAAAATCTGACTAATTTTAAAAACTAGTTTTCAGAACCTGACTTGTTCCACTGGCAACAAACCCAACCTACTATCATAATTTTCACCTCTTAGGGATCCATGAATATTGTTGAATTCCTGTCCCTGAGCATTTTAATCTTCTCAGGCTTCAGTGATTTGATACTGTTTAGGCGGCCATACTGCTAGCAAAATTACTTGAGTAGACAGCTCTAGTTAATTTTTTCTATTAGTTCCACAGTTTTTAGGAAAACTGTGCAATTTAGCAATCGCACTCAGCTAGTGGCCAAAACACAATCATCTACCTTGATCTCAAACACTCTCTGATAAGAGACAGTCACTGAAATAATGTGCCACATGAACCAACGCTGCTTCGGGCAACACAGTCCATCCCAGTGGGGGGATGGACGTGTGAGTGGTTATTCTAAAGCTGTGCAAGCTATGAAGAAGTCCGTTCACATTGTTTTGACAAAGGAATGCAAGCCCTGGAAGCATACTATATTAAGTCCCGTGGTAAATTAAATAAAGAATATGACCTCAGTGGTGTGTGCAGCTCTATAATTTCCAAGAAATAACAACAATGACCAGTTACCTTTTTAACCTGAAAAAAACCCAAGGAGATTCACAGATTCCTACCTGTCAAATGGATATTTTTTGTGTTGCTACTCCTCCTGCAATTCTCTGAGGAATATTCCTTTCTGTCTGTGTTAAAATTTGCCTGTACTTATACTACTGCACCACTGTCTGAGCGTCCAGATCTTAATTACCAGGGCAGTACTCCACGGCCTGGATTCACTGGGCACATCCACTTTTGCTGTAGCGACACCATGGTTGTTCCTTAACACCTGACTTGTTGGTTGCGATGGGCACAGTGTAAGCCCTTCAGCTCTACTTCTCTCCCAGCACCTGAAAGCCCTATCAGATTTGAACCTGGCAAATTTGACAATTCCAGGACCAGAAACTCCAGCCTGACTGAAAATCGTCATCATCAAATCTGAGCAGTAGTCCTATAGTCTGGAACTCCAGTCCCATAGTCTGTTGCAGTAATGCTATCAACCGAGTATTGCTGAGAAGCAGCCCCAAATCCCAAATATCAGTCACATATTCTATATAGAGCAATCTGTATATTCCAGCTGGGTCTGTAACACTCGGCCCCAGTACGAGAGTGGCTGAAGAAGCTGTACCAATTGCTGGACGAACTTTGGCTTCTTGCCCCAGCCGGCTCCTGCATCCTGCTCTGGCCTCACACTGTAGGTGTGATTTGAGACCTAGCTCTTCTTGAACTTTTCACCACTTACCGATTACCTGCAGTGCCTTGCCTACATGTCCCTGATTCTGCGGCAGAACGAGAATACCTGCGGCTACCTGAAAAGACACCGAGTTCCTTCTCGTCTTCCAAGGAGAGGACAATATTCTTGTACTTCTGCTGGCCATGCACTGTCCTTAATTCTGTGCCATTCTGTCCCAAACTCACTCCCTGATCCCTACATTCAGGAATAAGGAGAGAGGAAGGACTCTGCATTTTCCATGTTCCCCCTTGGAAGAGACAGAACATCTTTTTGGAATCCCTGCCCATCAGTTTCTCATTTGACCTACCTGCAAATATACTGTTTGGATATTGCTGCTCAGTCCTAATTGCTGCTCTGGACCTAGAATCAAACAGTCTTCCCTGAGGTGAGCAAACCATCATAAGCTCTCTGTTTCTTTCTCCCTTTTATCAGTGTTTTCTTACCCGAGTCCCCACAAGGGGAAAGGCTAAGGTGACTGATCTAGGACAATTTTGCTCTACCTCCCTCATGGGAGACAGAGCCTTAGCACACAATAGCAACTTTGGAAGGGATCAAGTAACTAAAAGCGTGCCAGGTGGAGAAGATTTCCCAAGTCCTCTGACCTCATTTTTAAAAAGCAAGATTCAGAATTATCTTTTTCATCTATTACAAATAAGAAACGTATAAGAAAACTGGATTTGTTGGTATTTATTACTAAAGAAGTGCGGATAATAAGTGCAGTAATTGGCTAAATTATCTAATAAGTTATATACATTTTGGCACTACTGAAGAAATAAGACGATAAAGCTCCTCTTCCAAGCTATTTTATGAAAAATCACATTGGTCATTTTAGAACTCAGTCTTCTTCACAGAAAGTTTTGGAGCCATCCTTCAAATTATTTGACTGACCAAGTAGCTTAATAACAAATCACACTATACCCTTAGCAATCACAGCACTTCCTGAGAACTGGGAAGTCATTAGCATGATTTTTTTTTTTTTTAAAAGGATTTAGGGGATGTCTTGAGAATTACAGTTTGTTACAATGGCTGAAAATCAAATAGACAAAAAAGAGTGCAGCATTTGGGGAATCATAATATATATGGCAAGGGAAAAACCAACAAGCTTTCTGTAACAGAAAATTGTGCCTCTGTAATATGTTAGAAGGTTCTGAAAATATTAATAAGACAGTAGATGAACGTGACCCAGTGGACATAATTTACTTGGATTTCAAAAAGCTTTAGAAAAGGTCCCTCATAAAAGAATATTAAAGATAATAAATAACAATGAAGTAAGGGGCAAAGGCTTGTCATGGATTAAAAAGTGATTAAATGATAGGAAATAAATAGTTATAACCTCAAAGAAGAGATATATTAATAATGGAGTGTCTCAGGGATCAGTACTATGATCAAGTTGTTTAATATATTTTTTTAATAATTTGGAATAAGTGGATTGCAAGGTGGCAGAGTTTGCTGATGACACTGTACTATTGAACAAGTAATCACTTGCATAACCTCCTACTGATTATGGTAGTCCAAAAACCGACAACAGGAATCCCAGTGAATACCAGTAAAGAACTTTAACAATGTCTAGGGAGGGAGGGAAAAGTGATGAATTTGTCTGTATGTCAACTGTTCAGCTCTATCTCAAGATTCACGCCGTGAATGGATACATTCTGGTAAACCTAAGGTAGGAAGGTAGGAACTGGGACAGAGAAAAGTGTCTACTTGGCCTCCGTCGTGAAATGTTTGTAAGACATGCCTTCGATACACTATCTTCAGTAAAATCAGAAGTTTTCCTATGTAGCTGAAGAAAGCTGAAACCATGCCTATAGCACTGAATGATCACATGGTAGTCCTATACCAACAGAAACCGTGTATCATTCCTTTCTCAAATTATGGATACCTTTGAATAGTTATTAGCCATAGCATCATAGGCAATCCCATGCAATAACTTTTCCTTGCAAAATACAAACCAAACACAATCACTTGCACCAGAACTCAACATTCTGTTTCAGGTTTTCACTGTTCATAACCCTCTTCTCATCCCCATCAGTAAGGATCAAGCATCCCAGATCTTAGCCCCCAGGTTTTCACATCCCCGGAGAACTGTGCTGTTTGACCCATCTGAGAGCTAACTGGAAGAGACGACTGTTGTTGTAATGGGATCTTCAAAAAAAAGGTAGTCCTGCTTTCAGCCTCAGGAACCAATTACCCTATTCATTACTAGCTGTAGGTTCATATTAAAAAAAAAAAAAAAAAAAAAAAAAAAAAAAAAGAGAATAACACAGGAGTTCTCAGTGTGAAGGACTAACAGCATTTTTTTCTAACTATAGTCCTTCTTCCCCAAATATAAAGAATCAGACCTTTTCAATCTAACCATATCTTACATGTCTCATGTCCCAGGACGAGTTTGTCTCCCAGAGGACACCATCTCTGAAAAAGAAAGGTCAGGATTCATGGCTAGTAAATGTGAAATGCTTTACAGTCATTCTGGATACATTTTAACCAAAGTGGAATAAAAAGTTTGTGTCATGGAAAAGGAGAAGTTATTTTCCACAGTCTCTCCCTAAAATGGGAAGTAACAACAATCACCCAGAGAAAAACCTCTGGTCAAACAGAGTCCCAGCCCTTCATACAAGCTGTAACCCTCCAGAACCCAGCTTGCTTTACGCCCAGGCTCAGATTTGAAGCTTTATCCACAACTTTACCTCTTATTGCTGCTCTCACAGAAAAAAATGTCCTGATATTACATGGCTGAAGGAACAAGAGGAGATAATGTAGATGGACCAAAGAACCTGTTGCTCTTGAAGCGGAGTGTTAATCAACAGACTTTTTTTGGAGGCTAGTGCAAGAATTTGGATGAATGCAGCTTTTATCTTATGCGATACAAAATAGTGCTAAATAAGCCTTATCATTTAGGACACTAAATGATTACTACCAAAGTTGCAAAGTATTTGTTTTATTCATGTTTGAACTGCAGAATTATCTGATTGTTTTGGGGGATATTCTGAACTATTTGGCAGTGGCTTCATTTGTAAGCAGACCACTAACTTTGAAAGGCCAGCCATTTAATCCATTATATAGTTCTCTATTATTCCAAATATCATGGCAGAAATTCAGTCCAAGCACAGCTAGATACAACTTGCAGCAACTTACCTGGTAGTTATAGCCACTCAACAAGGGACCTGACTTTGGCTCATATGTTTTACACATCTGATGAAATGTATAGTTTTAAATGCATTAAATTTAATCAAGCAATTGATTCCTGAACTTGCAAAAAATAAATTAAGGGATCTTAATGTCAGTCTTTATTTTTATTTTTAATAAGACATTAGATACAAATTCTAGTTCATTGTCAGCTGGTTGAGAATTACAATATGTTGCAGTATAATCACAAACAAATATTATAATTAGAAATACCAAGGGAAATTTAGGCTATAAGGCAAAATGAAAAAAAGAATTTGACTATGGAAAATTAAATTAATAAAACATTAAAGCACTAAAAAAGAAACCTATTGCCTATTGTAACTAAATTGTTTGCATAGCTAAAATAGAGAAACAATCTCAGTGTTTGTGTTTATGAATGTTACACGGCAATAACAGCAGGTAAAGGAGAGAGACAGTGCAGTTAAGGTTACAGTCATCTATCTGTTTCTCCTACATATTTGCATACTGAAATTAATTTAATCCCTAACACTTTTATTTAAAGCAATGAAATTATGGATTTATCTACCTTACCTGTAGTTTCTGAGAGACAACACAGTGATAGGTTACCAATATAGCCATGATATGCCATGTCATGGCTATGCTGGGAACTCTTTTTATGTAGAAGTCAATGGGAGCAGAATTAGGCCAATGCTAAAAGCTTGTGAAAAATCTTTCCCTGGATGACGTTCTCAACATCAAATAGTAAGGCTGTAGCAGAACTGGGATTGGAATTGCACTCACATCACCTAAATCCCAGTTAAGTGCCTTAATCACATGACTTACTGGAGCTCTCCTAAATGAATTCACACATGTTCCCATCAGTTCTTCACCTGTAGACCCAGGAATTCTAGTCAAAAGCAATCGGAGGCAGCTGCAGTTATGAGTCATCTCCCTGGCAGATGTCTTCTGCCAGACACATGCATGAACTCACCCCCATCGTTCCTAAAGGAGGGAAACAAATTCAAGTATAATCAGAACACAGGAATCAACTTCCTCTAAAGCATACTGGTTCACCTAGCAGTATTTTTTTTTTGTGTTAGTGTCTTATCAGTCAAAGGCACAATTCCTTTATGTGACTGTTTGCTTTCTTGCAAAAACAGAGTACAAAAATATACAGAAGTGCTAACTTCAATTCAAAATCATCTTTCTTACAAGAAAAAGGCTCACAAAAAGACAAAGCTTCAAGGACGTTTTTTGTGAAAGTTTGAGAGCCACCTAGACCAGCTGTGACATCTGTACTAATTGAAAAAGCAAACGAGGCCACAAAGGACTGTTCTTTGACCATTTAATCAATTTTCCACTCAATGCATTGTTCGTTCTTAGAGACTTTAATGCTAGAATTGATTTTAACAGCCATTACTGAAATACGTAAGTCAAAGGTCTCTCAACCTTTTTTAAGTTTGACCAATGGGAAAAAAAGATTATGGATATGCGAATAAATCAGTGACTATGATTCAAATGCCCTACTAAAAAACACCCCATGAATCACAGTCTACTCATGTACTAGTAGTCACATGGGCTAACTAGAACACAATGTGAGAAACAGCAAGATGGTGATCTCTGATAACATCTGGTCTGGACTCTAAAATGATCTCTTAAACTTTCAATAATGCATAGCTCCTATAGCTCACTTCAATACAGGAAAAGATCAGCTGTCAAATGTTTATAAATACATTTGGAAATTGCATATTGGACTCAAGCAAGCAGAGGAGTCCAGAAGGTTGAAGAATATTAAGATCACCTATTAAGATGCTTTTAGGCATGTTTAGTGCATATATGCCCTGCAAAATAAAGGAAAAGGAAATATGGAAATTTATGCTTTACCTTGCAGTTCTACATTCATCTGTAGAGAGGGAAAAGTCAGAAAAATTAATGCTTAAATAATTTTCCTCTCATTTTTAGCAACTTCCCTTAAACAGAAAAACATACCTAACGTACCATTTACGTGGTACTGGCCAGAGCTACTATAGAGGTAAGAAAAGGAGGTAAGCTGCAGTGAAAACAGAACACACTAAAATGAATATATGTTAAAAAACCCAACCTGATCTTATTTTCCTGCTTCTGGATTTTAGGAAATTTTTGCCTTCAATGACAAATACCTGCGATCTGTAAAACTCCTGTCTCACAGAATAAAACCTTCTGTGGGAATGAAAGAGACGGTAAGGAAGGTCTTTTTCATGGTACAAAGATACAGTAAAAGGCAGCAATTGCTGTGGGATGCTATGTATTGGCAGTGACTTTAACATCACTGTCACATCCGCGACTCCCCCATGTACTGCCTTCTCCTTCTTCTGTGTTCTGGGGCAATAAGAGTTTGGCCCTAATGAAATAGATTTACAGTATGACCTTTGCATACATGCATGATATATTGTGATGACAGCCACTCGACTGTGAAATATGATGCTATGATCTTTCAGTTGTTTCCCTTTGGAAGATGAGCTTCACATGATTAGATTGATAATCATCAATGTATCAGAAATTGTGCCAAAACAGCAGTTACTCGCATGCTGTACTGTAGGAAATTTAAGGATATTGACATAGTTCTAGAAAAACAAGCTTAAGGACAAGCTGAGCCACAACAATCAAATAACGTAATCGACAGATTATTTGATGCAGTTCCTGATTAAAACTTTCCTGTTTTACTGAGATACACTGACTTACAAAAGACCTTTGACTCTCCACTGTAAAGTGCATGAATGCTTTAAGATTCTTCATCATTATCGTGCATGCCTGAGATTTGTTTAGGCTGTCAGGTGTTTGTCATGGAGTCCTCAATATTGTTATAGTATAAAAGGGCATCCATCAGACACGTTAAACACCATGTCTGTTCCTTAAGGAGATTACCTGTATCTGTGATATGTTGTACTATTGACACACACATGACATCCAATTTAGCAATCTGCATTTACCTGGGGATTTGCATGCACCATAGAGCAGGGCTTTAATTTTGTTTTTCTTTTCTACTGGGAAACAAGGGAGGTGGGAAAAGGGTCCTGCTTTTTGCCATCCATATTCAGTGACACTGTTGAGTGTTATTCCTTCATCTGAATGTTCACATTCAGTTTTAATCTTCTTATTTTCATCTATAAAGGTCAAAGCCAGGTTGGGCCCCATTGGTATAGCTGCTGTGCAGAAGTAGGTGAAATACCAGTCATTCCCTCAAAAAGCTTTAAGCAGACAAAACAACTGGTGAGTGAGACAAGCAGGCAGGTTAAGGTAGGTGGAGAAAGATGAGCCAAGAGATAGAACAGAATGTGCGCTTACACAGTACCAAAAGTTCTCATCACATGCCTTAACGCTTACAAAATGTGCCTGTCAGCTCCATCCTGGTAACGGTCTAAGTTAAAGTTTTTGCATTACTTAATAAACTTTGGGTGCTTGCCAGGTCTTTATGTGGTCTTAGAGTACTAGATAATGTAAACCTCTATACTAATTTTGAATGCTGTAGACAGTATGATACAAATGAACTCTGTTTTGTTTTGCGCATAACATAGTTCTATGTGTTCTGATGACATCTCATGTAATGCAATCTATAAATAAAGCATAGTGTTGTTTTCATGCTTGAACTTCTTGGTGACATGTATAGCAGTAAACCAAAAAAAAGCCAGGGTGCAGGCCAGAGCACAGACACAGGATGATGTATGTTGTTAACTTCTTAGCTAAGTGCACATCAGGGTTTCCGGCTGTGGCAAATAGCAGTTTTTCGCACTGCGCCTGTGCATAGCTTGGGGATTATTATGGACCACAGAGTATTTCAGCAGGTTCTTTGGAGGTGACCAGTCTGTTCGGAAAGGTAAAAGAGTTTTACTCTACAGATACAAGTTGCGCCATGCAAGTTTTTTTTTATTAATACAGATACAGCTGTAACGCTCTGCAGCAATATTCATCCTATCTCACAGTTTCGTAGAACAGATGATTCAGAAAACAGTTATCAAACAAATGGAAAATATCTCAAAGTATATTAAAAATATTTGTATTTGTTAGCTTAAAATGGAGGCCCAACCCATTGTTCAAAGAAGCTGCTAAATATTGACATGAAAATACACCTAAATATGCAGACGGTGAGACATCTAAAAAGCTTTTCTGTTTCCCCATATGTAGTGTATGTCTTGAGGTCTTCTTTTACATATAAAGTGAGCAATTGCTCCTTGTTTAAATTTAAATACTTGGAAGATAATGAAGCAGCCGTAGTTCTTAAATTCCCTCGCAAAAGCTAAGTACACTTTTGGAATAAACTTCATCTTAGCTAGAAAGATTTCACCATAAAAGGAAGTGTGTTAACTCACAATATGGGGGTGCGAACAACCCTACCTACACACAACACCAGCACCCACTTCCATGGCTGCTATTTGAAGCGTTAATTCCTTCCAATGTTCAGTTAATGTTATTAAGCGGAAGATACGTTCACACTTTGAGAGTGGAAAAAAATATAAACAGCTGAAAAAGCAAGTTAACATTATTAATTATAGGAAAACAATTTTTTAGAAGATATTGGAAAGGAACTTGACCTTTCAGGCTGGCTTCTTACAATTATAATGACAGTCCCTGAACCATTTGAATCAGTATTTCATTTTCTCAGGTATCTTGTTAACCAGTGAAACTTTCAACAACTCCAGATAACTAAAGGTATAACAAGTTATGGGATTGTAATACATTTCTGGGAGCCAGGTTATCATTAATTAGGGTTGTCTAATTATCTATTTTGGTGTTATTTGAATTCTTTCAAATACCAGTCATCTAAGTGGAATCAGTTAACTCTCGTATACATCTGATACATTTTAGATATCATAATGCTTTCTTTGCTTGTTTTCCCATAAAGTGCAGCATTTTCTTGGGAGAAAAAGGATTTAAAGTTTCTCTTGTGCTGTTGTTACAACTATGACCTTGTTAAAGATTCTAGGCAAATTAATTAGTTCTGAAAAGCTGCCATCCATCTGAAAAGTGAGGAACAACCTGTAAATAAAGCTGCAGATAAGTCTGTTGAAAAGAATATTTCTCTTTTGCCAGTTGCTGAAATACCCCATCAGAAAACAACTATTCACCTCCAGCTGAGGTAGTGTGTTGTCTGCTAGCACTGATGCAGAGCAGTGCCAGCATACTGGACACCCTCCCCCCCCCCCCGAAACCTTCCACTGTTCTTTTCACGTTGTGAGGTAAAAACCAAGGCACATTAGGAAGAGGCAGAATAGTCAGTGGTACACTGTTATGCTGGTCTGATTAAAAAAAAAAAAAAAGAAAGAAAATAACTAAATTTAAACTCAAACTCTTGTATAAAACAACCACTTCTACCCCCCCCCCCCGATCCCCACCGATGCAGTTCTTTAGGTTCATTGGACCTCTCAATCTAGTCCTGACTATTCAGGCAATTCTAGAAGAGACACAGAAAACAAACTGTTCTTCTACTTTACTTCTTATTTGCTTCATAGTTTTTACACTTTATTTAATTTTGTAACTGTATTTAATACTGAAAGTGTTTCAGGATGCAATTTTTAATAAAACACTGTATAAAATGCTGCATTGATTCTGTATCATTCAAGTTTAGAATTAATTATATGTTAATGCTCCATTTCAGTTGGAGGTATTGCACATGCCATTTACACAAAAGCCCGGTTCCTGTTCCACACAACTTTCATGCTGAAGTATCTTGACTGACGACCATGGAGTCACTCCTTATTTGCAAGGTGCTTGGATAAAGAAACAAAACCCTCATGTAAACCAAAGTGATGCAGAGACATGCCAGCTGACAAGAACTTAGTGAAAATCCTAGGTGGCTTTTAAATTTTTTTTCTCCCTTTCATTTTGCTTTTTAAAAATCTTTCTAAAAAACCTGAACAGATCTGAATGAGAGAAAGTTTAAGAAAGAAAGGTTCCCATCTACTCTAACAGGGTGTATGAAGGAGGGCACTGAGGCAAGGATAATGGAAAGATTAAAAAAAAAGCAAGTGGGCAGGGAGGCTTGGGTTAACGAAGTCAGCAGAAGTGAAGACGAAATGACCATAATAAGGCAGAGATATGCAGAGTCTTGAAAGGACAAGTCAGATGCTGTGCAGCAAATCCAAGTCTTCCACATGAGAGCAAACAATCAGAATAGGGTTGGCAATATGCATTTTATCTTAATGTCAGAGATAATTTTTTCCATCCTTTGAGCTTGTCTCAAGCTTTTTTTAATGAGCTTTGCTAATTTATCAAAAAAACACTATTTGGATAATCAACATGAATATTAAAACAAAAAGAAGTATGGTTTATGGAAGTTCATTGCCCAAATGTCTAAGCCTTCTATTGTGAAGCAAAAGTATTCATCTGCTCTTTCAATTGCTTGGTTAAAATGCTAAATTATTCCTGGTGCTTTGTAGCAGATCAGTTAACATTACTTTTAGTTTTATTCAGACAGCATGTTCTAGTTCTTCTTTGTATACGAGGCACTGGCAGCTTGACCTTCCTGTTTATTCCTTTATACGACCATTATCGTCAAAGTTCTGTGGCAGACAATTTACAATTTTCAAATGTTAATGTTAAAAGACCTAGATTTCTGGCTGATGTCAAGCCTTATTTACACATTTGGAAAAGCAAAAAAGGTTCTTATCACACTTTGAATGAATAAGCTCTAGATAAATTGTGAAATACAGCTTGAAATGTTTGTTATCACATTTTTGAGAAAAACAAGATCACAACAGATGCTCAGGGGACTAGAATCTAGATAAAATATAAGTTGGGAATCCATTCTCCAAGAGCCAAATGCCAGTACATTTTAATTTTTTTTCTTAACACAAAGCTATTTGAAGGCAGGATTAAAAAAGGAGTTCCATTGAAAGGCTCCTCAAAAGCAGTTCCTCTTTGTAAGAGTTCAGATCCTAGCTTTACACGCAGCACTCGTGGTGCTAACCAGACTGAGCAAATAATTAGAGAAAAATAACTCAGCCGATGAATTCAGCCTTTTATGCGCCTGTAATATACACGAGCAAGCAACAATTATTTCAGACATACACCGAATTGCTGAATAGCTTCCATCTGTAATTTTTTAATCACAAACGGTCTCCTCTGAGTTTTCATTGCTTATATCTCTACAGTTGCAACGGGTCAGACAAACCATGTGGCAGTGTTTCTGTCTCTTCACTGATCAATGTGTGAGATGGCTAAAATACTGGCCCAGGGTAGGGAAAGTGAGTTTTCCACGGATGTTCTGTACACATGGGTTTGGCATAGACCTGTGATGGCAACGAGTTATGCCCTCATGCCAGCACCCAGGCACTGCTTCTGGTGACAGTGGTAGAGGAGCCACCTTCAGCTCTGAACAGGCAGGAGGAACTAAGGCAAAGTTTTATTGCCAAAGTGGAGTTTATCCTTCCTAGCACTCTGTCAAAGAAACAGTTATATCAATTTGTACCCTGTTAAAACCTATGCGGTTTGTGTATGTTATTCAGTTTCCATGTTTAATGCAAGTAATTTGACAGTGGAATGCTCCATAAATGTGAGAACCTGGTTGGCATATCTAGGGACCAAAATTATATTGATTTATATGTGGTTCAAACTAAAAGCTAAAGAGGTAGATGCTGACTTTTAAAAATTATATTCAGTGCAAAGCTGATAACATGACCCTTATTTACCACACCATATATTCAGCTTTAATTTTTTGTTGTTTATCCTTTTTCTTTGCAAGCTGCCGCACTTGCACTGAATATAACAGTGAAATAGTGGGTAGACAGGCAGTGTTATTCAGTTTTGCTGGCTGTTCTAAGTGATGAAACTATAATTCACTGGGTGATAGATAACAGAAGGTAATTTTATGGTTACTAAGAATGAGTTTGCATTTGTTGGGATAGTTACTATATAAATTTATAGATCTATTTTGTATGTACCGCATTTTAAATTTTAGTGGCAGCACAAGGAACGGTATGAGAGTAACACAAGTAGTACTGTCATGAACTCCTAGTTTAGCAGCCACTTGTAAAGGTATACTGTAATTCAACATGAAATAGCTTCAGAATGTTCTCACAATCTTGTTATAAATCATGGTCTTTGGAAGGGAAGGTGTTATTAAGTTTGTTTTTTGATTTTCTCTTGCCCTTCCTCCATCATCTTATCTTGGGAAAGTGTTGAAAGGTAGGAAAGGCAATTCTGTACAGGAGGTCCTTTTAAGTGCTGGATTTAAGTGCTCTTTCAGGATTTAGCACTTTTCTAAGCTTAACTGACAGGTCACTTTGCCCCTTGTTATCTGGGCAGATAGACCCTGGGACCCTACAGAGACAATAAGATTAATTGTGGGGCAGGCAGTAGGATACTACAGCTTCAGATCACAAAATTCAGACAAGCCTCAACACCTGTCAAGCTATTATGACATTTACATTCAATAAATATAATGTCTCCAGAGAACCAGAACTGTTTTTGTTTAAAGATGGAGATTGGGCCCCAGGGAAGCCATTTTGTTGAACATGCCATTCTGTGGTGAAGAAATACCAGCTTTTGTCAAAGATTTAATTGTTGGAAGAGCCATTAAGATTTCAGTTCAGGTTACAAATCTGAAGGAAGCCTAGACTGACAGAGGGGTGCTTGATTTGATGATCATGGGAGCAGAAGAGGAATGGAGGTGGTAGATGTGCTAAATTTGCATTTAAAAAGCTCACCTAGGAACTTAGCAATTAGACTTTTAAATATAAAAATGTAACTTCAGAGCATCCCAGAAGTATTCACAAGTACTGAATTATGTAATGGCCGAACCAAGGACATTCCTTGAAAGTTAGGTTGTCTGCAAAGTACTTTAACAGAAAGTGGCAGAATTCTGAGGAAATGCAGCTATGATCTTCAGGAGTTCAAACAGAGTTTTAGTCCAGTTATAAAATTAAAAGGGGCATCATCAAGAAATTATTTTTCCTAAATTATAATTGAGATTATTTCTTCCACCATGTTCTAAAAGAAAATGCTTCTACTCTATAACAGTTTACTCACACACAAGAATACCTCTGGAAGAAGACATAGAAGTCGGGGGAAAAAATTGGGTGCTATCCAATAGCAAAGTTATTCCAAACCCTCCTTTACCGAAATATATTGAAATGAGGGCTTTGTCTTGTGTAATTTAAATTATGGGGATATAACTTGGCATTTTCACAGAGGAAAAAAGAGATGATTCAAGAAGCCTTACATAGCTATTAATAATATTGGTCATCAAAATTCTTGATAAGCACCTATAGACCAAATAATACTGCAGAAAATGTACAGTAAGACATGTTTTAATGCCTCAGAAACAACACGATTGCTTTCAATTCCTAAAAAAAATCAGTTATTTTTCTCATTTTGAGAGCAATGGGAAAGTATTCTGCATTTGCATCCTAATTGTAAAAGTGAAGGAAGCCAAGTTACCAAATCATTTGCCCAGACTATTTGAAATTTATAGGGCAGAACCTGTTGCTGAACATATATGTTCTTTTGGGTGCCTGTATCTCACAGGCTGCATTACGATAGCTTTACTGCATTGTATATGTAAGCAGAGGGTAAGTAGCCAGTGGGTGAAAGTCTCTTTGGGAGCTGCTTGCAGGAGCACACAGTGATGCAAAAAATGAACAGAAGAAAAGTCAGGGCTGATGCCCTGGATCCTCCGAAAGCTACACTCCTACCACCCACAACTGGGAGTCACAGGAGAGTTGTGGGTGAGACCTGCTGCCTTACTGAAGTGGGGAGATCCACAGCTAATGGGAAGATCCAGAGGCAGCTCCTTCAGCTGAGAGAGATTTCATGCTCTGCTTCACTTCAGCATTTAATCAACCACAAAAGCAGTTTATTGCTGTGTATACTCCAGTGCCAGAAACATTATCGCCTAATTAAATTGTTTCATTGTTTTGCTGTATCAAGCAACATGTCTCTTTAACTCCCTGTTTTATTTAGTAGTGAGTTTGCTTTAACGTCATCAGAATGGGATATTAAATTGAAGGGGCGGCTGTTTAAACTCAAGTTCAAATCAATAATACAGGTAGCCTTTCACTGCCAAATTCTAACTTAGTGCTTTTCACTTTGCTGCAGTCCTCCATTTAAGCACCATTGACAGCCTCTTCTGCATTCGCATACGATTTACGACTATTCCTATTGGTGGGACATACATTTCAAGGCCCTTTCACTGTTTAAGCTTCCTACAGTCAGTGGAATTTCCCTCTTCTGCATCTCTTTTGCCATGCTCAGTTTCATTATGTCATCAAGACAAAACCCAGTATTTTTATAATGAATTGCTTAATTTCAGGTGTCAAAAAAGGCAAATATTTAGATGAACCTGGCCCTCACAAAAACTTAAATTCTAAATACACACTCGGATGCCCCTCTAAATAGAGAATTTAAAAAAAAATACCCCAGATTAGCTTTTGTGCTCATCCTTTATTAGTTTTAAGAGCTTAAATGGATGATACTTAAGCGTTGAAATGCCCTCAAGGTTATTCTAAATATTCTGAGATGGTTCAAGCCATAAGGTTCTCATTCCTGCAACTATAAATCATTAGCTATGTTACATTGCTGTTATTTTATTATATAATTTGCATAATGAAAATTACTGTATAAAAAACATTATCAAAAAGCTTCATATCACAGTATAAATAACTACTAGCTATTTAAAGGGAACAGAAATGCAACTTTGTCACCCAATGGCTCCTAAAAAGTATTGTAATTCCCTTGTTCGTAGTTGAAAAGTTTATTGTGTCTGGTAAAATTTGGAGCTGTATAGGTAAAAGGAAAGGAGGAAGTACATAAAAGTTGTTTGTCTAGGGCTTTTTTTAAGAAGACTATTTTAGGGAGACAATGCATGTTAAGAGTAGACTGATTCAAACTCTGGCCTTAAACTGAAGTGTGGTGTATTACCAGAAAAGACAACTTCTTTAACTTCTGTCAGTAAACCCAGAACCTGAGGAATTCAGGATCCCTGTGCCTCCGAGTGCCAGAAATGCAGAGGAGTAGCCCTGAGCTCAGCATCCTCCAGTTTGGTAGATATGCCATGTGTCACTCTGGTCACCCCTTCCCTACCTCATAGATACCTACAGCAATGATGCTGGTTCAACACTAACACTGGCAAAATGTTTGTCTTGCATGGTGGAGGGCATCTTCACTAAGCACAAGCAGCAAGAAGGGTCTTTTGGGTGTACAGAGATCTGTATTACATCCATATTTAAATTTACTTATCTTCATATTAACTAATGAAAGTTAACTGATAAAATTTTGCTTTCTGCTCATAACCCTTGTAAAAATAATTGCTTCCCATGACCTTGTCACTATTCACTTCTACACCATTAAAGAAATAAAAAATATGCTTTACTGTAATTTCTTTAAAACACTCTGTTTAATTTGTTCTCCATTTATCCCATAACGATAATCCACCTACTCTATTTTCTAGAACGTGAGAGCTGCTGCTTGGACACAGTCCATTGACTTTCCAAACGCACAGAAGTTATAAAACCAACCTCACATCTAAATCCTCTGTGTTCTTTTTCAAGGTGGTTTTTGGCCTTGTCCTCCCAGAAAAGGAGCAAGATGCAAAATTCTTATGATCATCCCAGCTGTATCTGAATCGGCAGAGATGCTGTGAAGTAACTTTCTTTACAAAAGTTAAACAAATGTTCAAAAGGGGAGTGCAAAGTCAACAGAAAAGAAAACAGTTTCAATCACAGGTAATATTGTTTCCTTTCTTTTTTTAATACCAAACAATCATTACAGGACAGTTTTTATAGCTGTTGGTCAGTCTAAATGGCCTATTGACTTAGATTTGATAACCAAATTATTAACATACATCAATCACCATGTTTTTATAAACCCAAAAATGGTGTGTTCGAATGGATGTTGACAAAACAGAGAGAAGGTGTACAAAAATAATCAGAGGAATAGCAAGTAGTGAAAGGTTCCAGCTCTTTCTGCTTATCAAAGACAGAGCTAAGAAAGGATCACAGCCTAAAATAACTTACCTCTAAAACAAGAATTGCTTAGCACTGAATCTTCAGTCTGGTAGTCAAACATTCAATGGCTAGAATTTAAAACCAGAAATTTTGACATGAAATTTTGACATGAAATTTCGACATGAAATTTCTACCTCCATGTAAGAATTTCTGAGTAAATTTCCATGCTAAGGATAGTTAATAGTTCACCAATGTTTTGAATGGATCTTTCTTTAATGGACATCGTTGAATCTTGGGTCAGATTTAGCTTAGGGATAGGGAAAGGAGAGGGGAGGAGAGGAGAGGGGAGGGAGGGGGAGGGGAGGAGAGGAGAGCTGAGGAAAATTCCATGGTCTTTATCAGACATCAGAGAAGGTTATCACAATGGTCCCACTGGATTTTCAAGCTAGGAGGAAGCAATAGTTCAGTATGTTGTGACAGAGTAATAAAAATGTGCTAAAAATGCATAATTAATTTTTGTGCTTTTTTTAAATGGTTTTGACAAAGGACTAAATTTTTACAGAAAATATAACCTCATCTAAAACCAGGACATAATCACGCAGCTTATCTGTGTACTGGATGGGCTAAGGCACACCTACTTCAATTGACAAATAAAAGGAAAATATGTTTTAAAAGTATATTGAATGAAAAATGTAGAATCATTGCCTTATGACTGGAAAAAAGACTCACAAGTCTCTATTTCTTGTATTTCGGAACTTCTATTTGTAAGGAAGGGAAATAACCTTTACTGTATTGTTGGAATAAAAGGAACTAGATGATTCATCTCTGTGAATCTGCTTGTTGAATTTGATGGATCATTCTTAAAAGCGACGTTGCTAATCTTCAGGTTTTCTTTTTTAGGTTATTCACAGATCAGTGGGTTTTCCGGCTAATACAGGTCCTGATGCTCTTCTGTCTTCACACATGGTATTCATCATATCTTGACAAGAAAAGACCTTCAGTCTACAAATAACCTTCACTGAAGTAAGACATGTAAGTGGGTTTCTATATGAAAGATAGATTTTATGGCTGAATAAAAAACAACTGTAGTTAAAAAGTGTCATTGCATGGCCTTATTTGAAGATTTTTCCTCAAAAGAACTTTTAGAGTTTGTTGTTAAAATTACTAATAGACAAAAAAAAGGATTAAATTATTTTATCATTAACCACAAATTCAAGAGGAAAGGAAGATCAGTTGAGTATTTTATCATTCTGAAATGTGCAGCCTTTAAAATATTTAAGTATCCACATTAGTTCTTGTCAAACTAGCACAAAGCAGTGCATAATATGACCTATGTGTAAGAGCAGAACAAGATAAGAGGCTTTGGTAAGGGTGAAATATTCAGAATATGGTTACTTTGTGCAACAGTTAATAATTTTGTTTCCTAACCCTATACAATTATTTTTTTTTTTTTTAAATCCTGAACAAGGTGACAAAAATAAAAAAATTCTTTATTAGGCAATTCAGCACCAATACTAGTAAAAAATAATGAACCCTTGTCGGTGACAGCAAACTTCAGCACAGCAGAAAGATGATTAAATTTCATTGTCCCATACTACAGAATCAATTTAACTTTGTGTCAGAAGGATTTGTCAAATTTTACTATTTGCCACACCACCATAACCCTAGTGAAATCAACAGTTCTCTTACCACAGGCTAGAACTAACTCTTCCTGAAGCGACTTGCCGATTTCACAGGGTATATAAGGACTTTGTCTCTCTTCAAAGAGAACATTGAAAAAAATGTGAAAAATAGATCCACTAGAAATAGAAGTAATGACATTTAGTTTCTAACATGTCTCACACACCAGTCCTGTGAGGTGTACTAAAGGTTGTTTTGTTATTTTTTTTCCTCATTAGGAAAGTTTTCCTCATTTCGTGATGAGGAACGCTAATAAGGTCTCCCTTCTTTGAGAGCCACTCATTTCATGGAAAACATAGAAGTTTAATATCTTCGTAACACCCATTCCTAACAAGTCAGCTGGAAAGTGGTCTCTGGTTTCCAAGAAGGCATCACTGGGTGGGGGAAAACGCACTGATCAATAAGGAGGCTTGTTGGGGCAGAGTGGTCTGTCTGAAACTCTCTAGCTAGGAACTCCACTTTAAGGAGAGTGCCTAGGCTGTGATCACAGCAAAGCATAATATATTTATTTTCATGCTGAGTTAATAATGAAATAAAGATTATGCTAATAACAATAAAAATGTCAGGACATGCGCCTTCAAGAGCTAAATGCAATGTTAACATTTAATTGACTAAGTTGCAGTGCAGAAAGGCAAAACACAACAAAATAAAACATGACAAAACTAGGATCATATAGTTTGATCATTCTCACAAGCAATTTCATATTATTAACTTTGTTGTAAATATCTGAAAAAGAGTAATAGAGGGAAAACAACTCTGTTAAAGCCCTGAAAGCTCTCTGAAAAAATGCTGTGTTATAGCAAGACAGTTACCAAGAATGAACAGCAAATAGCTATCTCTAAATACCTAAAGATATAACTGCAGTTCTAACAGCAATCAAAACAGTGTAGAAGCAGTTATAAAGATAATGCATTCAGACATTGCTATGTATTCCAACAGATCTGATGGGTTTGATTTTGTTAGTTTTCTTTTTCTGTTGTTGAAATTATTGGACTTAAATATTTATCTTATATGTTTGCAGCTATTTCATTTGAAAAACTGCATTTTCCAAACCCCCAAATACAGCATCCTGCTAGAGGACTGGTAAATACAAAACATCACAACTTCTCTAGCCAAAGCAGACAGTGGTTTAAACATGTTTTAAGATCTTGCTGTGGAAACAACTAAAAATGTTTAATAAATACCTATGCAGATATGTTTTTAAGCAAAAGCATCATATAGTGGTTTACTCTGCTTGACAAGAGAAGAACCTCATGGACTTCAAAATTTAAATTCTTTTACAAAATTAAACCTTTCTCAGGAAACCTCTATCTCAATTTTCAGTGCAAAGGTAATTTCTTACTGATGACTCTTCTAAATGCATAAAGAGCCAAGCACTATGGTCCCTATCTTCAGCAAAAACTTAGAATTTATCGATATATTTCTTCACTATATTTTTAAAATTTAAATTGAATTTGCAACAAATCAGAACAATAATAAGACTCTAAATTAAATTTGATAGTCATGTGCTGCAAATTTAGTTCAAAATGATTTTCTCATCAAAAAAACAACAAAAACATAATCATTTATTGCACTGGAGCACAAGCCCACCACACGCTATTACAGTAAAAGCTAGGCATTATTTCCATCTGGCTTTGCACGCACAGGATGTTGTATAAACTACCAGAAGAGCTCTATTTCATTGTAATTAAAATTTAGTGTTACACTTAAGCAATAAGGCAACTCCAGGAGATGTGATTATCATGAGATAATGACCTTGGGGTGTTACAAGGCAAGGAAGCAACCAAATGCCTCTAATCCTCCAGGGGGTATGATTATTTCGGAATAACCACACCCCCTGAGGTTGTGTGATTAGTATCAGAGACAAAGTCTGTACCGAGAACACAAATATGATTTTGTAGGGAAATGTTGGGGGGCTGGTCTAGGTGAAGCTGGTAATGAGGAGTGCTGAAACAGCAGTTTCAGATGAGTTGTGTTGTTCACGTGCTAATTCTGAAATGTCTTTAAGAACTCTCTGGACACATATAGAGCTGACAGTGATGTCATACCTGTATAAGTAATCCTCCATAAATGCACAGATCTAATCTTTTCCTCCTATTTTCGTTTCATAATTTCCATTTCATAATAGCAATAAACCATGGTAAGCAATGCATTTCTGGGGTATTATTCCACTTCTCTGGTGGCTGAAGTCACTCAACCTTTAGCCTCCTATCTTTCAAGACATCTGAGAAGTGCAATAATTCCCCAGAAATGCATTGCCTGTCATGTCTTATTGCTTAATTACTTTGTACTTATCAAGTAGTTGCTCTTTAAATGAATGCAGAAGCACAGTATGTTTTACAATTATGGTGTGTATAGGAGCAGTATAACACTGTTATGGCAAAACATAAAATAAGTAATTGTTACAGCAGAAGTACAAACTAAAGCTGCAGTACAAACTATGGTACAAACTATGTTGGGTGTAGAACACTTTATTATTCTGATAAGTATCTTGTATATGGTTAAGTAATGGGACATGTTCAGCTTTAATAAGGATGCAAAACAAGGACCAGAAGGAAAAGATACAGCAGATAATGTAAAACTAAACTCTAATTACAGAGTTTATATCGCTCTTGCTATTGATAGCTTTGGGAATATGTTAACATTTCTGAAACTAGTGAAATCACATTAGTAGTGATTCTAGTAATGAAAAAATGAGTCAAATGGTGAGGTGTATCAGCAATAATTGGGGGTTGCCACGTATTGCTATTGATCTTCCAGAAAAGAAAATAGCTAAAAATGGGGCAGGAAGAATAAAAAGCAGCTTATACTTGCAGTAAAAGGAAATCCTGTTTGATTTTTTGTGAAATCCTTAAAACTAAGATGTTGTTCACAGTTGTGAGCAACAGGAAAGGATGTGGAATTGAAAAACTCCCTTTGCACAATTCCTATGAGAACTGTTATTGAAACCATCACAGCTAGTCACTGTAAGACCTCACTTCAGTTTCTTACTGGAGTGGTTTCCATCCTTCCTTTTCTATGGCTAAAACAGGGTACTCTGGAAGTAAGCATTTTATCTTAACTGGTGAAAAAAAGAAGCCAAGAGAGAGCTGTTCGGACTTCAAAGGCTAGATTTTATGTGTCTGACTATCTACATAAGTTCACAATCTACTTCTGAGCTACAGAAGCTCAGAAATGAAAAAACAAAAAAATATTGGGAGCATGAATATGGATATCATGAATTCAATATGTGTTGAAAAATGTCTGTTTATGACAGAAATCACCTTCCACTCCTGGTGCTGCTAAAAATAATGTCCATCTTTTTAAAGCAGGAAACATATGAACCCACATAACAAAATCTGCAAAGGTTTGCCTACTGAGTTTGGAGCCCTACCTGTCTAGGAGGAGCCACACACAAAGATTCAGCCTGCCTGTAAATTCTGTTGCAGTATATAGTACAATAATTCAGAACCAAGGAAATCACTTGACTGCCATGCTGAAGCAACTTACAAAGGTTTCATTCCAGGATACTAAGCTCAGAGACAGCCTTAATGGTCTGGAAATAAAAAAAGATAAATTTAGCAATGTAACATAATATTTATTTACAACTGGTTCTGTCTGCGTTGTCTACACCGTGTAAATAAACTATTATGGAGAGTAGATATGATTGCTAATACTGATTGTCTCATTTAAAAGTGTTTCTTTATGCTAATGTAATATATTTCAATAACAGAACTATAATGCTTCATTAAAGGAAAAATGTCTGAAATTAAATTTTACTTTACTCTTACCAAATATCTGTTTTACATTCCCTCATTTTGGCTTGCTGGCAAAATTGATGCTTGGGTCTGCTCTAAGAGAAGTCCTTCTCCCTTCAGAGAAGGAGTCTCACCCATGACTGACAGACATATGACAGACATACAGATGTAAGTACAACAACTCACGGTCTCAGAGCAATTCTTCCTTCACATGATATGTAAAGAAGCAAATCCCTTTTGGAGAAACAAGGCAGAAATGAAATCCAAAGCCCCTTCATTACCCTGATAATACATGACTCCAGGGAATCATAATATATAACACACATCATCTGTGAATCTACAGTATGTAACTATGAACCTGAAAGAAAATTTACTTGAAAATTTCCACCCAAACTCATAATATAGCACTGTCTTTGTCCATTGCAGCATAAAGATTAATTCATGTTCTAACAAGCTCCTTCACTTTCTGCATCTACTTTGATGCTAGGAACTGATCTATTAATGCTGAATACTTGTAGTGAGAAATTTTAATACTCTGCCATAGCAGAAAAAAGACTTCCCATGCTAGCATCCTAATTTTCTCGATAGTTACTGTCACTGCAACCCTTAATTTAGAGCACAGAATTGGCACAATGGTAAATTACAGTGCTCCTCAAAAGCTTCACCTTCCAACCCTGGCACTGTGATTGTGTCAGAATTTGAAAGAAAAAGAAGAGTTTATTTCTCAGTGAGTGTGATGTCACATTGAGCAAGAAGGAACACATGAAGTGAAGAGATTTGCAATGCCAGTGTGCTAGTTCAGAGCTCGTCTCTCACATCCGAATTTCTGGAGCATTGTTCTTGGCAATTTTTTAAACTTGTCACTTCAAACCTCCTTGAAAATAGCTAATAGGAGTGGTGCACTGAGTTGGCATAATGTTGAATGCCATTTAGGTGCAGATTATATTTGCTTCATCTATTTAGACATCATCTGTTTTTATTCAAAAAAAAAAAAAAAGGAGATTGCAAAGACAAAATACCACATACAGAACAGCACTAAGAAGGGACTGTCTTCCTAACTACTAGGGGATTTATTCTGAACTCATCTTACTTGGATGGTGATACCTTTTCATGTCTTGGGTAAAGATATGGAGGGTAGGTCAGAGATGAAGTTATGTAAAAACTACAAATTGTTTTTCAAAGGCTGAGATAAAAATCATCAAAGTACCTCATGAACATTGTTTGATCAGCAAGAACATCCAGAAATATTAAAAATCCAGACTAGGGCCATGCGTAAAGGTAGTCACAAAGGCAAAGAAGCATGATGTATTATCCCAGATGATGGTATCATTTGTATGTTCTCTGTGGACCTGAAAGGTCTTGTAACCCCCAGTATGAAAATGTTTGTTTAATTAACCTACCTGAATTCCTCTCAGCTAGAGCCAAGACTTTAATATACAGCCTGTGAGTGACACAGACCATAATGAAACGAGGAAATTCAGAAATAAGTACCCTTGGTTGTGTTCTGACCAAAATAAGCCAGAACCTTTCTGCTTCTTGGTCCCCAGGAGCATAGAAAGGGGATTCATTGCTCCCTCAGAATAAAAGAATACCAGCATGAGCGGGGCATCAAGACTCTGACAAGCACAGCAGCACATTTCTGCAAACCGACTGAGACTGCCGTACAGCACCAGGCTTTTCTTCTGGCCTGTCAAGGGACAGAGCAGGTTTTTTGGTCCACCCGGCAGCCGAGAGACAGGCAGAGGAACAAACTAGATGGGCCGCCCTATAAATCAGCATTTACGTAGCTCAGGTTGTCTGGCAAAAGAGGACGTGCCCCTGCCTGCTCAGTTTGCAGACCAGAGAGGGAGCTGGAGAAAGTATGAGAATCGTGTCTCTGGGGTGTTGCAAAGCGAAGAAGGTGACAAGCATTGAAGTGGAAGAAGGCAGGGATATCTGGGAGATATATTGTTGGCACGGGGACACTCCGGGTACTAAGGTAAGAGAGAGTTAGAAGTTCAGAGGGAACCAGGGACTATGACCCTGGGAACTACCGACCTGTCAGCCTCACCTCTATGCCTGGGAAGATCATGGAACGGATCCTCCTAGAAGCCATGCTGAGGCACTTGGAAGACAGGGAGGTGATTCTAGACAGCCAGCATGGCTTCACCAAGGGCAAGTCCTGCCTGACCAACCTAGTGGCC
>JAVKLA010000008.1:18478159-18504762 GCA_034782735.1 Sagittarius serpentarius | reverse complement strand
GCCCGGGTCCTTGCCTGCAAAGCTGGTTTCCAGCTGGGCAGTCCCCAGCATACCGTGGTGCCTTTCGACTCTGCTGTTTCCGTACATCCTGTTTCTCAAACTTCTGCATCATGAAGCAAGAGATGCTGGGTTCTTTGATCCTGGCTGCCTGAAGCCTTACTTCTGAACTGTATGGGTTGCTGTTTCCAGGAAGCAGCTGCAGCACCACAATGCCTCAGAGTTAGGACCCCCTGTTCTGGTGAGGTGAGGGGAAGTGGGGAAAAGAACTGGGACAGTGGTAAGGAGAGAAATACGTGAATAATAACCTAGCACGTACAGCTGGATTGTTGGACAGGGAGACACAACTTACACACTTCACATAATATGTCACCAGGACTACAAGTCACTCCTATGTAAAAGACTACGTAAAAGTCTCATGCTCCTGTGTAAAAGACCTCACCACTAAGTACAACAGTTCTTTTCAGTTTTATCTCCTTCATTTGCTGGCCAATTTAATGCCACATTATTCTATATAAAAGAATTTTAAAAATACACTTCAAGAGTTAGTTATACATTTCATAGTAAATGGATTTTGTCTTAAAAAACCAAACATCCCTGAAGTATTCACCGCTGGAGGGATCAAAAATTATGTTTACTCCTTTCACCACAGTTGCCACTCACAAAGAGAGCAACTTCTTCAAGAAAAGCCAGTGATCTGTACCCAAATGTATAATATAAACACAGGTGTGTAACAGGATATTTCAAGGTTTGAACCACAGAGGTAATTACAGTCCTGAGACAGAGTTTCAAGTCCCTTGTCCCATGCCCCTAGTGTCTTGTTTGTATTGCAGATATAACGTTAGTCACACAGCTAAATTATAGTTCAGAAGTGTGATCTAGTTAGGAGAAGCCAGAGCAGAAGTTAGGACAGCTATTTACTACTTCAAATTCCATCATTTCTTTCCAAGCGAGCAAATCCCCAGACACGTTTGTCTCAGAATTAGAAATATGTATATCTGGTTTTATTAATAAAAGAGATGTTACATGGTCAGTAATTTACTAATTATAAATATTGGTATTAGCAGGAAAGCAAGACATATCCTGACTGCATGTTTACATTTTGTGATAATCCTTTGAATGACTTCATAGCACTGAGTGTTTAACGAAGCATTCACAGTGCACTACAACATACATGGCTATAGTTTATGACCTGATGGTATGAACTGAATAATACATATCATATATAAAGCTGGTCTAAAATATAATAGATGTGCTCTTGAAACATGAGTTTGCAGGCTGTTCTGTTAGACCCCTGGCTGGAGCCCTAGAAGTTTATACACAAATCTCATCATCACTTTACAGATCTTTGCTGTTACATGCAGAAACTTACCTTCTCCTTTCTGTTTTGCACCTAAGAAGAAAGGTTGAAATGTGTTAACTTTTCTTGCTCTCACTGTGTCTGGAATGTGACATTGACCCTTGCAAGTAGGCAAGGGGATCCACTTAATGTTTAGCTCTAGGTAACATTACCAATTCTCTTGGAAAATTCTCTCGGAAAAACTCTTGTTCACTCAAGACGTTGATATGTGCTGATGACAGAGAAGTACCTTCTGAGGTATATGGATATCAGAGTGGCTGCATTTCTTTTTGCAGAGTCTTGAGATTCTAAAAAGTCCTCATGGAATATGGCAAAGGCAAAATTAAAGATCCCTGAAGTAACTCCATAAAAGTATACAAGAAACTTAATAAATCATGTAGACTGCACTTTGGAGCAACAATCTTTAACATGATGGGGGATGAGGGACCTTAAACAGCACCTCCAAAACCTATCACTAAGCTCAGCTTTATATTAGTACATTTCACACCAGCTGAGGGAACTCTTTCTCCCTGTTTTTTAGTAATCTAACAAAGCATTTTTGTGTCTCTCAGCATTTAACATTCAATTTGTTAAATGTCACTGAAGAAAAATAAAATGAAAAAGACATCAGTTAATAATGTAGTCTTTAATGTTTCATCATCCCATGACTCTGTGTTTCGCCATGTTGACCTAATTTGCCATGACAGGAACATGGTCCTTGTTTCAGAATATTCCAAGTGTAGAAATGACTAAATCTTAGTGAGAATTGCGTGCTACCTGTCATGGTTTGACCCCAGCTGTCAACTAAGCACCATGCAGCCTCTTCGTCACTCCCCCACCCAGTGGGATGGGGGAGAGAATTAAGAAAACGTAAAAAACTCGTGGGCTGAGATAAAGACAGTTTAATAGGACAGAAAAAGAAGAAAATAACAATGATGATAATAATACAATAATACAACAATACAACAATAATAATAATAAAAGAATCAGAATATACAAAATGTGACGCACAATTCAATTGCTCACCACTTGCCGACCGATGCCCAGCCAGTTCCCAAGCAGCGGCCCCGACCATCCTTCCCCCCAGTTTATATACTGGGCATGACGTCCCATGGTATGGAATACCCCTTTGGACAGTTGGGGTCAGCTGTCCTGGCTGTGTCTCCTCCCAACCTTCTTGTGCCCCTCCAGCCTTCCAACTGGCATGGCATGAGAAGCTGAAAAGTCCTTGAGTTAGTCTAAACATGACTTAGCAACAACTAAAACATCAGTCTGTTATCAACATTCTTCTCATACTAAACCCAAAACAGCGCTGTACCAGCTACTAGAAAGAAAATTAATTCTATCCTCACCAAAACCAGGACATAACCTTAGCAAACAGAGACATCTTTATTAACACTATTTTAGCTATTTATAGTAAAGATACATCATTAAAAAGTCACAGCTATACCAAGTGGAACATGACTTATTTAGGTACCTAATGTTTTAATTGCCCCAGTTACAGGCTGATCCTTCCTCATATGGCACTCTGATATTTTTCTTACATCAGACCTTAATGTAGTTAGTATCTTGCCAGATTAGGTAAAATTGAGCTGTAAATCCAAATTTTGTTAGGACTGTCTGACACTCTAACTGAATCTCACAATATCAAACCTTCAGCTGGAACAGGACAAGTAGGCTATGAGGTTAAAACAATAATATACCTTCCGTCTATTGGTCATATATTTAAATCCATCTGTATCTGTTATCAATGAAAAACCTTATGCATTGATAGCAGTGGCTACTGCAGGAGTTTCAGCCATGGTGGACAGAAGTCCGTATCACAAAAACATAAGTACAACTGGTCTAATACTGTAGCACTGAAAAATCTTAAGTGAGAAGATAAGAACTGAAAGGCTGATAAAATTAAGCTTCTCTTTCACCTTCAGGACAGCCATCCCAAAACAAGATTGAGGCATTCTGGCATTAGTGTGAATAAGGTTCTATTTCCATACTTAATTATCTTGTGAATACAAAAGGGCCTATAGCAGTCATTACTATTAGATGCCAACTCACAAATGCAAGTATTCAGAAAACTGGAGGAGAAGGATGAACAAAGTGGTGAAGATTTAGGTTAGATGTCAGATTGGAACATTCTGCTGAAATTATTGCGAAATACGTGCTGGCAGAGAGAATAGTAAATCTGGCCAACTACATTTATTAAAAGTATTCTCTATGCATTATTTATTTACAAATAATCACCTTCCAGATATTTAAGTATTAGAGAGACTCTGTTTTTCCCTGGAAACTTAATTAATTTACCTATCCCAGTATAACCCATTTATCCAATTTATCTTCTTTTTTATTCTACAAGCTACCCGTAATTTGAGCTGTCACATTAATATATAGTGATTCCAGTGCACTTAATCAGGACAACTCTAAAATGAAAAAAATGGAAGGAAATGCATAAACATTTACAAGGTCATCTGCCAGCATATCATTTTGTGAGTGAAAGTATCCTATGAGGCACATTTTAACCTTAAAAGACAAGGTGAACATGGGTATACTTTTTTTTTTAAATTCCTAGATGCATAGGTTTCATGTGTATCTGCCATTAGTATCTACCATTCCTATGAGATAATTGTATTGAAAATTATTAGCTCCAAATGCAGCACCACAAAAAGAGTAAGCTCAGATAAACATTTGATCTTTCATGTTTGCAACCAGTTTCACATGCTCCTCCCTTACGATCCCAAAGTAGTTTTGGTACCTCCCGCTGATTACCGTGTACTCTCATTTTCAAACATTTAATATTGATTCAGAAGAATGGATTAATTCCCATTAGTTGTGTCCTCAGAAGCTTGGAAATTACTTCAGATACACTTTCTACAGTATTCCCTTTTTTTCTGTTGTACACCTATGATGGAACTTAAGAGGAGCTCGAGCTGGGGTTGTTCCCTCATCCGCTGATGTTCCAGAAACCTTTCACAGTGAAGAACATTTCCTGAGGGGGCACAAAAAGATTCACCTAGCAGTGGAAACATAGGCTTTATTTGAATCAAAGCAACTTTACAAAAAGATTGACGAAAAGATGATTTCAAGAAATTTGTTTAAACTTGTCACAGGCAGATGGGAGTACATTTCTAAATGTAAGGAAAAAAATCTCTTTCTTCCAACAAAGATCAGAGGTGAGAAAAGAGATGGACAAAGTAGAGGAAAAATCCATGACAATGTATGAATTTTTTCCATCCACTTTGGTTCCTGCCTGTGACACTATTATCCTAAACATAACATTAAGATGTAGCCTGCGGTCCAGTTATCTGCCTGTTCTAGATGATAAGGGACAGGAGGTGAGTGTGGGGCAGTGAAGCATGGCGATATTCATCAATGCCCTCTCAGCATCAAACAAGATACTCCACTCAAAGAAACTTTAGACTAGATTCCAATTACAGACAACGGAGAGGACCAGGCAATTCTAGGATGCAATTACTTATTTTAGATGTCTATTTTGGATGCGCTCAATCACATCCTGAAAATACATAGCACTGAACAATGTATAGGGGCATCTAGACAATTAATTCACATTTGGACAATGTCAATCTACATGTTTTGTCAAAGCCCATGCTAAGTCTCTGATTACTTTGGCACATTTCTTTCATTTGGAAAAGTCGATGAGGAGCCTTATGAGTGACTAACTCCGCTGATATCTGTGTTACACAAGTCACTCAATCAGTTTGATGATTTATAATGCCAGATATTATGCTATCCAAATACCTGTTCCTTATTAGATAAGTTTCAGGCAATGCTACGTCCTTCTGGCCAGCTGCCTTTTCTGCTGAAACATTAGATCAGATGTGTGTCTCTGCACAGCTTTCATCATGTCTCTGTTTTCTGAGGGGTATATGAGGACAACACTGAAGCCCCTGGGCTCTAAGCATGCATTGTTAGCGTATCACTGGCACCGGTTTCCTTTGTTCAGTGCCAACACAGGGAACCACCAGGAAAGCTCATGCCATGGCATATCCAAGATATTGACAACATGCAGCTCCCTATTATTTTTTTTAATTTACCAGTCCAGTTAAACAGTGAGCAGAGCAATGTGTGCCTCATGGAACAGAGGTGACAGAAATTAAGAGCAATATTTAACGAAAGTAAAAGTAAGAAAGAATTAATTGCCTGTTGCCACTCCTTATAGAGACTAAGATTTTCAATACAAGGCATGTCATTAGATTCCTAGCTACTTCAAGGATTATTCAGTATCACTTTCCAGCAAAAGATGTCCTTTTTTACTCAACATCTTCACTTAATATGTTCACATCTTAGTTCTTTAGGAGTAATGCCTTCCTATAGTAAGCCAGGGCTTTGTCACTTCCAAGTTAAATCATGGTATATGGCACTACTCAGAATTACCCAAAAGGGCAGAATTTGGTGGGCCTAAGTAACATATCTGAGAGAAGTAACATATCTGAGAGACTATTGGCTGCACTAGCTATAAAATGACCAGAACAAAGTTTGCAGTGGTCAATTGGAACCATAAAACTGCAAATAGACGTGCTTCTGACTGAGATCCCTTGTCCCTCACTCTCTGATATCACCGTGGCAAATCTAACTTCAAGTGTTTGCACTTACACTGCTGTGCCATTACATCTGCAACATTTTCTCACGGGAGTTCCTCTATATTTGGTTTTTTTTTAAAACTGTCACTATGTCATCAGCTAACATTTCTAATTAATAGAATATTCATAGCACAGACTTTTGTTCCTCAGCCTATTCAATGCTAGGCTACAGACCAGACTCTAGTATGGCAAGGAACAAGTTTCTGTTCTAGGCAAAGTTTATATTTGCTGTAATTAAATGTGCAAATGCAGATATACCTTGAGATCTACTTTGCTCTGGGACTTTCTTTCTCTCTTGATTATACTGCGTCTTGTTATCTTCAACCATCTATTCTTCTAGGCTTTTTTAAAAAGACTGCTTATGGAGCTCTGAGGGTTTAGCAGGAAGTAACTAAAATACATTCTTTTGACATTAGAAGGGTTCACAGGAGTTTCCCTTTTCAATGCTTTTATGTATATTTCTGTAACGTATCATTTTAAAATTACATGTTGCATTTGGAGAATGAGTGTTTATATGGAAAATTCTTTAACTTATAAATAAATAGATAAGTGTACCCTGTGAAGGCTAAGTAATTCCATATCTTGATATACAAGTTTCATACTGTGGGTGCAGTCCAGCTAGTTAATCTGTTGTAGTGTAATACTATAATTACTATAATTCATAATTACCATTTTTAACTAAGGTAGGTTTTAAAATCTCTTTACAGCTCTAAACCAAACATTGATATTTACCATGAAGTCTATTCATGTTACATTTCATCTCGTCTTGTCAGTCAACGTCTAATGCAGTGTTAGTCTAATTATATACATACAATGTAATTATATTGTAAGTAGAAATCCTCCTATTAAGTATAACAATGCTTTAGAGATGGGTAGACTAAAGAAACAAAGCTCTACAGAGTTGTGTACAATGATTCTTATCTAAACAAAGAGCTGAAATGTCATATGAAGATGGAGCACAATAAAAGTGATTGATATGTCGTTTTTTGTACTAGTTAAGATATTGTATGTTATCTGACTGTTTTACAATGCACTCTAAATACAAAAAATTTGTGTCATAATGCTGGTTGAAGATATATATTTCTGTTATTGATTTAACCTGTTTAAATTACACTATTGTTTTCAAGGAAAGCCTATAATGCTTCTTAGATGAGTGACACATTTTCTTTTTAGCTTTAGTACTTTGCAGAAGAAAAGATGAAGCAGAGAGAGCTTCAGATCTAGGAAGCACATGCATCAGCTATTATCAGTCACCTAGCTCATACTTGTCTCATTAATGTGGTTTCAGAAGAAGGTCAGACCTGTAGCAGATGTATTACTCAGGTGACAACAGGAACATCAGCACTGGTGCGTATCACTCACAGAAGTAAAACCTTTATACTTGGGCCATTGCTGCCCAATCAGAACACCATTACAATGAATAAATTGTTACACTTAGTCTCATAAGTGTATATAAAAAATAACTGCCATCAGTGTACTTCCTTCAGATATACAGAACAGATCTCCTCAGATGCAGACAAAGGAGGAATTTTGGAGGGGGAGAGGGAAAAACATGTATATATTCTCTAAGTAGGTGATACCATATGGGAAAAAATCTACAAGACTGGTGTATTTCCGAAGCATGAAGCAGACAACAATGAACGAGGTGGATCAACATCCCCAAGAGGTATTCAGTGCAGGCTGCAAAACCTAATCTAAGTGTCTAAATGTCAGTACCTATACGCAAACTAAGTGTCTAAGTTCCCATTACAATCAGCTGAATGTTAGTCAATACAAGCAAGAGGGATGCACATCTGACTAAATGTCATTAGCCACTTCGGGGTGATTTTCCGAGCTCTCCAGAATCTATTAATTGTATTGACTAGGTGGAAGCTTGGATTACCTAACTCACATGTTGGTGTGTGCATTTAGAAACCTAAATTTTGATTTTTCGAATCCAAAGCTGAGCATCAGCCCTGGGCTGTGTTTCTCACTCTGGGAAGAAATGATAATCCTGTGATCAGAGGAATATCAAAAGTATAGAGAAGCATTCTTGCTTGTTAGCTGTTCAGGATGAACTCAGTATATAAATGAAAAACACAAGTTTTAAAATCCTGTAGCCAGGTGTCGTGGTTTAACCCCAGCCAGCAACTAAGCCCCATGCGGTCCCTCACTCACTCCCCCTGGTTGGGATGGAGTAAAAGTGAGAGATCCAAAGGGTAAAGGTGAGAAAACTCGTGGATTGAGATAACGACAGTTTAATAGGTAAAGCAAAAGCCGCGCTCACAAGCAAAGCAAACCAAGGAATTCGTCCACTGCTTCCCATGGGCAGGCAGGTGCTCAGCCGTCCCCAGGAAAGCCGGGCTCCATCATGCCTAATGGTGACTTCGGAAGACAAACACTGTCACTCCAAACATCCCCCCCTTCCTTCTTCCCCCAGCAATATATGCTGAGCATGATGTTATGTGGTCTGGGATACCCCTTGGGTCAGTTGGGGTCAGCTGTCCCGGCTGTGTCCCCTCCCAGCTTCTTGTGCACCCCAGCCTCCTCGCTGGTGGGGTGGGTTGAGAGGCAGAAAAGGCCTTGGCTCTGTGTAAGCCCTGCTCAGCAGTAACAAAAACATCCCTGTGTTATCAACACTGTTTTAAACACAAATCCAAAACATAGACCCATGATAGCTACTGCGAAGTGAATTAAGTCTATCCCAGCCAAAACCAGCACACTAGGGACAGACTTGAGCACACTCAGTTACAGGATTTTTGTGGTTCTCTTTCTTCTTGGAGTCCCATGGTCTGGCCCACCTAATCCTACTTTACTGAGTTACCACACAGCAGCAACTCTAGTGTGTTTGTCAGTCATCTAGGTCTTGCCCCCTGACATAAGCAAAGCAGCTTGTTCCTCTTTAGAGAGAAAATAACCTCAAAATGTCATATGTGCTAGCACAACTAATGACATGTACACAAACCATGACCGTGAAGCAAGTGGGACGGTGTGATGGTGCTGTGTGTGGTAGTAACTCACTCCTCCCAGACTTGTTCTCCTGTACCCTTGGAGGAAACTGAGCCTGTACTGGGTCTAGTGCTGCTGTGTGAGGACACAGGACAGACCACAAAAGCTAGAGAGGGCAAGAAAAGGAGGTTGCAGAGATGGGAATATGTGATATCAGTTTCACTTGGGAAGGCTTGGGAGGCTTCTACGGCTGAAAGACAAGTGAAGCTGGGGTTTAATTTTTTAAAAATGATTTAGGAGTATCCCTCTAAATCTTTCTTGAGACCAGTCTGGCCATCTCTAGCAGAGGCCAAAGTCAAATTATTTCTGAGTTTTGAAAAGGCTGAATTTGACTCAGTTTATTATCAGTCTTGGAACATTTTTCTTTCTATCACATTCTTTCCCCCAAATCTTTAAAATGGTCTTCAGTTTACCTGGGAAATTTCAGGTTTTCCCTTTTTCTTTAAACATAGGAATACTTGGGGTTCTGTTGTCAGATATCTTCGTATCTATGGCATATTTGACATACAATGAAAGGCTGAGAGAGCTGGGACTGTTCGGTCTAGAGAAGAGAAAGCTCAGGGGGATCTTATCAATGTGTATAATAAATACCTGATGGGAGTGAGTAAAGGACGTGGAGCCAGACTCTTCCCAGGGGTATCCAGTGAAAGCACAAGAGGCAAAGGGCACAAACTGAAATGCAGGCAATTCCACTCAAACATAAGAAAAACCTTTTTTACTGTGAGGGTGACCAAACACTGGAGCAGGTTGCCCAGAGAGGATGTGGAGTCTCCATCCTTGGAGATATTGAAAACCTGACTGGACACAGCCCTGAGCAACCCGCTCCAGCTAACCCTGCCATGAGGAGGGGGTTGGACTAGACAGTCTCTAGAGGTACCTTCCAACCTCAGCCATTCTGTGACCTTGTGATTTCTCAGTTCTGTATGCCTGGCCAGCAGAAGATTATGAAGAAATAGAAGATTTTGAATAACTCTTTCAACCTTCTGAAAACTTTGGAATCATTATTGTTTCCATGTATTACACAAGACTATTTAGAAATTTGCATTGCATCAGAAGTTTAGCAACATTTAACCTTGATGAACACAAATCAAAGTTTAAAGCACTGGTGACTTTCATATTCATTGTCTCTTTTTTGTTTCTCTCTTCAAGCTTTAATTTCTTAGTTCTTTTATATATTTTTGTCATTACATTTCAAAGAACATGTTGAAGATGAGAAACTGAATCCCTCTGTATGTGTCACGGTCGCCAGCTGACAGTGACTAGTGAAAGGAGATAATCCATTCGCAAAGTAATCTTAATCTACAAGTTTAATGGACTTCACCCATCCACAAAGCACACCCAGAAAGCTGTGATCACTTATCACCCAGTCACGCACAGCCCTGAGCATCAGCTGGGGTCCACTCCCTGCCCTCCACTCTCATTTACATCCCCAGCCCTCTGCTTCCTTTGAGGGTATGCAGCATCTCTTGGAGGTGCATCTCGGTGCACCGTGAGGCACGTCCCCAGGCAGTAGCTTTATCCCACTGAGCCATAACTGATTGTTCCCCCTTTCAGCTGCACAAAACGTGGCCTACGTTGAAGTCACTCACTGAATATATCGAAGCACTGCTTTGAAAATATATGCCTGTATTTTCAAAGTGAGGTGAATTTCCATGTACAGCTGAAGAGATCAATGAAACCTCTCTCAGCTGATACAAAAAAAGATTGTGTAGACTTTAGAATAATCAAAGAGTTAATCTAGTTTCATTCCTACATGACTAAAACTCACTGGTAGGCTTTTATTATGCTAATTTTCCAAACTTGCAAAGCAAAAAACTCAGTAAACTGAAAGTAACCAAAGGGGCTGTTTGGTAGAGACAGAAATGAACTCTCTCTTTTGAAGTGTTCCAGAGAAAATGTGTTCAGAATATTTAAGTCTCAAGTGAGTTACCAAAGGTTATTCATTCACAAGTGAGATAAATTCATACCTGTCAAATTGTCTGGATCCTCTGTGTGATCACTAGGGCCTCAAATCATTTATTTTTTTCCCCGGTGAAAGTTCAATATTTTCACGTATCCAAATTTAGTAGCATTTCCTGTGTCCGAAAGTAAATTAATTCATTTTCTTTTCATCTCACTTTCCACTTTTACCAGACTAGTGGGGAGAAAAAAAATAAATCCAGGTTGTTTTTACATATAATTTCACAGTGCAAACAGCCTGCAACCTCCTTACAACGGTTACTATATTTGTAAACAGTCTTTTTAGTAAAATCCTATGGGTGTCAGTGATTTAAAATGGGTGTGTAAAATATTATTTCAAACTAATTCAAGATCTACTTAGCCCTTGAACACTTTTCTACTGCTTAAGCTCTCCTATGTGCAAAAGAAGGTATATGAACCCCAAAACTTTCCATCTTCTCCACTTTGATACTTGATCCAAAAGGAATTATTATATTCAGCTGAAACTTGCCTTATTGTAATAACATGAATCACTGTTTCCATCATGCAAAGTGTGGACTGAATTTGATATCAGCCCTGTGGATTGATGAAAACTCAATGGAGCAGGGTTAAAAAAGGAGCTGAGGAGTCAGCAGAAACCTTACATTTTCAAAGTAAAAAGAGATGGTCAGGGCAGGCAACAGAGAAACTGTTTGCTCATGAAGTTAGAACAGCAAAAATGGTGGACAGAAGCACTTACCAGGAGTCAAGTTACTGAGAGACACAAAAAGAGATAAGAGACTGATACTGTGGACTTTTCCTGTATTTTCCTAACTGCTCTTATTACTAACTGCTCATAGTAGCAATTTAGATTGTAAGTGGGTTCAAGGTCACAGTCACTACCTAGCCATGTTTCTGTAAAAGCATATTTATTTTTTACATTCCTGACTGCATGGCAAATAGCTTAATTTTATTTACTTTCACAAAGAAAGAAAAGGAGGAAACAAGTCCAATATATCTTTCACATCCTTTATGCTAACTAGGTTGACATTAAAAAAACAGAACATAGTTTCTCAAACAATAATTCTGTTTTACATTTTTGTATTGTGTACTTTTTATTTTTTCTGATTTTGTTGGTGAAGTGCTGTATTTTGCCGCATTTATGTCCTACCTTTCGCTGTATTTGGCATCTCTAGTGCAATGAAATAAGATGGAATTTTGAATAAGGCAGTGGGATGGAATTTGGAAAACCTCTGTGTACTTTCTCCTGCCTAGATAAGAAATTTCAGAATTCTTACTTCTCTATATAGTATCATTAGATCTCACAGATAGTAAAATACCTTTAAGAATATATCTTTCATTCTATTCAATTTTCATCTTTCTGGATAAAACTGGAAATTCTCCCATTCAGTCACACTGATGTGGTTGACACTTTTTTTCTGAAAATCCATGCGTAATTTTTATTTTAAAATCTATGCATTACTCCTCAAACCTCACTTAGGATACGTTGGTTCTGAAAAATGCAGCTAACGTTATCTACTGTTTTGATGATGTCTGATTCATGATGGGGAATAACTATTGGAGGAGAATTAAAACAATGAAATATTCAGTCACACCAAAAATGAAATATTCAGCCTCCTAAGAACAAAAGATTGAAGTATTCCATGCTTGTACCTTAAATAAGACTACGTTGCTCCTTCGGACTACATTTTTTATATTTACATATGTAAGTTAGAATGTGATACAAATGAAATATAAAAGACTAATTCTATTATTATTATTACAAAGCAACTGCTTTATTTGATGTTATTATAGTAGAAAGCTATTTTATATATATATAAAGCTATAAAAAAATACTTCTGGGGTTCTGATAGTACTAATAGTGTACTATTTACACTGTTGTAATCCACTATTGTAAAATTTACAAAGCTGACATACTTTGATCCTTCTAAGGGGAGAATCTGGCCCAGTGGGGTCAGAGAAGAATGTAGCAGCATATGTATATGGTATAAATACAAATAAAATAGATCACAAAGTACTCAGAAAATGACAGCTACTTTAATTCTTAAAGGGCTTAGACTTCCAACCCCTTTAGAAATTATGAAATGAAGAATAACAAAAAAACAACCCCCCATTATTATCCAAGCACAAGTGGTATAAGATCATTTATCTTGATGGATGTCACCTTAGAGCACATATTATCCCTATCTCTCAAAGTGTTTTTTCCCCCTTATTTCATCTCTGACATTCATTGTAAATTTAATGATCCACATACGATTTGCTGGTGTCTCAGTCTGGTGTTTTGAATCATGAAACTAGTGCTAAATTTATGGCACTGCAGTACCACTTAGTGAATCATTAAGCAGTACAGTGATTTTAATGATTTGGATCATACTGGACCTCATCACTGTATAATGAGGTTCCATTTAGTGTAAATTTTATGTAAAAATTCAATTTGCAAACTAACAACATGAAACTACAACATTTTTTTTTAAACTGACATTGTATTTATTTATCATGATTTCCACCAGTGTTTCACATGGGGAAAGAAAATGCTACCTCATTACAAAAATAATTTTGTACAGTCCTTGCACCACTGAAAAATATGTACTTTTGGATTGGTATTTTTGTAGAAATCTATTCTTAAACACAAACCTCTAGAGGGCTTAGATATGGTTATTAGAGTACGCTGAATTAGATTGAGATATTACTGATCTGGCTAAGCATGCGGAGAAGCGAACATTCAAAGGGCTCCCAAACCCTTCTCTGCTGTCTGAGAGGATCCACCAAATACAGATTTCCCACTTTGAGCAGTTTTACAGTGTTGAAAGTGTAATGGGCACAATGGAGCTAATGTATTGTTAGAGTACCTAGTAGTTCATATAGAAAGTTTTTCATTTGCAAACTAGTAGTTTTAGACTTTTTTTCAGCAAAGCTTGCTTCTCAACTCAATTTTCATCAAACAAAAGCAATCTAAAATATTCACGGATAATACTTGGATCATTCTCTAATTCCATTTCATCTAACCTCTTGGTAGTATTAACTAATATGGTTGGGCCAGAGTCCTAAGCCAGAAGAAACTTAATGGGAAGGAAGTATAGTTCTTGAGAAGATTCGTGGTTTTTCAGTTCTTCTGGTCCAGATGACATGCATTTGAGGAGCTTGAGATTTAGTTAATTAAGTTGTTGATTTTGAGGTGGTGTAAAAAAAATTGGGATATACTAAAAATCCTTGCATTAATTGATCTGTTAGTTCAACAGCATATGGCATCTCAGACTCTCTACTTTACAGATGTCAAAGCTAAAAAAGAGGTGAACAGGATGAGAGAGGGTTTTTTCCTCTGAAGGAAAAATTAAAGCACTGAGTAACAGTCACCATGCAGTAAATCAAATGCATGTAAATGGCAAATAAGCAAAGTAACACAATGGGCCTAACAAAGTCTCCAAGAAATGCTCATGTTACAAAACATTCTAGAATGGTGCAGCCACTTTTCTTCATTACTAATGAACTCAAATGCCCATTTGCAGACGTAAAATGGAGAAACTCTCTGTTAACCAGCAGCAGTGGCTAAGAACCATGTGATACCACTTACCTGTGCATTTTTAAAATGGAGAGGAATATAATAGAGCCTTTTAGCTTTCTTTTCCATGGTGCAGCTGTAGACACAATATTTTATGGAACCAGGAACATTCAGTAATCTGACTTGAGAGACAGTAAATCTTGCTATATGAAGTTGCGTAGTTGCTGTGGAGTTGGAAAGACTAGTAGAGGAAATGCGATGTAAGTTCTCTAGCAAACAATTTGAAATATATTTATTTAAAAAATTTACAACTGAATCCACATTTACTTCTAACAGTATTGCAGCCGCAGGACTGCTAGCTCTGCAAAGGAAAACCTGTCTTTAGCCATGTATGCAGTGCCCAATGCATTTTTGCTACTATAGGTTTAGGAAATAACAAGGCTTGCTTTCCTCTAGCTGAAGGGATATACACGTGCACACCCTCACATGTAACAGATTCAATACTACTCTCATACCCAGGTTTGCAAGTACCAGAGCTAAACAAGCCCTGTTACAGATGCTATGTTTCCAGTGAACATTTCCTGCTCTCAGAAAGCAAATCCGGTTTGTGTGGATTCTCTGATATCCAACAATGGTTGAGCAGTAGTTGCAATCTTTTCTTCAACTGGGTCACTAACAGGGTCTCTCTCTTCAGCTTTGCAATCTACATTACAGATTTCCACAGATTTGTGATCCGTGAAATCTATACTCTGCTGTGAAATTTGGTCAAAACTAACTAAAGGGTATTAAGAGAGGAGGGATTGAGGGAAATAGTCAAACAGACCTAGACTAAGATAGTATACATGCAGAAGATCTTTTTCCTTTGTAATTAAAATAAAAGTAGAAACTTGGGCTAGCGGTTTTCTCAAAGGCTGTCTTTTATTGAAATTAGGTGGAACATTTTAATTTGCTCTTGCCATGATCTCAAAACTTCATAATAAGATTTTTTTTAATATGCTGTTTCAACCCAGCTCAGTCAGAGCATTCAACTGAATCAGCCTGCAATTTTTCTTTAAAGTGGGTGCAGCAAAACCACAAAAAGGCTTTGGAATCTCTGAAGGATGCTTTTATTATAGCACAAGCCAGAACAAAAAAACTTTTTAAAGAGAAAATATCTGGTCTGCCAGGTGGGACAAGGTAAACTACAAGGGCTGGCAAAGATACCCCAGCGTGAACCTCTGCCTGACTCACTCTGCAATTCCCAGCTGCTTGTGCTGGTTTCCTAATGAAAATAAAGTTTTTGTGGATGAATAAAGGTCTACTCATCCATCAGTCCTGGTCAGCTCCTGGCCATTGACAAAACTCTGGTTGATTTTCGCCAAGCTTGATAGAGTAATAGAAGAGCCTAAGATAATTAATCGGAACAAGTCTTTCAGGAATTAGCAGGTGGGCTGCGAATGGTCTCCGTAGGTAGCCATGAGCCTGCTGACCTAACTGGTGCTTGCAGATGGCCTGCTGGCACACATGCAGCCTGGAGTCAGTGAGCCCTCTGTGGCCACCTGCCCTGGCAGAAGTTCAAGTGTATGGGAGGTGACTGTGGGCACTATAACAAGAGAAGAGGAACTTACAGGAGGCGTGAAAGAGAACTGAAGATGGCGCAGTAGGAAATTGAATGATTTTGTGCGATTAGAACATGTAAGAGTTGCATCCACGGGTGACCAAGAACCTCCACAACTCCATGAAAACTTGTTTCCTCTGATTCTGATGTCTTGCCAAATTAACATTACAAAGTTAGCGAACAAGTGATAGCCCACCCTTTGGAAAACAGGAACTACGGGGTAGCAGCAGCACCAGTTATAGTTATGTTATTACAAGGACTTTCTCAGGTCATTCAGATTACCCAAGGCATCTGGACCGCACAAGCAGTGTGACCTGTGCAAGCAGTGTTCGTAACAAATAATACTTTGAGCGATTCCTGAGCAAAGGTTAGCTAACTGACAGGTTAGCATGACAGCTTTTTGTTGGTTTCCTGAGCAGCTCTGTTCCAGCTCATACAGAGCACACAGTTCATCCAACACAGAGATTAGATACCTAAACAGATACCAAATAAAGCTTCAAAGCAGATAACATGACACTGTTCAGAAAAAAAGTATTGTAGTGTTTGGGTTGTGAGAAGGTAACGGTGTTCAGAAAAAAACCCTACCGTTATTGTCAAAGGTGACTTGTGATTCTGGCCAACAGTCTAAAACGTCTCAAAGGTTAATGTATGTTTCAGAATACTTCATGTAAAACAGACACTTTAAAGGCAATTTAAATTATCCACCTCATAAATCAGCATTTTTTTCTAAATATTGGCTGGAATCTGTCTCAAGCTTGAGTTATTTCTCTTACAAAGTATAGATCAGTCATGTCTAGTCTTTATTTTAAGGGTAAGGCCAAAGCTAAAAATTTCAAAAATGCAGTTTGTAAATGTGAAAATGTCATTTTGTGGCTGTGAATTGCAAAAAAAAAAGGACCCAAGCAAGTCCTGAAAACAAAAAAAATGACAAGCCCCTCCTCCCTACACACTCACAAATCCAAGGTTTGTCACAGATAAGCCAGAGGATGAATAGCATTTGAATACTTGAAAGTGTGTGTACTCTTTGATTTCAGACAGCTTTGTTTTGCCAACTGCATTTTCAAGCAGCCAAGGACAAAAATAATAGACACAGTAAACTTGTTTTTGGCATCTTACCCACAATATGACTAGATAAACTTGTATTTTTCTAAGTTTTTATTCAGACTTTTGTTGTAATAACAAGTAATTCTTCTGCTTAAAATTTAAGTTGTATGCTGCTGATTTTTTAAAACACTGTGTAAAGTTTTGCAACTTAGTTATCTGGGACTATCTATGTATCAGGGCATTGTCATCTCCAACATTAGCTTAGTATGTTTTCTTCAAGATCATAATGTACTTGGCATGAGATGATTTTTTTTTTAATTTGACATTTAATTGGTGTGCTATAAAAATCTATATCATAAAAACAAAGAAAACTTTCCCATGGGAAGAATTTCCATCTCTTTGGTCACTTGCATTTTTTCAGGATGTTTCTGTCTTCTACACACAACAGCACCAGACACTTCTTACAGCACTACCTCTTATATGTTCTTAATTTTACAGTTTAGTAGCAACCAACTATATGAAAACCAACAACAGGCAGAAATTTGTTTGACAATGGCATGACTAATACCACAAGAAAGCCTGAATGAAAATGACAATGAAAAGCAAGATTCTGCTAAAGGATATCACCACGAGCCTAGTAAACCAGGGACATATTTGGATAAAGTAAGATGTTTGGAGGTCCAATTTATAAGAACATGTGGACTGCAAAAGAAATGCAAACTTTATTAATTCTAAGGCTGCAAATGAATTTCCTGTACTTGAAAACCTCATGTTTTATCATTCACAGACATTTGCTTTTCACAGTGCTCCCAGTGCTGGCACTTCTCTGCTCCCTTCTTTTTCTGTGCATCCTCCCTGATATTAATGAAAAGCAGCAATACAGACATTTACAGTGTAAGTGGTGTTGGTACACATGTACACATGCATGCATTTAGGGTATTATGTTGAAACAATGGTAACAGTGGAAAACTTTTGGAGATAGTCTGGTTTTTATGAAAACCTCAAGGAACCTTAACTTAATGGACAAAATAATGTAGTTAAATACATTTTTTCCTATACCGTTGCTAGTTATTTACCTTGATACTGAGTTCTAAAAATATTCTTTTTAACATTCAGAAACCTGGGATATGAGATGATTTATTCCAAACCTCTGAAATTTATTGGTAGCCCATTGTTGATCTTATCATTCAGATTTTAAAATATCTGATCAGGGATTTTTTCTGCTCCACCAGTTTTAATTTTGCAAGCCACTGGACCTTAATGTGAGCTAATCTCTTTACCTATTTTGTATGTGTGTGGGGAAAATCTAAGATGGCTTTTTTGTTTAAAATAAGGAGTTTATGTGCATGCACAGCAATTACTGACATTTCATAAAGTTCATATTACTGTTCTGTATATCTCAAATGTCTGTACCAGGGCACCAAAGAGGAAAAAAACACTTTGAAAACAGAGCCTGAATGAGACGCTAGGTTAATACAGGAGTAAGCCCATTTTAATAGCACAATTTTTGCTTTATTGCATTGTACTTCAAAGAGACTGGAACATAATTGGTTTCGATTTTCCTCCTCTTTTACACTTATAAAGTCTGCGCTAAGGATATTCTGCCATGAAAAGTAAATATATCCCTTCTACCAAGTATGAAAACTATAGGAAGAGTTGTATTAGGAGAAGAGAGTGATATATGGCCAGGGATTCCTTAAATAAAAGGAAGATATGTGGATTCATGCCTATAAAGCTGTTTAAAAACAGAGAACAGTGAAAGTCACAAGTGTAGGAATATCACAGAAACCTGTGGTGGTGGTAATATATAGACAGAAGGTTTCAGACTTGTATCTGGAGTTTCTACTTAGCTCTGAGTTCTACATAGCTGTCCAATAAGTTTTTGAGAGTTGCGCGTGAGCCTTGTCCAGTGTCAGCTATGGCACTACCTCGATTAGTTCACATTCTGATACTGTGGACTGTATTGATTTCCATGTTTTGTTTAACACTGACTACTCAGTCAGCACTTAATGAAGAACCAAAATCTACCTAGTAGACATCAAGTGAGAATTTTGGAACTGAGAAATAAGAATAAATTTGAAAAGTAAGAAAAGTGCTGTAAAATAATAATAATAACACTAATAATGGAAAACTCCTCAAGCCTGTTTTTTAACCTGCCATTCTTTTCCAAGGGATCTGCAAAGTTTGAAATCACACTTTGAAATACTGTCTTATAATACTTCTGATATATTCTAATTGTGGGACTATCTGGAAGGGGAAATTTCAACTACGTATAAACTTAACTAACCAACTTGCACTTTATCCACCTTCATGATTTTGTGAATCTGTATCACCCTCAGTCTTCTCCTTTACAGACTGAAGAACACAAGTCTTTCAAGTCTCTCCTCATAAATCAGCTGCTCTGTCTCCTAATTCTCTATACTGTCCTAAAATCTGTTATGTCCTATGGAGAGGCCAGAACTACCCACAATACTCAAGATGTTGAGCCAACAAAGTCTTACACAGTAGGAAAATGAGAGCTTCTGTTTTGCCCTTGCTTCCTTTCTTTGAAATGACCAACATTTTGAAGGCTTCTTTTTGGACTTCCCCTGCCCACCAAGCCGATGATTTCAAGGACTGACCTTTCTCATGGTGGTGACTTCCAGGTCTGTGTTCAGCATCATAAAGACATAGTTTAGGGTTTTTTTTCCTAGATGCTTTACATTTATCTGCGCTCAACTTCATTTGCCATGTTTTTGCCCACTGACTCAGATTTTTTAGGTCATTGTGGAGTTTCCTGTCATTGGTGTAACGTTTTATTCAAAAGGGTATCATCTACAAACTTAGAGATTGCTTGGTCTAGTCCCTTTTCTGGGTCATTGATGAAGATGTTCAATAAAACTGGTCCAACCAACTATCCATGTAGCATCTCAGTATGGATTTATCTCTATTCTGAAAAGGGGCTAGCAAGGCCTGCCCTTTGTTTGCTGTCCTTTAACCGACTTCCATAAAGGAACCTTTCCTCCCACCCTGTGTCAGCTCAGGTTCTTTAAATGGTGAAAAATCCTGTCAGAAATGTTTGAATACAGAAAAATTTCCAGACCTCTGTAAGAAAGTTGATGCATATTTAATGTAAATAGCTATTGCAAATTCCAGAGGTTTGAGAGTGGGTTTTTTTAATAATTTTTATCAAAAGCTATAAGCTTGGCAATTTTCTTAGAAGACCAAAATAGCAACAAAAGTTTACTGTGTTAAAAGCAGTTGCCACAAACAAAAGAAATGCATGGAATTTCATACTTTTATTTGAAATGCACCATATGTCCTCTAATACCTATGCACAATAGGGTGCAAGTTTAATGACTTGCTTTTTGTGCCCCTGTTGTAATTAGGTATTAGAGGACATATGGCGTGGTGCAGCCCTAGCAGTGAATTTTCTTGTTTTGATGGTTTTCTGCTACAGGCATAACATTACTACAGTGATGATATTGTTGAGAGAATTAATTCACATGTTGATTTCTAGCTTTGAAACCTGAAATTCCTTTCAGATTATACATATTTATGGAATCTCAATACCACATATGTAACTAGGATCAACAGGTGAATTATCAATAAAAAAGGGCATAATCAGTTCAAAGAGCATAATTTTAGACACCATAGTGAATGCTGTGTTTATTATGCTTCGAATTGTAGTCAGAGTTCAACATTCATTGTTGAAGGAGTGGGTATCTCTTTCCCTTTCAAAATCTTCTCCTTTTACATGCATGCACGCTCCCCAAGTCAGCATCCAGCCTTACATCTTTCTTTCCCTGATGTGTAATCCTCAATTCTCCCTCTCTTACTCAAGTCCCTGAGTTATGTCACCTTTGGTATCTGCTCTCTTTATTCAGTGAGTCTGACTGAGCTCAGGCATTTTTCATTTTTTATTATAGGAATCTCTGATTAGCCATTGTCTGGTATAGAGATGATACAATCCTTTTTAAAAAAATGTTTATTTTGCTGATATAAACAAACTATGTATGGATAAAGTATCAAAAATGTGAAAAAAAGAAATCTCAAGATTATATAAATACACAAAGAGGATTAGAATAAGTGAAGTCAGACTGTTGTATACACTTTCTTTACTGCTGTAATGTCATTCTTAACTAGTATATGAAATTTATTCCCAAGGATGGTAGATAGGTATATAGTTTGTTTTGTTTTGTTCTGTTTTGTTTTGTTTTGTTTTGTTCTGTTTTGTTTTTAATGCCTGGTATCAGACCACACAACCAAGTGTTTTTTAGTTGCTGTTCTTCAGGCAAGATGAATTTGCCATGTGTTTCAGAGGACATATGGTATCTTAGTAATTCATATTGCACCAACCTCCTAAACAGATTAAAACATTTCTTCTTGCATGACAAAAGCTGACACTCTGTTTTCCCGGCTGGTAATCTAGGGGACATTACTAACAGGCAGCAGTAGAAAACTGTATCAACGCATAATATTTCACCAGTATGCACAATAGGCACTAGTTTTGCCAAGAGTCATGATTTTATTGGGAATCTTGTAATAGTTAATTTTTTACCCAAAGTACTCATTCTTGAACAGTGTAAATAAATTAGAATTTCAGTTTATGCGTATTTTATGAATATGCCACTATCTTTTCCAGGGGCACTGAAAACATGTTCCTAATGCCCCTGAAAAGCTCAACATTCAGAGAGGAAAGAAGAACCACTGATTTTTTATTTCTATTTTCTCTCATGTTATTTACTACAGTTTAATGTTTGTGGAAGGAATGATTCAAAATCTTCTAATTTGGGGATTGGCATCACTATGATGAATCACAGTGCTACAAATCAATAGCATAATAAAATTTTTAAAAAAAGCATTAAATTATTTCAAAATTATCATAATCTACCAAAAATACCATGGGAAAAGTCAAGAGAGAGCAAACATTGAAATCTGTAAAGTATTGGCACTGCTTCTTTTGATTGACGATTTCAAGAGTGGTATTAATGTTTGTACCCACCTTTTCAATTTTTCTTTTAGAGTAAATTCTGCAAATAACTGTCCTAAGGGGTATAGAAATGTTAGAAAATTTACGTTATAAACTCTATACAAGTATTCTACTTTTGACATCAAATCTGTCAGGTAGGAGTTGTGGAATTGTTAGTTCAGCACTACATTTTTTGACTAAGACGAGATTACCTTGTCACAGGGAACTTCTTCAAGTCCCCATTCTTAGAAGTACTCGTAGTTGCTTGCCCCTGTCCCAGTGAGTGCTGGGATTAGATCGCAGTGTAGCAAGCCTCCCAAATGAGCCATGAAGATTGATAAAATACAATCTCAAGTAGCTGCTGGCACCTCCCTGTCAAGCTTACTAATGAGTGCTGTGTTACCGCTAGAGTCAACTGTCACATTATCTCCAGGCTAATAAACGGATTCAGTGACAAACAATACACAAACAAAAAGGAGCTGATAGAGGATCTTTCCTTTTAATTCCATCTCCACATGTCCCTAGGACACAATCAAATTGTTGGCAGAGATGATTTTCATGTTGTAGAAGGAAGTTTTTCACTGTTTGCTAGTTTATGCATTTATTTAGTTTTAGTTATGAGCAACACAAGCCAGATAAGAAAAAATATTGTGGTTCTTTTTTTAAAAGTTAAATCCAGTGAATATGTCATGTTTGAGAAAGTCAACTATTTCCAAAACTGATTGTCATGCTTCTCACTGACTGCAAACTGATACGTCAAATCTCAGGACGAAAATCTTAGCTGAGGTATTCCCTGCACTAGAAAAAAACAACAGAAAGGATAATTACCTACAAAAAGTGGGTCACAGAAAAATTAATTCCTGAAGATTCATGTAAGATTTAAGGAATGGCAAGGTACCTGTATAACTAATTCAGCACCCTTGCTGAGGGTCATTAAAATAGTTTGAACATTGTCAATTCCCAAAGTTGTTCTCCTCCTGATGCCATCTACTGATCAATGGATTTGTGTAACATCAAATATTAGAGGAAAGCAAATTTCTAAGCAGCTGTTAATGTCACTTGCCAGTTCTACATCTCTGGAACTCAACAGTGTTAATTTTGGAAGTTACTATATCTGAGAAAACTGTATCACGTTTCTTTGTGCATAGGTCGTACAATAAAGAAGCTCCAAATTTATCATAGCCTAAATATGTAATATCCCAATTAAAAAAAAAAAAAAAAAGGAAGAAAAAGGCAGAACTAATGCACAAAGCCAAAAACACATCATACAAAACCATGAGGAGTGAAAACAAAGTCTTCTTCCTCATGAACTAGACTGCAACTGGAGTGAGAAGCCTGTTTCATCAGTTGTGTGATGATTTCCCATACAACTGAGGGATGCTGCAACTCAGCTACTCTGTTTCAGGCTCTGGAGAGAAGCAGCCTCTAGTGCTTACAGACTTTCCTTCCCCGTCCTCGATAATGTCCGCACGCAGCTTGTCTCCTGCTTTGCCCATGCCAGTCCTTTCTCTATTCCTACCAAACTCTCTTTCCTTTGTCCACCTCCGCGCGTGTTCCCTCCAGCCTGCCCTTCTCTGGTTCCCATTCCCTCTTCTGCATGATTCAGACCACTTTTGACATTTGAAAAGGTTGGTGTACTTGTTAAAGAACCAGTATGACCTTCCATAAGGATAACTTTAGATGTTAAATACAAGCTAAAAAGACCAGCACTTTTTGTTACATGTACCAGGAGTGGTCCCACATTCACTTAAGCACTAGAAGCAATGAGGCTTGCTTTATCCTACTAAACACCAATTCCTTTCCTATAGATGTGTTTACAAATATTGCTTTTGGGTACATATTACATGCAATGCTGAATTGTCTGAAGACATTTTAGAATTCACACTGAGCAAGAAATAGATGAATGTTGGTTTCTTTAGGGTTTTTTTCCCATTGTCATTTGAGACCTACTGTAGTGATTATTTTAGGAAATTAAGTTCTGTCATTTACTTGCAATTATCACAGATGATTTTTAGGTAGAGTTTTATCCGTTTTCGGATCACTTGGACATTTCATATAACAAAGAAGAGGAATTTGAACAATAAGGCAGTTCACAGAAGGTACCAAAGACGTAAAAGAGTTTTTGTAACTGGCATCCCTTTATATTTATCAGAGGAAGAAAAGGTTAACATAGAAATATAAATCAAATTCTTATGTCATGAAGTATCTACAGAAAACATTATTAGTTCTTGAATTTGTACCTTACCAATCTGGACAGAAATTCAAAACACAGTTTAAACTTACAACACAGTATGTTGTGTAAGTGACTCTTCATAAGCAACATTTTTACCAGAGATGCTTTAATATGTGCAAATCCGGTCATGAACACTGAAGTGTACCTACAACTGGCTCCCTCCCAAATCCTTCTCTATAAGGAGCCTAGTGAACTGTGTTCTAAAATTAAAATGAAATAATGAATGGAATAATGTGGTATTTGAGTCATGCATGTAACAACATTGCACACATTCCTACGTACTTGTACACAGTGTCTCAGGGTAAAACTCCTCTTACACAAGGGCAGAGCTTTACTCTTACAGTTTCTGCTATCCTTAAGGCACACTATTCCTTCAGTACTTCTCCAAGTGTCTTGTACTTTGTGCTATAATCACGAATATCAGGGGTGAAATACAAAAAAATGGTGCTGTTTATGCTGTCATATACTCATTCCCACAGATTACAGTAGAGACAAAATTCTTACAGTAGAGATAAGGGAACGTTATTCTACATAGTAATTAATAAAATTTTGTATTTCTACATCCTTAGATGCTGGCAGTTTAGGCTATTTATATAGGTTACCTATAGATCTATAGACTTAAATTCGTCTAAACTTACTTGCATTACGCCAGAGGTATAAGTCAGTAGATGACTGTTATAAACCTCTGTCTGCAAGTCACCACTACACAACTATTCCCAAGCAGTAATTCTTGAAAGCAAATTCTCTTTTACAACTCTCAGATATCCTTGAAAACTGCTAGATCTCAATCCAGTTCATACCATCCATGTGAGAGAAGAGATTGTCACCATGGTTCATTTTAGAATGTTTGCTGGAAGTTTCAGCATGAGAAAACTTGGAAAAGAAAAAGTCACTATTTTCTTCCCCCAAAAAACATCATCCAAAATTGTAGTCAGGCACATTTTGCAACACAGTGGGAAACAGTACCATTGTTCTAGAAACAAATCCAGCACTTCAATTTTCAGCAATTTTATGTTTTTCAAAAAAAGCACATGCGCTACAGCAAATAAATATATATCTACATAAATATAAATGAACAACAAATCAGAGCTTTGTACATTTTCTGTCTGGAGAGCTTGCTTTTGTTTTATAAAAAACACACATGAAAGCCGGGCTGCTTCTGTAAGTATGATGCCACAACAAATAGTACTGCTGGCTATCTCTGCCTTGTTTTTATGTCCTGCAGAGAGTGACATCTGTGTGCAAATTAACAACAGATTTGTGTAAGCTAGCTGTGAATGCAATATTTTGGGGAAAAAAAAAAGAAAAGAAACTTACCTATAAAGTAATGAATGTAAAAAATGAAGTAATTTAATTCAATTTCAAAACACTCATTACCTTCCAGGTATATCCATCGCTAACAAATCAAAGTATTAATTACTAACTTCAAGTTTTATACTTGGGTTTTTAATGGTTAAAGACACCCTTGTTTTGTCCTGCACACAATGTCTTTAGAGCAAAGCAGCTGGTACTAAGGACCTGACGTACACAGAAATGTTTGGGAGGAATTTTACTTTGGACTTGTTGTAATCTGGTCCACAAGATGAACACAAATTAGCAGCTGGAGCTCATTTGGTGGCTCCTAGATCACATCCTTTGTGCTAGTTTCATCCGAAAGGGAATCCATTTCACGCACTCTAAAACTGCTCTGCAATACCAACCACAACATGGAAAGTGGGAACAATCTGGATACTGACTTTAGAAGTGTATTCCTGATCTGAATTAGAGCATTAATGCAGTCACATCTACTAAAGTCAGCCAACTCAAAGCATGGACTGTCCCCAGACCCAGAAAAAGAATTTCCTCAAGAAATAAAACTGTGAATGTATTCTTCAAGACAACACTAATAATATTTGTATTTGTATTTTTAAAACTCCTGAAAGGCTAGAAATCCAGGTTATTTCCATAAGGGTGTCTAATCCTACTTGATATTAAAGTGATACCAACTTGTATGTAAATGGTCTGTGAACCAGGAGATGGGAAGTAGCCCCACCCTATTGCTCAGTGAATGCCCTGCCCGTGACATCAGGGAATTCTGTTTCCTTTGCTCAGTAGAAAATGTCATTGTTTATGTAGTGCAGATCTTTGTCTAATGAACATGTATCATCTCTGCAAGGCCCATCATCTCACTGAACCTGTGTCATGGTTTAACCCCAGCCAGCAACTCAGCACCACGCAGCCTCCCATTCACTTCCCCCCACCCAGTGGGATGGGGGAGAGAATCGGAAAAACAAAGTAAAGTTCGTGGGCTGAGATAAGAACAGTTTAATAGAACAGAAAGGAAGAAACTAGCAATGACACTAATGACAACAAGAAAGTGACAATAATAATAAAAGGATTGGAATACACAAGACAAGTGATGCACAAGGCAATTGCTCACCAC